>OX454526.1:279288043-279902027 GCA_949715645.1 Portevinia maculata | reverse complement strand
TTGACACAACTTCGTGCAGGGCTGTTTCAAAGGACTTGCCTTTGAGGTAGGCATGTTGGGTACTGCATAGGTTGTTTTCGTTTAAGAGGTCTCTTGTATATAAGTCGATTATTCTCTCTAGTGTATTTAAGAGAAAAGAGGAGAGACTTATCGGCCTATAATCTTTTGCTGTGCAGTGTATATGTCTCCCTGCTTTGGGAATGAATATCACTTTAACTTCTTTCCAGCTTTGCGGTATGTAGCAGAGTCTTATACAGCTTTTGAAAATGGCTTTTAGCCATGGCAGTATTACATTGAGAGCCTGTTGTATCATTGCTGGTATGACATTATCTGGTCCCGCCGATTTGTAGGGCTGGAAAGATTTGACAGCCCAAGCAATTTTGTGCTCTGTTATGCTACTTTCAATTGCCATGTCCGGTTGCGTGTCTTGCGGAACGGGGGTGTAGTTGACATCACATCCAGTGTTCTCACTAGACTCCGGAAAGTGAGTATCCATTAGAATTTGTAGAGTTTCTTGGCTAGACTCTGTCCAAGAGTCATCAGCACGTTTAATATACAATGGGACCGTGGGGTCTTTGGATAGTACTTTACGTAGTCTGGCGGCCTCGTTTGTACTCTCTATGGATTCGCAGAACGTGCTCCAGGATTCGAGTTTTGCTCTCCTTATTTCTTTTGTGTATAAATTAAGTTCGGACCTATACTTAGTCCAGTCTTCATCTGTCTTACTCTGTCTTGCTTTGTTAAAAAGTTGTCTTACCAATGTTCGCCGCTTTTGGAGCTCGCTGGTCCACCAAGTTGCCTTTTTGGGTTTGCGATTGCGAGAGATGGGACAGTGTTTAACAAAGGCTTTGTGCATAGTTTTGGTAATATACTCGACTGCGTTGTCGATTGAGTGAGTGTCGACAAACTTGTCCTCTTTTGGATGTTGTGTGTACTCACTAACCGTTTTCGCATAGTCTGCCCAATTCGTTTTCCTAGGGTTCCTAAAAATTCGTTGTGCCATATATTGTAGATTGACTGTAAAGAGTATTCTATTATGGTCTGAGAAAGAGTTCTCTCGACAAACTCTCCAGTCTTCTACCCTGATATGATCATTGTTGCTTTTGAGAGTTATGTCTAAAATTTCTGACCTGTTTCTGTTTTGGAAAGTGGGCTGGTTTCCCCTGTTACACAAAACTAGATTTGTGGAAATAATATATTCAAACAACGACTCACCTCTTCTATTAATTCCTGCACTGCCCCACAGCGTGTGGTGTGCATTCGCGTCGCACCCTGCCACCAATGATGTGTTCCGTGTGTTAGCGTGCTCCACTAATTCACATACTGTATCAGATGGTGGGTTTTCCTCGTCGTGTGCCATGTAAACTGAAGCGAGGATAAGGTTCCTTTCCGGAGCTTCAATTTGTACGTCCACTGTGTCTCCATTGCTGTACCTGTGAAGAAAAAATATGTTACCAACAGTTTTCTTGACTAGAATACAGCTTCGTACTTTAGTGTGGAACAGATGGTAATATGGCGATTTCAGACCTTGGATTTTATTTTTAAAAATGCAGGGTTCTTGAATTAATGCCACGTCCACGCTTACCTCAGACATGAACAGCAGTAGGTCGTGTGTTGCTGCTTTACAGTGATGCAAATTAATTTGCACCACTAGCAGCTTTTGCAACCTTTGGCTCTTCATCTTCATCCAGCCGTGCCCTTACGGCACGTAGCCCGAACTTCAGTCTGTTGCCTGGGGTCTGTCTTATGATGGCTGCAGAAGATTGGTTTATTGCAAAGCAGAGCTCCTTGCCGTCACCACTTCTTCTGGAGTATACCTTGACCCAATCCTTGATCGGGATATTCTTGTTCTGCCCAGCTAGGAGGACCACGATGTTCTTGTCCTCTTCTTTGTCGAAGGGGGTGGTATCCAGACTTTGACTTTCTGTCTAAGTGGCAGTGCGGATCTGGGTATGACCTTCAGTTTGGCTCCCTCCCACAGTTCGCCAATGCTGGCGATGATTTTGGAGAGAAACTCAAGAGTATGCCCGTCTCCACACCCCACTATCTTCACACCTTTGTGCCATCCGGCCCCGCCAAACTCGTAATCTGGTCCCCCATTTCGGATGTTGACCATCATAGCCTTAAGGATGACGTTTTCTGTCAGCAGCCAGTGCTCAGCTGTGATCTTTCCATCGGGATCTTGCTCATCAATGACTGCTGAAGTTACTTGAAAATGCTTGAAAATACTTGAAGTTACTTGAAAATGCCGGAAAAATTTTATATCATGTGAAATCAGAGAATGCGATGTCGAAAAATTTCATTTTCCGATTAATATGTATAACAGTCGATTTTTTTTTCAACTTATAGAATAAATTGGTCGAATTTCGACCATGGGGCGACCCCTAGTATAATATATTATATTCAGGTTCTGTATATACACTAGGGTGGCTCGATTATTAAAAAATTTGTATGCAAAATTTTTTTTTTGTTTGATCGCTTTTGGGCTATATATAAAAGATGTCATAATAGCTCGACAAAACTTCTCTTTCTTAATTTCTCATTACTTTTATGCTTAAAATACTCTTAAAAAATTATACCATCGGCCACCCTAATATACACCCACCCATGCAGCCATTTTGACATTTGTCAGTAATGAATTAAATAAATTTGTATGGAAAAACCTTAAATTTGCAAATATTAGTTTCCTTAAGTAAAAATTGACGCAGAACATATTCCAAAATTATAACAAACATTTCCACATCATTAGTTTTTCGAAATTCGACATCCTATTTTCGAAACCATAACCGGACTTTCCCCTGGCAAAGGCACCCCATGAATTGGTTTTGCCACTGGCAAAAGGAAAATATGAATTGGCTTTGTCAGGTAAAGTCTCCCCGTAAGAAAATGGCAAAAGTCCCCTACAAGCCTTTTTTTAATTCACTACTATCTTTTTTTTTCTTTTTAGAAAATAACATATTAAATAACTCCTATTTACGAAGCAAACATATTTTCTAATAATAATTGTAAGGAAAAGGTATGAAATAAATAAAAATACTACGAATATGCGACTACTGATTACCTTTTAATTTTTGTTTCCAGAGGTCAAAAAAACAACACAGACAGTTGGTGTCTACGTGAGAACTGTCAAACTTCGTGGAATGTTTTCATTTAGTGAAGTGCAATAAATATCGATTTTTCGATATCTTAGATGTTGTTCTTTTTAGTTCAACTAAAAAACTCGATTGGCAAATGCTCCCCCGTCTACCTACACAGCTGCGAAAATACCAGAGAAATAAATTACTGGAAATTGCACACATGACACACACCACGGTTCGTTTCCATGGTAACACAAACATAAATAAAAATGCGACATTCTAGCCGCATCAGAGTTCAAACTTCGGTGGTGTTTCGGCGATTTTTTTAATTTTATAGTTAAGAAGAAAGGGCACATAAACTACACTCGACAGCAAATAAACAAAATGAAAACTCATTAGGATTATTCAATTAATTCAGTGTTTATTTAAGGTTATACAAAAAAGAGTCGTTTTCCAGTTGTGTTAATTAATGTAATCAGAAAATGAAAAAACAAAATGTAATCCAATAACAAAGAAAAAATTTAAAAAAAAAATGTTGGTCAATATCTAGTATTGCCTCCTCTTGCTTGGATAACCGCCAGCATCCTTGCATTCATGGAGCTCATGAGCCTGACGATGAAATCTTGAGGAATAGCATTCTACTCCTCTTCAAGTGCGATTCGCAGCTCTGGAAGCCTTGTTGGAGCAGGTATCCGGGCTCGTACCCAACGTTTCAGTTCATCCCATAAATGTTCTATCGGATTCAAGTCCGGGATTCGAGCTGGCCAGTCCATCGTACGAATGCCTTGCATTGACAGCATATCCTGCCCGATATATCCTTCAAAAGGTAACATATGGTCTGCAAGAATTTCAGAAATGTAGCGATGAGAAGTCAATCCACGTGTACGGCCCATTGGTTCGATGAAAACTAAAGCTGTATGTGCGGTTAAGGTAAAGTGACCAGATCCAAAATGTCAAAATGTGGGACAAAGTAAAGAAAATCACCAGAAAATCATAATACACATATATATTTTTTTTAATGCGGGACAGTTTCAATTTTATTTAATGAGATTTCAGCATGTAAAGAAAAATATTTATTTCAAACGAAAGAAAGGAACAAAATCTTAGTAACTATGAAATAACAAAATAATTCAATGAATTTTCACAAAAAGTAAAAGCGTTACATAGCTAAGAAGTAAAAATAAAGTCAGTTCGGTTAAAAAAACGACTAGATTTTACTTTAATCCGCACTTCAAAAATTCATTTTTTTAATCCACTTGATTTAAATTCGCTTAGCGCAGATAAATCAAGGTGAGTTTAAAAAAGCGCATTAACGTAAAAAAAAATAAGAAACAAAAAATCATTATTTTATAAATCTATAATATATAAAAGAAAGTGTCCGAAGCGATGTAATCCCATAACTCGAGATTGGAGGAACCGATTTTGATGATTTATACTTTGTTGGAAAAGTATTTTCTCAGTACGGGTTTTAAAAAGGTCAAAAAATCAAAATGTCTTATTTTGACCACCCAGCGTGTTACGACAGGTTTTTTTTTCGATTTTTTTCAATTTTTTTTTTCATTTTGTATTTATTTATTTTGGCAACAACCAATAAAGAATCAAATTTGAATGTAACATATCGTATAACAATTGAACTGTCAGATAGACACGCAACGTAACGCCATCAAATGGCGATCAATGGAGAAGCCCATTTGATCCAGTTGCGCAGTTTCTTCATTCGTTGCTGTTTCAGCGTCCATATTGCACTTTGCGAATTCGTGTTTTGTTCGATCGAATAACTTTTGCCGGCCATTGCGCATTACAGATTCGGATTTCTTCATTGCGATTTTGTGAGTTTTTGTGAGTTTTTGTGATATAAAATTGATATGAGAATATATAGAAGAATTGAAATGAGTGTATTCATATTGGACTATTTTCATTTCGTTTGAACAGTGGCGATTGAGCGATTGAGGCATTTTGCGAATTTGTGCTGTGTTGCATTGTTGGTTCGCTATTGGGATTTGTCTGTTCGGGATTTCATTGTTTTGCAGTTGTTCTTCATAATGCCACCAACGAAAAGATCTAATTTAGGCCGACGTTCAGCTGGTGCACGACCAGTGCCGACTGATCGTGCGCAACAACGAAGAAATGCAAACCACGTCCAAATTCGTGCGCAACAAACAGAAGAACAACAGCAGGCGGTAATCGATTCGCGTAGATTGGCACAACAAAGTCGTCGAGTAAATCGATGTGGAAATTTATCGATTCAAAGTCAACGAATAAATACTGAAAATAGACAACAAAGAAGAAGTGCTGGCAATGTCAATTTGCTTCGAGTAGCATTTCGATATGATTGTGCAGTCGATTATAGATCTCTTCCTGCCGTTCAAATTGGATCAATGGTTGTAGTATGTCCACATTGCAACTCATTGAAATTTCAAGGAGAAACACCTGGATTGTGTTGCCTTAGTGGAAAAGTTAAATTGCCAACATTGCCATTGCCATCGCCACCGGAACCATTGCGATCGTATCTAGAAGGCGTAACAAGAGAATCAAAGCAATTTCTTGCAAATTTTCAGAACTATAATGGGTGCTTTCAAATGACTTCTTTCGCTGCATCAATTATCAATGAAAGCGGATATGATCCGTCGTTCAAGGTAATTCCTGCTCGAAAGAGTACTCATCAGTTTCCTTTGAATGATCGCATTTTATTAATTTTAAATTCGTTTCTTGGTAACCAGATTCAAGGGCAGGTGCATCATCGTGCTGGGTCGTTATTGCCGCTTCCTGATGGCGAATACAATTTCTTACAAATCTATTTCATTGGGAGCGATGAAAATAAACCGTCGTAGTGCATTTGATGCGCATATCAATGTGGCGGACTGTAATTCGATTAAAGCAATCAAATACGTTTGCATGTATATTACAAAAGGTAGTGATATGGCTGCGTTTGGTGTTCCGGATCCAATAGAAGTTTCAACGGCGAAAGCAAGGCGAGCGAGTTCCGGATTATCCAGATGTGTTCTCAACAGATACCATCGGTCGTATTTACACAGTGCATCCATCTAGAAATGCAGAATGTTTCTATTTGCGATTACTGTTGGTGAATGTTCGTGGGCCAACTTCATTCGAGTCACTTCGAACCGTCGATGGAGTACTCTGTCCTACATACCGTGATGCCTGTCAACGTTTGCAATTGCTGGATATAAAAGAAAGTGTCCGAAGCGATGTAATTCCATAACTCGAGATTGGCCGAACCGATTTTGATGATTTATACTTTATTCATTGTCTTGCGGACGAAGTCCGACGGGTCCGCTAGCATATTATAAATTATAATACAAATTATATTATAATAAATTATACATATATATATTTCTCTGAAGAATGCATTTTTTTCAATAAACTATTATTTTGCGACACTTCTTCTAAGAAATGTTGGCAGCTTGAATAGCTCGATCTCACAGTCAATATCGCTTTAATTGTCTCGACAGAGAGTTGGGACTTCTCTACCGTCCACAATTTATTCACAACTGAAAATATTCTGGTGAGGAATGTCGCAGTTTTTTAAGTGCGAGAAAATGTCCACCCATCTCATATCAACTGATTTTTTTTTATCATTCCAGGTTTGTAATGTTGCATATTTCTTTATGCATGATATTTCACCAAACAAATCATTTTCATTAATTTTATGACTTGGAAAAAGTTTATTTAAATAACTTAAATTTTATGGAAGTTCTTCCCAAACAATTTCTGATTTAAGTAACACCCAATTGAACTGACTTACATCACTGAACTGTTCAGTCCAAAGATCTATATATTTAAACGATGTACTGTAAAAATTGAGTACATGGGCTAGGAACCATCTTTTTGTGTATGACCCGCTTCTTCCAATTTGCTTAATTCATCTTTTTGCACTAGTGGCAAATATTGAGTAGCTATTCGTTCTTGAAGCTTATTTTTTAGGTTTTTTTAAAATTTCGGCAAATCCATTAAATTTAGGGTTTCCTGCTCTATTCATTTTATAGTGCCGTGAAATATTTATTATAATAATTTAAAAAAATAAACGAACGAAAAATTTAAGTTACATTTCGTGGGACAGTGCAACACAACTTCTAGTTTTGTGGGACATTTGTGGGACAGTTGAAGTAAATGTGGGACTGTCCCAAGTAATGTGGGACGAATGGTCACTTTACCGAGCAAGGGCGATAATAATAGTGCTGCTCCGCTTTCTTCTTACGCTAAACAAAGAGCCCTTCTACTTGCATTTTGCCAGAATGAAGGTCTAACGCTTAATCAATTAGTGCGCATTTCCAACGTCGTCGGCACCAGCGTTGCCAGCAATGGCTGTCTATAGCCAATTAGGCTACTCTTTTCACTTGCTCCTTGAAATTTCGATTTAGGATTTATCCCAATTTGGGATATTTCGGTTCGAAATTTGGCAATTTTTAGGCTCCTTAGAAATTTATTAAAAAATGCATACTTCATAAAAAGAATCATTATTTTTTTGCTATTGCAAACACACTCGTACAACTAAAACTTTCTAAAAATTTAATTGCGAATTTGAAATCAGTTCACAAGACCTGTTCATGAATACGAAAACCCATTTTATGTCTAAGTGTATGTCCCCTATGTATGCTTCCAGCAAAATGTTTTTTTTGTATACATTGTAGACATTGGAAAATGCAAATTAGTAAAGTCTCTCTGACTTTTGTGATGTATTTGATTTGTCTTTGACATTTTGGATAAGGCACTTCACGCATTATATAACCAGACTATAACTGTTCCTCATTCTTATTAGCTCAACTGATCAACCCTCAACAAGAATCCGTTATCATTTTGCGACGCCAAAGTTATTTTACTATCCTCAGTAAATTTGATAATACGCAATTTAAAAACGAATCTAAAAATGTGACAAGTGTCGTAAGACACTTTATTAAACGGTGTTTTATTAGAAATTCAATTCTGCTGTTCGAAATTGTTCATTTAGCAAATATAAAATTATAAACTTCGTTGACTGCGCAGGAAACCACAACTACTTAGTATTTGTTCAGCTCTAAACCGCCACTGCCTCGAAATATAACAACCTCTCATTTACTTGACATGACAAGAGAACGTAACATTTCTTATGAACACTTAACACAACAAGCATTATTTTAATTAAATTAATCAAACAACACACATAAAATGGCCACATAAAATATTGGTAAATATGAGTATCTAATAAGGGCGTCTTTTTAACTAAAATAAATCCGTACTTAAAACTGCAATAAAAACGAACTCTCATCATCAGTTTCTGAACAAATATCAATCTTTGACAATAAAACTTTTTCAAGCAGTTCTAACAACTGCAATGGTAGCGCTAGCTTTGGCTAGCCAATCTTTATATCGCAACAAGAAGGGTATTCAAGTGACAACTGTAATTTGTTTACCTAAATTAAGTGAAGTAGAAATGAAAAAAACCATTTCTATGCCAAACGGAACGCCGGCTACAACTACCCAGTGGAGACTCACAAAGTGCAAACGTCAGATGGTTACGTTCTTACCATGTTTCGCATTCCATACTCGCCAAAGTTGAATAATCAGAACGCAAGCCGACCAGTTGTATTTCTGCAACATGGGTTTTTTTTTCTCCTCTGATAATTGGATTTTAAATGGACCGGATAATGCTCTCGCCTACCTCTACGCAGATGCAGGATACGATGACTTTATGGGAAACGCTCGTGGAAATACATACTCCAGGGAGCACGTTTTTTTGTCACCGCTTCTTCCGAGTTTCTGGGACTTTACTTGGAATGAAATCGGTACCAAGGACTTACCACCTATGATCGATTATGCGCTCAAAACAACCGGTCAGAAAGCTCTTCACTATGTTGGACACTCGCAGGGCACAACAGTCTTCTTTGTCCTCATGTCGACCTTTCCAAGTTATAATGCCAAAATCAAGACTGCACATATGCTGTCCCCCGTTGCATTCATGGAGCACATGCAAAACCCACTTCTTAAGCTAATTGCTCCGCTACATGGAACTCCTTCCGCATTAGTCACTCTAATCGGAAGCACTGAGTTTTTGCCGAGTAACGAATTAATTTCTTTGTTGGGCGCACAAGCATGTCACGATTACTCACCCATGCAGCAGACATGTGGCAACTTACTGTTCCTTATTTGCGGTTGGGATTCTGAACACCTTAACTATGTTAGTATAAATTTGACGCCTCTACTTGGATAGCTAACTTTCTATTTATGTATTTTTGCCAGACGCTGTTGCCAGAAGTATACGAAACCAATCCTGCGGGTGCATCAACCGGTCAACTAATTCATTTTGCGCAGGAGCAGCAATCCGGATATTTCAGACAGTACGACCACGGATCACTTGGGAATATACTCAAGTACGGCTCGTGGTCGCCGCCAACCTATGATCTGAAAAATGTTGTCGCTCCGGTCCGGCTATACTACGGTGACAATGATTGGCTTGTCGCTGTTCCTAATGTCCTGAAATTGCAAGTTTTACTGCCGAACTTGGTTGAAAGTTTCAACGTACCTATTCCCGAGTGGAATCATCTCGACTTTATAGTTGCGGAAGATGTAAAAGAAATGATAAATGACAGGGTGATAAATGCATCCAATACTTTTGAGATAACAGGGAAGCAATAATATTTGAATGTACACTCTATGCCAACATAAAGATACAATTTAGAAAATCCGATTTTCTTACATGCGTGGCCTGTTATCCGAACGCAAGTTTGCCAGAAATGCTTAAGAAACATTTTAAGTGACACTGATAGCTTCTTATGAACTGAAATTGCAGAAAAATGGAATCTCCTGGCAAAGTGACACCAAAAGATATGCGCGGAAATACAAAGCAGAATGCTGAATTTTTGGAACATATTAACAGCGGCACAGGGACATGAGTCCATTATAAAATGTATTGAATAACATATGTCCCATCCAGCATGTTTTGTGTTTATAGGAAAGTTGTACCTTTGCAAATCTAGGTTAATAATATCTGGTCTTAATACAGGTATTGAAACCAGTTTACAAATAAAGGCTATCCTATGTTTTGCAAGAACTATCAAGGCATATCCCAGATCCTATCCAATGTACTGTGTGAACGCCTCAAGCCGTTCTGCAATATACTAATCGGCACGTATTAGTGTCGAGACTCATCATCAGCATTCATCGTCAGGAGCTCTACACGGCGATGTCCTTATATGGGATCCCGGCACAACTGCTCCAGTTACATCGCGTGACACTTGAAAACACGCTGTGTGGTGTTCAGTTTAGAAGCAGCTCTTTCGAATTATTCCAAACCTGAATCGGATTTCAGCAAGGAGACACGATATCAAGTGACTTCTTCAAACTTGTTCTGGAGACAATAGTGGGCAGGACATGTGTAAACACAGAAGGCACTATTTTCAATAGATCCGACCAGTTCTGGGGTATGCGGACAATGCGGACTACTCAGTCGCCAAGAGCTTCAGACCAATCAGTCTGACTTCCTTCTTGCATGGAAAAGCATGGAAAGGTTGGTCGAACTTCAACTGCTTTGCGATTGCATCCACTATCTCAGATGCAACATGCCTATCAACGCGGAAAATCCTGCGAGATTGCGCCACAAAATCTAGTTGGTAGAATTGAGGGCGCATGGAACAGGTGGAGGGGGCGAAGTATCTGCGTCTGTAGCGGCAGTCAGGCTGCGCTTAAGACCTTGCTCAACCCCTTAACAACCTCCATAATAGTCCGTGAATGCAAGATCTCTCTGAATTCGGTCGGAAGGATGAATTCGCTTAGACTTTTCTGGGTCCCGGGTCATAACGGGATCACGGGAAATGAGATCACAACAGAAAAGACTGCAGACAGACCACTGGCGTTCTTACGGGACACTACGCTTTCGTTAAACACCTTAAGGTGCTAGGCCTAAGCGATACCACCAACTGTGAAGCCTGTGGAGAAAGCGACGACACTGCGGAACATTTCCTCTGTGATTGTCCTGCTTTTGCTCGTACGTATCAGGTGGCAGGTATTTGGTGCGGATATGGTGAGTGTTGTAAACCTAAGCTCCTTATAATTGAAGCGCTTTCTCGTTTTTCTTAGGAAAACGAGTAAATTCTCACAGTAAAATGTTGTGTGTCTGCCTGGTAGTACAATGGACCAGTATTAAGTCTGAGTGCTACAGTGTAGAAAGTCTCGCACCCCCACAAAAAAAAAACATACTCCAGGAGAATGCCAAAATGCAACAGGAATCATTTTCCACCTCCGTCGTCCTGCTAGCATATCTCTCCGCAGCAATTATATAAAAATATAAACAACCAGACATTTGTTTAAGCAAAAACGACAACAACAAAACTATTCAGCAACAATAAGTGATTATTTCGGGACCATAGAGAGTATATGGTTAAAATTTCAGCTCTCTAGGCCCAGTTTAAAAGCCTAATTTTTGCCGACAGACGGATGGACGGACGGACGGACGGACATGGCTAGATCGACATTACTATCGATGCTGATCATAAATATAGTATCTTTTAGGGGTCTACGGGCAATATTAAGGTATGTTACAAACTATGCGTCAAAATTAATATACCCTTAGAATAGTGTATAAAAAACTTGTTTGTAGCACACCTTAATGTTGCCCGTAGACCCCTAAAAATTACTATATTCGTGATCAGCATCGATAGTAATGTCGATCTAGCCATGTCCGTCCGTCCGCCATCCATCGGTGAAAATTCGGCCTTAAAACTCAAGCTAGGAAATTGAAATTCGAACCATATGCTCTGTAAGGGCCCGAAATAATCAAGTTAAAGAATTTTTAAAACAAAATTTTTATTGTATTTTAATATATTGTCTTTAGCGGCCCAAAAAGCTTTGGAGTTTTAAAATCCGCCCATCTAAAAACTAATTTATGGAAAAGTTAAATTTTAAGCTAGGAAGCTGAAATTTATAATAATATTATATACTCTCTAGGAAGTAGGAACCCTTAAAGCTCAATTGCCCACTATTTAAAAAAAAAACGTTTTATTGAAGAAATGATTGTAACTGAAATGTTCTTTTCTTCGCAAAATATTTAGATAAAGTAGTTTGGAACAATTCCATTATATTTATAAATTCAAATTTCGGATTTCTTGGAGTATCGGACATACAACCAAGAAGTGCGACACATCTTTCCGTTTGTTGAGATTACAAAGGACGCAGGGTTTATGTCAGTCGCTTGCGGTCTGCAATTCAGCTCTAGCATTTCGATGCGAATTTTAAGGATAAGACGCAATTTCGCAACTGGGAATTGACTATTGAAGTAATTGTCCGAGTCTAGGAAATAATCGAATTGCTTTCAAATTAATCTCGTGGAGGATGCTCTGGCTCGATCAAGGTATTTTTGGTATAACCCCGTGTCAACAGCAGACACACAGTCGTAAAATAATTGCTTCCGCATTACTTTTCGACAGATTTAAAGCAGAGCTATATTAAGCGGCTATGTCATACCATTCCTTTAAAGTCTATTGAGCACGCGAGAGGGACACTTGCAAAAATAGTTCTTGGAGATTTTATATCGGTCTACGGAACACTTTACAGATATAGTCTGGATTAGCTCAAATATAAGGCATAACTCGGCGTGTTAACAGGTTGTTTAAACACACGTTTAAAAAGTATCGTTGGATTGCTCTTATCTCCTCCGAGTATTTATATCCATACACTTCGTTTGCATAGCAAAAAAAGCTGCTGGTAGCATCGAACACTTTAAACTTGCAAGCAAGATCGAAATAACTTCTTGAAGAGAACTATGGCCAAATGATATTAAATCCCACTTTAGCTGTAGCAGTTTTTTTCCTAATATGTGGGTTGATGTTCAGATTATAAGTAAGCAGAAAACCAAGGTATTAAAATTCGTCAAATAATTCGATGTTATGGCTATTCAGGGTCCATGTCCCCTTGCTGCTGCCGACACGATTTTGATTTTTAAACACATTATCTTGGATTTCGTGGTATGAATCTTAAGATCCCATTTGTCATAGTATCCCTTTGAAGTTGGAGTGTTATTCGACTTTGAGAAAGAATTACCAAATCATCAGCATAACTTCCACATCGCCATAGCCAATACCACCTGGTATACTTTGACAGATATCATCACATCAATTTACAATGAAAAAAGAACCTGGCTTATTTCCGTTTTGCACAAATGCAGACGTATTTGACAGACATTTTTCGAAAATTATTACATACTTTGTTGATAAACCTGTAGTTGACAGTTTAAAAAACAGAGATCTACGAATCGAAAGCAGCCTTAAAACTATAAACTTTGTGCTTTTTTTCTCAATAAAGTGCTTTGCTAAGGTGGTGAGGGTTAGTAGGTATTTGGTCAACCGTCGACAAATTAGCACGAAAACCAGCTTGAAAAATACTTATTTAGTTATTGTTTTCAATCCATCTGATCAGACGACAGTATACAATTTAGGTGAATAATTTTCTTAGGGAATTTAGTACCGATATACCTCTACAATTCTCCGGGAGACACGGATTAACTTTTTTGAAAATAGCGCAAATGGAATAGGTTATAAAACTTTCGGGTAATACCACAACCATAAAAATGCGGTTGAAAAAATTAACCAGATATTCCAGAAACTTTGGAGTATAACTCTAGACGTATTCCATCTGGTCCATATGTCTTATTTGGTTTCATTATTTTGAGACATGCTGATAACTCCGATAGTTGTATTCTCGAGGAGAGATCGGCAATACTGATACCGGTGGGGCAAAACAAATGCTTTTCTGATCAGGTTCCTTCAATAAAAGTTCTTCAAAAAAGTAGCAAGAGTTTCAACACTAACTAACGATGATACATTATTTTTTATCTCACCAAAAATAAGGACATTGGCCCAAAAAGGCTTGTAGTCCTTACATGACAAAAACTTATTGGGGTTGTTTTTGAAGTAGGGTGATTTCTTGCTCAATAAATTCGTTTATGCATCTTATTTGTGTGGAGGTATAGCATTTCAAACCCTTCGTTGTTTGTTGTTCTGAACAACTTCAAGAAATTGAAAGATTTAACTCTAAGTCGCCTCTACTCGTCATTGTACCAGTAAATAGAAAGAGGCCATGTGTTAATATGATTGTTAGCTCCTCAACCCATCTAATTGTTTTCGCACTTCGAACTACCTGGGCTTTTACGTGTTTGAAATACTTGCTGATTTCATTTCAAGTGAAACCACTATAGGCAGATGGGCTGAGAAGTTGGCAGGAGATAAATTAAAATCACTAACAACATTGAGCCATTCGCCTTTAACTAAACAATAATCTATAACTGAACATCCTTAATCGGATGCAAATTTGACGTCGCCCCTGGCAACACCCTTCGAGACCCCGTTCATGAGAAAGAAACCGAAACCCTCCACCAATTCTACCAAAAGCTTCCCATTTCTGTTTAAGCACGCATCTAAAGGCTTTCTTACTGTTGCAAAGTTCGGGTTAAATAAATGTGTTGAGTTTTGGTCCGTTCAAATGACCAATAACCATCTCAATTTTAGAATTGTTGTTAATAAGGAAATTTCTAAGTTCTTTAAAATTGGAATATTGGATTTTATTAAATTTAAAAAAAAAACGATTAACCTCAAATCAGGAAATCTGTTTTTGATCTGAATTTCTGTTTCTGGTCAAAATTGGTCCACCACGTTTGACTTGCAAATTTGTTTCTTCCAAAAAAAGAGACATTGCATTTCTTTTTGTTAGTCGCAGAAAGGAACGCTTGTTATCTACTTGGTATCCCCTTGAGCACGGGCAATGCCAGGCGGGTACAGCTAGTATATCTATATATATAAAAGAAAGTGTCCGAAGCGATGTAACCGCATAACTCGAGATTGGCCGAACCGATTTTGATGATTTATACTTTGTTGGAAAGGTATTTTCTAAGCACGGAAGAAAAAAAAATTTCAAAATGGCTTATTTTGACCACCCAGCGTGTTACGACAGGTTTCTTTCGATTTTTTTAAAAATTTTCTTTTTTTCATTTTGTATTTATTTATTTTGGCAACAACCAAATAAAGAATCACATTTGAATGTAACATATCGTATCACAATTGAACTGTCAGATAGACACGCAACGTAACGCCATCTATTATCGATCAATGGAGAAGCCAATTTTGTTTCATGTTTGGTGGCGCTGTCGGATTCGGATTTCTTCATTGCGATTTTGTGAGTTTTTGTGAATTAATATTGATATGAGAATATATCTATATCTATTTATATATATATGTATATAAAAATCAATCCATATTTGCGTTTGTTGCCGGTGTTTGGCCAAACGCGTTAACCGATTCCAATGAAATTTTTTTTTAAAGAAATGTGACGTCTATACGAAGGATGTTATGTATGTGCGATGTCTGTATCTGCATCGGTGTGTAAATTATGTTTTTCTTAAAAAAGAAAAAAAAATTGACAATGTATTTATACACTGTGTGTTTCATATGTAGGTATCATTTGCTTTGAAAAAAAAAAAACAAATTTAAGTGAAATAATAAAAAGTTTTTTTGTGTAATATTTTCTATATATAAAAATCAATCCATATTTGTGTTTGTTGCCGGTGTTTGGCCAAACGCGTTAACCGATTCCAATGAACTTTTTTTCCATGAAAGGCGACGTCTGCACGAAGGTTGTTATGTTTGGCTATATCTGCATCGGTGTGTGAGATATGGGCATTTGAGTGAGTACACATGCATATGTGCGTATGCGTGTAAATTACGACGCAGATACAGAGACCGTACAGACGTCACTTATTTTGTTATCCGAACAAGCATATGAAAGAGGGAGACCCCACGAACGTTTCAAGCTTATTGTGGAATTTGTGCGCACTTTCATTCTTGAGATATCGTGTGTTCAATATTTTATTCAAATAACTCTTATTGAAATGTTTTGCATTTTTTTGTGAATCGGGCATCGGAAAGTTGCTTTTCCAACATTGATAACAATCGGTGGGGAAGTGAATGAAAAGTGATTCAATCGAAGTTTTTTATTTTCGCTTTGTTGTTTGATTCGCAGAAGTAAGGTGACATAGGCGCCTGCCAGACAACAAGCACCTACCATAAACGGAACAACGAACTTGTGTGAGCGGTCTAAGCCATGCGGAGAAAAACGTGCAGTCCCTTTCACCGGTTGAGCTCAAATCAGGCAATCTTCGGTATTGGCCTGAGAGTGTTTCTGTGAACTTTGGTCAAAATCGGTCTTCTTTTTTTAGGCGCAGCAGCATACGCCGGATACCCGCTATAGACAATTATAAGGAAGTCTACTCGAACATATTGGCCAATAGAATTCTCGGGCACGGGCAAAGCCGGGCAGGTGCAGCTAGTTCATATATATATTAAAACTTTTAATCTTAAACACAAAATTTTATTTCTATTTCTTTATATTACTTATTCATGAAATATATTTAACAGAGAGTGCGAATAAGAAAAACATGGATTTTCTTAATGCAACTACAGCTTAGCACATTAAGGTGTATTTGAATAATTATATTATTGTTTATTATTGCTTCCCTGTTTTCTCAAAGGTATTAGTTGCATTTATAACCTTGTCATTTATCATTTCTTTTACCTCATTCGCAAATGTAAAGTCGAGATGATTCCACACGGAAATGGGCACATTGTAACTCTCCACCACGTTCGGTAGCATACCTTGCAGTTTCAGGACATCAGGAACAGCGGCAAGCCAATCATTGTCACCATAGTACAGCCTGACAGGAGCGACAACTTTTTTCAGGTCATAGCTCGGCGGTGAAAACCAGCCGTACTTTAATATATTCCCAGAGAGTCCATGGTCATACTGCCGGAAGTCTCCGGATTGCTGCTCCTGTACATAATGAATTAATTGACTGGTTGATGCACCCGCTGGATAGGCATCGAATACTTGTGGTAACAGCGTCTGGCAAAAACAAATAAATAAAACATTAGCACACCCAGTAGATGGCGTCAAACACATACGAGTACTTACATAGTTTAGGTGTTCAGAATCCCACCCGCATACAAGGAACATTGCGTTTGCACATAGAGGCTGGACAAGTGAATGATCCTGACATAATTGTGACCCCAAGAAAGAAGATAATTTGGTACTTGGCAAAAATTCATGGCTTCCGATTAGATCGCTTAATAGCGAAGGATTTCCAAGAAGCGGCCCAGCTAGTTTAGCAAGTGGGCTTTGCATGTGCTCCATAAATACTACGGGCGCCAGCATATGTGCAGTCTTGATTTTAGCATTGTAACTGGGTATGGTAGCCATGAGGACAAAGAAGACTGTGGTGCCCTGCGAGTGTCCAACGTAGTGAAGAGCTTTTTGACCTGTTGTTTGGAGCGCATAGTCTATCATAGCTGGCAAGTCCTTGATGCCGATTTCATTCCAACTAAAGTCCCAGAAACTTGGCAGAAGCGGTGACAACCATATGTTTTTTCTGGAGTATGTGTTTCCACGAGCGTTCCCCATCCAAACATCGTACCCTGCATCTGAGTAGAGATATGCGAGAGCATTGTCTGGTCCATTTGGAATCCAACAATCGGAGGAGCTCAAAACTCCATGCTGCAAAAATACAACTGGTCGGCTTTCATTCTGATTATTCAACTTTGGCGAGTATGGAATGCGGAACATGGTAAGAACGTAGCCATCTGACGTTTGCACAGTATGAGTCTCCACTGGGTAATTGTAGTAGGCGATCCATTGAGCCTAAAAGAAGAGTTTTTCATTTCTTGGGTACTAAATGTAGGTAGACAACTTACAGTGGTGAATATAACATCCCTCTTGTTGCGAGATAAAGCTTGGTTAGCCGAAGCTAGCCCTACAATTGCAGCTATTATAACTGCTAAAAATGGTTTCATTGTTAAAGATTGAAATCTGTTCAGAAACTGATGGAGGTATTCGCGAATGATCGCTTTTATAGGGAGCGTTATTATTTGCAGTATAAAGTACCCATTTTACTTAATACGACGCACTTACTAGACACTCAACAACTGCCAAACTATAGTGCAAATAATCTGGAAATTTTGGTTGCTTTGTTTTTTATTTGACTTATTAATGTAATATAAAAAATGCTGATTGTGTCAGGTGGTTATTAGATAAGTACCGTTCTTTTGTTATACCAAGTAAATTGGAAGTTGTCATGTTTCGAGGCTGTGTCGGTTTAGAGCTCAAGACATACTAAGCATATCGTGTGCGCATTGCAGGAAAATTCTAAGTTTAGTTTTTGTCAAATGCTCCATATCGTATTAGGTTAGGTTAGGTTTATGTGGCTGTCGGCAGAAGCCGACACACTTAGACCAATTTAGGTCCATTGTGATACCACGTAAATTATCTACCTCAACTCTGTAGATGGGACTGGCCAACGAAACACGGTTGTTCTCAAACGGTCCCCCATCTACGTACTAACCGCGCCCAACGTCGTTTAATTACGGTGATGTGATGAGAACCGATTAACTCGACGTGGTATGGTCGTTGGTTAATCCATATCGTATTGCTCCAAGCCGAAATAAATTTCTAATAAAAACATCATTTGATCAAGTGTCGTACTAAACTTTTTCGCTTTTTCAGAAGAGTTCTCAAATCGCGTTATATAAATTTACTAATTATTGCAATGGGTTTGCAAAATTTGTTCGTAATACTAGTATCAGATCAAATACAAAACTAATTTGAAGTAAATAATAATACTTAATTTTTTTTTTTATTTTTTCTAGTAACTTTAATCTACTCAAAGTTACGAAAACGTCTTCAAGTTGTTTTTAACACACAAAAATCGTTAAAGTGCTGGCAATATGGCTTTTCGCCCAAGAAATTAACTGTCACCAAGTTAGTTAAATTTGCATCCCATTTTAAAAAGAGCATGGTAAATGGTTTGCGGAAATATGTTTTTATGATATTAAAGATATACATAATAAAGTTTAGAGCTTGAACGCCCTGTATGGACGGGCCTAATAACTAGCTTCTTTAACCTTTGCATGTACAAAGTAGAAGTGGCCTACAATTTTTAAGCCGAATCCGAACGGCTACTTGGAGAAACTTCCCATTACAATTATTGATAATCTTGAATGAGGTGAGACAGTGGGAAAAAAACTTAAGGTTTACTTGGCCCCGACGGGATTTGCACCGGGTGCCTTTCGATTAGTAATCCAACACACTTAAAACTGAGCTGTGCCCACTGCTATTTAAGTATAGAGTTCGATAAAGTAAATCGTGCTGTTCTGTTACGCGTTTTATGGCAATACTTCCTACAATTCTGCGCACTTTGTGATGAATTATCTTACTAAAGCACGCCATGGTTTCAAAGTATGTGGGGTTGCAAAATTTACTGTAGGTCACCACTTAAACGTAAGCTTTTAAACAAATCAGGTGCAAATGGCATCGAATTATAGTTCTGGGAATTTCTGATCGGAGTGTGAATTGCATGGTAGCCTTTGTTTATAGAATATTAGAAGCTGCTCACCTGCCCCCTTTTTTACTGGCATAGAACATTTTTTAATTACATATGACTCATGCGACAGCGCAATATTTCATACAACCGTTGGAAGCGTTTTCGCCTGGAGGAGCACAGACATTTTTATTGTTCACTTCGTAATAAAGTAGTCATTGATATACGGCAAGCCAAATCACATTTTGATTCCAATCGATTGAGTGCATATCGTTCCTACACGGGCGGGTTTCAAATGAACTTCTAAGTGCGCCGCGACGGGTTTATAAAAAGCGATAACCATATCGCTTAAAAGGTGAACGCACCCAAAACAACCAAAACAGTCTCATATAGATAATCTGTGGCAGACACTCGTAATTATTATACCCTATTCTAGGGGTATATTAATTTTGGCGCATAGTTTGTAACATACCTTAATATTGCCCGTAGACCCCTAAAAGTTACTATATTTATGATCAGCATCGATAGTAATGTCGATCTAGCCATGTCCGTCCGTCCGTCCGTCCGTCCGTCGGCAAAAATTAGGCCTTTAAACTGGACCTAGAGAGCTGAAATTTTAACCATATACTCTCTAGGGTCCCGAAATAATCAAGTTTACGAATTTTTGAAATCCGCAAACTGGCACGCCCACAATTATTATTTTTTTTTTTTTTTTTTGAAAATTCAAAGTGAGCTAGGGAGCTGAAATTTATAATATATACTCTCTAGGGGCGCTTTATGCTCATGTGTTAATTTTTTTAAATCCGCCTACTGACACGCCCACAATTAAATAAAACAATTTTATTGAAACACCCAAGTTTGAGCTAGGGAGCGTTTTTTTTTTGATAAAATCCTTTAAATGTTATATAACAAAATATGTAAAGCGTTCTTAACAATTTAACCATACTTAGACTTTTGTCACACCCACTTATGAGGGATAGGAATAAGAATAGGGTATCCAACAGTTCGCCCAAGCGGACTGTAGCCCGTCCCTATGTTTTTATTACCCTTTCTAATGGTAATCTCATTTTGGTGATCGTCAGGTGCTGTAGCTACGTAGCTCGCGCGTAGAATTGAATTCATACCATAAAAAATGAAATGAACTTAAATCTTTGTTGTGCATTGATACAACCATAGTACCGAGATACAATATTACCGTTATTTTAAATCATAGAATTAAAAAAAATAATGAACTTGGGATATAACCCCAAATACGAAGTTTGAAGAAAATCCGTCTGTTTGTAGTGCCGTGTATTCCTATAGAATGTGCATCCATCCTCCTTCAGAAAATACCTTCACTCTGTCATTGGGTATAGGATAATTTGTTAAGATGATACCGAAAACCACAATGACCCGACGCAAAACTCAACAGCTTCCTTTTACTTGTCTCTTCAAGTTCAAGGATTTCCCTATAGGAGTAAGGCTTCATTACATTTTTGGATTGTCTAAGCGCCAGACCTTCATCTTAATCGCCCCATTTCCTAGTAGGTCCATCGGTTTTCTGAGAAAATAGTTTTTCGGATCATTAATGCTGGATTAGCACTTACATTTTTAATATCGGTGTAATTCGAAGTTGACGGCTGTTTGAAACCCCCCTTTAGCCGGTTTCTGTATAACGACTCCATTGTTGCTTGTGTAAGAGTTCGTATTTGGGTGCATGTACTCGTAGGTCGAACATCAAAAAAAAAGTTACTTGGCCCGGCACTATTAAAACCTAAAACCCCTCGACTAGTTATCCAACGCACTTACCACTTAAACAGTGTTTGGTAAAATTGTGCGTAAAGATGGACATCTTAATTTTGTCCATATATAATTGTGGAGGGCTTCAAACCTTGGTCTTTAAACCTTATGCACGGTTTAAAGCCCTCCACAATTATGTATGGACAAAATTAAGATGTCCATCTTTACGCACAATTTTACCGAACTCTCACTACTTTTTGTCTCTACTCGTGTATTTACTTCTTAACTCGGACATAAACCCCCGGAAGATATTGCATTCCACTTCTAGCTTCTGACTCAGTTGTCGTAGGAGTGTGACCGAAACAAATCCAGCCCAACACAAGTATCCCGCTACAGGCTACGAACAAAGTACCAGGTCGCTTCTCCGATTGCAGAGTTCGAGGTATCACTATAACGAATAAGATACATAATAAGAAAGATTGCAAGTCAGGTTAACTAAGTCTTTAATCATTTTTCGAAGGGCAGCTTTAATATTATAAGCAAATCGTTCAGCTTAACCATGCGTGGCAGGATGGCTTGGAACAGTAAATGTATGCTTCTTAACTCCCCTGAAGTAATTGGCGCCTCCAGCTATTGGGGGCGATAAGTCGCCAGCGGCACACACAAGCAACATGACAAACACGACAAACACGACATCACGAACGAAACGGAACCAGAAACGGAACAAGCAACGAGAACTGAACAAACTGACGCAACAGGCTATAAGACAGGACGAGACGAATACCACTCCGGCGCTAAGCGCTGATACGAGACCAAGCTCGGAGCTCAAGCTGGCGGATGCACCCAGCGTACTGGCCGATCCTGGCCGGCACAAGGATGCGACTGCTGGTAAGAGTGAACTATGTGGGGTGTCTGCTAAGAGGAGCTCGGACGCTACAAATGTGTCCTTGAGTCCCTCTGAGCGGGCTTCCCTGCAAAAATTTCACGCTGCTACTACTCCTGTGAATGACGCGGGGACTGAGAACCTGACGAAGCGAGCACGGGATTTCCTGTCCAGCACGTCCAGTGATGCTCCCCTCTGCAGCCCTTCCAGGAAGCAGGCGGCCCTCAGGAAAAAGCTGAAGAAGCTCTCTCTTGAGGAATGCGAGAAGGCTCCTTCCGGCTGCTCCTCGGAGGATTCCGCGACTGATGAGCTCTGCGAATCGGTTAGCGTTGAAACCACCAAGGAATCAGGCTGTAGGAAGCGAAAGGAACGGAAGCGTGGTAAGAGGAAGAAGCAAGGAGGAATGGTGGACTCGGAGAGTAGGGTTGCAGTAAATGCCGACCCCAAACCTGTTGGCCCCGTACCTACTGCCTCTGATCTGACTGCTCCCAATCTCTCAGTGACGCTCACGGAAACAGAGAAGTCTGTGAAGGTGACGGACACAAGAGTGGTTAAGTGGTCACCCAAGGTAGCTGGTACAGCATCCAAAGGCACAAAGAGGTCTTGCACTAGCAATGATGCAGGAACCCCCCTAACAAAGAAGAGCTACACGGACTCGGCCCTGTCTGGTTTGCGATTGGCGTTTGTTTTCCCGGGTGATCACCTGAGGAAGTATACTACGGAAAACATCTGCGTTCTGGACAAGGCCTTGAAGGACGCTGTGAGGAGGCGAGTCAAGGAAGGCAATAGCCCGGCGTTTGAGCGCATCATCAAGACTAATGGAGGCTTTGTCCTCTGCTGTAGTGATGAAGCCACGAATGCGTGGGTCAGAGCTGATCTTGCTCGGATTTTCCCTAAGCTTGACGGGAGTGACCTTGTCTGTCTTCACCCGTCAGAGCTAGTGGGATATACCAAGATGAAGGTCTTTGTCCCGGAAACTGATCTGGAGACAAGGAAATCATCGATCTTCTCAAGGGTCAAAACCCGGGTCTATCCACCGATAAGTGGGGGGTCTATCACTTCAACAAAATCAAGGATGGCCGTCTGTATACTTTTGGTGTTTATGACGATTCGGCGAAGATGCTTGGGAAGTGCTCTTACCGGCCTTTTTTCCTCACTGGTCGCCTGTTCTTCAGGCCAGAAAAGAGGGGAGAGAAGGCTGGAACTTCCAGTGGTAATTAGCTCTATGGCTAGCTCATCACTGGAGGTCCTTCAAATTAACTTGCAACATTCCAAGGCGGCTTCACCTGCATTGTGTCGTCGTCTTGGAAAACTGCATACAGAGGTGTGCCTCATACAGGAACCTTATCTGTATAAGGGGCGGTAAGTGGCATCTCGGGTGTACCAGGAGCAATTTTTGTAAAGCCTGGGATTGTTAATACTCGCACGTGCATCTTTGTAGCAAAGGGCTTCGATGCTAGTCTTATGCCTGAGTTCAGTTCTCGAGACTGTACAGCTATTAAAATGTGTCTTAAGCGAGGAGGGTTGGTTACTGAGATTATTTTAGCCTCAGTGTACCTCCCATTCGACTCACTGGCCCCACCTCCAACGGTGGAACTGGTAAGGCTTGTCGAGCATGCCCGACGAAGTAACAAGCATTTGATCGTTGGTATGGACGCGAACGCGCATCATCGCGTTTTGGGGTAGTACCGACTCAAATAGCAGGGGTGAATCCCTACTAAACTTCTTTGCTGCCACCCAGCTCGATATACTGAACACTGGTAATGAGCCAACCTTTGTCACTCGGCTGAGGCGGCAAGTTATTGATGTGACAGTAGCAACCGCTGCTGCATCTGGCAACGTTTCGGGCTGGAGGGTTTCAAGGGAAGAAACTGCATCTGACCATCGGTATTTTATTTTTAAGTTAAGTGCAGATCGACCGATCAGAAGCAAAATCAGGAATGTGCGACGCACTGACTGGGACGTCTATTCCACGGAGTTGCGGGGTCAGATAGGTTCCCTGCCTATCAGGATCCTTAGTAGCGACGACTTGGATAAGGCGACCGACACGCTACACAGCGGTATTATTACGGCCTTTCATACTGCTTGCCCGGAGAAGGAGGCTGGTGGTGCGAAACCAACCCGATGGTGGAACGCTAAGCTATCCCTTCTCAGGGAAAGAGTGGGGAGGCTGTTTAACAGGGCCAGGAAGTCTAACCTGGTAGCGGATTGGTCTTCTCATGCGGATGCGCAGAAGGAGTACAAGAGGCAAATTAAGAGCGCTAAGAAGGTATCTTGGCAGAGGTTCTGCGGAGAACTGAAGGATGTTAGCGCGGGTGC
This sequence comes from Portevinia maculata, assembly GCA_949715645.1. Classification (NCBI taxonomy): domain Eukaryota; kingdom Metazoa; phylum Arthropoda; class Insecta; order Diptera; family Syrphidae; genus Portevinia; species Portevinia maculata. The sequence goes on along the minus strand of OX454526.1, from coordinate 279,877,684 downwards.
GAGATTGCAGAGAGTCCTTTCAGCTGATCCGGGAGCCGGGCTTGACGTCCTTCGGAAGCCCGATGGCAACTCGACCAACTCCAATGAGGAGGTACTTCAAATGCTAATGAACACCCACTTTCCTGGCTGCAAAGCCGTGGATAATTGCGTATGGCCAAACAAAAGCAGAGCTACCACTGAGTAGTGGCGGGTCGCGGCGAGCATTGTTACGAGAGAGAGGGCGAGAGCCATTATCCTGACCTTTTCTCCTTTCAAGGCTCCTGGACTTGATGGCATCTATCCCATACAAAAGGGTATCGAGATTTTGCTCACACTGCTAATTAGAATCTACAGAGCCAACGTGGCTCTGCGACATATTCCTTTGGCCTGGAGAAGAGCTAGGGCGGTTTTCATTCTCAAACCGGGAAAGACCGCCTATGATCTTCCCAAAAGCTTCAGGACTATTAGCCTTTCATCATTTTTGTTAAAAGGCCTTGAAAAATTGATTGACGTACGGCTTAAGAGCATTCCAGCATCGCTGGGTATTCATGATACGAGTAGCCAACACGCCTATCAAAAAGGCAAGTCCACTGAAACGGCATTAACGGATCTGACGGCCAGAGTGCGTAGGGCGCTCGACCGCAAGAACTATGCTCTCGCTGTCTTCATGGATATTGAGGGTGCCTTTGACAATCCCACCTTTTGCAGAATTGAGTCTGCCTTAACGCTGAAGGGCGTCGATTCTACAACTGTGGAATGGATCCTGGAAATGCTTAGGAGCAGAGAAGTTACAGCTGCTGTTGGCGGGTGCGTCAGAACTGTGCGCGCTGTTAAAGGCTTTGCGCAGGGCGGTGTACTTTCCACTACATTGTGGAACCTGTTGGTCGACTCCTTGTTGAGAAGACTTGATGGGGAAGGTCACCCTGTTATTGGGTACGCTTATGATGTGTGCATTATTGTCAGCGGCAGGTTTTTACCAACTCTTTGTGAGCGGATGGGAACAGCGCTCAATAGTGTTCGTGCCGCGAGCAAGCTCTGTCAGTCAACCCCGCGAAGACTGAGATGATGCTGTTCACGAGTAGAAGGGCAATACCTCAAGTGAGGTGGCCTTACTTCCAGGGCACTCAACTAAAGCTATCAAGCAAGGTTAAGTATGTGGGTATTGTGTTAGATCCAAAGCTTAACTTTTCTGAACATTTGGGTGCTAGGATTTCGAAGGCAACTAACATTCTCTGGCAGTGCCGTAGGATGTTCAGCAGAACCTGGGGACTTAGTCCCAGGCTGGTTCATTGGATTTACACGTGCATCGTTAGGCCATACCTTATGTATGGTGCGATTGTATGGTGGGCTAGAGCTCACATCCTCAAACGTCAACTTTCGAAGCTACAGCACCTTGCGTGCTTATGCATTACAGGTGCGATGAGAGGAACTCCCACTGCTGCTATGGAAGTGTTTCTCTGTTCACCTCCCTTGCAGTTCCTTGCTGAGAGTGAGGCCAGAAAATCACTATACCGTATGTGTGTAGTACTTGGACGGCAGGTCAATCTCGGCGATGGGGCCAGAGGTGCTAGGTACAGAGCTCTCTATGACAGCCTACCTGGCCATCGGGGAGGAGTACTTGTCACTTTGTGCATGAAGCAAGTCTTTGAGCGCCGTTTTCAGGTCATCCTTCCTGAACGGCAGGAATGGAACAGTGAGGGGTGGAATGGCTTTAAGCCGGGTGATGTCATCGTCTATACCGATGGCTCACTCATTGACGGTATCTCCGGAGCCGGGGTCTACTCTAGAGACTGTCGGATAAATCTATCTGCTGCCTAGGATAGACAAACAACTGTTTTTCAGGCAGAAATCTTTGCGATTGCTACTGCCGCAAATATCCTGTTAAGGAGTAGAATTAAGGGTAAAACCTTATACATCTGCTCAGATAGCCAAGCCGCTATCAAAGCCTGTTCGGCTGGTTCTCTCAAGTCGAAAATAGTTGAGGAAACCATGGTTAAGCTTAACCGTCTGGGTAGATGTAACTCGGTATCATTTGCCTGGGTTCCTGGGCACACAGGTATCGATGGAAATGAAAGAGCGGATGCTCTGGCCAGGAAGGGCTCTTCAACAGCCTTCATTGGCCCACAACCATCTATAGGATGCTGCTTATCCGTCCACAAACGTGAAATGGATTCGGCTCTACGCCAACAACATTCCGAATACTGGCATGACCTGGTCTCATGCAGGTATTCGAAGAAGCTAGTGGACGGTCCGAAAATCAGCAGAGCTAAGTTTTTGCTTGGACTAAACAGGAAAGACTTGAGACCCTTGATTGGTCTCGTCACCGGTTTCAGTCCTCTTAACGAGCACCTCAAAACCATCCACATTAGGAGCTCGGGCCTATGTGAGTGCTGCCTGGAGGCGGATGAAACGGTATCTCACTTCATCTGTGAATGTCCGGCTTTCGCCAGAACCAGGCTCACCACTATAGGCAAACAATTCGTCAACGAAGATGAGATGGGGGACATTGAACTTGCTAACATTCTTCGCTTTGCCAAGGCTACTGGTAGGTTCTCCCTCACTATATCTTACTAATCGCCAATAACCAGCGAGCGGGCAGCTATGCTGAAGTACAATGGACCAATAAGTCTAAGTGCTTGTCATCTACTGATGACCCCACTGCACATAATATACAATACAATACAATGGCAGGCCCATTGTCAACTGTGGACTATATGGAGCCAAAAATGTCCCGTAAGATTTTGAGAGTCCTTGCGGCTTCCATGGTACTCATGTGAAAAAATTTGGGGCCATCTTGATTGCGCGTAAACCACTATCAAAAAATATTTTTCTATAAATGGTCAAAAGAAATCAATATCCCTTGCAATGGAGATGGTGGGTGGGTATTCCCATAGATGTTGGACCCTTTTCGATGATTGGTTTCGAACACTTCTGCAAAATAGCATTTCTGTGCCAAGTCTACAATATCGGAATCAATAGATGGTCACCGGGCGTAACTTCGTGCTAACGCCATCATCTTTATGATCTCAACGTGAGCAAAATTCAATTCAGATAGAATGAATTATCTTATACGGTCCCAAGACTTCCACCCAATTGGTCATAAATATTGTACCATTGGGTAAAGAAAACAGATGGGAGTTTGCTTTCGAAGCCGGCGCTGACTTATTTGTTTGCAATCAAAAAGCGATTGCATACCTCCTTCAGTACTTGGCTCTGCTAGTCTCCTCTGAAATTCAATTTTAAACATTATAAAGAACAGCCTCCAAACATTTCGATCAAACTGATAACATTATCGGCACTATAGAAAAATCGGAAAGGACTTCGCATTCTATCAAATTAAGACACTCAGTTCTTAAGTTTGGGAGAGGATCTCCCGATAATACTACCGACAATATCAGTAAGTATCAACCTTACTCACTTTTCACACGGCACGAAAAACTGAGTTTTAAAGATATTAAAAGGCAGTTGTTTTTTTTTCGATTATATTTATCTGTTGATTTTGTGTTTAGTTTTTTTAATTTACTTAGCAACGAACGAACAATAAAATGAGAAATAAATTTGGAGACTTGTAATAAAATACTTTATGACACGATTAGATAGTTTGACAAGAAGTCATCCGTTTGACAATTAGACAGCTGAATTGTTAAACACGAGTTAAACATATTTGGGTATTTGACACTCTCTTTGAAAACATATTAAGCTACTACTTGCTGTCACAAAATGTTGTGTCAAACAGCTTGTCAAACCATTTGATTCTATATTCCAATGATCGACGATAATTCCCAGATAGAAACTTGACACTATACCCGCAAGTCGGTGACCTTGTTAAAAAAATTTACTCATTTAGATTTTATTATGCGTACCTTTATTTTGACCTGCGATGTAACGATAGCATTGAATTTCTTTTATGTTTTCGAAAACGAGCGAGATAGAGTCAAATTGTTAGATTTACGCGTAATTATTGTATTGGGAAACATGAACACATGAACTTTTAAAGACTAGATGAAGCAATTGAACGATTTTGAAAAGGGGCATTTAGAATTTAGTACTAAAACAGCGCGAAACTGTTAAAAAAATTGGTCCAAGCGAAAGTGTTGTTAGTAATTTCATCCAGGCAGAGCTCCTCGCCATTCAAGAATGCCCAAACCACATCTTCAACACTGGTATCAAAGGCACTCACATCCATATATACACGGATAGTCAAGCAGCTTTAAAAGCCCTTAGCTCACACACAATTGACTCCGAATCAGTTTTACACTGCTTCAATACCCTCCAGCAAGTCAGCCACAGAAACAAAACCAAACTCTGATGGATTCCTGGCCATAGGGGTTTTGAAGGAAATGGAAAAGCTGACGAGCTAGCCAGAGGCGGATCAGAAACAAATTTCACAGGACCTGAACCCTTCTGCTACACACCTAAATCAGCTACCAATTTAGGTATAAACAGCTGGGAACACTCTTAATGTATCTCATACTGGGAAAACACTTCAGGTCTAAGACAGGCCAAATGAGCCATGCAGCCCTTCAAAAACAGTGCCAGCAGGATCCTAAACCTAGGCAGACATGATATCAAACATAGGGACGGGCTACAGTCCGCTTGGGCGAACTGTTGGATACCCTATTCTTATTCCTATCCCTCATAAGTGGGCGTGACAAAAGTCTAAGTATGGTTGAATTGTTAAGAACGCTCTACATATTTTGTTATATGACATTTAAAGGAATTTATCAAAAAAAAAAAACGCTCCCTAGCTCAAACTTGGGTGTTTCAATAAAATTGTTTTATTTAATTGTGGGCGTGTCAGTAGGCGGATTTAAAAAAAATTAACACATGAGAATAAAGGGCTACTAGAGAGTATATACTATAAATTTCAGCTCCCTAGCTGAAACTTTGGATTTTCAAAAATTAATATACCCTTAGAATAGGGTAAAAAAAAATTATTTTATTTATTTGTGGGCGTGTCAGTGGGCGGATTTTGAAATTTTTTTATCCCTAGCAGTTTTAGGAGTCATAGATCATATATAAAAAATTTCAGCTTTCTAGCTCAAAATTCGATTTTTTCCAAAATTTGGTTTTTTTGAGTTTGTGGGCGTGTCTGTGGGCGGATTTCGAAAATTCGTAAACTTGATTATTTCGGGACCCTAGAGAGTATATGGTTAAAATTTCAGCTCTCTAGGTCCAGTTTAAAGGCCTAATTTTTGGCTACAGACGGACGGACGGACGGACGGACGGACATGGCTAGATCGACATTACTATCGATGCTGATCATAAATATAGTAACTTTTAGGGGTCTACGGGCAATATTAAGGTATGTTACAAACTATGCGTCAAAATTAATATACCCTTAGAATATGGTATAAAAACCTAATAAGTACTTCACAGGTCACCACGGTTTACGATACCACCTCAACAAAATGAAACAAGCCGACTATCCAGAGTGCAGGCTGTGCCTCGAGGAAGACGAAACCACCGGGCACATTTTGTGCAAATTCTCAGCCATCTGCGGAGTCAGAAAGAGGATCTTCTTCAAAGAACTCCTGAGTAACGAAGATTTGAAGAGGTCCCCTGCTAGAATCATTATTACCTTTTCTAGAAAAGTGGAAAACGCACTAGCCTAAAATTTTCTCTGACCTATGGTACAATAGATCTATCCAGGTCGACGTACCGTATTTCTTTCGCTTAAGCCGGTCAGGAGTTTAAAAAAAAAAATAAAAAAAAAATTCATTCGTAATCAATCTCGTTATGGAAATAAGTAAGTAAGTAAGTAAGAAATTCATTTATTTAATATTTTCTTATTACATAAATAATATAATAATAATATGAAAGGAGATGTTCAATACTCGACAGCAACAGCAGATAGAAAACTTATCATCAGAACTGCTTCAAATTCTCAAAATTCTGCTGCCAAAATTAGGGAAGAATGAGGAGTTAATGCAAAACTGGCAACTGTAAAACGAATTAGGCCGAGTGCCAAGCATTTGAAGAGGCTTAAAGTAAAAAAAAAACACATCTCAATGCTGTGCGTAACGTTGCAAGCCTTTGGTTTGCTCGGGACCATATGACGTGGAAAAAGGCGACTGCTTAAAAAAAACTGTCGTGTTTTTCGACAAAAAAAAAATGCACCCTGGATGGACGGTTTACAATTACTACTTTCACGCCCTGCGAATGGAGGTGAATGATGGGAGGATTTTCCTATCACGCGATTTGATTATTTGCGTAAGGGTGGCAGGAAAATCTTATCGCCAAGACACTGGTGAAGAATCCAAATGACTCGAACCAGGAAAAAGTGAATATCGGCCGAGTGAAAGGAGCGAACAAAAAAGAACAACCTGTCGTTTCGATAGCACGTTATAAAAAACAAGTTTTATTTAAGATAATATGCTTTATATCAGCACTATTTTGGAGAGTTTTAATTCAAATAAATATGGCGCGGTTTAACATATGAGCGCCAAGTTAAAATATAATGGAGAATTTGGAATTGTTATACATTTCTTCGATTTTAGAGATGCGTTCAATTATTTCGTTAATTATGATTTTAGTACAATTCAAATATGTTATAAATATATATATATGTTATATATATGCCCCAACAGGAGGGTGGCGTAATAGGGGAGGGGGGGCAATATCGTATTATGGGACAAGTGAGCTGCAGTTAGTATCATCAAAAATAAACACAAATGCATACAAAACTGTACTACAAAATGCTTTTCACGTCTCCCAAACGTTTTCGGACGGATTCCATTGACATACCAGAGCGAAAACGCTCCCATTCACACAGCTAGGGTATTGAAACAGAGTATAAACGACCAAAATGTAAAATTGATTGATTCAAGCCTGATTCAAGCCATTAAAAAACCCTGGTCTACGATTTCGCTTAGGGATATTGGAAAATATTATAAGTCTTTGCCAAACCGAATGTATGAAGCGTAACGACTACAATTATTATTGGCACCCCTAAGGAAATTTCAACTTTGATCAACTATAACATTTTCATTTCTAAATTTGTTTGAATCTGTTGTTTACCACAGTATAAAATATTAAATTTCGCATTGATTGAATATTATAAATAAAGATTTAATAATTGAAAGTATATTTTTTAAATGCCAATTTAAAAAAAGCTTACTAAAAACTACAATTATTGGCACCCTGATATAATAATTGGCACCCAAAAAACTACAATTATTGGCACTCTTTAAAAAAGAAAAAACATCAAGGGTTATTATTTTATTTATGTTTTCAAAACGTTTTATTTTAAATTATAAAATAATAGATGAATACAGTATCTATAAATCAATAAATAAATATATATATTTTTAGGTAACTGTCGTTTACTTCACTGTTTAAAGGAACATAGTTATTTATTTAATTAAAAGTAAATAGCTATATAGTTTTGTAAACAAATAGCTACATAGCTAAATATACATATTTTTTATAGGAAAATAAAAAAATATGTTATTTAATTCATTACAAAATTAATTAATTAAAACAGTTAAATAAATAGATACTTATATCACATTTTTAATTAAAGGAACAAACATTAGTTTTTAATTCACTCCAAAATTAATCAATTAAAATAATTAGGTAAATAAATACTTTTTATATTATTTTTAACCCTTAAACCCTACCTATCCCTGGAGAAACACTTTTACTACCCTGTGGTCTAGAAAACCCCAATATAGTTTTGTTATCATTTCAAAAACAACAAGACGTTTTAATATAAATTATTTTTTATTAAGATCACACACGTAGTTAAATATTAAAAATACCTTAAAGTTTAGAATCGAGGCATTCTTGGCACACAGTCCGGCTATGTTCACCGCAAATGGGGTTTCGGAACGTGCCGCATCTAATTTTCGTCTTCCGGTCCTTATCCCTTGGACAGATTGCACATCTTATTTTTCCATTTACAGATGGATTGGGCTCAACTATTGGCCGTTTCTTTTTTAAAATATCTCCGAGCAGAACTTGGAGATTTGCCGGTAAAGTTGGCCAAATAAATCGTTCTTCCATTTGGGGCGTGATGAGGTCAAGTGCAAGGTTTTTGAGGAAATTGCGCCTTTTTTGGTGCTGATTTGATGCCATTTTCAGAAGAACATATGAGTTAACACCCACTATAATCAGTAAACCGTAAAACACAGCCATCGGCCATCGCTTGGTACGTCTCGATACACTATACCTATGACAAAGTTGGTTCATCAAATCAACACCACATTTTGTCTTATTGTAGAGTTCCACCATCTCAGGTAATTGGTTTCTTGCATCAGGATCTGCTTTGGTGTGCATTGTTGATAATAAAGGCCCATTTTTTTTGGTTTGGATTTTGGTGGGCAGTGCGACAATAAAACAAGCTCTTTAGAAAAGGCATACTTTATATTACAGTATTCCTACCCTGGGGTCTAGGGGACCCGGAAGTTGTTATAATTTCAACTGCAACTTACGCGGAATTAAAAATGACTAATGACGAGACGCCTACTGATACATTAGAGGATTAGCTTGAATAGCACCATCGTGTGTTTTGTAGTTGACAAACTATCCACGAAAGTTTAGTTTATGCATCGCGCTGGACCCCAGGGTAGGGTTTAAGGGTTAAAGGAAACGAATAAAAATTAGTTTCTAATTCAAGTTTTTTTTTCGACATTTTGGTTAATAAATTAATAACGGTTGAAAGATAGAACTATTGGCACTCATAAAAGTACAACGATTGGCAGTGCCATAACTGTAGCTATTGGTATGCCTTATAAGCAACAATGCTATTGAGCGTTAATTGTAAATTAAGCGTTTAATTAATTAAACGCTGTAAATTAATTAACTAAACGCTTAATTTACGGGCGGATTTACTTCAAACTTCCTACTTGTTTATTATATCTTGCGGCCATTAAATTTTGTTGTGCAATTTAATATTTTGTGAAATATAAAATAATTAAAGTGAGTGTAAGAAAATGGCATACTTAGTTTTTTTTGGAAAAATTGTAGAATAACCCGTTAGGTGCAGGTTCAATCCCCATCGGGAATAACAACATACGCCACCCATTAAAGGAGAGAAATGAATAACGCCTTGTTCGTCCGACCTCGACACCAAAAAGATGATTTCTGCTTAGTAGTACAATGGACCGTTACCGAGTACGAGTGCTCTGGGGTTTGGATTTCCTATTTGAATTTAATTTAAAAAAAAAAGAAGAAATCTGCATAGGTACTCAGATTTCCGAAATATTTTTTTATATTTTTTTTTTATAAATATTTCTTAAAACAGTTGCTACAGTTTTGAAAAACATCCCAACGACTATAAGATTTTTATTATTTTTCTTTTTGAGTTTTGCAATACTTGGAGCAAATGTAAGAGTATACTGTACTCAGATTTTTGCAATGCTGGAATTAGGGCAGGTTAGAAAAACGACTATATATCAAAAAACCATCAATTTGATATAATGCTAATATTACTATCAGCATTCTAAGATTCTCAAAAGTTTTAATTCATATAATAATTTCTTAAAAGTTTCATAAACTGTAATTTTTTCAAGAACAACTTCAACGATTTTGACCTGTGTTGGTGTTTTAAGAACTTGAAAAGAAGGTAATAAATCGGCGTATTTAGTTTTTACCAAAATACAATTCAGATACCTGGTGCATTTGGAAGTGACAATAAAAATATAGCCCAATGGAATTTGGATACAAATTTGGGTATATATCAGTTTTATTTTTTTCTATGGTGTTTACATGTATTATCTTTTTAATAAAGTTAAATAATTTACTTCGTTCTTGTGTAAAAACAAAACAATGTTGAAGAAAAAATGTGTTACGAATTTTTCGGCCGCGTATTTACTCCATGAAGAAAGACAAGACGAAAGCCAATAAAACGTCGTAAACCTAGTCATGTCCGTCCGTCCGTCCGTCCGTTGCCAATGTTGGGGCGCTAACATTTTAATTCGGCCCACTGACCACTATAAAAAAAAAGCGGCCAAGTGCGAGTCGGACTCGCCCATGAAGGGTTCCGTAGCAGCAAGTAACATCATATGAAAGTTCTTGTAGTTCGTTGTAACTTTGATCGATGTTTTAATAAAAATATGTTATTTAATTCATTACAAAATTAATTAATTAAAACAGTTAAATAAATAGATACTTATATCACATTTTTAATTAAAGGAACAAACATTAGTTTTTAATTCACTCCAAAATTAATCAATTAAAATAATTAGGTAAATAAATACTTTTTATATTATTTTTAACCCTTAAACCCTACCTATCCCTGGAGAAACACTTTTACTACCCTGTGGTCTAGAAAACCCCAATATAGTTTTGTTATCATTTCAAAAACAACAAGACGTTTTAATATAAATTATTTTTTATTAAGATCACACACGTAGTTAAATATTAAAAATACCTTAAAGTTTAGAATCGAGGCATTCTTGGCACACAGTCCGGCTATGTTCACCGCAAATGGGGTTTCGGAACGTGCCGCATCTAATTTTCGTCTTCCGGTCCTTATCCCTTGGACAGATTGCACATCTTATTTTTCCATTTACAGATGGATTGGGCTCAACATATCATATTTTTTTTAGTTTTATCATTATCTTATTTTAGAAGGACACACATTTTACCACTTTGGAAGTGTTTCTCGCGCAAACTATTCGGTTTGGAAAAAAATGATATTAGAAACCTCAATATCATTTTTGAAGACCTATCGATAGGTACCCCACACGTATGGGTTCGATGAAAATTGTTTTTGAAGTTTCAGTTCTAAGTATGGGGAATCCCCAAAATTTATTGTTTTTTTTCAATTTTGTGTGAAAATCTTAATGCGGTTCACAGAATACATCTACTTACCAAGATTCGACAGTATAGTTCTTATAGTTTCGGAAAAAAGTGGTTGTGACATACGGACGGACAGACAGACAGACAGACATGACGAATCCATAAGGGTTCCGGTTTTTGCCATTTGGCTACGGAACCCTAAAAAGACGTTTTGTCATGAAATCATTTGAAATCATTGAAAATAAACATCCTGTCTTCGCAAAGTATGTACTCGTAAATAAAGTCATTTTGAACAATTTCTAAATATAAAGTGTTCTGCCAACACGGTTTGAACTCGGTTTGCTTAAATTTCAACTCGGTTTAACTTGGTTTGATACATCACCAATATAAATTGTCGCTACTGGTATTATTCATGTGAGTCATTCGATGTACTTACAATTGTTGATATGATATCGTTTTTTGTAATAAAAAGTTAAATTGATTTTGATTTTGTTTCTTTGACTGTAAAAAAAAAGAAATTTTGATGTTCGTTTAACTTTTGTCTAAAAAAGAGTTGTCCTCCGAAAAAGTACAGAAAATTTCCTTTTTATCGTTTTATAATCTGGTAAACCTAGGCATACCGTGGACAAAATTTGTTAAAATGGTGTCGTCGAAATTGTCCCGTTCATCGATCAGAGCCGAACTCATGACGCTAAGTGTCTCTGGAAGGGCAGGTCACATTCTTATCTTTTTCACGAGCAGATCCCAAACGTGTTCAATGGATTTCATGTCCACACATCGTAGACCAAGCCAACGCGACAATTTCCATTCCTAGTAAGTACTCGGAATCGCACCCCGACGCGTTTGGCTTGGCATATCCTGCATCAGCAAGAAGTTTTTCCTCAAAAATTCTTCCCGGAAGTTGTTGATATAATAATCGGCGTCGTCTCTGTTTTTCATATCAAAATTGCGGCATATCACACACCTTCGGCGATCCTCAATCAAACCCAACGCCCCGCAACTTTTGTGGCGTTATTTGCATATTTTTTCACAAAAATCACTAACAACTAACACATAATCAAACTAAAACAAATCCATAATAATCCACATTATAAAACATTTTCGTGATCACGAAAGCCAAAATTTGTATATCTAACGCCTAGTATGAATAAACGATAACAATACAGCTTTCCGCGATATGAAGCACGTATCACAAGGAAAATGGAAAGAGTTTATGCAAACCCAAACAGGCACAAAAATGAACAATTAATGAAAATGATTAAAATGAAAATGATAACACACATAAAAAAGTATAAGTGCGCCATGTATGTAGCAAACCTTGATATTGTAGACCCATAAAAGATACTATGTCTGGAAACAGTCGTCCGTCGGCAATTTTAAGGCCCTAAGATTGGAGCTAGAAAGCTAGATACTTTCTACAGGCCCGAAATAATCAAGTGTATGCATTTTTTAAAACTGCCAGCTGACACGCGAATAAATCCGTAGGTGTTACTAGGCACTGGCTTGTGAGAACTCTCGGTCGGTAGCTCAACGCACCACTGTTCTCACAATATTAGTATCAAATTTACTTCTGGTTATAAAATCATTTTATGTATAAAAATCAAAAACTCTTAGGGATGTTGGTAAGTGCGTAAATTTGTAAAATTTGTTTCAATATTTTCAACATAAGAATAACTGTAAAATTCGTTTGAAGACACAGGTGGAATATAACATCTAAGCTGCAAAACAACAAAAATGATTTATTGATTTTGCTCAAGGCCACCAAGAGAAACAGTAGTTTGTTCTATTATTCATTGTCAGAACATTATGTGACAATTACGTTTCACGTGAAATTAAATATTTGTTATTTTATTAACATATGCACACCCCGATATCTTGTGCCCAAATAAAAGTATCAAGATAATGCATGGTGGTGGAATACCGACCTTGAAATTGGCATATGTTGTTATATTTGCTGTCAAAAATTTAATATTGAATATAACAAACATAGCTGTTTGTACTGGTATTAATATGTAGGTAATCTTTCTGACAAAGGCTTATAAAAAATGTCAGCTGGGTTTGTTTAAACGTTTAAAAACTTCGAATACAAATAATAGGTAGATAATGATACAGTCACTTTGCAGGACTATTACTAGTTGGGGATTAGCATCGATTTACATACATACACTTTGCTCCGTTTCCACATCACTTCTGGAGGTTGGAGCCCAACGCGTTTTTGCTCAATAATATTTGACAAAGCGGCTGCTATATTACTACATATATTATTCGCAGTATGTTTTACAGGAACTTCTATTGTTGCAAGATTTGCTAAATAAATTTTCTCTTGGAAAATGAAGTGGATGGTTACGCTGTTGCTAACCGATGTCCACATATCTGTTGTAACTTTTCCACTATAGCCTGCAGTCTTTTGCAAACTTTCGAATGCTTTGTTGGTGACATGGTGTTCGACAAAAGTTTCCGATTGAGAACTCGATATAAGGACTGCATTTTCCGCGGAGTCCCTAATCTAGAAACCCTGCGTTTTCCACAATCGAATGTGGCTGCAGGTCTATCGCTATCAGTTTTATAATCAAATCGTCAATGCTCTGTGATTCAGATGACGAAAGGTCTGAACCTTTATCAGTCACAAATAACCTCGACTGCACCGCTCTTTTGATCTTTAGAACTACACCTGTTGATGATGAAGTGGCAGGTGCTTCCGACACTTGCGTTGTCATAGCCACTGATTGTGTGACATATACTGTTGTTGGAGGTCCCCCATCATTTGCTGTTGAATAGCCTCTATGTTTACGACGTAAATGGTCATTTAAATTATACGTGTTGCTTGAAAACTTCATCTCCTTCTTGCATATATTGCAACAAACACCATTTCCTGTCTTCTGACAGAACTCCCATGCAAGCGATCTTTTTAATCCAGGACGCATATTGCCAAATGTACCAATATAATTTTTGGCAAAAAAGTATAATACCTACAAAAAATAAAACTCACAGTCACAGTATAAAGGACAAATTTGGAAAGTGCAACACTTAATATTTTGTAAACACGCTAAAACACGAAAGAGCAAAGCAACAGCAAGCAATCAAAAAGCGGTTTACACATACGAATAATCCATCAAGATAAACGACTCACACAGATTGCAAATGCCGTAACTCCAAAGTGCAAAAAAACCTTCTGTTTAAAATCGTCCAACATTTTTCTCAGTCGATAGTTCAAAAAATCATTCAGTTACTATTTCGAGAAATCATTTATTCGAATAAAAAACTTTCAGTTACTGTTTTTGAGAAATCAGTCGATAGTCCAGAATGAATGAAAACAAGTCAGAGGTTGGTTCATAGTGGAACCATCATAAATAACCATCCTTACAGAAAATTTGATAAGAACACACAAGCATATAATACATATACCTACACAAAACCATCTGGACTGAACAACAACATTTTTGCAGTAGAGCCATCGCGAGTGAGTCGGCAATGTAGATATATACACAGCAAAAATCATTCAGTTAAAGAAAACTATCGATGGACAAATATTTATATGTGTTTTTATTCGAATTAATGGTTTTTCAAACACAGTAACTGAAAGTTTTTTATTCGAATAAATGAATTCTCAAAAATAGTAGGTAACTGAATGATTCTTCGATAAATATAGAATGAATGAACATTTTGCAACCATCGAATAAATCGATAGTTTTTATTCGATAGATCCCATGACTAACCTTATTCCTATTAAAATCCCTCATTAAGTAGGCGTGGATTTTCGTTTACAAAAAAAGTACGTGGGCGTGACAAAATCCAAGTGTTGATGAATTGTTAAGAACGATCTACCTACATATTAAAAGAATTTTATCGAAAAGCAAAGTTTTTGTCCAAAAATACCCCTAAACAGTGGGCATGGCAGAAAACTTTGTATAATAGAATTATTCAAAACAACTTTATCTAAATACTTTGCGAAGAAAAGAACTTCCAGTTACAATCATTGCTTCAATAATTTTTTTTTTAAAATGAGCATTAAGGGTACCTAGAGAATGGGATCATAACGTAATCTCGAATGACAAAAATCTCGAATGCAAAAAATCTCGAAAAAACAAATTTTTAATCTGGAATGCAAAAACTCGAATGCACAAGAATCTCGAATGGACAAGAATCTCGAATAACCATATCTCGAAAAAAAAGTTAATTCGAGATTTTTTTCTTACCTCTATTTAAAGAGTTTAAACTTAAAGAAAACGAATTACATATTTAGTTTATTCAGCAACTTTTTTTTTGGGTAAATTAACAACAAA
This sequence comes from Portevinia maculata, assembly GCA_949715645.1. NCBI lineage: Eukaryota > Metazoa > Arthropoda > Insecta > Diptera > Syrphidae > Portevinia > Portevinia maculata. The sequence continues at coordinate 279,862,676 of OX454526.1, read as the reverse complement.
AAATCATTATTTTTTTTGCAAATATTAAAATCATTATAAAACATAGGGACGGGCTACAGTCCGCTTGGGCGAACTGTTGGATACCCTATTCTTATTCCTATCCCTCATAAGTGGGCGTGACAAAAGTCTAAGTATGGTTGAATTGTTAAGAACGCTCTACATATTTTGTTATATAACATTTAAAGGATTTTATCAAAAAAACAACGCTCCCTAGCTCAAACTTGGGTGTTTCAATAAAATTGTTTTATTTAATTGTGGGCGTGTCAGTAGGCGGATTTAAAAAAAATTAACACATGAGAATAAAGGGCAACTAGAGAGTATATATTATAAATTTCAGCTCCCTAGCTCAAACTTTGAATTTTCAAAAAAAAAAAATTAATTGTGGGCGTGTCAGTGGGCGGATTTTGAAAATATTTACACATGAGCATAAAGGGCCCATAGAGAGTATATACTATAAATTTCAGCTCCCTAGCTGAAACTTTGGATTTTCAAAAATTAATATACCCTTAGAATAGGGTATAAAAAAATTATTTTATTTATTTGTGGGCGTGTCAGTGGGCGGATTTTGAAAATTTTTTCTCCCGAGCAGTTTTAGGAGTCATAGATCATATATAAAAAATTTCAGCTTTTTAGCTCAAAATTCGATTTTTTCCAAAATTTGGTTTTTTTGAGTTTGTGGGCGTGTCTGTGGGCGGATTTCAAAAATTCGTAAACTTGATTATTTCGGGACCCTAGAGAGTATTTGGTTAAAATTTCAGCTCTCTAGGTCCAGTTTAAAGGCCTAATTTTTGGCTACAGACGGACGGACGGACGGACGGACGGACATGGCTAGATCGACATTACTATCGATGCTGATCATAAATATAGTAACTTTTAGGGGTCTACGGGCAATATTAAGGTATGTTACAAACTATGCGTCAAAATTAATATACCCTTAGAATAGGGTATAAAAAACTAGCGGCCCCGGCGGACTTCGTCCCACCCAAAAATACAACGAAACAATGCAATTCTAAAAATGCCATTTCAACTTTCATAATCCAGCAGATGACGTTTCGAATTAAATATGGCGGCATTGTACTATCTATTAAACTAAACCAAAAAATTTACATTCCATTAAACTAAACATTAAATAAATTATTTTCTTAAATAAAAAAATTTCTTAGCAAACCATCCTCTTTATTCGAGTACTTTGTGATACACAATATTTTTCGTTTTTTGTTCCTGTGCCAACACAAACAAAGCAGATGGCTTACCAACACGCGAACAGGCTACATACAACGTCTAACGCATTCTTATAATCCAATCAATTCATTATGGTCATGAAGCATTCGTTGCAATTCCCTGATGATGTCTTCTTTCGTTCTGTTGTACAATGCACTACGACGGTTTACAGTCCCCGGCCAATTTATTAGACGCACTGTAAAGTTCTATGTACTTTGTTTGTACTTGTTTACTTTCACGTATCAATTGGTTAAAACTGTAGTGCAACATGTTAAAAATAAATACAAAATGGAATCATATACAAAATCTCCTGAATAAAAACATTATATGTACGCTTAAATATAACAATATTGCATATAAATTCGTGCAACACATAAAATTATCAAAAAACTACATTGCGTCTAATAATTTGGCCAGGGACTGTATTTCATCGCTCTCGATCCCAATGAAATAGATTTGTAAGAAATTGTATTCGCCATCAGGAAGCGGCAATAACGACCCAGCACGATGATGCACCTGCCCTTGAATCTGGTTACCAAGAGACGAATTCAAAATTAATGTAATGCGATCATTCAAAGGAAACGGATGAGTACTCTTTCGAGCAGGAATTACCTTGAACGACGGATTATATCCGCTTTCATTGATAATTGATGCAGCGAAAGAAGTCATTTGAAAGCACCCATTATAGTTTCGAACATTTGTAAGAAATTGCTCTGATTCTCTTGCTACGCCTTCTAGATACGATCGCAATGGTTCTGGTGGCGATTGCAATGTTGGCAATTTAACTTTTCCACTAAGGCAACACAATCCAGGTGTTTCTCTTAATTTAACCATTGATCCAATTTGAACGGCAGGAAGAGATCGATAATCGAATGCACAATCATATCGGAATGCTATTCGAAGCAAATTGACATTGAAAGCACTTCTTCCTTGTTTTCTTTTTTCAGTATTTATTCGTTGACTTTGAATCGATAAATTTCCACATCGATTTACTCGGCGACTTTGTTGTGCCAATCCACGTGAATCGATTACCGCCTGCTGTTGTTCTTCTGTTTGTTGCGCACGAATTTGGACGTGGTTAGCATTTCTTCGTTGTTGCGTAATCTCTCTATCTTCTTGACTCATATTCGCACGATGAGTCGACACTGCTCGTGCACCAGCTGAACGGTCGGCCTAGATTAGATCTTTTCGTTGGTGGCATTATGAAGAACAACTGCAATACAATGAAATCCCGAAAAGAAAATTTGAAAACAATGAAAAACCAATAGAAACGTACCACTTCTTACAGACAAATCCCAATCGAACAATGCAACACAGCACAAATTCGCAAAATGCCTCAATCGCTCAATCGCCACTGTTCAAATGAAATGAAAATAGTCCAATATGAATACACTGATTTCTATTCTTCTATATATTCTAATATCAATTTTAATTCACAAAACTCACAAAATCCTAATGAAGAAATCCGAATCTGTAATGCGCAATGGCCGGCAAACGTTATTCGATCGAACAAAACACGAATTCGCAATTGCAATATGGACGCTGAAACAGCAACGAATGAAGAAACTGCGCAACTGAATCAAATGGCACAGTCAACGTGGACAGCGCCACCACACATGAAACAAAATTGGCTTCTCCATTGATCGATAATAGATGGCGTTACGTTGCGTGTCTATCTGACAGTTCAATTGTGATACGATATGTTATATTCAAATTTGATTCTTTTTTTCGTTGTTGCCAAAATCAATAAATACAAAATAATTTTTTTTTTAAAAACCCGTACTGAGAAAATACCTTTCCAACAAAGTATAAATCATCAAAATCGGTTTGGCCAATCTCGAGTTATGGGATTACATCGCTTCGGACACTCTCTTTTATATATATATATATATCAAAAACAAACAAAAAGTTTTAAATTCATAAACATAGATATAAATGCATAATGTAGGTATAAGAAAAAAGGATGAATTATTATGTTATAAGCCCGAGCTGTTCGCAAGACTCCTAAGGTACCCCACATAACTCCTCTCTTCTTTTTCGTCAAGTACTTTGAAAATTTGTTTTTCTTTTTTTAAATACTCTCGTCAGTCAATCGTGGATGTTAAAGAGTAGTAAATAATCTCGAATGAATAAATTAATATATTCATTCGAGGTTTTTGCATTCGAGACTATTTTTCTAAATTTTTGTATTTCGAGATTATACTTTCTAGATTCTTTTTTCGAGATTTTTTCTATTCTAGATTTTTACTTTCCAAATGTTTGCTATTTCGATTATTGCTTTCTAGATATCGTGGTAAACGCGTAGAGAATATATATTTTAATTTTCCGCTTCCTAGCTCAAACTTTGACTTTTCCAAAAATTAGTTTTTTTTAAATAAGCGGATTATAAAACTCAAAAGCTTTTTGGGCCCCTAAAGACAATATATTAAAATACATTAAAAAAAATGCAAAACCTGATTTTTTTCCATTAATTTGCTTTTGTGAGATTGTGGGCGTGTTTTAAAAATTCTTAAACTTGATTATTTCGGGCCCTTACAGAGTAGTTCGTGGTTCGAATTTCAATTTTCTAGCTTGAGTTTCAAGGCCGAATTAGATCGACATTACTATCGATGCTGATCACGAATAAAGTAACTTTTAGGGGTCTGCGGGCAACATTGAGGTGTGTTACAACCTATTTTTTTTTTTAATGTACTCGCACTAAAGGGATTTTTGAATACCCTCATAATGTAATAGCTACACAGTGCGGGTGTTAAGGAAATTAGGGTTAGAAGATAGGGAGAGATGCCGATGCACGTTGGTTTTAAATATTTGTAGATTATAATGTGTAGGAAAATGGACTATGAATCAAAATTAATATACCCTTATAATAGGGTATAAACAGAATTCTTGGCTTTGCCCAAGGCCAACAACAGAAACAGCAGTTCTATCTATCATTATCAGAACATTATGTGACAGTAAAATCTCACGTGAAATCAAATATTTATCAGTTAACATTTTTATAACCACATGTTGTGACCAAATATTGATATCTAGATAGCCATATGGTGTTGGAGTACCGACTGGAAAATGACATAGGTGTATTTGCTCTCAAATATTTTTTTTAAATAAACAAACACAGTTGTTTATATCTTGTTGATCTTTAATCTTTATGGCACGGGCTTAGTCAGCTGGGTTTGTCTTCATATTTGAAAACTTCGAATGCAAATAACAGTTATCACCTATTGTTGCTGAAGAGTTTTGTCGTTGTCGTTTTTTCTTAAAAAAAAGTCTGCTTGTTTATTTTTTTATACACTATTCTAAGGGTATATTAATTTGGACGCATAGTTTGTAACATACCTTAATATTGCCCGTAGACCCCTAAAAGTTACTATATTTATGATCAGCATCGATAGTAATGTCGATCTAGCCATGTCCGTCCGTCCGTCCGTCCGTCCGTCGGCAAAAATTAGGCCTTTAAACTGGGCCTAGAGAGCTGAAATTTTAACCAAATACTCTCTAGGGTCCCGAAATAATCAAGTTTACGAATTTTTGAAATTCGCCCACAGACACGCCCACAAACTCAAAAAAACAAAATTTTGGAATATATGATCTAATTACCCACAATTAAATAAAACAATTTTATTGAAAAACCAAAATTTGAGCTAGGGAGCTGAAATTTATAATATATACTCTCTAGGGGCCCTTTATGCTCATTTGTAAATATTTTAAAAATCCGCCTACTGACACGCCCACAATTTAAAAAAAAAACTCTTTTCGAAAATCCAAAGTTTGAGCTAGGGAGCTGAAATTTATAATATATACTCTCTAGGGGCCCTTTATGGCTATTTTTTTTTTAAATCCGCTTACTGACACGCCCACAAATAAATCAAATAACTTTATTGAAAAACCAAATTTTTAACCAAGGACTTTTTTTTACAAAAGTTTCGTTTTTTTTTGATAAAATCCTTTAAATTTTAGGGGAAGGCAGTGTACCTTGGTCCGGATTTCAGTTTTTTGCCAATATTTTATGTGTCGTTTTTTCATTAGTTTTTCTTTTTTTTACTAACTGAAGTTTTTTCTATGATATGGCGAAACTACCAAAAGGATATTGCTAACCATTCCTTAGAAAACTTTACTTTTAAATATGCTAACCTCAAACGGTCCAAGGTACACGACGTGATTGTACCTTGGTCCACGGAGTATTGTACCTTGGACCGAAAATATTATTGAAAGTTTTCCTATAGTTTAAAGGTGAAAACTTTAATTTATTTCAATAAAAAGTAAAAATGGTTCCATTCTTTATTTATTTCAAAAAAACAGAAAAAAAAACAAACCATTATCTTAAAGTTTTTGTGCTTGATTAAAAAAAATTATTTCAAGTAATAGATAGTATTAAATAAAAAAAACTCTTTTACTAAAAAAACTTAACAAAGGACTTCAATAAAAAACTTACTTTAAGGGAACAACATAAAAGAAAAACAAATTTATCACTTCAATATTATTTAAAAATTGTCATTAAATTACAAACCAATGGTCCAAGGTACACGCGCTATGATAGGTCCAAGGTACACTTACACCACTTTAGCCAAACAAATTAGATTTTAACGTAGTATTCAAACCACATACGAACGACATTGTGTTTCTACCAAACGATTATTAATACACTTAGCGAAATCGATTAAAGTAGCGGAAAAGTGACAAAAAACTAAGCACTACATAACTTCAGAAAAGAGATAAAAAAAATAGTTTTTTCATAGAAAACTATATTTATTTTATTTTTCTGCCGACTCGTGCGGCTGCGCATTCAAAAAGAAACTGAGAAGACAAATGAACAGAAGATCAACATTTCACAGAAGGACCGGGTTTTGCGTGCTTTGTATTTTTCTGAAAATTGGACCAAGGTACACTACCTTCCCCTATATAACAAAATAATAATAACAACCATACTTAGACTTTTGTCACGCCCACTCATAAGGGATAGGAATAAGAATAGGGTATCCAACAGTTCGCCCAAGCGGATTGTAGCCCGTTACTATGTTTTTATAATTGTTGCGGAGTTTGAAGATAGCACTTGTTTTTTTGATAAGAGGTGGACAATTTTTCCTGTTGCATTTTGGCATTCTCATGGAGTAATTAAATAAGCATTTAATTCCCTTAACTTTTCGTAAAAGGGGAGTTAGGTTAGAAATCACATGTAGGCAATTTTACCATTCATGTGAACCCAGCAGCGCATTTTATATCTTAAAACTCTCCCGCTAGGGTGCAACCGAATCTGTGATTTGACTCGACCAGCGCTATGATTGTTTTAATTCTAATCTATTACCTCATCATAATGTTATGATTTTTTTTTAACTTCTGGTTCGCCAAGGCGATTTAAACGGGGGGACTTCGACCTAAAAAGATCTTTTGTACCGTATGGGCCAGAAAAATAAAATTTTAAACTACATAGTAGAATTTCCACTTTCCGTGTAAAGCGGACAATTTTACCAGTAGAAGAATTCTTTATGTCCTCGGTGCTCAGATGTTATCATATAATATAATGATCAAACAGTTTTTTTTTAAATCCTGCACCCTACATTTGTATTTATCCAATCGATTCAATCTTAAGTTTATATGAAGTGAAACATCTTCTTATTTTTCGAAAATATAAGCTTAATTTAAATCAAAACAAGGAACAATTTTATATTAGGAAATTAAATAAAATTTATTTAATGTTTTAAATGTAGCCAATATTGAACATAGATCACATTTTGCTTGTAAGTTCGTTGTACGCACCGCCCCGGCCGCCGCTGTTGAGTCTTGTTCCATATGATTATCGGTATTACCCGCAGACATCACCTCTCTTAAAGCACTAATCTTGATGGGAAGTTACTTTTACTGAAGGAAATCTTGTTGCAGGTTGTACCTAGCACCTTTTTATGGCTTTTCGTTTTTGTTTTCAAATCGTGGCAAGAAACACTGGCGTCTCGTTCGACGTAATCGTCCTTTCAAATATCTTTCAAAACGTAAGTGTGCGTATTTGACATTCGATTTCAATCGAAATTTTTACAAATTCAAAGAATTTAGAATAGAAAATTTGCATTACTTTATTTATGAATTCGACAAACTTTCAATCGAAATAAAATGCCAAAAAAGCATGATGTTCTTGTTTCTTGCTCTACTTGAGAACGAAGCATACGGTTAGGAAAGTAGAACAATATGGAGTGGAAGACAAGCTTCGCTTCCTCGTAAGGAGGAAACAATATACTGGCGCCAGGGTCCTCCCCATTTTTAAACTCCTCGGTGATCTCATCTATTTTTCCTGTACAATATAAATGAACACTTAAACAGCATTATTATGAAGTGGCTTAAGAAACTCTTAACCAAAGCTTTGTTATAATATTGCCATGTATCACTGACAGGTGAGAGTTTATATTTTGAGCGTTTAGCGTATTTTTTTAGTGTATTAGCTTTAGCCGACCGTGCTGCCTTATGGGTGCGTTCACACTGTAAGTTTGAAGTTGTCAAGTCGGTAATGAAAGACCGTCTATAACAAATACATAAACAGTTAATCGGAAGTCATCAAATATGAATTCAATGCCGTCCTTCTCTCTCCTATTCTCATTGCCCAGGATTGGTTATTATTTAAATTATTATTTGTTAATCACTTTTAAAACTGAAATTGTTTAGAAATCGCTGAGATGGTATTTCAATAACTTGACCAATAGAAGGAAATTAGCTAAGGCCGAAGATTTGACTTAATGTGCGGATTCTAAGGACATTTGGAAAATATATTTTTTTCTGGTTTTCATGAACACAGAAATCATCCGCGGTTTCTATGGACATTTTAGAATAATACCCTTTTTCGGGTAAGTTTTAAGCTCGTAGTTCGTAGAATCTATAAAAAGGGGTCAAGTCTGACATTAACCATAACCATCGAACAATAGCAATATTATAGGGCATTGAGAAAATTATCAAAGAAATCGTGGCGAGAAGACTGAAAACCTTAATGGGAAAGTAAAAAATTGTCGATTCAAATGCAAAGGGCTTTCAGAAAAAAAAATTAAATAGACTTTCAGTTAATTTCGTCAGCCAACTTAATGAATTACCATAGCAGGAACCCTAGTCATAGTCTCGTTCTGTTTTTCGATCTCAGTTAGGCATTCAACACAATGTAGCACAAAACTGTTCTCATGTCATTAGAAATAGAGGGATTCGCGGCGACGATATTAAGTGGTTTCAACATTATTTGACACTTGGAACATATCGTGTTGAAATTTAAAAAAAGAAGACAGAAGTCATATCTCAAGCGGGGTACCACAGAGTTCAGAATCAGGTCCAGTCCTTTGCATTATTATATACTGAAGGTACTTTAAAATAGCGACACTAGGTACCATAATGGGCCCATCACGATCCATGGGGAACCAACTATAACGTCAGTCGTCATCCTAATCCTTTTCTTGAAAACATTTTATTAACTTCCCAGTGGAAGTTCTTGTAATGGGGCCGATTTTGTGAATCGCGGATTTCGACATATCTTCACGTTTCAAGGTAGAGATAGAGATAGAGATGTCTAGGTGTGTGTATGTACGTATGTGCGTTCGGAATTATGTTTCGCCACAATTATCTCGAGAACCAAAGATGATATTGACATGGGACGTTTATTCGAAGCGTACGGACGTAACTCCGAACTGATTAAGTTTCCAGCGAAATCGGTCCAGTCGTTTTTTGTTAGTAAATAAATAACTAAAATAATTTAGCTTTGTTTGTACTATTTATTGCCATTTTTCATTGAGCAAATCACTATTACATTGTGCTCCGTTATTTCGTATGCATGTAAATTTACAGGTTTCCGTGTTGATAACAATTTTTGCATCAATATATATCACACTTTGCTGTTATTAACAACATTTAATTTCCATGAACAATATTAAAGAGCATTTTTTAATATTAAATAATTCTTAGCCATATCTTATGGTTAACCACATTTCAAAATTTCTAATCGCATAAATCATATTGATCCCACTGGGAAGTTAGTCGTGTGGACCTTGCGGGTCGCACCCAGACCACTTTTTTCCCTACAAAAACTCACTTACTTGTTGCAGTCAATCGACGTTTCCTCTTCTAGACTATTAAAGAAATAGTTGCACAGGCGTCTTTTTCTATGTCGAGCGGTTCACAAAGTATGCGCGTAATGTCACAAGTCAACATGGTAGGTGCAATCAAAAGGGTGTTGCAAGACCTAAACATCGAAACAAACATTCGAGTTGTCAAAGCCTGTCGAAGTATCTCAGGGTTATCGTGGATCATATTCTTAAGTAGCAAACAGCATATAGAACAACTATAAACGGAATTGAATGAATGATGTGCTTGTGCGTGCTCCAACATTTAAACTAATGCAGCAATGGCTCCGTAGTAGAGCAGATACTTGGTGAATGCAGGAATATTTTGTTTGGGCTTTCGAGAACCTCTTGATAAGATAACCTCGAACATAGAAATAGCGCCGTCTCTAACCTTCGAATACTTATATGTATAAGTGTTGTTTTGTCTGCAACTCCGTAATAACTCATTTGTCATTTTATCTGTAAACCAAAAATCCAGTATTATTTTGTCTGTGAATCCATAACTTAGTATAGTTTGATAAGATTGAATCCCCTGGCAAACACATTTAAAATAAAGTTTATTATTGTTCTTTAGCGACAGTAATGTAGAAGTTATTTTTTTAGGGACAAAATTGAGTTTCCAAGGACCTCTTAATTAAAAAATTAAACATATAACTACTGCACGGCCTCCGAGGACATTTTCGTAAAATCTCTTTATAGGTTTTAATGACCTTTTTCGGGTTTCAGGGATCACTTGGTAAAATAATCTAATATCAAATAAATAAATGTCAGTAATTGCTATTTATATCATATTTTAGATATATATGTATGTTCCATTTTTAGTTATTAACACCTTTTTCAATAAGATCCTTTTTTGGTCTTCGACGACTTTTTTGTAAGACATTCTCAAATTGGCGTTCGGTAATCACGCTACAAAACCGAATTTTGTCCCTTCCCTTCAACTGATTTTAGCGTTTTCAACTGATTTCTGGTTTTAAAAAATATTGACAAACTATACTGAGTTCTGGGCATACTGACAAGTTAAACACTAAACGCATGCGAAACGCATAAGAACACTGTTGAATTAAAATTGGCGGGATGCTCTCGAAACCAGGATTTTTATCTAATTTTAATAGAGAAAGAGCAATTCGAACTTCGTGGATTGAACACTGTAGGATACCAACATTTAAATAATTACTTGACACTACGCTATCACTTGAGTTTATAGGTGAAATAATACCGCTTGAATATACAGACTAAAAGTGGTAAAGTTCAGGATCATTGTTTCTTTTTCGGAACTGCTTATACAAGGTGGCGCAAAAGTCATCTTCCTATCGGAAGAAGCATAATTTTTGCAAATGGCGGCAAATGTAAATTCTACTTTGATATTTGTGAAGTTAACTGATACAGAAAAACCAAAGTTTTTCATTCATAAAAAAAATTACAGCGAAAGAACATCGGGTGACAACTTTTGCGCCACCAGACAACTTTTGCGCCACCTTGTATATCTTATTCTTTCTATTATTTAAATTCACGATTCTATTATTGAACCAAATAGGTTTAGCGCCCGATACAATCCTTACTTTAGGCGTAAACATATCGATTGCCACTTTAACTGTTTTAAAAAACAAATCAAAATAATTGTTTAGATTATCAGATTATCTTAAAAAGAGCTACCCAATCAATACTATCTAAATAGTTAGAGATGTTATTGAAATTGGCTGTAGCATAATTATACTTATAGTTATTGACACAAGGACCCAGCCGAAAATATTCGTAAAACTCAATCAGAATCAGAACATTAATAATTATAAAAAAAAGAAGTTACTTAAAGTGCAATTTATCGAGAAGATAATATTTTCATGGAAGATAATATTTTCATGGTTTAAGGAAACATAGAATAGAACTTCATAGAATCACCAAAAAGCGTGTACTGCGAGCCCACCACGAGCACAACACAAACTAAGCATTGTTTATTTTGTACATTTCCATGTCTGTTACCAGAAAAAGCAGACATACAGAACTTTTACAAGATCGAATCGAAAGATCGAATTAAAACTGAAATGGAATTCGAGGCAGGTTTCGTTTTTACCGGATTGAGAGATTGAATTGAAGTATAACTGAGTTTCATAGTTCCTCTTCCTTTACTAAATGTATGAAATGTATAACCTTGTGTCTATGGTTGCAACAAAAATCTCAGTCAAATGAAGAGAACAAACGAAAACAAAAAAGGCATACAAACGCCTTCTCACTTGCCTATCCCGATCTTTCAATTTGCGTTTTCATGTTGATTTTCAATCCAATCACAGAAAATTCTATCGGATTGTATGAATGCTGTTTCGATTCCATCTGCGTTTACATAGAACTCAATTCGTATTGAAACTCTCAATGAAACGTACTAATAGTTCAGACAAAATAGATATCATCTATACCTACACATAACGAGGGCACCGTATTGCATTGCGAAAATCAAAGCTTCTGAAATATGTAACTGTATTTGTGAATAACGGTCAATGCCAATGCGTGCTAAATCTAATACTCTTCCTCACAACAAACATGCACAGAGGCGCAGTCAAGTCAATGTACAGGCTCCGGGAAATAACCCCCCAATGAAATAACCCCTCAAATGAAAAATGAAATAACTCCCAAAAATTGGGGAATAATTTCACTGTGAAATTATTCCCCAAATCAAAGATGAAATAAGTCCCCAAAATGGTATAAAATAAGTCCCCAAAAACCCATGAAAGAAGTCCCCAATTTTGGTGGTTTATTTCATATGAAATAAATCCCCACCTCCATACAATTTTTGGGGAGTTATTTCATCTTTCATTTGTAGGGTTATTTCATGGGGGGGGTTATTTCCTGCAGCCCAATGTACATGTAAACTAAAGTGTGCTGATTGTGTATACTTGCGCATTCGACTTGCATGCATGTGTATTGTGAATTTTGACGAAACAAACACCTTCCCGACATGATGCTCCTGATTGCACTGTGACCTTAATCCAATAGAAATGGTTTGGGCTCAAGTGAAAGGGTTTGTAGCAAGCCAAAACAAGTCATTTAAAATGGATGAAATAAGAGACTTACTAACGACAGCACTTACAAGGGTTGACAAGGAAAAATGGCATCGATGTGTCCAACACGTTGAACAGGTTATTGAGCCAAATATGTGGGAAATGGACGTTTTTGCCGAGGAAGCAGTTGAAAGGTTAATAATACACCTAAATAACGAGAGCAGTAGCAGTAATTACTCATCGGATTAGTTGAGTAGTGATATTTGAAATTAGTATTTTATGTTTTACAATATTTATAATGAATAAATTGGTGATATATTTTTCGTTTTGATTTTTTTTTTGTGTTACGAAATTTATATATTTTGTTGGTCTACTGGAGATACCCTTAACAAAAACGCGCCTATTATTTTCTTACCAGAAAAAGCTAAACGGAATTTATTTCGTTCCGCAATATTTTTATTTTAAATTGGAAGATGGTAACCCTAATAGAACTGATCTCCCAGTTATGGCGAATTATCATACACACTACGGTAACCCTGTGAGAGCTTTAAAGGGGGACCGATTTATGTAAGTCATTGCAACCAGACTGAGAGACAACATCCTATCTTCCCTGTACTGACAATTTTTGTTGGATTGAGTATAGACAAAAATTATCAAATCTAACTTATAATTTAAAGGATACTTATTCTAAATTAATAGTCCTTATGAGGACTCTCTTAACTTAACTATTACCTATTGTTTATTGCCTTTCGGCCTTAAAACTTTTTTACGAACTAATCTTACGTATGCATTCATCAAGAAACTTAATAAACCTCGGCATCATTATTGAGATTTTATATTTTATATTAAACAAATTACAAACTACCTATTCTACTTACATAAACTGCTTAACGTATTCTATCCATAATTGGGATACTGGGGTGGAATCGGCTAAGGTGATAGTTGATTGTCGCTTTTTGATTGTCGTTTTTGATTATCAACTCCTCTTTGCTCTGCGTAAAGCACTAAAAAATGATTGATTATTGGCAGCACTTAGTGTTTTAAACGTCACTTCCTTGCCGACGTTGTCATTCCGAGCAGCTGATGTGTGTTTATTTTTAATAATTTATATTTCAAATATGATTTTGTTGAATTATTAGGCAAAAACTTAATCATAAATGGGCAAAGTATTGAATGCATTTTTTTTAATGACTGCAGCAGTAATTTCATCCACCGTACTTTGACCCATTGGTGCAGCCCAGTCAGCCCCAACTTGTCTTTGATAGCCACCACCCCCAAGAAGATTTAAAGTTGCAGCCAATTGAAGGATGATATTCCAGTTGGCAAATCAAGCAGTCCCAAAACAAACACAAACGCTTCCCTTGATAAGCGAAAATAGACATTTTTGTAATTATTTTCTTCATTTGTGAAAAAAAGTTCTAATGAAGTAAACATTGCACTTCACGAATTTTCCAATTTCACTTTTTTGTGTGAATGTATTTAATATATACTCTTTTTTCAATAAAGTATTTAATTTATTTGGAGTTGAAGCCGAGGTGCATACCTATGAAAATAACAAAAATGTATGAAAGCGACACCTAAATAGCTGTCACATGAAATTGATCCCAAAAAGGTGATTGTCAATTTGATTATCACCTTACGTAAAGGTATGATTTTGATTGTCAACAATCAACTATCACCTTAGCCGATTCCACCCCTGAGCACTCATTGTCTTACGCAACTAGTGGTCAAAACGCCTATTACTTTCTGATCGCCTGGCAGTAGTCAACGTGCCCATGCGCGCCGTGAATCGACTGAAGTCTTACAGCTTCAATCACCTGCCGGAAGCACCACCACAAGTTGAAGACTCCGGCCTCTCTCAGAAACTAGCTAACTTATAAACTAAGAGGATGTTCCCTAGAGTAACGCACCGTCCTGGGAGGGCATGATAACCGGATAATGTGCATTATTAAGCGCATTGTTAAACAGCGTGGCGAAGGATATGTTGCGATTTCGATGGGAGGACTGTGGAAAGTTTAAGAACACAGCATTCATCATTTATCTTATTGTTTTGAACAGTTTTGAAGTAATTGATATACATAATAAGTCTAACCGGATCCGGAACTGAAAGTTAGAGAATTATCAGCAACCCCTTAATCTTCAAAGAAGCGAAGTTGGAAACCAGCAAAACCAAAAAAAAAAACTAACTCTATATACAGAATACAGTCAACAAAATGAAACATCAGGTCTGTTCCTTTACTTTTGTAGTAAGTGGTGTCAAACATTACAGACGTCCTTTATTTGAGAGGACACTTCTTTCTTTACGCCTCTGATCTGTATTTATTATTTTAATAATGGACGTGTTTGTCTTCTAGAGCTTCCGTTTTAAAGACCAACCCATCACGGATGCTAGTGTTTTTTTTTGGAAAGTTTAAGGAAAGTAAAAAGAATGCATTGTTTTTTGACTTTAAAATTGGGATCAGTGAAAATCATAAAATTTTTAGTTAAATTTTTATTATTACAAAAGCGTGGTACATTTTAGTTTTCAATTAAAGCAATTGATGCAGCAATGAGCATTATTACAGCCAGTTAGGTTAAAAACAGTTTTAAAAATGATTGCACTTGTCTCTTGTGCAAACAAACAAACTGAATGGAACAACAAGCCACGTAGAGGGGAAAAAATAATTTGCCTAGTATCATCTACAAATTTGCATATAGATTATACATTCAAATCAATTTAATTATTGATTCCGTGTTTCCTCAAAGGTAATAATCGCATTTATAACCCTATCATTTATCACTGGTTTCACATCTTCCGCAAATACAAAGTCCAAATGATTCCACGAGGAAAAAGGCACATGGAAACTCTCCACCAAGTTCGGCAGTAAACCTTGCAATTTCAAGACATCAGGAACAGCGCTTAGATAATCATTGTCACTGTAGTACACCTGGACCGGCGCAACAACATTTTTCAGCTCATAGCTCGGCGGTGACAACGAGCCGTACTTGAATGGATTCTTAAGGAATCCATGGTCATACTGCCTGAAGTATCCGGATTGCTGCTCTTGCCCATAATGAATTAATTGACTGGTTGATGCACCCGCTGGATGGGTTTCGATTAGTTGTGGCAACAGTGTCTGTAAATAAAAAGAATGTTAGCCCACCCAGTGTATGGGGTCATACACATACTTACATAGTTTAGATGATCGGAATCCCACCCGGCTACTAGGAAGAGTATGTTGCCACATAGCCCCTGGAAGGGTGAGTAATCGCGACATGTTGGTGCCCCCATCATAGAGATAAATTTATTACTCGGTATAAATTGATTGCTTCCGATTAGAGCGCTTAATAAGGATGGATGTCCAAGTAGCGGACCAGTTATCCTAGCTATTGGACTTTTCATATGTTCCATGAATACAACGGGCGCCAGCATATGTGCAGTCTTGATTTTAGCGTTATAAGTTGGAATTGTCGACATGAGGACAAAGAAGGTTGTGGTGCCTTGCGAGTGTCCAACGTAATGAAGAGCTGTCTGACCGGTTGTATAGAGCACATAGTCTATCATAGCTGGCAAGTCCTTGATCCCGATTTCATGCCAACTAAAGTTCCAGAAACTCGGCAGTAAGTGTGACAACCACACGTTTTTCCGGGAGTATGTGTTACCACGATTGTTTCCCATAAAGACATCGTACCCGGCATCAGCGAGGAGATAGGCTAGAGCATTTTCTGGTCCATTCAAAATCCAACAATCAGAGGAGGTCAAAACGCCATGCTGCAGAAATACAACTGGTCGGCTTTCGTTCTGATTATTCAATTTTGGCGAGTATGGAATGCGGAACATTGTAAGAACGTAGCCATCTGACGTTTGTACTTTGTGAGTCTCCACTGGGTAGTTGTAGTTGGCGATCCGTTGGGCCTAGAAGTTTGGTTTTTAATTTCTAATTCATTTTAGTTTGGTAAACAACTTACAGTGGTCAATATAACACCTCTCTTGTCGCGAGATAAAGCTTGGTTAGCCGAAGCCAGCCCTACCATTGCAACTGCTATAACTGCTAGAAATAGTTTCATTGTCAATGATTGATATCTGTTTGGAAACTGATGGAGGTATTCGCGAATGATTGCTTTTATAGGGTGCATTATTATTTGCATAATATGACGCTTGTCAGATACTCATATCTGCCAAAATTATAGTGCAAATAATCTGGCAATTCGACTTGCTTTTTTATTTCCCAAATTGATTCAATATAAATAATGCTTGTTGTGTCAGGTGATTATAAGAAGCGCGTATGGTCCTTTGGTATGTCGAGTAAATTCGAAGCTGTTTCGGTTTAGAGCTCAAGACATACTACGCAGTTGTGTTGCCTGTGTAGTGCAGGAACATTCTATTTTCCAAACCCAACCCTTCATCTCTACGATCTCAGCGTGAGCAACATTCAATTCGGATAGTATATATTAGTTCTCTTATACGGTCCAAAGACTTTCACCAGTGATCCACATACTCGTGGGAGTGGCGTCAAACTCCCGCCTAAATTCCCTTTGGACAGAAATGAAGGACTCCAAAGCATGCACTATCTCGTCAGCATTGCGTCGCCTGAGAATTGGTTTGTTCCATACCCCACTTTTGTCGTTTTTGATTAGGAACGGATTCTATGGTAATTTTGTATGCTCTTTTTAAATCTGTGATTCGATTTGCTCTAAGTCTTTGTAATCCCGAGATATCGAACATAGATTTTGGCCCATATCCACCAAAATCAACAGTTTGTAGAATTGTTTTGTGCTATAAGCCGTTTTATGGCGTTTGCGACAAATTTTCCATATAATTTTTCGCAATTTTTTTGCGAGAATTCTTTTGTTTCACGTGCATATCACAGCGACAAGAGATAGAGAAAATATTAACAAAGTTGAGAATTGGTTTGTCCTACGTGGACTTGTGTGCATACATTACCACCCGTGAATTTCTGTAGAATCTGTACATGTCCAGTAGTACTGAGTTTCCAGTTTTGTTTGACCGAAGATTCTTCTACAAAAATGTCTAGAGATTTCAGATTGAGAATCGCCTCCAACCCCGCTGTAGGAGTGGTTCTCATAGCCCCGGTAGTAGCAATACAGGCGATTCTTTGGACTCTAGTCATAGTCTTAGGGTTTTGCGCAACCCCTGTCACCAGACTAAGTTACCATATGTGAGTAGGTATAGGTCTTTTTTACTCTCAGAAATTTCAGAACTTGATATGGTCTGCGCTGTCACAGACCGCCTTCAAAAAACACTATGTTTCAACAAGCGGTTCTCTACGTAGATACCAAACAGAGAAGCATGGGAAAGCAATAACGCACCGAACCGCCAAAGCGGACTAAAGTGGTATACGGATGGTTCTAAAATGGAATCGGGTACAGGAGCTGGTTTTCACGGACCAAACCTTAGCGTCTCAATACCAATGGGTATTGTGTATTCCAGGCAGAGCTCCTCGCCATTCAAGAATGCGCAAACCACATTAGCAATACTGGTATCAAAGGCGCTCACATCCATATATACACGGATAGTCAAGCAGCTATAAAAGCCCTTAGCCTTTGTATATAGAGTTTATAGTAGTCTCATCAACAGGAATTTGAAAACGGCAAACTCGACAGAGGCGGGAGCAAAAGTGGTGGCGTTTGAAGGTTTGTGTCTTAAATTTTGCTGTCTCTCTTTATCGAATCATTCTGATATTACATATGTAAGTATTTATTTTTCTGTGTAGCAGCCGAATACTTTTGATGATTTGTATTATTGCGTCGCTTCGGCAAATAGTATGTAGGATGAGAGGGATATGATGGGAAAATTAGAAATCTGGCTTTGTCGTCTGCGAGTAGTATGTATGATGAAAGAGGCGATTCGTTTGAAAGAAAAAATTGAATAAAAGCTAATTTCGGTATTTTCCATCAAATAAGGCATTATGAGTTACTGGTGTTCTACACTTTTGCTATTTTCGCTGTATCTCGTTCAAAAATGTACCGTTTTATATTATTTCTTCAGTATTTGATTCGGAAATATTCAATTTGTGTTGTATCAGCCGCTATTCAAAGAAATAGTTGTTGGGTAGGTATATTTATCTATTAGCGAATTGATGACCTACATTAATATTGAGGCAGGTCAACTGTCGTTTTGCTGTTTTTTGTAATATAGTCGTGGTCGTCCGTGCGTCCACCCGTCGGCAAAAATTAAGGCCTTTGCACTGGAGCTAGAAAGCTGAAATTTAAACCATTACCTATATACTCTCTAGGGGCCCGAACAAATAAATTTGAAGAATTTTTAAAATCCGCCCACTGACACGCCCACAATTTCAAAAGAACAAATTTGTGAGCTAGAAAGCTGAAATGTTGAATATATTGTCTTAAGGCGCCCAAAATGCTGTGGGGGTTAGCATCGCATCGCCGCCTAGGCAGGTAGCATGTATGATGACGGGGATGATGGAAGGGACGAACATTTTTGAAATG
Source organism: Portevinia maculata (assembly GCA_949715645.1). Classification (NCBI taxonomy): domain Eukaryota; kingdom Metazoa; phylum Arthropoda; class Insecta; order Diptera; family Syrphidae; genus Portevinia; species Portevinia maculata. The sequence continues at coordinate 279,843,931 of OX454526.1, read as the reverse complement.
AAAAATTTAATAAAATCTGATTTCAGTCTTTTTCCTCAAATAAGAAATTTTGAGTTTATCGCTTTTTAGACTGTTACTATTTAGGCTATATCTTGTCGAAAAATGTTCGGATTTGTATCATTTCTTTTGTAATTGATTCAGAAATATTCAATCTAATTTATAAAGAAATGACATGTTACTTTGTGTCAGTATTGCGCCATGCTGCACCACCACTTAGGGGTTAATAGTTAATAAGTTTCTACCTATACGATCAATATTTATTTTATTCAAATTTCATTATTTATGTATTTTCTGACAATTGGAGTTGGGCTTTTCGATTTTTGAAGTCTTTGACCACCTTCCTAACTTCTTCGACAGTAATGTCGTGTACTTCTTCAGTGTTAGAAACGACTTTCGGAAAATATATCCTAGGAAATTGTTAAATTAGAAGTTTTTCGTCATCCACAAGAAGCAGCCCTTGAGCATTGTTGATGAACTTTGGCGAACAGATTTCCTTCTCTCAGCGGCAAATTTTGAAAATTGTTGTGTTCCTTTATGGATGCGAAGTGAATCAGTTTTGGAGACTAATTATTTAAATACTGTAAAAGGTTTTGTGGATGTTCTTAAAGAGGTAAAAAAAACCTTCAAGGTCATTCCTATAACAGCTTGCAGAAGTACTCGTATCTTCAGATGGAAAACAATATTTCGCCGGAACATTAAATGTTTTGCATTATTTACCTTAGTCTTTGTATATAGACCTATTCCCGTTCAAGCTACTTTGTCGGAGTTCGTGGACAGCCTGGTTTCTATCAGCAGCCGAGGAAGAATTTTCTTATACGAGTAACTACCGATACAGACCCTCCACAAACTTCATCTTTTGAGCACACTTTCTCTTTGCGAGCCTCTTGTAAAGTCTGTATTCCGATTGACCTTTTTCATCTCCATAATTAGTGGAGTACTTTGACTAAACTTTGAAAGACACTTTATTGTCACTAATTAGTAATTACTGCTTTAACTTCATCTGCCGACCAAAATATTTCTTTGCCGTATTGACAGCTTTGTTGATACAGATAATTTTGCATAATTTGCAATAAATGCTTGACTTTTTTTTGTCCAGATTGTACCATTTGATTCTCACAAACACTTTTGTTTGCTTAGTTCTGTTCGTCCCCGCCGCCATAAAAGTTTCTGTCAGGAGGAGGCGGTTTTGTTGGGCGATTTCCTCTTCCAGGATAAATTTGCAATCTTTAACGCAACCGTGCTACCAAATGGCAATCAATCTGGGTTTCGTTTCCGCCACTGCTATAAGTGACCAGGTGACGGCTTTGTTTGAGAACGATAAGACCTTATGACTTGCACATGCTTAGGCTACCCTCACCCGGAGAGTTCCTGGTGCCGTATCCCAGTCCTACATGGCAGTCCTCATAGTCTTCGTTTGACTAAACGACATTACCGTTCAAATTTCCGCCAACAAACAAAAGTCCCGCAGTAGAACATCTTGAAAGCTTTTGTCCTAACGTCCAAGAAACGTGCCCGATTTCCGGTGTTTTCGACCCGAGCATTTCTGTCCGTCACAGGATTAACATTGCATTTAACAATAAATATTTCTTATAGACCTCTATTTTTCATGTATGTGAAACATACCTAGCGGTACTTAAAATTATAAACAAAAGAGGAACACGTGGAGAGCGTCACTAGTCACTGTAAGTATATAAACTCTCATATACACCTCCTTGACAAAACCTACCCTAATTTTCCATCAAAACAAACAAATAATATACCATCTTTTTGTGTATATAAATAAGTGAAAATGAAGACTGATTCTTAACTTAAAGAAGGATAATTTCTTTTAATTTTCCTGAAATGGACAACTCCCTTAGGCGGACCAAATCCTGCACCATTGATGTCCGCTCAAGTAAGATTTCACTGTATATACCTACCTGCAAAACTTATATTATTTCTGGGGTATGATAAAAAATGTGTACTTCTTTAAAATGCGTTAATATGCCTAACCATGCGCTTGACGAAGTTCAATACTTAACATTTTGTGCATATGGGTGCCTACCTATAAACATTCTTTACTGTACCTTCTTCAAAAGGTAAATGTAAACTACCTATACATACTTAATTTCTTTGGTACTCGGTCTTCCTGAAACTGAAATTTGTATTATATCGGGCGCAAGTGGTCAGCTACCCCATTTCTAGCACTGATACTATTTTTTCTAATCGTTGAATCACTAAAAAAACAACCTTACTATCAGAGTTTTAATCCCTTTTACCAGCTAAGCGATCCACCCAGGTACTATCATGGGATCAAGAGAATTTTTTTGCATTGGAAATTTTGCGGGACGATATTTTCCTGGGATAGACTCACAAAAATTAAAACTCTGGACACAAAAAAGGATATTCTGAAGGTGGGATATTTCAACCGTGGATATTATAAAAAAGAATTAAACTACAGTAATTGTTACTAATTTTTGGATTTGAAGTGGTCAACCGCTAGTGCCGGTTCCCTACCTACTCCACACACACATCAACGCAAACAACTTAGAGCATTCTTCAATATAATTCGCGTTAACATCTCGAAATGATTGCATATCTTCTTATGCAGTGTTTTAATATTTCTCCAGCCTTTATGCATAAATCCTTATTCATAAAACTGTGTAAAAAACATATAAGTTATGCACAGTTTGTGTCGATTAAAGTATCAAAAAGAATACATTAATCAATTACATTTAGCTGTCCAAACTGTCGAAATCAATTGTTTGTGGAAAACCAAATGAAAAAAATTCAGCTTATACATAATATGTATTCGGAAATTTATTTGTGCAAGATAATGCAATCGCTATATGCACATAATATGATTTTTGATACCGATTATGAATAAATGAATACCTACCCCTGACCTACCGCAAACTTTCATCAAAACCAACAACTAATTTACCAACCATATCCCGCACCTCTCTCACCAACACATCATATCCCCATCATGAGAAGTAAACAAAATAAATTCGATAAATGAGGAGAATGAAAGACAACAAAAATAACTACAAATATGCATATTCAAAGGCATACTAGCATTTTGCAGAAAAGGTTCTACAATATGGTTGTATAAATATAGCTTTTTTTAATGACATACTTAAGTCGTAAGATGGTGTGTAAGTCGAATACTCGAATTGAAACTACTATAGAACTCTATATATAAAGCCTTAGCTCACATACAATTGACTCCAAATCATATTTACACTGCTTCAATACCCTCCAGCAAAACAGCCACAGAAAAAAAACCAAACTCTGCTGGATTCCTGGCCATGGGGATTTTGAAGGAAATGAAAAAGCTGACGAGCTAGCCAGATGCGGTTCAGAAACCCCTTTCACAGGACCTGAACCCTTCTGCTACACACCCAAAACAGCCACCAATTTAGCTATAAATAGCTGGTAGCACTCTAAATGTATCTCATACTGGGAAAACACTCCAGGTCTAAGACAGGCCAAATTCAAAATTCTGTAGATTTATTTGCAACTTTTTTTGAAACCGTTTTTTCTACACCCTCGACAACAAATTTTCCGGAACCAAATAGACTACCTAATATTGACATTGGTTCATTGGCTCTTGATATTCAAGATATTACGTCTGCCATTCGCAATCTTAAAGCTAATCCTAAACCTGGTGCTGACGGTATTCCAGCAATTATTTTAATTAATTGCTGCAACTCCATTTGCAAACCGCTGCTCAAAATATTCAACCTATCACTAGAATCAGGATTGTTTCTAGATGATTGGAAGGTTTCCTTTTTGGTCCCAATATTTAAATCTGGTTCTAAAAATGATATCTCTAACTATAGAGGTATTTGCAAACTTTCCGTCATTCCAAAGCTCTTAGAGAGTATTGTTAAGGATAAAATTGAGTTTCACATCAAAGAGCACTTATCAGAGTTCCAACATGGTTTCGTCTCTGGTCGCTCCACAACAACTAATTTAGTACACTTCACATCTTTTGTTGCTAACGCTGTTGAAAGCGGATGTCAAGTTGATGCTATCTACACTGATTTTAGCAAGGCTTTCGACTCTGTCAATCATGGGTTGCTTATAAATAAGCTTAAAATCTTTGGATTTCATTCGGTAATTATACCCTATTCTAAGGGTATATTAATTTTGACGCATAGTTTGTAACATACCTTAATATTGCCCGTAGACCCCTAAAAGTTACTATATTTATGATCAGCATCGATAGTAATGTCGATCTAGCCATGTCCGTCCGTCCGTCCGTCCGTCCGTCCGTCCGTCCGTCTGTAGCCAAAAATTAGGCCTTTAAACTGGACCTAGAGAGCTGAAATTTTAACCATTTACTCTCTAGGGTCCCGAAATAATCAAGTTTACGAATTTTTGAAATCCGCCCACAGACACGCCCACAAACTCAAAAAAACCAAATTTTGGAAAAAATAGAATTTTGAGCTAGAAAGCTGAAATTTTTTATATATGATCTATGACTCCTAAAACTGCTCGGGATAAAAAAAATTCAAAATCCGCCCACTGACACGCCCACAAATAAATAAAATAATTTTTTTATACCCTATTCTAAGGGTATATTAATTTTTGAAAATCCAAAGTTTCAGCTAGGGAGCTGAAATTTATAGTATATACTCTCTAGGGGCCCTTTATTCTCATGTGTTAATTTTTTTTAAATCCGCCTACTGACACGCCCACAATTAAATAAAACAATTTTTATGAAACACCCAAGTTTGAGCTAGGGAGCGTTGTTTTTTTGATAAAATCCTTTAAATGTTATATAACAAAATATGTAGAGCGTTCTTAACAATTCAACCATACTTAGACTTTTATCACGCCCACTTATGAGGGATAGGAATAAGAATAGGGTATCCAACAGTTCGCCCAAGCGGACTGTAGCCCGTCCCTATGTTTTTGAAATGGATTTCATCATTTTTATCTGGTAGGTCTCAGATTGTGTGTGTTGATAATCACTGCTCAAGACCTATTTCCTGTACTTCCGGAGTTCCACAAGGAAGTCACCTTGGACCGCTCCTTTTTATTTTATTTATTGATGATTTAATCTATAATCTAAAATTCTGCCATTGCCTAATGTATGCTTATGATCTAAAAATGTTCTTAAAAATTAGAAGCGTTGATGACTACTCTAAGATTCCGATAGACCTTAACAATCTGTCGACTTGGTGTATTAATAATTGTTTAATGTTGAACGTCAGTAAATGCTATTGTATATCGTTTTATAAATCTCAAGCTCCTTGTTTCTACAATTATTGTATTAATAGTATACCTTTAACCAGGGTGAGCAAAATTAAAGATCTTGGACTATTTATTGATGCTAATATGACTTTTGTTTCTCACATCGAGTACATGGTAGCGAAGGCAAATTCTTTGGTTGGCTTTATGAAACGAAACTCTAAAGATTTTTCTAATCCTCATACGTTGTTATCGCTTTTTATTGCTTTGGTGAGATCCGTTCTTGAGTATGCAGATGTCGTATGGGATCCCTACTATTCTTTTCACTCGGATCGCATTGAAAAAGTACAAAGGCGTTTTACAAAGAATATTTTTTTCAAAATGCGTTGGACTTTCGAACCGTCTTATAATGCCAGAACTAAACTTTTGGGTACTATGAGTCTTAAAGATAGAAGACGTGCACATGGGATCATGTTTATTAGGGATGTCTTATGCTCCCGTATCAATAGCCCGTTTCTTTTATCTTTATTGCCAATCTATGTTCCTACGAGGGTGCTAAGAGTCCATCCCTTCTTTTTTCAAACGAGGCATCGAACAAACTATGGTTGCAATGAACCCATCTCTAGATCACTAAAATCGTATAATGAAGTTAGTAGTCACGTAGATTTTCATATTCCAAGACATCGGTTTAAAAGCATTATATCTTGGTTGCTGTATAATGGGTAATTATGTTAACATATAGTTATATTACATATTATAGTGTTTAAATAATCATAGTCTGTAAGCTCGACTTGTAGATGAAAGTTAAATAAATAAATAAATAAATAAAAAAAAAAATAAAAAATATGTTCCAATCAAATGAGCCATCCAGCCCTTCAAAAACAGTGCCAACAGGATCCTAAACCTAGGCATGATATCAAAAACCAAATAAAAATCCTGCTAGAAAATGCACTAGCCTAAAATTTTCTTGACCATTGGTACAATACATCTACCCAGGTCGACGTACCGCATTCTTTCGTCTAGGCGAAAGCTGAAAATTTAACCATATTCCATATACTCTAAAATTCGGTTTGAATATATACTCTCTTGAGGCTGTTAATGCTCATCAAGGGGCTCAAAGGTTTTTAAAATCCGCCCGAGGACCCACCTTCAATTTAAAAAAAAAAAATCTTTATTCGAAAAATCTAAGTTTGAGCTAGGAAACTGAAACTTGGATCTCTCTGTTGAAAATTAATGCTCATGTGTAAATATTTTATTATTTTAAAAAGTCGCTAATGAAGTACCTTTATAAAGGTTAAAACTTTTTATTTTGAATACAACATTTTATTTCTATTTAGGTATAATGCTTATTAATGAACTATATTTTTTGTTTGTCCATCTAATACAACACGTTAGCAGGCATGGTCCGTATGGACATGGATTTCCCTAAGCATTCTACAGATAAACGCATTATTGCATATTAGAAGTAATTATATTATTGCTCCCCTGTTTCCTCAAAGGTATTAATTGCATTTAGAACTCTATCATTTATCACTGGTTTCACATCTTCCGCAAATACAAAGTCCATATGATTCCACACGGAAATAGGCACATGAAAACTTTCCACCAAGTTCGGCAGTAAACCTTGCAATTTCTGGACATCAAGAACAGCGCTTAGATAATCGTTGTCACTGTAGTACAGCCGGACCGGAGCAACAACATTTTCCAGGTCGTAGCTCGGCGGTGATAACGAGCCGTACTTGAATGGATTCTTAAGGAATCCATGGTCGTACTGCCTGAAGTATCCGGACTGTTGCTCCTGCACATAGTGAATTAATTGACTGGTTGATGCACCCGCTGGATGGGTTTCGACTACTTGTGGCAACAGTGTCTGTAAATAAAAATAATATTAGCCCACCCAGCGTATGGTGTCATACACATACTTACATAGTTTAGGTGTTCCGAATCCCACCCGGCTACTAGGAAGAGTATGTTGCCACATAGCCCCTGGAAGGGTGAGTAATCGCGACATGTTTGTGCCCCCAACATAGAGAATAATTTGTTACTCGGCAGAAATTGATTGCTTCCGATTAGAGCGCTTAATATGGATGGATTTCCAAGTAGTGGACCAGTTATCCTAGCTATTGGACTTTTCATATGTTCCATGAACACAACGGGCGCGAGCATATGTGCAGTTTTGATTTTGGTATTATAACTTGGAATCGACGACATGAGGACAAAGAAGATTGTGGTGCCCTGCGAGTGTCCAACGTAATGAAGAGCTGTCTGACCGGTTGTTTGAAGCACATAGTCTATCATAGCTGGCAAGTCCTTGATCCCGATTTCATTCCAACTAAAGTCCCAGAAACTCGGCAGTAAGTGTGATAACCACACGTTTTTCCGGGAGTATGTGTTACCACGATTGTTTCCCATGAAGACATCATACCCGGCATCAGCGAGGAGATAGGCTAGAGCATTTTCTGGTCCATTCAAAATCCAACAATCAGAGGAGCTCAAAACGCCATGCTGCAGAAATACAACTGGTCGGCTTTCGTTCTGATTATTCAATTTTGGCGAGTATGGAATGCGGAACATGGTAAGAACGTAGCCATCTGAAGTTTGCACTTTGTGAGTCTCCACTGGGTAGTTGTAGTTGGCGATCCGTTGGGCCTAGAAGTTTGGTTTTTAATTTCTAATTCATTTTAGTTTGGTAAACAACTTACAGTGGTCAAAATAACACCTCTCTTGTCGCGAGATAAAGCTTGGTTAGCCGAAGCCAGCCCTACAATTGCAACTGTTATAAGTGCCAGAAATAGTTTCATTGTCAATGATTGATACCTGTTCGGAAACTGATGGAGGTATTCGCGAATGATTGCTTTTATAGGGTGCCTTATTATTTGCTGTCTCAAGTACGCATTTTAGTTAATATGACGCACTTAAAAGATACGCATATCTGCCAAAATTATAGTGCAAATAATCTGGCAAATTGACTTTCTTTGCTATTTGTTTAATTGATGTAATATAAATAGTTGTGTCAGTTGGTTATTAGAAGTGTGGCGTTCTTTTGTTATGTCAAGTAAATCGCAGGATAAAACATTTCGAGGCAGTGTCGACTTAGAACTCAAGACATATTACGCAGTTATGGTTGCCGGCGCATAATATATATAAATAATAAAAATGTAAGTTCGGTTTCCTTATTTTTTCCAGTAACTTTAAATCTACTCAAAATAAAGAAAACTGCTTAAAGTTGTTCCTCAACTTAAAAAAATCGTAAAAGTGCGAGCCAACGAGGGATAAAATCAATTCTCCTCAACTGAGTGAGTTAGTTACAAATTTCTGCCCAAAAGCGTTCCTTTACTTTTTCCGAATTTCCTTAAAATGTGAGAAATTTTTCCCACATATCGAAAGTTGAATTTTATTTGAAAACTTTGGGAAGACATTGCTTTTAATGCCATATTCTGGCCCTCACTTTACGTATTCAAAATACTAAAACAGTTACAAATCGTTACAGCCGTTTTCAAAACCAGTTTTATGGTAAATGCCTTTATTTAAAATACTATTTGGCAGACTTCGGGTTTAACATACACTCCGCTTCAACTGAATAAGCACAAACATTTTCTAAGCTACGTTGTCCATTTTTTCAAAACCTTGTGCCGTAATATATCAATTGATGATGCAAACTGTTTGCGTATGATGTTGACAAAATAAATCGGAAAGAATAATTCAAAAAGTACCGCTATTTTTTGCCTGGTTCCCTTGCAAAGCATTCAATATGGAAAAATGCAGTTTTATTTTGCGTCAACTGAATAGACACAAGGTCATTATTTTCACTGCTTATGAGTTTTCTGCGGAAATTGGCACATTAGATCAACAGTTGAAGTGCTTTAATTGAATTTTGTTTGATTAATTGTAGATATTTTAAAGAAAAACAGGTAGATCGAAATCTCTAAATAGTGTTGAAAGAGCTCAAATTGATTTACTAAAAGACCAAGGACTAACCGAGCGTTCTATCGCTGACAAAATTAGACGAAGTTCTAGTGTTGTCTATTCTTATTTAAGAAGCAAAGATTCGCACGGAAAAAACATGAAAGGAGGTAAAAAAACGGCAACAACAGCGGTTGATCGAAGAGCAATTTTAAGATGTGCTTCCAATTCCTGGAACTCTGCGGCAAAAATAAAGCAGAAATCCAGTGTAACTGCAAGCGTTTCAACAGTGCGAAGGGTTATCAATAGTGCCAAACATCTAAAACGGTTAAAAATTCAAAAGAAACCACCACTTAACGAGAAACTAAAGTGTATGCGCTTAGAATTCTCTAGACTCCATATGAGTTTTAAACATAGGGACGGGTTACAGTCCGCTTGGGCGAACTGTTGGATACCCTATTCTTATTCCCATCCCTCATAAGTGGGCGTGACAAAAGTCTCAGTATGGTGGAATTGTTAAGAACGCTCTACATATTTTGTTACCTATATAATATTTAAAGGATTTTATCAAAAAAAACGCTCCCTAGCTCAAACTTGGGTGTTTCAATAAAATTGTTTTATTTATTTGTGGGCGTGTCAGTGGGCGGATTTTGAAAAATTTTTATCCCGAGCAGTTTTAGGAGTCATAGATCATATATTTTTCTATGATTTTGTCCAAAATTTTGTTTTTTGAGTTTGTGGGCGTGTCTGTGGGCGGATTTCAAAAATTCGTAAACTTGATTATTTCGGGACCCTAGAGAGTATATGGTTAAAATTTCAGCTCTCTAGGTCCAGTTTAAAGGCCTAATTTTTGCCGACAGACGGACGGACCGACGGACGGACATGGCTAGATCGACATTACTATCGATGCTGATCATAAATATAGTAACTTTTAGGGGTCTACGGGCAATATTAAGGTATGTTACAAACTATGCGTCAAAATTAATATACCCTTAGAATAGGGTATAAAAATGAATGGCGTCACGTAGATTTTTCGGATGAGAAGAAGTTTAATTTTGATGGCCCTGATGGGTTTAATTATTACTTCCATGATGTGAGGAAAGAAGAACGATTTTTAGCGCGGCATCATAGTCGAGAAGGTGGTATTATGGTATGTCACTGTTGAGCTTGAGTTAAAAACCTCAAAAATTACTGCATTAAGTTATAAAGGAAATTTGAAAAGACATTTTCCTAAATTTTCAGGCATTTTTGGACCCATAAACTGAACTTTTGAGTAGGGCAACGCCCCCATCCACACGGCGCCCATAGTAAAAAATTGGATAGAGGAGCAAGATGTGGAATTGCTTCAATGGCCGCCGTACTAACCGGACCTGAACCTTATAGAAAACGTTTGGGTATGGTTAGTACGAAAAGTTTATGAGTCTGGCCGTCAGTTTGAGGACAGAGAATCCCTTATTGCAGCCATTAAATTGGCCTGGAGGGAAATTTCGCTGGACTACATAAAGAGGCTGTACGATTCCATGCCGGATCGAATTTACAAAACTATTACGAATAATGGCGGCAGTACCCACTACTAAAATTAACCAATAAAAAACTATTTTAAGAAAAACTTGTTTGATTTAATCCCAATAACTTTTATTTCATATTTCAATATTTGTGTCTATTTAGTTGACGCAAAATAAAACTGCATTTTTCCATATTGAATGCTTTGCAAGGGAACCAGAAAAAAATAGCGGTACTTTTTGAATTATTCTTTCCGATTTATTTTGTCAACATCATACACAAACAGTTTGCGTCATCAAATGATATATTATTATGGCACAAGGTTTTGAAAAAATGGACAACGTAGCTTAGAAAATGTTTGTGCTTATTCAGTTGAAGCAAAGTGTATGAATGCATGTCAACTCTCAACGACAGGATCTACATGTATTTTCCAAACTGAAATATAGATTTCCTCGATTTAGTTCCATAGTTTGTCCATTACCAGTAGACATTGCGCTGACAATTCGCATTTACTCATTTTTACGTACTTTTTTACAAGCTCATTTTAGCTTTGCAGCTGTAGACGATGCAGATGTTTTAGAAAGCTTTTTATCCATCAAATCAAACTCGCCTGGATTTGATGGCATTTGTCCGGTTTTTGGTAAGGCCTTCATAATACCAGTTCCTAAGATCCAAAGCGGGGGTGGCGACGGTGTAGAGGTTAGTGTGTTGGCTTGTGACCCGTGGGTGCAGGTTCAATCCCCATGGGGACCAAAAAAGTCTTTACCAGGAAGTAATGAGAAACGGTGGAGATTAGTGGTGGATTTTAGGAACGTAAATAAAAAATTGATCGCAGACAAATTCCCATTACCAAGAATAGATGATATTCTTGACCAACTAGGTAGGGCAAAATATTTTTCGTGCCTTGATTTAATATCGGAGACAAGGGATCATTTCGCTTCAAACGACTCCCGTATGGCATCAAAATAGCGCCAAATTCCTTTCAACGAATGATGTCCATAGCATTTAGTGGTCTCTCGCCAGAACAAGCATTTCTGTACATGGATGATTTGGTAGTATTAGACTGCTCAGAGAAACATATGTTGAATAACCTTAAAGTTGTTTTTTCTATTTGCCGTAAATACAATTTGAAACTTCATCCAGACAAATGCTCATGCTTTGGTCACGAAGTGACATATTTAGGGCATAAATGTACAGATAAAGGCATACTTCCGGATGATAGCAAATTCAGCGCTATCCTTAACTATCCAATACCTCAAAATGCTGATCAAACGAAAAGATTCGTTGCTTTCTGCAACTATTACAGATTTATACCAAATTTTACCGTGTATTCACGTCATCTATCACAGTTAACTCGAAAGAACATAACGTTTGCATGGATTAATGAGTTTGAAACTGCATTTCAATATCTCAAAAACTGCCTACTTAGCCCGAATATTTTGCAATATCCCAACTTTGAAAAGCAATTTTGTATAACAGCGGATGCTAGCAAGCATGCGTGTCTAGCTGTACTTAGCCAAGAGTACAAAGGAAAACAACTACCCGTTGCATATGCCTCTAGAGCATTCACGAAAGGCGAAAGCACTAAGTCAACCATCGAACAAGAGTTAGTAGCTATTCACTGGGCTGTAACTCACTTCAAACCATATATATATGGAAAACAATTCTTGGTAAAGAGTGATCATATACCACTTTCCTACCTTTTCTCAATGAAAAATCCATCATCAAAGCTAATACGCATGAGATTAGATTTCGTAATAGAGTATATTAGGGGAAAAGAAAATTATGCGCATACATTTTTCTGAAATTAAACAAATTCCAAAACTTTCCGGTAATATTTTGAAAGTCACTACAAGGCTTCAATCAAAAAGGGATAACTTAAAGCTAAACACGCCCAACACGTTACTTAATAGTCCTCAGTCTCAAAACTTAAAAATATACGAAGCACTAAATTTAAAAGAAGTACGAAAACTTCAACGCCTTAGTCTCAAAGACTTTAATTTCAATATACGAAAAGGCAAACAAATAATAAGTACAATAAAAAGGAACGACTTTATTGTCAATGGGAAAATTGATTTAGATCAATTACTCCCAAAGCTTGAAAAAATAAATAAGGAATAAAGAGATTCCAGTTGTCACTTTTTGATGAAATATTTAATAAAATCCGGATTAATAAATTTAAAGAAAAAGGAAACGCGTTATTAAAGACGATAGAAATTGTGCTTACACCTAAGATAAAAGTTATAAGAGACGAGGATGAAAAAGCAAAAATTCTAAAAAAATACCACGATGATCCTGTTTTTGGCGGCCACCCAGGAATCACGAGGCTTACTAATAAGATCAGAAAATACTTCTACTGGATAAACATGACGAGAGAAATCAAAAGATATGTCAAAGCGTGTCATCAGTGCAAGAAGAGTAAATCCTTTTTGAAAACAAAGGATGCTTTGGTACTTACCCCAACACCAATAAGTGCCTTTGACACGGTATTAATTGACACTGTTGGACCATTACCAAAAACTGAAAACGGTAGCGAATACGCAATCACGATAGTGTGTGACTTAACCAAGTACTTGGTTACAATACCAGTCCACAATAAGAGTGCCAAAGCGGTGGCTAAGGGAATATTTAATGGTTTTATTCTGACATACGGGCTCATGAAGAAAATTCTAACGGATATGGGAACAGAATAGATGACCCAATTATTCCAAGAATTGTGTGATCTCCTAAAGATCGAAAGGTCAACTCTACTGCCTATCATCATCAAACATTAGGATCCGTGGAACGCGTACACAGAACCTTAAATGAATATATAAGATCATACATATCCCTCGATAAAAATGATTGGGATGAATGGGTACATTTTTTTACGTATTGTTATAATACCACACCCTCGACAGTTCATGGTTACTGCTCGTTCGAATTAGTATTTGGAAAGATAACCAATACGATCGATTTCATACAGCAACCTGATATAGACCCCCTTTACCATATGGACGCATATGACAAAGAGGTCAAGTACAGACTACAGGTAGCACAAAATAGAGTTAGGCACATGTTAGAACAGTCAAAGGTAGCCCAAAAACGACAGTACGATAGGAAAACTGAATGAGATAGATGTAAATATAGGAGATTTAGTACTTTTAGAAAATAATGCAGGACATAAGTTAGATAAATTATATATGGGTTCATTTAAGGTAATAAAAATAGATAATAGGAATAACTGTACAATAAAAGATGATAATAAAAAGATTGCGATAGTACATAAGTATAGACTAAGAAAATATAACTAAAAAAAAAAAAAAAAAACAGAAATAGATGTAGTTCTTTTTTTCTTTATTTACATATAAGTTTTAAAAAACTTTATATTGAAATAATACTTCTAATTATTTACATATAAGAAAAGAAAAAAAAACATACATAGATAATTAAGCTTACTTAGTAATACCAAGGTTATTACTTGTAAAAAGGGAGGTGTAGTATGTTTATTTGCCTGTCTAGACATTCCGGGTGTCATCTCGGGTAACGAGTATGGCTCGTTACTCGATGCGATACTTGGAATGTGGAATGTGCATTTCAGCATACTACGCTTCCCACGTTTGTGATGACTCTACTAAATTGATGTAAAGTGGAGTCACACAAACGCAAGAGGACAAGCTAAGAGTCAGTTAATAAAGATATATCAATGGAAACGGTGGTTTTACTATTTCATAAACACTATTCATATAAATAGTTTACAGTACACCATTTTTTACATAGCATATTTGTCCATGATTATTTTTAGTATGATCAATTCTCAAAACAATATTGAAATTATCAATGTCAACTTTATCGCTATTACATGTCGAAGATTCGCTGAAAATTAAAATATCGGCGCGCAGATACCACTTATCTGCAACTATGTAAGTTAGTTTTTTTCTTAGTGTACCAACATTTTGGTAAATTACTTTTGTTCCTGCTACGGTCTCTAAATTGTTGTATGATAGTTTTAACGTGTTGTCAGATCTCAGACGTTCTTATTCAAGAAGTGCTAAGCTTACAACTTTCGCATTTTTCATAATATTTGGTAATTTAAATTCACCAATTATAAAGAGTCCACTTAATTTAGTGGCATGGCTAAGAGCAACATATAACATCGATAGAGATCGCCTCTCTTGAGCCGAAAAATCTAAACATATTTTGTCATATGTTTGGCCTTGAGTTTTATGTATGGTTATGGCCTCTGCAGGTGAAATAGGAAATTGATTTTTTAATATTTTATTTTTATCGTCTTGCGCAACACTAGTTTCTTTCTATCGGCGTTAAAGCTTTGTCTATGTGATTTTTGATAATTTTATCATGATACCGAGCTCGTATTTTGATGCCAACTCTTGGGGAATGAAAGTCTAACCATAATACAGATGGTTTCTTTACATTCGATATATTTTAAAAGACCACAATCACCATTTACTAACCCATCTTCGACATCTATATTTTTTATTATCATATATTTAATGATAACTTTCAGTTGTATAAAATCAGGTAATTCAATTGCAATTTTGTGTTTTTTTTTTACTTTTTGATCGTAATAGAATTTTCTTTTTACCTTCAGTAATATCTTTAGAAAAAATTACATGAGCTTCTGAAGTAAACAATTTACTATTACATTGAGAAATTCTGTGTGCATTATAAGAAGATACATTTTTATTAACTTCCCAGTGGAAGTTCTTGTAATGGGGCCGATTTTGTGAATCGCGGATTTTGACATATCACCACGTTTCAAGGTCACCAGAATCCAAATCCAATGTGCGTTCGGAAATATCTTTCGCCACGATTATCTCGAGAACCAAAAATGATATTGACATGGGCATGACTTTATTCGAAGCGTAATTACGTAACTCAGAACTGATTAAGTTTCCAGCGAAATCGGTCTAAACGTTTTTTGTTAGTAAATAGATAACTAAAATAATTTGCCTTTATCTGTACTATTTATTGTCATTTGTCATTGAGCAAATTATTATTACATTGTGCTTCGTTATTTCGTATTTATGTAAATTTACAGGTTTCCGTATTGATAACAATGGTTGCATTAATCTATCACACTTCGCTGTTATTGACAACATTTAATTTCCATGAACAATATTAAAGAGCATTTTTTAATATTAAATAATTTTTAATCATATCTTATGGTTAACCACATTTCGAAATTTATCACTAATCGCATAAATCATATTGATCCCACTGGGAAGTTAGTCGTGTGGACCTTGCGGTTCGCACCCAGACCACTTTTTATCTTTTGGAATTTGTATTTGTAAATAGCTTTGTACAAATAAAAACTTTTTTATTTTTAATAATTGAACAAGTAGGTACCTAATTTTTCTACTCGTATATCTACATACCTACATTATAGATCTAACATTGAAATTGATTTTTTTTTCACTAAAACTCGCACTACTTAATAAGATATTGCATCTTACTGTGTAAGGTAACCTTATTTAAAGATTTGAATTTCAATTTGAATTTGAAAAAATAGCGACATCGAGGAAACTAATAATTTTTACTTAACGCATTCCTCATAGCAGGAATTAAAAAACAATGTCAAATGAATAACTGTTTGACATGATTTGACAATAGAAATAAACTGCTATGAACTGAATTACATCAAATGCTGAAATAGCATGATGCGAAAAAGTTTTTTTCTAAAATGTTGGTGATATGTTTGATGTGCTTCGAGAAGACGCATAGCTATGACCATATTTGTCATAGCAAAATAAAGGATAGCCTTTTTTTGTTAACAAAGTTTCTACCTATTTATTAAAATTTAGAAAAAAATCAACACAGGCCGGTACTCATCGGCCAATCTTATAATAACAGCTTCGTAAACCGTATCCACCAACCCTTATTAGTTTAGATTTATTAGCGCTCATAAGTCTAGTGGTCTCTACCAATCAAGTTGAGGGCAGCAAAATTTCCAAAATTTCGGAAATACGAAATCAACCATATAATATTTTCGAAATGGAAAGTAATTGTGGTCTGGTTTTTGTAAATATGAATGCACGTGGAAACGTTCGGTGGGGTGACATTATGTCCAGGACATTATGTCTTGCTTACACAAAGACTTAGTGTCCATTCTAAAACGGACATAATGTCCATGGACAGTCTTAGTGGACTTAATTGAATCCGATTGAAGAAGACAGGAGAATGGCCACGTACTTAAAACTGCGGAATAAAATTAGGCCCCAGTGCAAAATGCCCAAAATAAATAATTATAAAAGGCCCCAAAAAATGGGATACTGTTATCTGTTGAATTTAATTAATTTAATATTAATTTAATTTTTAATTTTGGTGGGGGCGTACGCCCCCATTTTTTCGGCTTAAAACAAGCTAAATGTCTTAAAACTAAAACTGATTAGGTGGTGGTGGGGGTGGTGATGGTGGAGGGCTGATTTGACGCAAGAGGTGCAGGGATTAAAATAAAAGAGGAGGGGTTCCTTAAGGAGATCGATTTCTAGAGAGGAAGTTCTGCGGTTGAAGTCAAAAAAATACGTGAGATGGGTTCGTTGGAGCCATACGAGGTACGGTGGGTTGGAAGATAGAAAAGTCGTGGGCAATGTAGACTACGAGGATTAGTGTTAGGTTTGAGTTAACCTTCCGTAGTATACGTGAGATGGGTTCGTTGGAGCCATACGAGGTACGGTGGTTTGGAAGATAGAAAAGTCGTTGGCAACGTAGACTACGACGATTAGTGTTAGGACAGATAGAGTTGTAAAGAGACGCGCAATCGACGTAGCCTGAAAGAAGTCGGTGAATGAAGAGAATATCTGCTGCGTACCTGCGTTCTTCAAGGGTATTTAGGTTAATAACTTTAAGACGGTCGCGATAAGGAGGTAAGATGAGAGGATAGTTCCAAGAGAGACCACGAAGAGCAAATCGAAGAAAGCGACGTTAAATGCTTTCGATTCTGGATACATGAACTCGTTGAAAGGGACACCACGATTGGCTAGCGTACGCTAGGAGGGGCCAAACAAAAGTGATGTACAGGGATCTGGTCACGTTTGGATCGCAGAATTCTTTTGACCATCTTTTAACGAAGCCAAGTGATGAGTTTGCTTTAGTAATTATCTCATCAGTATGCGAACGGAATATACGCCAAGGTCACGCATTGATTGAAGACGAGATATATGTTGATCGTGGAGCTGGTAAATTCGGAGAGGAGACTTGGTGCTCTTGCGTGAGAAGATAATACACTGACATTTGGATACATTAAGTTCTAGCCAGTTCTAAAGGCACCAGTTGGAAAAACTATTTAGATCTATTTGAAGGAGGCTGGATTCATGTTGTGAAGAAATGGTTTTGAAAAATTTAGTGTCGTCAACATAGAGAGAGAGTGCTGAGTATTGAATGATCCATTAAAGATCGTTAATTGTTAGAATAAATAAAAGGGGACCTAGATGACTGCCTTGTGGAACACCAGAGCGGGCTAAGAAATGTGCCGAAGGAATGGACCTGAAGCAAAGACTGTAAAAACGGTTTTCCAGATATGAGCTGAGATTGTAGAGGATAATGAATGCGACAAGATTAGTGGTCGTTGATCTACCTTTTTAAAAGCCGTGCTGGTTAGGGGAAATAAAAGACTTGCATTGAAAGCTTAAGGCTTCATACAAGTCACCTCGCTCTTTAATCCCTTTTTGTGTATTGGTGTTATAAAGGAGGATTTCGATTTCTGAGGAAGTTCATCTTTAGAAAGCGATAACCGAAAGAGATATGAGAGGGGGAGGGAAAGATTTGAGAAACACTTTTTAAGAAATAAAGCTGGAAGACCATCTTTGTCTATTACTATATAATCAAAACCTTGATATATAGAAGGACCAATGGAGACATATTGAAGATATTTGAAGTTCGTGAGATCCGGTTCGAAGGAGTTGTCCGCGAAACACTGCTTAAAGAAAGAATCAAAAAAGGAAACTGTCCGATTTTTTTTTATAGTTAACGAATTGGAAATATGACTTCGGATCGTTTATTAGCTTGGTTTGCACACTATTAAGATACTGTTGATAGAGGGAGTTATAAAGTTTTGTGAACTGAAGGTAAACACCAAGGTAGTTGGAATAGTCAGAAAAAGAATCGGTTTGAATGAAAACTGCCCATAGTTTGTTTCTTTTGTTACGTAAAGACCGAAGCCTTCGATTGTACCAAGGGGGGCTCGTAGAAAAGGTTTTCTTGCGAGAAAAGGGGACATAGAGGGATATAGAATTAAATAATTCTCTGTAGAAAGTGGAGAGAGCATCTTTCAGAGGTAGATTGGCGAACTCAAAAGAACACCTACTAAGATATGTGTTGATTTTTTGGAAATTCGCTTTATGAAAGTCGTAAAACGAGGCAGCTGCTGAGGGAATGGGTTGGATAGGAGAGTTAAGGAACAGAGAAAAAAGAAGTGGCGCGTGGCAGTTATCAATGGTCGACAGCGCAAGGGGACTCAGGGACACAGAAGAGTTTATAGGGTCAGTTGTGAAAATGAGGTCTAACTGCCTACCCATATACTTGGAGACCCCACTAACTTGACGTAAACTTGAGTATGTTGTCCTATCCAAGAAGAGACATTCCTTCCTTGAGATGGGGTTCGAAGCGATAAAAAAAGATTTTTCATCTGATAGAGTCCAGTGCAAATGCGGAAGATTGAAGTCGCCGAATATAATTATATCATCAAGGGAATCAGATATGTTATTTATTTGGTCGATTGCTTCCATTGCGAGTTGGTAGGATTGTATAGATTGAGCCGGTAAGATGTAAAAACACATAACGTAAATGGATCTGCTGGGGAGTTGTATTTCTATAGAAACAAAGTCAAGCTAAGAAGAAACAGCAATTAGAAAGGAGTCAAGGTCGTTGAGGGTGGCCAGTAGGACGCCTCGGCAAGGAGAGCCATCGTTGGTAGGGTCTTTACAACAAATTCTGCTGGTATATTGGAATCATTATAAATTTCTTCCATTTATTTGTAGTATGTATTCAAAGCTACGCAGTGGTTATTATTCGATCGAAAGTGGCCGTCGATAGAAAATTGTTTTTGTTGATCATGTGAATTTGAATATTCCTGTGAATACATCTTACAGGAAAACAGCCAATTGTCTTGCTCGAGATTTCGAATAATAGAGAGAGAGAGAGAGATAATTAATTGATCGCACATTCGAGCTAACTTAGACAGAACCCTATTCGTGCTTGGTGATACGGAGCAAACGAAGAACTTCAACGTTTAAATCGATTTATAAGTTTTCGGCGAATAGTTATCTAAGATGACAAAAAAACATGAACTTAAATAACAGTTCTTGTTCATTGGTAATAGAGTTTGTATTTTAAATAAAACTAAATACCTAATATTCAGCTGGTTTTTTTAAAAACCAATTACTTTTCCAAGAACCGCTGTAACGATTGGTATCTGTTTTGGTCTTTCGGATACTTGAGGTGAGGGTCAGAATACCTGATTCCTTCTCAGTAATATGTTCGGTTACTTTTCAAGTAACTTCAAGTAATTTCTCAAATTGCAAACTGTCATTTAAAGTACTATTTACATGTGTTTTGTTTCAGTTGTGGGGAAGTGATTTGTTTTCTCGTGGGCTTTACTTACTTAAGGTGGCGCTACAGTCCGGGGCGGACCTGGGGCTCAATCAACAAGCGTCTCTAGCCACGATCTTAGTTTCGCACGCTAAGTTGGTTAAGGTCCCCTTCCACTTGCGTGCGACGCCTGAGTCGCGGTCTTCCTCTACTGCGCCGTCCCTCGGGTGTGAATTCGAAGATCTTCTGGGCCGGAGCATTCGCTCTACATGACCCAGCCACTTCAGTCGTTGGATCTTCACTCTTCTTGCTAAGTCGATGTCGCTGCACAGTTCATCGTTGTATCTTCTCCTTCTTTCACCATCTATGCAGACGGGAGCAACAATTACTCGAAGAATTTTCCACTCAAAACAACCAAGAGGGACCTCATCTGCTTTTTATAGAGTCCATGCCTCTGCACCATAGAGGAGGACTGGGATTATTAGGGTCTTATAAAGGGTCACTTTAGTGTTTAGTTGTTCAAAATACGGCTATGCTATTCAATTGCTTTCTTAGCCCAAAGAAACAACGATTTCTTTCATTGCGGAAGCAACTACAACCGCTTTATCTGGCAAAACAAGCGTTGTTTGCTATAATTTCTTTATTTGTTTTTAAAAAATTAATCAAACAACAAAAGAAATAAAAAAATTGCCAGATTATTTACACTATCATTTAGGCAGTTATCTCTAGTAATCGGGTTTACTAACTAAAAACAAACTGCGAAAATAAAACAGTAAATAATAAGGCACCTTATAAAAGCAGTCATTCCCGAGCATATCCATCAGTTTCCGAAAAGATATTAATCATTGACAATGAAACTTTTTCTAGCAGTTATAACAGTTGCAATTTTAGGGCTAGCTTCGGCTAACCAAGCTTTATCTCGCGACAAGAGAGATGTTGGATGGACCACTGTAAGTTGTTTACCCACCTAAAGTCAATTTAAAAAATCAAAAAACCAAATTCTAGGCTCAACGGATCGCCAACTACAACTACCCAGTGGAGACTCACAAAGTGCAAACGTCAGATGGCTACGTTCTTACCATGTTCCGCATTCCATACTCGCCAAAATTGAATAATCAGAACGAAAGCCGACCAGTTGTATTTCTGCAGCATGGCATTTTGTGCTCCTCTGATCATTGGATTTTGAATGGACCAGACAATGCTCTCGCCTTTCTCCTCGCAGATGCCGGGTACGATGTCTTTCTGGGAAACAATCGTGGAAACACATACTCCAGGGAAAACATATGGTTGTCACCGTTTCTGCCGAGTTTCTGGGCCTTTAGTTGGCATGAAATCGGCACCAAGGACATGCCAGCTATGATAGACTATGCCCTCGAAACAACTGGTCAGACAGCTCTTCATTACGTCGGACACTCGCAGGGCACAACAGTCTTCTTTGTGCTCATGGCGACATTTCCAAGTTACAATGCTAAAATCAAGACTGCACATATGCTGGCGCCCGTTGTATTCATGGAAAATATGCAAAGTCCAATTGCTAGGATAGCTGGTCCGCTACTTGGACATCCATCCTTATTAAGCGCTCTAATCGGAAGCAGTGAATTTATGCCCAGTAACGAATTCATTTCTCTGTTGGGGGAAACAGCATGTCGCAATTACTCACCCTTCCAGGAGCTTTGTGCCATCAGACTATTCCTAGTAGGCGGTTGGGATTCTGAATACCTAAACTATGTAAGAAAGTATTCGACTCCATATAAAGGTGGGTTAACATTTAACTTCTTTTTTCTGTCAGACACTGTTGCCACAAGTAGCCGAAACCCAGCCAGCGGGTGCATCAAGCCGTCAATTAATTCATTATGTGCAGGAGCAGCAATCCGGATACTTCAGGCAGTACGACCACGGATTTCTTGGGAATATAGTCAAGTACGGCTCGTGGTCGCCGCCGAGCTATGAGCTGAAAAATGTTGTCGCTCCTGTCCGGCTGTACTACAGTGACAATGATTGGCTTAGCGCTGTTCCTGATGTCCTGAAATTGCAAGGTTTACTGTCAAACGTTACGGAAAGTTTCCATGTGCCTATTCCTGTTTGGAATCATTTCGACTTTTTATTTGCGGAAAATGTGAAACAAATGATAAATGATAGGGTTCTAAATGCAATTAATACCTTTGAGCAAACAGGGAATCAATAATTTAATTAATTTTACCGTACATTTTATATGCAATTCTGTAAATTACATTTATTCATATGTAAATACATTCAATTTATTAGTATAGTCTGAAAACGACCGCAATTTAAAAAGAGGAACAACCTTAAATATCAATCGCTATAAAACTGCATTTCTGTTCCACGTTTCACCCCTAATGTACCCGCGGATTCTTGTTTTCCTCTTGTCCTTCCTCCTAAGCTGTTCTGTACTTAACTGTCTCTAATTATGTTCATAGCTGCATCAATTGCTTCTAAGTACTTTAAAAGTATGTAACACGTTATTTAAATAATAAAAATTGAAGTAAAAACTGAATCATTTTCACCGATCCGAAAAAGTCAAAATAAATCATTCCTTCCCAAGTATTTTTTGTTCCTTGCCTTCGTGAACCCGGCGCTGAGAGTCGAAAACCCTCTTGGCTGCAGCTTCAAATCTTGATGCAGCTGATAGAGTTCGCAATCGTAACTTCTCCTCCATTCACCCTCCTCGGACACAGGACCAAATATCGAACGAATTACTTGTCTTTCCAAAAAAAAGACCAATATCAGCTCTCCATCCCTGCGTATCGACTAGCACTCGGCGCTATAAAGTAGTACTGTGGGGAATAGATTCTGGATGATAAAGACATAGAACTCTTACTTTCTGATATCTTTGTGTAATAAAGAATGACATGATAAGGTTTTTTTCTTATATTGCCCGCAAGTGTGCATGCAAATCCGTGGGTTGACACTACCGGAGATAACCGGTGTTGTTAAAGGAAGATCAAAAACTAATCTTTAATCAAACAGAAGATGTTTTATTTAAAAAAAAAATGTTTCTTAAAAACGAGTAGATACGATTCGTTTTTTTTACTGAAAACCTATATTTGTAAATTATTTTTGTATCTCTGATTAATTTCGAAATGTGTTCTTATTTGAATAAATATATAAGGTCACCCCAACCATATTTATGTACAAAGATACTCAAAGGGTGTTTTTATACACTATTCTAAGGGCATATGAATTTTTACTCATAGATTGTTATATGCCTTAATATTGCTCGAATACACATCACATTTATTATATTCGTGATTTGATCATGTCCGTCCGTCCGTCCGTTGGCAAAAATTCAGCCCCGGATCTTCAATTTTTTTTAGGGGCAAAAACTGAAAAATGGGGCGGCCCACTTATATTTATTTTTACCTTTTGCATCTATATAATTTCAACTGTCAGATGTCCACTAATTGATTGAAATTTGGACATAGCCTACATTTTTTTTTAAGATTCTGGCTCGCCAAGGCGATTAAATAGGGACACTTCGACCTAAAAGAAAAGATCTTTTGTACCGTATGGGCCAGAAAAATTTTAGGCTATATTCTATCCAACAAAAATTGTCAGTACAGGCCTTATGGAGGACCTTTTTTTCTACCAGTGGTGCCTGTGATACTCTCACGGCACTCAAACGGAAGAATTGCCACTGAAATAAAAACCAAGCCACTGTCATACCAAGGAATTGTTGTTGTAATTTTCCTAAAATTCGCATACAACCCACCACAACAAGTCTCCCACACAGCCGAATGTGAATGAGCATGATCGTCTTGTGTTCGCTTGCTATTATCATCCACCAAAATAAGCAGTGTGTGTGGCTGAAGCACATCAGAAAAGTATTACCATCTCTACAATGAAGTATATCATTAAGGGTTTTTCTATGGATTTTGTCAAAGAACTTTCGGTTTTGGTGCTTCTGAGAACGAATTATTATGTGGGGTGTTGCCATTCGGTTTTAATTTGATTGTATTTGTATTGTACAGCTGCACGAGTTCAGTTTTTTTACCATTTGTTTAGGTATATGACATTGCGTCGTGGTTATTAAATTTTGTATTATAATTGCCTGATTATGTCTACCTTTCACAATATACATATAGCGGAAATGACTGGGAAATGTTTTTAGAAAATCTTGCTGAATGAGTTTATGTCGCAAATTGTTTAAATAAAAAAAAAACATAAATACTCGTACATATTTCATCTCATTATCTACCTGTTTGTATGATGTCTTTGTTTTTCCGATGAATGACGCCTGTTTTGCAAATGAATACGGGAATTCCCAAAAGGAAGATCTCAAGTTAGGTAGGGATGCAATCATACAATGGGTTGCTTAAAATCGTGAAACGTTACAAAGCCAAGTATGAAACATACGTCGTGGATGAAATGGCTCAAAATGCGGGACATAAAGTGCTTCGCTTGCAGCCTTATCACTGTGACCTTAATCCAATAGAATTGGTTTGGGCTGAAGGGTTTGGTGAAAGGGTTTGTAGCAAGCCAAAACAAGTCATTTAAAATGGCTGAAATAAGGGACTTACTAACGACAGCACTTACAAGGGTTGACAAGTAAAAATGGCATCGATGTGTCCAACACGTTGAACAGGTTGTTGAGCCAAATATGTGGGAAATGGACGTTTTTGCCGAGGAAGCAGTTGAAAGGTTAATAACAGACCTAAATAACGAGAGCAGTAGCAGTAAGTACTCATCGGAGTAGTTGAGTAATAATATTGAAATTAGTATTTTATGTTTTACAATATTTATAATGAATAAATTGGATACAGTGATATATTTTTCGTTTGAATTTTTTTTTTGTGTCACGAAATTTATATAATTTTGTTGGTCTACTGAAGATACCCTTAAAAAAACGCGCCTATTATTATCTTACCAGAAAAGTAAAAAGATAAACGGAATTTATTTCGTTCCGCAATATTTTTATTTTAAATTGGAAGATGGTAACCCTAATAGATTTGCTCTGAGTTATGGCGAATTATCATACACACTACGGCAAACCTGTGAGAGCTTTAAAGAGGGACCGATTTATGTAAGTCATTGCAACCAGACTGAGAGACAAACATCCTATCTTCCCTGTACTGACAATTTTTTTTGGATAGAGTATACTAGAGTTTCCACTTTCCGTTTAAAGCGTACAATTCTACCAGCAGAAGAATTCTTTATGCCCTCGGGGCCGATTTGTTCCCTGAAAAAGAGCTTCTTTCTAATTCCATTTAGGGGCGGACATTCACATAAAATGTGTTCAGCTGACTCGTCCTTTTCAAGACAGAGTCGGCACTCAGGAGAGTCTACTATTCTCATTTTGTGTAGATGTATCTTAAAACATGGTGTATCGTGAAGCGTATGTTTGGTCCGTATATTCCCCCTCCTACCCCCGTTTCCATTTTGGAACCATCCGTATACCACTTTATGCCGTTGTGGCTGTTTGGTGGGTTGTTAATAACCCATGCTTCTCTCTTGGGGATCTCCGTGGAGAACCTTTTATTGAAGCATAGTGTTTTTTGAATGCGGTCTGTGACCGCGCAGTTCATGTTGAGTTCTAGCAGTTCATCGAGAAGGGTCTTAAGTTCCGGATGATCGTTAAGACTTATCTCTTTCAACTGTATTTGACTTATTGCACTGCGTATCGCCACTTTTTGAATGTATATGTGGAGAGGTGTAATTCCTGATATTGCCTCTATGGTAGCCGTTGGGCAGGTTCGCATGTCTCCGGAGATACCAAGGCACGCAAGCCGTTGTACCTTTTTGAGCTTCTCTATTGCGACCTTTTGTGTGGATTTTGTCCACCATACAATGGAGGCGTATGTTATAATGGGTCTTATCATCACTGTGTAGATCCAGTGGACGATCTTTGGAGAGATTCCCCAGATACTGCCATATATGCGCGCCGACAGGCCCATAAAGCTCTGTCAGCTTTAGTGTTTTTGTTGTTGATGTGAGGGTTCCAGTTTAGTCTTTTGTCCAGGATTACTCCGAGAAATCTGACTTCATCGGAATACTCAATGGTCGTAAAATTCAGTGAAATCTGGGCTAAGCTGGGCTTTCTTCTTTTTGTAAAAGGAACTATGATAGCTTTACTGGGGTTTATGGAGAGATTGTCCTTGACGCACCAGTCTATAGCTATCTTAAGGGCGTTTTGCATACGTGAGGTAACTACGTTTGATTCTTCGCCCCTAGTAATGATGACCAAGTCATCGGCGTACCCTATTATGTCGTAGCCTAAATTACTTAGTTTTTGAAGTAGGTCATCTATGACCAAAGACCACAGGAGGGGTGGTAAAACTCCTCCTTGCGGACAGCCTTTAATAGCTGATACTGATACTGATGTCTGTCCTGACGAAGCATTAATTTTCCGACATTCGAGCATCGCTTTTATCCAGTTTATGGTGGGGACGTCTACCTTTCGGTGAATTAAAGCATTTGATATTGAATCATAACCGGTGTTATAAAAAGCACCCTCTATGTCAAGAAAGGTGCATAGTGCAATTTCTTTGCAATGGTAGGCGTTTTTAATGTGATTTGTTAGTTTTAACAGGGCACCTTCCGTTGATTTGCCTTTTTGATACGCATATTGACAGGGGTGTAGACTTGTAGAGGCATGCTAATAGTTACGCATTCTCTGATATGAACGTCAATTATTCTTTTCATTGTTTTCAGGAAAAACGATGTCAAGCTTATGGGACAATAGGATTTAGGTAGTTCACTAGGTTTGCTACCTGGTTTAAATAATGCATTCATTTTGGGTAGGAAGAATTCCATACCCTTTTGAGTGAGGTCTGAAAAAATTCCGTCATTTCCTGGTGCATTGAATGGTTAAATGAGTTTTTGACCCATTTTACCTTATCTGGACTAAATAATTTTCCAGATAAACTATTATTTCTGCTGAGGTTATTTGGATATGAAGCCTCAGTAGTGTGATCAGTTGTGTGATCGACAATTAGGGAACCAGGGAAGTGAACTTGCAGCAAGTTGGTGAGAGTTTCTTCCCGGTCGCTTGTGATTGTTCCATCAGGTTTAATGAGCAATCCCATGTATACAGTTTGAAGGATCTTTTGAAAGTTTCGCAACTATTGGTTGTATTTGCTTAACAGGGATCGATATGGATCCCATACGCCGGTGCGTTTCGATTTGTTCAATTGTTTTCTCACTCAGCTCTTTTTAAATCTGTGATTCGATTTGCTCTAAGTCTTTCCAATCCCGAGATATCGACCATCGATTTTGTTCCATATCCACCAAAATCAACAGTTTGTAGAATTGTTTTGTGCCATAAACCATTTTTTGGCGTTTGGGACAAATTTTCCATACAATTTTTCGCAATATTTTTGCGAGAATTGTTTTGTTCCACGTGCATATCACGGCGCCAAGAGATGGAGAAAATATTAACAAAGTTGAGAGTTGGTCTGTCCTACGTGCATTTGTGTCAAAGAAAAGCTATGTATGTCTGACGCTTATCGCAAACGAAATTTTAGTATTAGTTCATTACAGTTGTGTAGATATTCGATATTATGAAATATGAATTCAGTTACTGGCTTGACTGCCAAAGCGAAAGGACGTGCGATCACGGATGTTAATGATTTTTTTTTGCAATGGAATCAGCTTCATCTGAACCTGGTTCTGTGTTCAGTGGCATCCTTGACTAAGTACCTTGACTTATTTTTTAAATTCATCTATATGTTAATACGGAGTTGCTTATAACGTGTTTCCCCCCTTTGTTGCTATTATACGTCACATAGATATGCCAACACTTATATATTTGGGTAGACGACAATACATAGAAGTGCACAATACAAAAATTATCCACATATCTCGTATATAACACACATTATGAATTACAGCAGGTAAAATGAAGCGAATCGGATGAAATTACAACAACAACAACAACATTGCTGTGGCAATAATCTGCCAATCAGAACGGAAAAATTTTATATCATGAAGTTACTTGAAAATGCTTGAAGTTACTTTAAAATGCTTGAAGTTACTTGAAAATGCTTGAAGTTACTTGAAAATGCTTGAAAATACTTGAAGTTACTTGAAGTTACCAACAACAACATTGCTGTGCAGGTTATACATTTGATAATGCTTGAACATACTTGAAGTTACTTGGGCATGCTTGAAGTTACTTGAAAATGCTTGAAGTTACTTGAAGTTACCTGAAAATGCTTGAAGTTACTTTAAGTTTTTTGAAAATGCTTGAAGTTATTTGAAGTTACCTAAAAATGCGTGAAGTTCCTTTAAGTTACTTGAAAATGCTTGAAGTTACTTGAAGTTACCTGAAAATGCTTGAAGTTACTTTAAGGTACATGAAAATGCTTGAGGTTAATTGAAAACTTGAATTTACTTGATAATGCTTGAACATACATTAATTTATTTGGACATGCTTGAAGTTACGAGTACTTGAAAATGCTTGAAGTTACTTAAAAATGCAGGAAAAATTTTATATAATGTGAAATCAGAGAATGCAATATCGAAAAATTTCATTCTCCGATTAATATGTATAACGGTCGATTTTGTTTTTTTTTTCAACTTATAGAATAAATTGGCCGAATTTCGACCATTGGGCGACTACTAGTTTAAATAAATGCAGGACATAAAATATTTTATTTTTGTTGAAATAGTTCTTCCTCTTCATCGTCGGGAGATTTTTTAAGTAATTAAAACTAACTCATTTATTTTAACGTAGCGCATTCTATGCTAACTGTTATTTTTCCGAAAGGTGATGATTTAAGAGCTGATCCAAATCGTACAGCTGACAGTTTTAGTTGTAACAGCAACACCCCAAGAACGTCAAAAACAAATAAACATCAAAGCAGTCACCAAAACTTACTCCATGAAACAAAAGTAGCTGAAAAAAATGAACGAAGCTTGCCATCCGATTTTGATGATTCTTCAGGTAAGATATTTTATCCTTAAAAGTAAAACGTCATAAGAGGACCATAATTTCCTTTATTTGTTCAGAAAGTGAAAGCACATCTCCAAAGCCTGCAAAGAGAGCGTCATCCAAAGTTGTGGAAATCTCAAATACGAAAAAAGCTCAGAGATTCGGGTAAGGCTTAGCTATATAACCATCAACAACGAGGAAATTCCAGCCAAAGGTCCGAAAGCTACATGCAAGAGTTCGTGTTTCTATATGTGCAACAAATTCTTTACTGAATCAGAAAGATTGGATATTTTTAATTCATTTTGGAGGCTGTCAGACGAAGAAAAGAATAATTTTTATTTTAAATTCATAACTCGCAAAAAAGTAAAAAGTCGTAGAGCCAAAAAACCAGAAAATGAAAAGGACACAATGAAGAACTATTCGTTCCTTTATTATTTTGAAAATTCCATGCAAAGTAAGCAACGCGTCTGTCGAACATATTTTATGAATACGTTGTGCGTGAGTAAAACAAGAATATACTACTGTTTTTCGCATGTTACAAGTCCAAAAACTGGTGCACCAATGCCAAGAACCAAAGGCAAAAACGTCAAACATGCCACTTCCCCTGAAAGACTAATAGATGTTCGTAATCATATAAACAGTTTCCCCACGATTGATTCACATTATTGCCGCGCAACTTCAGATAAGAAATATCTGGAAAGCAATGAATCTCAACTTAACTCGGATGTACAAACTTTATGTAGAAAATTATCCAAGTCCAGTAAAACAGAATATTTACCGATCGGTTTTTATACCCTATTCTAGGGGTATATTAATTTTGACGCATAGTTTGTAACATACCTTAATATTGCCCGTAGACCCCTAAAAGTTACTATATTTATGATCAGCATCGATAGTAATGTCGATCTAGCCATGTCCGTCCGTCCGTCCGTCCGTCGGCAAAAATTAGGCCTTTAAACTGGACCTAGAGAGCTGAAATTTTAACCATATACTCTCTAGGGTCCCGAAATAATCAAGTTTACGAATTTTTGAAATCCGCCCACAGACACGCCCACAAACTCAAAAAAACAAAATTTTGGAAAAAATCGAATTTTGAGCTAGGAAGCTGAAATTTTTTATATATGATCTATGACCCCTAAAACTGCTCGGGATATAAAATTTTCAAAATCCGCCCACTGCCACGCCCACAAAAAAATAAAACAATTTTATTGCAAAACCAAAATTTGAGCTAGGGAGCTGAAATTTTTAATATATACTCTCTAGGGGCGCTTTAAGCTCATGTATAAATATTTTCAAAATCGGTCCACTGACACGCCCACAAATAAATAAAACAATTTTTTTGAAAATCCAAAGTTTGAGCTCGGGAGCTGAAATTTATAATATATGCTGTCTATGGGCCCTTTATGCCCATGTGTAAATATTTTCAAAATCCGCCCACTGGCACGCCCACAATTATTATTTTTTTTTTTTTGAAGATTCAAAGTGAGCTAGGGAGCTGAAATTTATAATATATACCCTCTAGGGGCCCTTTATGCTCATGTGTTAATTTTTTTTAAATCCGCCTACCGACACGCCCACAATTAAATAAAACAATTTTATTGAAACACCCAAGTTTGAGCTAGGGAGCGTTTTTTTTGATAAAATCCTTTAAATGTTGTATAACAAAATATGTAGAGCGTTCTTAACAATTCAACCATACTTAGACTTTTGTCACGCCCACTTATGAGGGATAGGAATAAGAATAGGGTATCCAACAGTTCGCCTAAGCGGACTGTAGCCCGTCCCTATGTTTAATACTGAATTTAGCCTTACATTCCATACACCTAAAAAAGATCAATGTGACAAATGCGTTTTAGCTAAAATCAATGGAAATAATCTGACAGCGAACGAAAAAGCTAGCTTTGAAGAACACATAAAAGAGAAAAAGCTTTTGAAAGCCGACCGAGATTTGGATAGAAGCAATTTGGATGCAACGAAATGTGTAATAGGCTATGCCTTACAAAGTGTATTCAACTTGCCAAGGGGAAATGCATCCCCAATTTACTATAAGAGAAAGCTAAATATGTTCAATCTTACTGCAACAGTTGCTATCCCCGGCATTAAAAGATTTACTTATTGCGTTGTTTGGACAGAAGCTCATAGCGGTCGCTCGGGAAATGTCGTTTCCTAAGTGCATTAATAAAAATTTTGGACAGGCTTATCCAAGTATACCCCACTTTAAAATCGATCATATTATGGAGCGAATCGTGTGTTCCACAGAATAGGAGTGAAATTAATTCCACCGCAATCAAAACGTTCTTAAAACGTAAAATGGTTGTCCAAAGATATTCTGAGCCCGGACATTCATTAATCCAGGAAGTGGATTGCATTCATGATTCAATTGACAGGTATTTGAAAAACGTAGAGATTCTTAGTCCACTTCACCTAGTCAAACTTTTAACAAGCATGAATACCGAGAAAGTTAAACTTAAATTCGTTCAAATGCTTCCAGAAGATTTTAAGGCGTATTCCAATCCGGCTAACAAAATGGACTTCAGCAAAGTACCTTTTACAAAAGTAAAAATATTACTTTATGAAAAAAGTTTCGAGTTTGAAATAAAATATAAAAACTCGGCTAAGGAAAAAGAGATCAAAACTGTCAGTTTAATTAAGGCAGCCACCAAGTGTACACTACGAACACCCAAAAATTAGCTTTCTGCAAAATTAACAAGTACCTTTAAGACACCTATGTATGTATATCAAAAGAAAAGAAAAAAGATTTACAAGACTTGCTTCCGTTTATTCCTGATATCGATAAGCAATATTTTAAAACGTTGCTAAATCTTTAGAAACTAGAAGTCTATTTATATAATATAAAATGCCAATTAATCTTCTGTGATAGCAGTAGAACTGCTTTTATTTCTTTTTGTTTTGTTTGTTTTTTTAAGAAGAATGTTTAATACTAAACACTTTGAATAATTTTCTTTTTTTATTGTATTTTTTGAATAAAAACATTGTTAATAAAAAAGATTTTTCAAATTTCAGCATCCAACTCCATGCTATCTTGCCTTTCAGATATTTTGGATGAGAATTGCTTAGTGCCATATCCATTTTTTTTGTGTTCCACGTGTACCTATGGAAAAAAAATCAGTTTCAAAATGTATGAGGTGGGACACAAGTCAAAAAAGGAGACTTTTACGTTATTAACGTAGCTTGTTAACGGTTTGGCAAAACACTTTGAAAATTGGTAGTTGAACTCTTTTTAATACTAACTTCATATTAAAAAAATTAAAAAAAAATCCTATCACCCAGTTTCGGAGTACCAAGTACGCAAACCTTTAAATGGTTCCTGGATTAAACCAAAAGCGACGTTCCTTTCGGCACATCTTTGGCTATAGGTGTCCGATGCACCCATAAACGCGGTGCAGGTTTGCCTGCAGCATAGTTAGATACGTCATTTCTTCTTCACATACTCTGGATTACGCACTCTATGAGGTTTGTTGTCACCCCTGCGTCGTACGTAACCCTGTTGAGAGAGACCACTTTGTCTCCCCCTTGGACTTCTGCTGTTCTGTCCATCTTTTCCGCTTGTATGGGCCTGTTCGGGCGCCAGTTTTGGCCTAAAGCTGTTACGGTACGCGTTTGTGCTGTCCGTATTTCTGGCCTTTGCTTTAGCATCCATCACCACAGTTGTTTTAGCAACTGAGTTACCCGTGGCAGCAATAATGCCGGCCACTGGTGGTGTTTCGCTACTGTTGGCGCTTGTTGATGGCTTATTTTCTGTAGTATCAGTGGCAGTACTAAAACTAGCCCCTGGTGTTGTAGCGTTTTTTTGAGTGTCTCTTGACGCCTGATTCGTCGATTTGTCCGCGCTCTTGAGGATTAGTTTGATCTTTCGAAATCTGAACGAGACCATCCCCTTTAGCTCAACAAGTCGCTTCATCGTGCTTTCATTTACAGCAAGTACCATGTGGGCGACATCTTTGTCGTCAGATCTTTGCACAACTCTCCACGTTCTGGTATTGAGTTCTTTATTCTGGCCATCTAGAATTGCCAGTATTCTTTCATTCGCTACTCGGGTACTATGTGGGAAGAAGGCTCTGACGATAGGTGGCTTCGGGAAAAGTTCTTCCCCCACAAGCGTCACTTCCATCGCGCATTTCTCTTTAAGCTTCGCGAAGTTCGTTTTCATCCACTCTGCAGTGGTAGCGTCCGCACATACGATCATTAGCCATCCAGCTTTGAAAGTTGTACCGCGGAAGGCTGGTTTGGTCCCCTCATCACGTTGTTCAATGGTGATGTCCATAATCCTCTCCTGAATCTGAGCCATTTGCTCATTACTAAGAGGATTGCGATCCAGATCGACAGGTACTACACCCAGTCTTACAAAGCTCGCTATATCTCTATAGGAGACTTTGTCGTGCAAGCTCGTTTCGCTTCAGATTGGGGCGGCGTATTGTCCTCGGATCTCGTGCGTTTCACCTCGGAACCTGGGTCGACCTCTGTCGACAGAGCAAATATTCGGGCCTGCTCTACGTTTTTTTCCTTTTTCAGCGCACGCTTAAAACGGCGCTGTTCGGATGGTGTGAATTTGACACGCTTTGACTCAGTCTGTGCATGGGTTGCGCTTCATCCGAGAGTATGCTGACATTGCATAGCGTGCTGGATTCTGAGATATCGTCACTAAGAAGAGACAAGTTCTCTTCTAAGTTCATCATCTCCGAATCCGTAATTTGTGACCCTCCCGATTGGCAGGTGTCACGTCATTTACGACAGGGTATTCTGAAACATCCCTAGTTGATGGTGCAGTTGTATAGGCATCATTCTCTATTTGTTTTTTGAATCTATTTTGAATCCCACCAGTAAACGGGATTGGAAGGTCGCCCGTGGTCTACCCATATAACCACAGGAAGGCTTTCTTGAAATCGGAGGTCGCCTGGTATCCGAAGTTCGCTGCTATCGACTAAGAACCCCTTAGCCATTCATCTCTCGGCGCTAGTTGTTCATTTCATTTCATTTCATTTCATTTATTTCTTAAAATGGTTCGTACATTAAGATATAATCTTTTTTAGTACTTAGTGTAGTGTAAATTTAAAAAAAAAAATGATTTCATTAAATAACTTAAGACTAGTATACAGAAAATTTCTTAAGGCTAAGGGGAGATATAGATAGGGGAGATATAGATAGGGGAGATATAGATAGGAGATACAATTTGGAATTAATGTTGATGAGTGGAAAAATATAGGAGAATTGCCCTTTTAAAATTGGAGTGATTAGATATAGCTCTAATATGTTGGGGTAAGGAGTTCCATAGTCTCACAGTGTGAATGAAAAATAAGCGCGAAGAATTGAGAAAATAGCAGCGATATGGTATCAGGCTGGTGGTTCGTGACGACCGAGTAAAATTAAGCCTATTATACAGATAAGACGGACTTTGATTTATAATTATTTTATGTAAAAAGATACAGTTTCTGGCGTTGATGTACTGATGCAAATCACAACCTAGCAAACTCCTAGTGTACGCTGATATATATTAAGAAGACATGAACTTGTGGGATATATAAATATTTTATACACAGCAAATAAATCTATGTCAGAACTTACCTCGTTTGCAATTCGATTTTCTATCGATAAGATTACATTACTCGATAAGCCTTCCTGGCTCATAGAAGATCGCAAATAATTATACCCTATTCTAAGGGTATATTAATTTTGACGCGTAGTTTGTAACATACCTTAATATTGCCCGTAGACCCCTAAAAGTTGCTATATTTATGATCAGCATCGATAGTAATGTCGATCTAGCCGTGGCCGTCCGTCCGTCGGCAAAAATTAGGCCTTTAAACTGGACCTAGAGAGCTGAAATTTTAACCATATACTCTCTACGGTCCCGAAATAATCAAGTTTACGAATTTTTGAAATCCGCCCACAGACACGCCCACAAACTCAAAAAAACAAAATTTTGGAAAAAATCGAATTTTGAGCTAGAAATATTTTATATATGATCTATGACTCCTAAAACTGCTCGGGATAAAAAATTTTCAAAATCCGCCCACTGACACGCACACAAATAAATAAAACAATTTTTTTGAAAATCCAAAGTTTGAGCTAGGGAGCTGAAATTTATAATATATACTCTCTAGGGGCCTTTTATGCTCATGTGTTAATTTTTTTTAAATCCGCCTACTGACACGCCCACAATTAAATAAAACAATTTTATTGAAACACCCAAGTTTGAGCTAGGGAGCGTTTTTTGTTTGATAAAATCCTTTAAATGTTATATAACAAAATATGTAGAGCGTTCTTAACAATTCAACCATACTTAGACTTTTGTCACGCCCACTTATGAGGGATAGGAATAAGAATGGGGTATCCAACAGTTCGCCCAAGCGGACTGTAGCCCGTCGCTATGTTTTTTAATTAGTTGTAGTTTGCTAAACCTTCGCTCACAGCATGCGGATGTAGTAGAAAGTGTAGAGTTAGCATCTTGCAAATCATGCGCATAGATCTGTTGCAAGAAATAGAAACCGTAAGCCTTTTCTATATCACCAAATAAAAGCGGAGATTGCTCTTTAACCTTCGCATGGACACATCTTTTTATGTACCCGAATGGACTGTATCTACATGTGTAGATAAAAAAAATCCCATACATTTATTTTGTACGAATCTGGTATAGGAAATATTTTTTTTTTGTTTTGTTTCTTATATCTCATGATATTTACTTTACTTTGTCGCTTCAGAGCAATTTCGAGATTTATCCGTTTTGATTCGGAAATTACCAGAGCTGATCGAATAGCATCTGACAAAGCAGCACCTATAAGGGATGTATTTGAAATGTTAAATTTCAATCTTGGACAATGTTATCGGCCTTCTGAGTCAATTACGGTAGATGAACAACTTTTCCGCTTTAGAGGACGTACTAAAATTACCGAATACGTACCATCCAAGCCAGCAAAGTATGGCATAAAGCTTTGGTGGGCCTGTGATTCGCAGACAGCCTCTCCATTGAGTGGACAAATTTATACTGCTGAAATTGGTTCCAACAGAGAAGTAAACCAGGGTGAACGGATTGTGAAGGAACTTACCAGATAAATTTAAAGCTTCAAAATGCAGAGAAATGTTGTCCACCGATTTTGGATTTTGTGAAAATGCTGTGCATTGCTCTTACGTCCCAAAAAAAAGACAAGGCTGTCGTTTTGCTGTCAACCATCCACCAAACTAAGGCAATCTCCGAGGGACCACAAAAAAAAAACCCAGATATAATCCTGTATTATAATCATACCATAGGCGGGGTTGATACGATGGACAAAATGCTTAGCCAGTATACCACAAAACGAAGGACGCTACGTTGGCCGTTGGCTTTATTTTATAATCTGGTTGACGTATTAGGACTAGCTGAATACATAATTTTTGTGAAAAATAATCCACAAGGATCAGCAAATATTGCAACAAAGAAAAGTCGCAGAATAAATTTCCTTGAAAGCCTGCGTGAGAGCTTGTGCTTCCGTAGATACGTAAAAGAACACAAAACCGAAGAATAACGTGCCAAATTCGTATTCGAAGTGCCATGGAGTGCATTCTAGGAGAAAATGTTGGACCTGGAACAAACATCGAAGGTTGCACCCCAGATGAGCGCGAAAAAGATCCTGCAGGTCATACGCCTCAAAAAGGGGCATGCTTCATAAGCTCCAGGATCAATAAAAAGAAGAGAGCTACCCGCCGAAGATGCGTAAAATGCCAAAAGCCAGTGTGTTTGGAGCACATTCTTACCCAAACAATGTGCCAAAATTGTTATATGGTCTAGCTTACAGTCTTCTTTTTTATGAATAAAACGAATTAGCTGGTATATTACTTGTATTTTTTTTATTTAATTTCAGATGGTTATTCTATTGCTGTTCCTTCAGGCTAGATTTTTAGTCTAGACTCTAGGTGTAACAATATGTCTTCTTATTTCCCCCTATTTTATCCCCGCATTTGCGAAAATATCAAGCAAAATGTATGAAAAAAAAATTATCTACATGTGTAGATACTGTTTATATGTGCAAAAAAAACGTCGAAATGTATAAAAAGGTGAGAAAATCTGAGAATTTTTTTTAAAATCTTTTGTTTTCCTACTAAGATCAAAAAGTTAGTTACTGAGTAAAATTTTCTTCGAGATAAGTTAAGCAATAACAAAAATATTGAATAAAGAAAATTAAAATATCTACATGTGTAGATAGGGTCCATGCGAAGGTTAAAAACGTAGAGTTCCTGGCAGATTTAAGCGCCAATCTCGCTCGTATTTTCGAGACAGCTTTGCTCCATACTTTTGCAGTTCTTGATATGATTCGATCAAGTAACATCATTATTTCTTTAGAAAATAGTTGAACAGGTTGGAGTGTTTGTAATAATTCGTCTTCACACATCTCATCGAAATATTTTTACGTTTCGGAATTCTTTTTTTTTGCAAAATATTGTCAACACCCTATTTCAGAATCTTCTCCAGCCTCAATATTCCATTGGATTTTGTCTCATTTTTTTCAAAGTTTTGGGCAGACCAACCATTAGTGCGACGGAACGGGCAAGGATAATATCTTCTTTCTGATTTTCTATATTCACTCGATTGATTTCGCGGAGAATATTCGCCCAAATATCTAAATTAAGAATAAATTTAAAATCCTTTAGTTAGCAGTTAAGAGATGACCTGCCTCGTACTGAGCTTCTGGAGCATGAGAAATTTGCTTAACTTCTTCTAAGGCTTCCGCTATTTCTGGCAAATTTAATATTTAATAGGGCATTCACAGCAAGATATTTCGCCGATCATCTCGTCTGGCTACTTCGTTTTAAGTTTGTTTTCACGTATTTTTTCATAATGTAGTGGAGCCGACAAAAAACTAATATACTTTTTGAATCAGTCCAAATAGGCTAATGCGTCCTGACTCCTGGTATGATGAGGCAGAATGAACACCTACAATATTTAATGAGTGAACCAAGCTCATTCCTTTCTGCAATCCTGGCTTGTACTCCTTTATGGTTGCCGGCCATATTGGACCCATTATCATAACATTGGCCATGACATTGTCCAATATCTAAATGATCAACTGCCAATTTTTCTAAAATCTGTCGACAATAGTCCTCTCCTGTCTTTCCAGCCACTTTTATGAAACCAATGAAACTTTCTTTTATTTCACACACCTCGCCAGTTCTTTTTACATATCGAATAACCTGTCTTATTTGTTCTGTATGGAGTGTAGTCGAACATTATCGTGTAGTATTTGGCTTCTTTGATGTCATTTAAAATGCTATTTCTAACTGTTTTTGCCATTCTGTGAATTATTTCATTATGTATTGTCTTTGATAAATATGATACTTTTTAAGTGTTCTAATTGAAACTTAAGAGTTGA
The DNA here is from genome assembly GCA_949715645.1 of Portevinia maculata. Taxonomy (NCBI): domain Eukaryota; kingdom Metazoa; phylum Arthropoda; class Insecta; order Diptera; family Syrphidae; genus Portevinia; species Portevinia maculata. Next base: position 279,805,564 of record OX454526.1, on the reverse strand, counting down.
ATTATGTTTGGCGAGCAGGGAATCTAAGTTCAAGAAGTTACCTTGAGTTGGCTGAGGACATTGTGTGATGAGATCACTAGGAGTTTCGTGGGACCCGCGAAAAGAAAGGCAGTTTGTGGATAGATACAATACAGCATCCATAACAATACGCAGGATCTGTCTCCATCGCGATCTGCGATTTCTTCGGGCGAGCGGGCGCGTATTTTGAACTACGCCCATGCGCCTCGCGAATAATAAATGTTCGTGCAGCACATCCCACTCCGCGCTGTGGGTATCGGTCGAGTTGATATGGCCATGAAATTTCTGTACTTTGGAACTATTATTTATTCCGTGGTCAAAGTTAAGTATAAATAATGAGTTGTCCATTCATCTGTAAAGTGTAAATTCGGCCACCCTCTGAACTTGCCGCCCGTAACCTAGGCCCAAGTTGCCCCCCCCCCCCCCCCCTTCAACCGAGACAGCAAACCTTAAGCCTTTAAACCGGAGCTAGAAAGCTGAAGTTTTAATCATATACTCTAAAGGAGACCAACAAATTCCTATTGAAGAATTGTTCAAATCCGCCTATCTCAAACACAAAGCTCACATTTTTAGTATTATGGTTTTTAGCAGCCCATATGCTCGGGACCTACAATTTATAAAATTCGCTTCCATCCGGGAGATGAATATATACTCTCTTGAGGCTGTTAGTGCTCATTTTAAGAGGTTTTTAAAATCCGCCCGCCGACCCGCTACGAATCTGAAATTTGGATCTCTCTTACGGAACTTAATGCTCATGTGTAAATATTTTTAAAAGTCGCTATTGAAGTACCCTTTATATAGATTAAAACTTCTTATTTTAAATACAACATTTTATTTTTATTTAGGTACGATTATACACCCGTATCGTGGAATCCGTCGGATCTGATATTCACTTCACTTATTCGATTCACGTGAACAGAAAATTGCTATCGTGGGATCCGTCGGATACTCTCCCTTACCGACCACTATTAAAAATTCAATTGTGACAGCTCATTTCAAACACATTTGTTTTGAAAAAATTAAATTCAGTGAAAAGAAAAGAAAATAATTCATGTTACCGACATGTGGATGGTTCACGTCTGCGGATTGCACGATGCAAATAGTTCACTATTAGCGGATCGTTCCCCCGACGGATTCCACGACAGGGGTGATAATGCTTATTAATGAACTATATTTTTTGTGTGTCCATGTAATGCAACACGTTACCAGGCATGGTCCGTATGGACATGGATTTCCCTAAGCAATCTACAGATAAACGCATTATTGCATATTACAAGTTATTATATTATTGCTCCCCTGTTTCCTCAAAGGTATTAATTGCATTTAGAACTCTATCATTTATCACTGGTTTCACATCTTCCGCAAATACAAAGTCCAAATGATTCCACACCGGAATAGGCACATGGAAACTTTCTACCAAGTTCGACAGTAAACCTTGCAATTTCTGGACATCAGGAACAGCGCTTAGATAATCGTTGTCACTGTAGTACAGCCGGACCGGAGCAACAACATTTTTCAGGTCATAGCTCGGCGGTGACAACGAGCCGTACTTGAATGGATTCTTAAGGAATCCATGGTCGTACTGCCTGAAGTATCCGGACTGTTGCTCCTGCACATAGTGAATTAATTGACTGGTCGATGCACCCGCTGGATGGGTTTCGACTACTTGTGGCAACAGTGTCTGTAAATAAAAATAATGGTAGACCACCCAGCGTAGCGTCATACACATACTTACATAGTTTAGGTGTTCCGAATCCCACCCGGCTACTAGAAAGAGTATGTTGCCACACAGCCCCTGGAAGAGTGAGTAATCGCGACATGTTTGTGCCCCCAACATAGACAATAATTTGTTACTCGGCAGAAATTGATTGCTTCCGATTAGAGCGCTTAATAAGGATGGATGTCCAACTAGCGGACCAGTTATCCTAGCGAATGGATTTTTCATATGTTCCATGAATACGACGGGCGCGAGCATATGTGCAGTTTTGATTTTGGCATTATAACTTGGAATCGACGACATGAGGACAAAGAAGATTGTGGTGCCCTGCGAGTGTCCAACATAATGAAGAGCTGTCTGACCGGTTGTTTGAAGCACATAGTCTATCATAGCTGGCAAGTCCTTGGTCCCGATTTCATTCCAACTAAAGTCCCAGAAACTCGGCAGTAAGTGTGATAACCACACGTTTTTCCGGGAGTATGTGTTACCACGATTGTTTCCCATGAAGACATCGTACCCGGCATCAGCGAGGAGATAGGCTAGAGCATTTTCTGGTCCATTCAAAATCCAACAATCAGAGGAGCTCAAAACGCCATGCTGCAGAAATACAACTGGTCGGCTTTCGTTCTGATTATTCAATTTTGGCGAGTATGGAATGCGGAACATGGTAAGAACGTAGCCATCTGAAGTTTGCACTTTGTGAGTCTCCACTGGGTAGTTGTAGTTGGCGATCCGTTGGGCCTAGAAGTTTGGTTTTTAATTTCTAATTCATTTTAGTTTGGTAAACAACTTACAGTGGTCAAAATAACACCTCTCTTGTCGCGAGATAAAGCTTGGTTAGCCGAAGCCAGCCCTACAATTGCAACTGTTATAAGTGCCAGAAATAGTTTCATTGTCAATGATTGATACCTGTTCGGAAACTGATGGAGGTATTCGCGAATGATTGCTTTTATAGGGTGCCTTATTATTTGCTGTCTCAAGTACGCATTTTAGTTAATATGACGCACTTAAAAGATACGCATATCTGCCAAAATTATAGTGCAAATAATCTGGCAAATTGACTTTCTTTGCTATTTGTATAATTGATGTAATATAAATATTTATGTCAGCTGGTTATTAGAAGTGTGGCGTTCTTTTGTTATGTCAAGTAAATCGCAGGATAAAACATTTCGAGGCAGTGTCGACTTAGAACTCAAGACATATTACGTAGTTATGGTTGCCGGCGCATAATATATATAAATAATAAAAATGTAAGTTCGGTTTCCTTATTTTTTCCAGTAACTTTAAATCTACTCGAAATAAAGAAAACCGCTTAAAGTTGTTCCTTAACATAAAAAATTCGTAAAAGTGCGAGCCAGCGAGGGATAAAATCAATTCTCCTCAACTGAGTGAGTTACAAATTTCTGCCCAAAAGCGTTACTTTACTTTTTCGGAATTTCCTTAAAATGTGAGCAAATTTTCCCACTCCTCGAAATTTTGAGACGTTACTTGAATTTTATTTGAAAACTTAGGCAAAGCATTGCATTTACTGAGTAGGAGTGTCATATTCAGGTCCTCACTTTAAGTATTCAAAATACCAAAATAATTACAAATCGTTACAGCCGTTTTCAAAACCAGTTTTATGCCTTTATTTGAAATACTATTTGGCAGACTTCGAGTTTAACATATGAATGCATGTCGACTCTGAACGACACGATCTAAACGTACTTTCCAAACCGAAATATAGACTGTATTGTACCGAATAATTTAAATTAGTCGCGGTACTATGTATATCCACTCAAATCACTCGGTTGAACGCCTTCTTCAATTTCTCATTCAATCTCCTCTATCTGCGAACCCATCCGCACATAAATTGCAACCCGATTTATGACAAGTAGCGCCAACATGCGCACACTAAAGTCAGCGAAAATAGCCGGAAGCCTGACAGACAGTGTTCTTTTTCGCGATCGCCGTCGTCGGCACCAATTGACTAGTGGATACTTAAAATATTAAAAATATATACATAACCATTTTCTGCAACACAATTATCCCCAGTTAAATCGATGAACATCGAAGTCACTTCGTCACCTTGAATCACCTTGAGAGAGAATTTAATAAATACTTCCATCCACGCCACCTCATACCGGTAGCTCCTTTTCTTGTGTTTTTTTTTTGGGAACTAAACTCGAACATCTTGTCCTTAGGTGACGAAGAAGAAAATTTAGGAGTTTAAAACGCGCGCTCCTTCGGCAGTAACGTGCATCTGCCTCAGCTAATTAATCACCAGGCGCATGCACTGCCTCTAGCGCAACGACAGACTTTCGGCGGCGGCATCCATAACTACCATCTCACATTGGCAAGAGAAAAAGCGCCAGCTAAACTTGCAGAGAACATCATCCAGGACAGCATCGCTAAATTCGTGGCATTCATAATTTGCACCGTTTAATGGGAAACATAAAAACACTACCCTGCATAGTCCACCATCTATGATCGCCATACAACCATTGGTTGGTTGAAAACCGGCCCTCGATGAGGATGCACTTAGACCAGAAGTAGGTCCATTGTGCTGCCGATGTGTAAGGTGGGTGGGTCACCCTCTTACTCAGGGAACCATTTGCTCCTCTGAATGAAGGAGCTAATCCTTGCTGTGCAGGCGTTGTTAAGATGGTTTAGATCATTGAAAAGGTATTCACCCAATGTAGCCTTCCTAGTGTTGGCGAGTGCAGGACACGTGCAAAGGAAGTGACTGATGGTCTCCTCTTCTTCCTCGTCCCTACAGCTTCTGCAGAAGTCATTGTAGGGGATGCCCAACCTTTGGGCATGTCTTCCTATAGCACAGTGCCCGGTGAGGGCGTTTACTAATTTCGAGAGGGTTCCTCTCTTATGCCTCAGAAGTCCGATGGACCTGGAGGTTTTTAACATAAGACGTTGGCGCCTCGATGTCGGTGACGCTTATGCTATTTAAACCAGAAGAGCCTCGTCGGGCCAGTTCGTCAGCTTCACAATTCCCTCGTATGTCACAGTGACCTGGCACCCAGCAAACATTTACCAACAACCATTACTTGGCTTGGTAATATTTACCACCATTTGAGGCCCAAAAACCCCAAGGAAAACATTGCAGAGTATACCCTTTGCGTCGGCAGCTCATGTGTTTGACTCAAATGCCACTACAATATCTCTGCAGAAAACTACGAGCAACCGCGCCTGGATCAGTGCGCAACAGGATAACCTAACAACAGACCACGGGCAGCCCGTACAGATGATCGTACCCACCGTGCCGTAGCTCCCGTCGCGACTTTCAACACCCTTACTGACGGCCAGCACCCGGTGATTCGGACAGCGCCAAATCCACAAGCGGATTCTGACACACTACGTAACCAGAGCAGTAGGCGGAAGAGATAAACCCCGCCACAATTATCGCTAGATCGGGGCACCAAACCTCGCCAAATTTGAGTGCACCCGCAACACTCACCTCTAGCCATCTGCAGCGGATTTAATTGTCTTAATTTAAGTTATGTTCATATCACCCTACATATATCTTTATATATATACAAACACATTCGTAGAACCTCGTACCTTTTCATTAATAGTGGTAGAGTAGTTTTCTTGGCAAGACAGGTTAGAGCGTCTGATAAATTCAGGATATATTGTGTATAGACCATTCGAGCGCTACGCAATCTTCGCGCATTCTTCCTTTCGCATTGTTCATATTTTTTCATCTTTTTTTCTTAGCATCTAGGGCGCCGACTTCCAGAAGCACTGAACTCCTTCGGACCCCGGCGAGGGCGGAAGCTCGCGATATCTTTCGGTCAATAACCTCGTCTGTGACTAAACAGTGTTGTGATTCTTTAGAGCTCGAACTCTCTAAAATCTAAGAAGGTTGAGCACATGGCCGTAGCCAGGACCTAATGTATGGGTGAGTTCCAAGTATTTTTGGGTGAGCTGACATTTTTTTAAAAAGAAAGTCAAAATATAGTCTAGAAAAATTTAATTTTTACTAAAACCGTAGGTATCAGCAATATCACATTCATGTTTTTAAACTACGAATTAAACATATGTATATGCAAATAGGAGCTAAAGAAATCGGTAGGTATATATGTTATTTATACACACACAAGTAAGTACATAGCTATATCTACTTAGAACAAAAAAAGTTGTATTCTTCGGTTTTTTTCGGCGAAATTGCGTTAAATTTGCAACGAATTCAAACGTTTTTTTTTCAAATGCTATAAAAGAAAGATTTCGCAGTCGTTGATCAGTCATTGTTGAACGTCGTATTGGTGTGACCATTAGCTTCTCTCAAAAATATTTCCACTTACACCGAAAAGTGGAATATTCCGGAATTTTAATATTCCACTTTCAGATTACACTTATAATAAATAAAATAAAACTAAATACAAGATTATAAATAAATAAATAATATTTTATTATTAAACAAAGGCGAGAGTACGATAACTTGGATGGCGAAAATTAAGAACGGGTGCTTATTTTAGGGTAAGATACTAGCATTTTTACTATGAGAGAGGGAGGAGTCTATCTGGCCCCGCTTAGGAGCTATAAACTTTTGAACCAGCACCACATTTCACACTAAGTAATGTTTGTATTTAACCCCTCTAAGTTATGGTATTCGTGCCTAAACAAAACGTAAGACAAGACCAACAAAATAAATTACTGCTCTTTAGAAAACTAAAAATAAATTAAAACTATAATTGCAAAATATCGTTTTTAGTCCAGTCAAATAAGACTTTGAAGGTTAGGTTTATTTGTAAACCTATTTTTGCAAACTTTCACCATCAATAAAATTTTTTGCACAAGGGGGATTGATGGGGACTTTTCACAATTCATTTATAATAGTATTCTGAACATTCATACCAATTTTTAGCTCTATGGGAATTATTGTAACCTTACTTCTATTTTAAGGACTAATTTGGCTGGACTATTAGTTACACAATCTCATTGAAAAAATACTAAAAGCTAAACATTTTGAAAGTCAAAATCAATTTATTCATCCTATGGTCGGAAAAAGTATTTTGACAAAACTGTGCGCAATGTTATCTCGCTTGTTTTGATAGACTGAGGAACTAACGGGTCTATGTTAAAGCACGAAGCGAAATAGATGATTATTACTTTAAGAGCGCAAAATATGTTCTTTATTACATTACGCAATCATTTAACTATCAGCTGCAATGTAAGAAAACTAACTGGAAAAAAATATTTTGACACCATATTCTTTTCAGTTTTGTTCATTTCGCGTGCGATATAAGCTGGGCTCTATTAAATATAAAGTATTTTTTTGATATAATTTATTAATTTTAATGACATTCACTAACATTTAATTGGTAAATATTGTAAAAACGTCGGAAATAAGCCAGGCATAAGAAATGAGATGGTGATCAAGTATGATGCGGGTGCCTCGTCAAACTGTGTACTATCAAACAAATAAGCAAAAGAAAAACAAATCCACGTTCAGACCACGCAAGACAACCAAAAGAGAGGACCGTTTAATCGTCTCCAACTCCAAAATCTGTAGCACTGGAACTGAGTTATCACCATAATATTGAAATTAGTGAAGGAACTGTAAGAAATCGTTTAAAAGGGGCAGGTTTTGCCACTTACATAAATGTAGCCAGTCCAATGCCGCAAATTTCACAGAAAATAAGCCTAAACGTCTGGAATTTGCCAACAAATTTGTACACAAGCCTTCATCATTTTGGGAGCAAGTATTGTGGACTTTGCAGTACCATGCATCACAAAAGAAAATTTTCTGAAGAATTCCTAGAAAATTCCGGAAAGAGGTGCACCTGTATGTGAACGAGTACCCCATGGAGGTGGCAGCGTAATGTTTTGGGGATGTGTTTTTGCTTCATTGGCATTTGTACCAATCTAGGGAACGATGAACAAGGATCAATATTTGCATATTTTAAATAATCATGCTCTTACTTCGGGTGACAGATCAATTGGACAGTCATTTATTTTGCAACAAGATAATGCTCCATGTCACAAAACCAAGATGAATACCAATTTTCTAAGGGATGTGGAAGTAAATACATTGGACTGGCCACCTCAAAGCCCCGATTTAAATATAATTAAGAATGTGTGGGCATATTTAAAGAGAAACAGAAGTCCATGTTTGACAAGAAACAATCGCTGAGGTTGAAGGCCTTTGGAATGACATTTCTCCGCAAACCCTCCAAAATTTGGTGAACTCGATTGCAGAAAGTCATAATTTTTATAATTTTTTGTTATCAGTCCTTTTTTTCTAATGAATAATATTTTGTCAAAATACTTTTTTCCACATACAATTTTGAAATATAATTTCTAATTTTTAAACTATTATATTGAATTAAGCTTATGTGTATTTTTTTGAAAGCTCATTCTTAGATCACTATCATGAATTATTTTCAGATTTTTTCCATCACAATAAAGAAAGATGTACCTATAGAAAAATGTGCAATTTTTTTTGTCAAAATACTTTTTCCGACCATTGTATATTATTTCTTTTCGAGAAAAAAAAATTCCACTTTCATATGCGAACATTTTTCTGAAAAAAAAAATATTCTCTACAGCTTTTAAATATTTCACAAGTGGAATATTATATTCCACTATGGTCACACTTTGTATTGCTTCTATTCTCAAAAGTGCCGAAAATGATGACTCGTTCAAAGATGTGCTAGCACTAAATGTCTCGAGAGCTTCAAGGGGCGATAAGTTGTAGGAAAAGCGCTTTTATCAGGAAACTGAACTACATATATTCTAATCCTACAATCCAGAGCTCTGTAGCAGATTCAACCGCAGTGACTATTTTAATGGTACTCGTATGTTCGAACCGTTTATTTATCTAATAATAGCTGAGTCGATAATTTTAAAACAAACTCGTTTTAATGATTTTATTTCATCATCATTGTCACTTTCCCCAAGTGAAGACATAACAGTGGATTCGCATACTCGGGTAGATCGACTTTTCATTCTCCGCGATCTTAAATAGGGAACATATTCAACAGCATTCTGTTTTTCATCTGCTGTATTCAAAAACTGCTGAAATGATTAATCACTTGCAAATCTTTTACACTTTCCTTAATTTGACCTAACAATTGGCATAGCTCTGCGATAGCCGATTTCACGCTGTTGCAAAATTCTATTAGCTGGTTCAATTATTCCCAACAGTTTAAATATAAATCCAACCAAAAAAATTAATTTTGTTTTTATCACGGAATCAAACAATCCTATTGCTGCTACCATATCATCTGGTTCTGTTCGTTGCTTTCCTTTATTTTCATAAACGTTTGAACTAACCGATCGAAGTTACTGTTAATTGTCGAAATTGCTTGAAAACGTACCGACCAGCGTTGTTCTACAAGGTGGCGCAAAAATAACCTTCCGATGTTTTTTGGCTGTAATTTAAAAACAAAATGAAAAACTTTGATTCTTCTTGTGGATTATTTTTATTTGGTCTTTTAATTTTTTTTTACATCAAGTCGAGAATATGATGTCATGTAAATGGCCACCGCCACAGTTGATTGTCATTTGAGCCCTTTTTATGGCATTTTCCATCACTTTGGCCAAAACTTCCGGCGATAGGTCCTCACATTGTTGACGGATATTGTCTTTAAGAGCTGCAAGAGTCTGAGGCTTGTTGACATAAACCCGCGACTTCAAAAAGCCCCACAAAAAGAAGCTTGGCCAGTGCATATCGCCAAAACGGGAAATTATGCGCCCGGGAAATGCATCCTTCAGTATATCGGTTGTGGCACGTACAGTGTGTGCCGTTGCACCGTCCTGTTGGAACCACATGTTTTCCAATCCCAATTCATCAAGTTGCGGCAAAAAGAACTCGTTGATCATTGCTCTGTAGCGCTCCCCATTCACAGTAACCGTTTGGCCCGCGACGTCTTCGAAGAAAAAAGGTCCGATGACTCCTCCAGCGAAAACAGCACACCATACAGTGACTTTGAGCGGGTGAGTTACACGCGGATTTTCAGTGCCCCAGAAGCGTAAATTTTGCTTATTTACGTACTCGCTAAGATGGAAATGGGCCTCATCACTCATGATTATTTTTGATGAAAAATCATCTTCCTCTTGGTGGTGATTAAGGATGGCTTGAGCGTATGTTAGACGTGATTGGCGGTCAGCAGCTAACAGCTGATGCACCGTCTGGACTTTGTACGGAAACATCTTCAAATCTTGTACCAAAATTTGCTGTAAAGACCGTCGACTAATACCCATTTGCGTGGCACTTCGTCTGGTCGATGTCGACGGCGCTTCCATGACATCTTCGGCTACAGCAGCAATATTCTCTGCAGAACGGCTACTCCGGGGTCTGCCACGCCTGGCAGCATCTCGTGTTGTGCCAGTCTCTTCGAGGCGAGCGGCTAAACGTCGCAGTGTTTCACCAGTAGGCGTTGGACGGGTAGGAAATCTGCGACGAAATTCACGTTGTGCCAAAGTCACCGACCGATTATTGCTCAAATAAATAGTCACCAATATTCCGCGTTCTGGAGCAGTGTAGCGTAACATTGTTTATTAATGTGTATTTCGCATGTGTTTACTACACAAATGTAAAAACAGAACAGACATTAGGGGCCAATCGCAAAATTTATAGCATTTTCTGATAGGAGGATTACTTTTGCGCCACCTTGTATTTATAAGCAATGGAATGTTTCTACCTCGCACAAATGGCGAATCTTGAAGCGATTAAAAAAGTCATGAAAGAGCTTTAGTTGCTTTTGGGTGAGCTCAAATATTTTTTTGGTGAGCTGAGCTCAGCGTATGGCTGCCTACGGCCGTGGTCGGGCATAGTGTAATGAAACAGAGCAAAAGATAATACATAAATAAACCAAATCGAATTCGCATAATCCAATTGGGATTTCCTTCAGAAGCCCCGCCATCTACGGGCCAGTAGGGCAACTAGTTATCAAGAGGTGTGATAGTAGATACTCGAACCAGATAACACGATCCACATCGTGCGCCTTCGGTGCCATCATCCACGAGACCGTGGCGGAAGTTGCGATTAAGCAAACCAATGGTTTAGGAGCTTCCATTTTAGGTTCTACCAATGCTAAGTAAAGACACGACCCTATGCCATACTATTACGATTTTGCTGAGTCGACCTGCCATAAAAGAATAATTTTGTATTAGCACCAAGAGGGATTTTTTTTGCGATTAAATTTAAATATTATGACCTGCCCTGATTGATGTGTTGTATATTTTAAATGTTGGTAGATTTAGTATTAAGTAGATTCTAAAAACATAACAATAATATTATTATTATTTATTTTAAGATCTATTTTTGAAATAAAATGTATTATTCGTCGTTGTGACCTCATCCGCTTTTTATACAGTCCATGCCTCTGCATGGATTTCTTTTTTTTTTAAAAAAAAGGAAATCCAAATCCCAGAGCACTCAGACTCGGTAACGGTCCATTGTTCTACCAGGCAGAAATCCTCCTCTGCACCATAGAGGAGGACTGGGATTATTAGGGTCTTGTGAAGGGTCACTTTAGTTGTTCGAGAGAGGGCTCTACTACGCAATTGCATTCTTAGCCCAAAGAAACAGCGATTAGCAAGAGTTATTCTTCCTTTAATCTCAGCGCTGGTGTCATTGCCTGAGTTCATTGATAAGCCTAGGTAGACAAAGTTCTTAACCACCTCAAAGTTATATCTGTCTATAGTGACATTCTGTCCGAGATGTCGGTGTTGGGTGTCCTTTCTTGACGACATTATATTCTTTGTCTTGCCCTCATTGATCGTCAAACCCATCTTCGCCGCCTCCGTCTCAATACCTACTCACGAACGCGCCAGTGAATTACCGAATTATTATTTGCGTTCAGGAACAACTTTAGGCAGTTTTTCGTTACTTAGAGTAGATAAAACTTACAGACCTTATATTATTTGCAGACCTTATATGATTTACTTAAAATAAATTTTGTACTTTAGCTGATTCTACCCTTTAGAATAATTTTTTTCTGAATTATTACTACAATAATTAGAAAATGTATATTAAGCGATTTAAGAGCGCATCTGTCATGCAAATTTAATGAAAACGTTCAGCTTATCCTTTGCAAGCAGTACGAACAAATGGCATTCAACAAATACAAAATTAGAAATTTCTTCCTTTGCGAAAGCAACCACAATCACTTATCTGCAACACAAGCGTTGTTTGCTACTATTTCTTTATTTGTTTAAAAAAAAATTAATCAAACAACAAAAGAAATAAAAAAATTGCCAGATTATTTATACGTTATACTATCATTTTGGCAGTTATCTCTATACTTTTTCCAAGAAAAATTGTCAGTACAGGGAAGATAGGATGTTGTCTCTTATTCTGGTTGCAATGACTTACATAAATCGGTCCCTCTTTAAAGCTCTCATAGGGTTACCGTAGTGTGTATGATAATTCGCCATGTTTATCTTTTTCCTTTTCTGGTAAGATAATAATAGGCGCGTTTTTGTTAAGGGTATCTCCAGTAGACCAACAAAATATATAAATTTCGTAACACAAAACAAAATCAAAACAAAAATTATATCACCAATTTATTCATTATAAATATTGTAAAACATAAAATACTAATTTCTAATATCACTACTCAACTAATCCGATGAGTAATTACTGCTACTGCTCTCGTTATTTAGGTCTATTATTAACCTTTCAACTGCTTCCTTGGCAAAAACGTCCATTTCCAACATATTTGGCTCAACAACCTATTCAAAGTGTTGGACACATCGATGCCATTTTTCCTTGTCAACCCTTGTAAATGCTGTCGGTAGTAAGTCTCTTATTTCAGCCATTTTAAATGACTTGTTTTGGTTTGCTACAAACCCTTTCACTTGAGCCCAAACCAATTCTATTGGATTAAGGTCACAGTGATAAGGCGGCAAGCGAAGCACTTTATGTCCCGCATTTTGAGCCATTTCATCCACGACGTATATTTCATACTTGCTTTTGAAACGTTTGTTTTTGTCTGATTGCATCCATACCTAACTTGAGATCTTCCTTTTGGGAATTCCGGTATTCATTGGCAAAACAGGCGTCATTCATTGGAAAAACAAAGACATCATATAAACAGGTACATAATGAGATGAAAGGATGTTTTTATGTTTTTTTTTATTTAAACAGTTTGCGACATAATCTCAATCAGCAAGATTTTCTAAAAACATTTCCCAGTCCTTTCCGCTATATGTATATTGTGAAAGGTAGACACAATTATCAAATCTATATAACCACGACGCAATGTCATATACCTAAAAAGATGGTAAAAAAAACTGCACTTGTGCAGCTGTACAATACAAATACAATCATATTAAAGCCGAATGGCAACACCCCACATAATAATTCGTCCTCTAAAGCACCAAAACCGAAAGTTCTTTGATAAAGTCCATAGAAAAACCCTTAATGATATGCCTTCATTGTACAGATGGTAATACTCTTCTGATGTGCTTCAGCCACACACACTGCTTATTTTGGTGGATGATAATAGCAAGCGAACACAAGACGATCATGCTCATTCACATTCGGCTGTGTGGGAGACAACAACAATTCCTTGATATGACAGTGGTTTGGTTTTTATTTCAGTGGCAATTCTATATATAACAGTAAATATTAATGCACCTTATAAAAGCAGTCATTCCCGAGCATATCCATCAGTTTCCGGAAAGATATTAATCATTGACAATGAAACTTTGTCTAGCAGTTATAACAGTTGCAATTTTAGGGCTAGCTTCGGCTAACCAAGCTTTATCTCGCGACAAGAGAGATGTTGGATGGACCACTGTAAGTTGTTTACCCACCCAAAGTGAATTAAAAAAATCAAAAAACCAAATTCTAGGCTCAACGGATCGCCAGCTACAACTACCTAGTGGAGATTCACAAAGTGCAAACGTCCGATGGTTACGTTCTCACCATGTTTCGCATTCCATACTCGCCAAAGTTAAATAATCAGAACGCAAGACGACCAGTTGTATTTCTGCAGCATGGCGTTTTGAGCTCCTCTGATAGTTGGATTTTGAATGGACCAGACAATGCCCTACCCTTTCTCATCGCAGATGCCGGGTACGATGTCTTTCTGGGGAACAATCGTAGAAACACATATTCCAGGGAAAACAAATGGTTGTCACCGCCTCTGCCGAGTTTCTGGGACTTTAGTTGGCATGAAATCAGCACCAAGGACATGCCAGCTATGATAGACTATGCACTCCAGACAACCGGTCAGACAGCTCTTCATTACAAACTTCATATAAACTATGTATGAAAGTATTTGACGCCATATAAAGAGTGGGCTAACATTCTTCTTTTTTTTTCCCAGACACTGTTGCCACAAGTAGCCGAAACCCAGCCAGTGGGTTCATCAAGCGGTCAATTATTTCATTATGTGTAGGAGCAGCAATCCGGACGACCACGGATTCCTTGGGAATATAGTCAAGTACGGCTCGGAGTCACCGCCGAGCTATGAGCTGAAAAATGTTGTCGCTCCCGTCCGACTGTACTATAGTGACAACGATTGGCTTAGCGCTGTTCCTGATGTCCTGAAATTGCAAGATTTACTCTGGAACGTTGTGGAAAGTTTCCTTGTGCCTATATCTGTGTGGAATCATTTCGACTTTTTATTTGCAGAAAATGTGAAACCAATGATAAATGATAGGGTTCTAAATGCAATTAATACCTTTGAGCAAACAGGGAATCAATAATTTATTAATTTTACCGTACAATCTACATATATGCCAATCTGTAAATTACGTTTATTCGTATGTAAATACATTCAATTTATTATTATGTAAAGGGTTTCTAAACGACCGCTTTTTAAAAAGAGAGATAACACAAATATAAATTCAATAGATAAATAAAATCAATCGCTTTAAAACTGCATTTCCTTTTCCAAGTTTCGCCAATGTCTTGTTTTCCATTTTTGTTTTCTTTTTTTTTAATTTGATACGCTAAAGGGGCTTTGTTTTTTTTTTGTATATGTACGTACAGTACCCTTATAGTGTTGGAACACAGCGCACGCATCTTTTGTTGAACAGTAAGCAGCACCCAGCACTGAAGTATTGTAATGCATGATTTTAGGTACAACTTACTATTCGAAAGAATAGAAGGATAGATACGAGTAGTATTTTTGTAGTATTTTTTTCTATACGGGTGGCGCCTAAATTGCTTAGGGAGATCTATCTCTATTTATGTGAATTCAATTAAAAATCATGGCACTGGCCGGAATTCGAACGCACGACCTGCCAATCAATTAGTGAATACACTACCATCGCACCGAAACTACCTCCTTCCTCCTTCCTCCTAAGCTGTTTTGTACTTAACTGTCTCTAATATATTCATAGCTGCATCAATTGCTTCTTAGTACTTTAAAAGTATGTAACACGTTATTTAAATAATAAAAACTGAATCATTTTCAGCCATCCGAAAAAGTCAAAATAATGCATTCTTTCCGAAGTTTTGTTTTCCTTGCCTTCGTGACCCGGGGCTGAGAGTCGAAAAGCCTTTTGGCTGCCGCTTCATATGCATTCTTATCTTGATGCATTCACCCTCCTCGGGCACATGACCAAATATCAGACGAAGTACTTGTCTTTTCAAAAAAAAAAACAAATATCAGCTCTCCATCCCTGCGTATCGACTAGCACTCGGCGCTATAAAGTAGAACTTTTGGAATCAGATTCTCGAAAGCGCATCGCCATTTTAATAAACTTCCACATCACATCAGAGCACTTTAAAACTTACCATTCTGTATTGTGAAGGCATAGAACTCCTACTTTCTGATATCTTTGTGTAATAGCATTATCATTATGTATTACTTTTTCATCTTGTTCTTACGATATTATTTTACTTACTGAAACTTCGTTAACAGAAAATTAATTAACACCAGAACTATTCAACTTAGACTATACTGTATTCCGAAAAGACAGATCTTACTTAACTACTGGTATGGACAGAGGAATTGGTGTTCTGGTCGCCATTCGTTCGTCCTATTCATTTAAATAAATACAACTAAACTCAAATACTATGTCTTCAACTATTTATGATATTGATCAAATGATTGTTTCGTTAATCTTAAACGGAAATATTGAATTATTTATAATTATTAACTATATACCTCCAAGGAGTTCTTATGAATGTTATAATATATTTCTAAATCTATTCTTGATAATTTAAATCCTTCGCAAAATATTATTTGTATCGGTGATTTTAGTCTAGGAAATAGTAAGTGGTTATTGGACTCAGATGATAAGTATTTGGTTGCATTTGATGTTACTTCCGAAACTGAAATTAATTCAATTGACTTCTTTAGTCAGTATGATTTAATATAAATCAATCAAAATTGTAATAGCTTTTTTTTTTTAAAAAATTCTGGCTCGCCAAGGCGATTTATAAAAAGGGGGGGGGGGGGGGGGTACTTCGACCTAAAAGATCTTTTGTACCGTATTTTTTTTTTGTAATAGCTTAGGCCGAATTCTCGACCTCGTTTTTGTAGATAAGGAATTTAATATAAATGTGGAAAAATCTGATATTCCAATTGTCAATAACTGGGTCCATCATATTGCACTTGTACGAAATTTAAGTTTGTTTACTTACGTGAAAAATGTTTTTAATGACAATAATTTTGTTCCTAATTACAACAAGGCTAACTTTGATGCAATAAATCTTTTCAGTGTTTTCATGAGAAATTATGAAGGACTGATTGGTCTGTAGTGATTGGTGTACAATGAACCGTTAACGAGTCTGAGTGCTCTGGGATTTGGATTTCATTTTTAATTCAAACAAAAATTCTTTTCTACTCGTATCATTGCTGGTGTATTCTCTAATGACATGTTCCTCGACTGGATGTGAAGGGATGTAGTTGATTCGACTCACTGGATCACTGTCCGGGTTTGCGCAACCCGGAAAATGGGTTCCTGGGAGTAGCTCTAAGATTTCTCGGTTGCTTTCTGTCCAGTTGCCATGTTCCCTACGTAGCTGGTCCATGTGTGAAGGGTTCTTTGCTATAATCTTCCGGAGTCTAGCAGGTTGCTCTTTTTGCTGCTCTGGTTTTCTTTTCGAACTGATTGAAACTGGTGCGATAGGCAATCCAGCTTTCTTCGGTTCTTGTCTGTTAAAAAGTTGCCTGGTGTCTCTGACAAATAAATGGCTATTTAATGAAATTTCATGTGATTTGTTCAAAGTCAAATTTAGTACTGTCTTAAAAAAAATTGAACTGGCAGTGAATACTATTTCAAAAACATAATGTCATTAGCATTTGTATTAATTGATATTTAATTTCTATCAAATGAAATTAACAATTTTTAAGAAGAAATTAAAAGACGCTGAGTATCTTAAATTTACAGGCTTTATTCGCATAGCTACAGATCATCTGCATTAACCACAATAAGTTTTGGATCGTCAATTTGAATTTCATCGAAAAGGATTACCAATTAATACTTACTATGCAACTTCATTGCGCGGATTCTCCTCAAGCTTAAAAACGCATACACTCCAATTCAACGGTATTTAAAACAATTATAAGTAGACATTTAAAAATTGCGATTTCATTAATTAAATTGGCACATCATATGTGCGTGCCTTGTGTTAACTTTCCATCTGCTGGAATCCTCCAGCAAAATTTTGTTCACAATGTGAGTAGTCCGTAAAAAGTACCTACAAGTCATTAATAAAACAAAAATTCCTTTCGAAGCTTTTTACGGGAGTGGTGGTAAGCAAAAATCTCAATAAAGTACTGAAACCGCAAAATTTTAATTATTACAAAACAATTTGGTATTTTTTTTTCAAGCAGAATATGGTGCAGTTTTAATATTATTTTTTAGTATGTATTTCACTCGAATTGTTTTGTGTTTTTAATGAGCTGATTTTCATATTATGCACTTGTACGAGAATGCGCTGGCAGACACTTCATTACGGGGATGCGCCGAGCCCCATCACTAGCTGGTGCAGAGAGAATCAATTGGGCTGTGATGAGAATCCATAACAGAAACATTACCTGAAGATATTTTTATTTTAATAAACAAGTGATGTGTGAAATTATGAATAAAATTAAATTCAAGTCGAAATGGAAGGGACATTTTTTGGGCCTTTATAATTAATTAATGGATTGACGCATTTTTTCACTGTAATTTCAATCATAAATACTTAAGTCCGATGAATTATGCCTTAAATGCATGATGCCCTTAAATGAATGATGCCCTCAAATGAATGCAGTGCGGTGCATATACTTTTGTATAATGACAAAACATAAAAAAAGAAATAAGTTACAAATGCATCAGAGGTCGTTTTGAATATTGTCTTGACATTGCGTAATTAAGTATATACCTATACATATTTCATAAAAACAAGGATTTTTTTGGATTTAACATATTGCTGCGGATGTATACAAAAATGTATGAAATAGGAATAACATCATATTCTACACAGGGGTGGGAAAGTCTTAAAACACCTCAGTCCCAGAGAAGTGGTGTTTCGGTATCACCTTTCGTAGTATTATAAATAAAATGTATAAATGTGTACCAACCCCCAAAGTAAGTTAAAGTCAGTCTAACAAATACGGTAAATTGATATGCAACTTAGTACCCGTCAAGGAAATTGAATTGCGAGTTGAAAAGTATCATCCACTTACATTCAGTCAGTAAATATTAAGTCATCAACTATAGGTATCCATCATGCTTTTATGTCTTTATATTTGTATTCATATTTCGAAAAGCTCCGTATTCCGCACACAGCATCCATCAGTCGGTGTGCGAAATGCAAACTTGTATAAATATATCTAAACATATGTACGAGTACATTGAACACACCGATAACCACAGCATAACTGCATAGGTACCAATATTTAACAAACCATCATGTTCATTTGCATGTTAACGACACCATCTGACAAGGTGTTTAATGCGGATAGATACAAACTACAATCGTCGGAGCAAAGTGAAAGTATGATATCGGCTGCTTTATCGTCCTCCTCACACTCCCGCTCAAGAGGCTAACCAACATAGCTTTACATTTGGCGAGGCTCCATCCTCTACCGCATGCACCCAAAACAGGATACCACTGAACATACATATAATCGAATTGAAACTGCACTTAAGCCTGTTTCCCCATCGTCTACCTAAGTTTACCTACTTCCTCCGGTGTCGGTCGGTGTCATCCGACACAACGAACCAAAGAAACACCTGAAATGGTACTCTGGATACAGCTGCCGGGTACCTCCAGGGTCACCGGTTGCTCTCCGCTGTGCAGAATACCACCATCCCCATCTCTGTGGACTCTTCTATCAATTTATATCTCGTATAATTGTGGGTTAACCATGTTGGGGCCGATAGATAATGTCTCCAGTGTCTTTGGCCAAAATTGAAGCACAACGAATGCGAAGGATAACGATGATGCCTGGCTACCGCAATTAGATTGCATTTGGACCGCTTATCACTTCATATGGCAGAAGAACGCTTCCATTGGTAATAAAGTTTAAGGCTAAGTATAACTTGTGCCAAACGTAGACATATTGCACCAGACATGAAGACTGTCGGGCTGTGTGTGTTTCTGTGCAATTACCAAGGGATTTGCATTTTATATTTCAAATGTAACCCGACACCGGTTTAGTGTATTTCTGAAAAACAATCTCCGATGGGATTACGTTTTAATTGTGACATATCAGAATGTGTCACTCTACTACTAGTATCTACAACAGCTGCAAGTATCGACAGTGTGAAGCTGAATTGGATTTGGGTGATGTTAAGTTGGATTTTATAGCATGTCCTTGCAAGAGGAAATTAACAGTGTGCGATTTGAAAGTGACATGCAATTTTGTTTTTCAATTCTTTATTTATTCGATCACGAAGAGCGACTTCAATGGAAGAGTCATTTAAATTGATTGCGACTGACACTGAGGATTTTAATTTCGATACAAAACTGTACAATTTGTGTTCTTGGTGATTTTAATTGTGGTGATATTAGTTGGTCACAAAGTAATGATTCCTATTTAATGCCAGTTTTTCTTTCCTCTGAGATTGAGGTGTTATTGATTGATTCCCTATTATCAAATAATTTAACTCAAATAAATTATGTCACTATAAATAGATTATTAGACTTAGTTTTTATTTCTGATGGTTTAAATTCATCCATCATGGAATGTTGTCCTTTATTATCTAATTCTATTCACCATAAGTCAATAATGAATTGTATATCTGCTGAATATATTAAAGCATTCCTATAGCTTTATGTATGAAGATGATATAAAATTTTGTGCAAAAATTTCAACAATAAATGACTGTATGCTGCTACAAAATGACATAAATTCATTCAGTGAGTGGTGCAGGTCAAACGACTTACTCTTAAATGTTGACAAGTGCTCTTGCATGAATTTTAACAGAACGCTTCAAAATATTCTTCCACGTTATTCAATAAATAATATTCAAATAAGAATAGCTGAAGATTTCAAGGATCTCGGTGTTATTTTTGATGTCAAATTAATATTTCACTTACACATTAATTACATTGTTTCTAAAGCGAATTCACTATTAGGATTTTTAAAAAGGAACTCCTTAGATTTCAAGGATACTTACACTCTTAAGGCTTTATTTTGCAGCATTGTGCGTCCCATTTTGGAGTATGCATGTGTCATCTGGGGATCTAC
Organism: Portevinia maculata; assembly: GCA_949715645.1. Taxonomy (NCBI): domain Eukaryota; kingdom Metazoa; phylum Arthropoda; class Insecta; order Diptera; family Syrphidae; genus Portevinia; species Portevinia maculata. Next base: position 279,785,239 of record OX454526.1, on the reverse strand, counting down.
AACTGTTCTGAACTGAGTAAGTCCGTAGTAGATCATTGTTAAAACTTTTTTTGAGCAGAATGGATTTAACAGATACATCTTTCGAGTTATTAGATTCATGTAAGTTTTGAGTGATTGAACATGAACTTTCCAGTTAAGGTTGCAGTCGATGATAACTCCTAAGTACTTAAAGTAATCAACAAGCTCTATTTGAAAACAATTACATGAGCACTGATTTTGTTCTAGGAAGTTATTTCTACCACATACATGCAAAGGTAAAGCAAACTTTTAACAGTCATACGAGTGGAAAAATGCTTCAATCTCCCTAGGAAAATCCCCCGATAGCTTAAAACAACATGATTTTAGTTTTATCACTAATAATTAATCAGTGTAAATCTTTACTTATGTTAGCAAAACATTCGAAATATGAAGATGAAGTGAAAGCTATATCATCTGCAAAGGCTCTACGATTTCCAGAAAAATTCTGATGGAACAGTGAGTTAATGTTAATTAAGAATAGAGCCGGACCCAAATTAACACCATTTTTCAACCTTAATACAATACTAAAAATCACATTTACATACACACTTTGTTCCCTTCCGATCAAATACGATTTTAGCCATTCATAAAGTATTCCCCTAAACCCAGCATTGTATAGCTTGCTTAAAAGAATTTCATGATCGACCAAGTCAAATGCCTTAGTCATATCAATAAACAATGCCATCGTAGATTGATCATCATTAATCCCCTTGTATAGATCACAACATACTTTTAGAATTGCATCTTCAGTAGATCTACCTGATCTAAAACCTAATTGATCATCAGAAAAAAAGTTAGCTTTTTTCAAGAAATGAAAGCATTCTAGTTTTAACAAATTTTTCAAAAATTTTCGAAAACTTAGAAAGCAACGAGATAGGCCTATAATCAGCTACGTTTTTACGGTTACCTTTTTTAAAAAGTGGAATAACTTCAGCTCTTTTAAAAGAATTGGGGAACTTTCCCATACTAACACTTAAGTTAAAAATATAACATAAAATATCCACTATTTCCAAGATACTCACTGGTGCAAGAATTTTTACTTTGCAAACTTTGAATTAATTTACAAATTTCTCCAGGCGAGAATTCTTCAAAACAAAAACTATTCCTTTGAGTTGTTTCTTTTTTTTAAAATATTTTCAATAGTGCAGTTACAACTATTGTGAAGGGGCACGGGGGGTCTACAGCTTCGGTAACACTAACAAAATAATTGTTAAAACTATTTGCTATTAATTGCGGGTCAGAAGTAACATCATTATTGGTAAAGATATTAAAAATATTATTAGATTTAATTTGTTTCCCTAAAATACGAGTACAATTTACTACTTTCCATTCATTTTTACTGCTGCCCCTGAAACGTATCAAGCGGTTGGTGTAATATGAATTCATAGTGTTTATTTAGTAGTCTCACACTAGGCGTTGTTGAAATTGGAATTTTAGCTCTAAAACAATGGTATGTCTTATAATGGTATGTTAAAAATTATTTTTTCTAAAAACGGCCTTTACGATTTAGATAAAACAGTCTATCTTTTGGTATTGGTAAGAACGGATTTTGCGAGATTTATCTTAAAACGGTACCTCCTATTGAACCGATTTTTCAACATCAGAATTTCTCGCTACCAACAAAACCAATTTCAATTAAATTTAAAATTTAGGAAGGCTTTTATGATCATACATAACTTTTTTGGTTGAATTTTTCCAGATTTTTTTCCAGATGAAAACTACAGATTTGCTTGTATTGAAACATGTACTCAAAAAATTGCAAAATATTTTTTTAAAAATTAAAAAAAACCGGTCTAAAAAAAACTGCTTTAACGATTTTCAATATTTTTTTCCTAGGTACACTATTGCTAATAAAATACTATTGCATACTTAGTTTTTCCAAGAAAACTCTCAAACAAATTTGAAAAACTAAAAGACTTTTCCAAATTTTTTTTTAAATAATTTTAAGTTATTATTTAAACAGCAATTCATAAGATTAGAAGCAGGCATTTTGAAAACTAAAATCGATATTTATACCGTTACATCATGGATTAGAAAAAACGACTATGGTAAATGAGAGACTGTTTTATTAACAGCAAAATATGAAATGTGTTTATAGGAGAGATTTAGCTAACGGTTCTTGGAAGACAAATTGTAAATTGAGTAAAGAATATGCGGAAATAAATCGGGTCATTACATTACATGGAAGCAGTGAACAAATCAATGCTTTTTGTGAAGTGAATATATTTTTTTTCGGTTTAAACGGTACATATTATAAAGTAATTGTTAATGATTGAGTGTTAATAAAAAATGGGAAAGAACAAATGTTTAACAGTGGAAGAAAGGGCAAGAATAGATGTTTATTGCTCTGAAGGTCTTTCGTGCAGCCCGAAAAATAAAGCGAAGTGATCATTGTGTCAGCAATTATTTAAAAAACCCTTCCTCTTACATACAAATTATAAAGGAAACTTTTATTCTGCCTTAACACTTCGCGAAACGCAAAGTATCCTTAGAATAGCGTCAAATTAAGCTTTGTCGGCAGCTAAAATTAGAGAAAAAGCTAATGTTAAGGCCAGCTTATCCACTGTTACCCTCACAATTCGCCGTGCTAAACACTTAAAGCGCCTGAAACTTAAGAAAAAACCACCACTTAATAACGCAAGAAAGAAACACTGCCTTTCATAGCTTAAAACTACGAGTAAAATCAGAAATTTTTAACATAATCAATAATTTATTTGAGTACAAATTTCATACTGATGCGGAAAAGTATGATTTACAGATGCATTATTAAAAAATCTTGGGGGGGGGAGTTCAAACCCCTGTGATCCCTCCCCTGGCTACGGCCTTGACAGGTTGAACAAGCAATTGGTCACCTGGCTTTGGACATCTTAGCCTACGGGAGTTACGGGAAACTTACGCCGCTCGACGGGAAAACCACTTTTACCCACCACCACTCATAAGCAAGACACCGCGCTTATTTTTTTATACCCTATTCTAGGGGTATATTAATTTTGACGCATAGTTTGTAACATACCTTAATATTGCCCGTAGACCCCTAAAAGTTACTATATTTATGATCAGCATCGATAGTAATGTCGATCCAGCCATGTCCGTCCGTCCGTCCGTCCGTCCGTCCGTCCGTCGGCAAAAATTAGGCCTTTAAACTGGACCTAGAGAGCTGAAATTTTAACCATATACTCTCTAGGGTCCCGAAATAATCAAGTTTACGAATTTTTGAAATCCGCCCACAGACACGCCCACAAACCCAAAAAAACAAAATTTTGGAAAAAATCGAATTTTGAGCTAGGAAGCTGAAATTTTTTATATATGATCTACGACTCCTAAAACTGCTCGGGATATAAAATTTTCAAAATCCGCCCACTGCCACGCCCACAAAAAAATAAAACAAAATTTGAGCTAGGGAGCTGAAATTTTTAATATATACTCTCTAGGGGCCCTTTAAGCTCATGTATAAATATTTTCAAAATCCGCCCACTGACACGCCCACAAATAAATAAAACAATTTTTTTGAAAATCCAAAGTTTGAGCTAGGGATCTGAAATTTATAATATATACTCTCTAGGGGCCCTTTAAGCTCGTGTATAAATATTTTCAAAATCCGCCCACTGACACGCCCACAAATAAATAAAACAACTTTTTTGAAAATCCAAAGTTTGAGCTAGGGAGCTGAAATTTATAATATATACTCTCTAGGGGCCCTTTATGCTCATGTGTTAATTTTTTTTTAAATCCGCCTACTGACACGCCCACAATTAAATAAAACAATTTTATTGAAACACCCAAGTTTGAGCTAGGGAGCGTTTTTATACCCTATTCTAGGGGTATATTAATTTTGACGCATAGTTTGTAACATACCTTAATATTGCCCGTAGACCCCTAAAAGTTACTATATTTATGATCAGCATCGATAGTAATGTCGATCTAGCCATGTCCGTCCGTCCGTCCGTCCGTCCGTCCGTCCGTCCGTCGGCAAAAATTAGGCCTTTAAACTGGACCTAGAGAGCTGAAATTTTAACCATATACTCTCTAGGGTCCCGAAATAATCAAGTTTAAGAATTTTTGAAATCCGCCCACAGACACGCCCACAAACTCAAAAAAACAAAATTTTGGAAAAAATCGAATTTTGAGCTAGAGAGCTGAAATTTTTTATATATGATCTATGGCCCATAAAACTGATTGGGACATAAAATTTTCAAAATCCGCCCACTGACACGCCCACAATTAAATAAAACAAATTTTGGGAAAAATTGAATTTTGAGCTAGAAAGCTGAAATTTTTTATATATGATCTTTGGCCCATAAAACTGCTTGGGACATAAAATTTTCAAAATCCGCCCACTGACACGCCCACAATTAAATAAAATATTTTTTTTGAAAAACCAAAATTTGAGCTAGGGAGCTGAAATTTTTAGTATATACTCTCTAGGGGCCCTTTATGCTCATACTTAAATTTTTTTTAAATCCGCCTACTGACACGCCCACAATTAAATAAAACAATTTTATTGAAAAACCAAAGTTTGAGCTAGGGAGCGTTTTTATTTACAAAAGCTTAGTTTTTTCGATAAAATCCTTTAAATTTTTGTCACGCCCACTTATGAGATATAGGAATAAGAATAGGGTATCCAACAGTTCGCCCAAGCGGACTGTAGCCCGCCCCTATGTTTTTTGATAAAATCCTTTAAATGTTATATAACAAAATATGTAGAGCGTTCTTAACAATTTAACCATACTTAGACTTTTGTCACGCCCACTTATGAGGGATAGGAATAAGAATAGGGTATCCAACAGTTCGCCCAAGCGGACTGTAGCCCGTCCCTATGTTTTTATACCATATTCTAAGGGTATATTAATATTGACGCATAGTTTGTAACATACCTTAATATTGCCCGTAGACCCCTAAAAGTTACTATATTTATGATCAGCATCGATAGTAATGTCGATCTAGCCATGTCCGTCCGTCCGTCCGTCCGTCCGTCTGTAGCCAAAAATTAGGCCTTTAAACTGGACCTAGAGAGCTGAAATTTTAACCATATACTCTCTAGGGTCCCGAAATAATCAAGTTTACGAATTTTTGAAATCCGCCCACAGACACGCCCACAAACTCAAAAAAAACAAATTTTGGAAAAAATCGAATTTTGAGCTAGAAAGCTGAAATTTTTTATATATGATCTATGACTCCTAAAACTGCTCGGGATAAAAAATTTTCAAAATCCGCCCACTGACACGCCCACAAATAAATAAAATAATTTTTGTATACCCTATTCTAAGGGTATATTAATTTTTGAAAATCCAAAGTTTCAGCTAGGGAGCTGAAATTTATAGTATATACTCTCTATGGGCCCTTTATGCTCATGTGTAAATATTTTCAAAATCCGCCCACTGACACGCCCACAATTATTTTTTTTTTTTTTTGAAAATTCAAAGTTTGAGCTAGGGAGCTGAAATTTATAATATATACTCTCTAGGGGCCCTTTATTCTCATGTGTTAATTTTTTTTAAATCCGCCTACTGACACGCCCACAATTAAATAAAACAATTTTATTGAAATACCCAAGTTTGAGCTAGGGAGCGTTGTTTTTTTTGATAAAATCCTTTAAATGTTATATAACAAAATATGTAGAGCGTTCTTAACAATTCAACCATACTTAGACTTTTGTCACGCCCACTTATGAGGGATAGGAATAGGAATAGGGTATCCAACAGTTCGCCCAAGCGGACTGTAGCCCGTCCCTATGTTTGTATATGACGTTAGCGAAAAAAGCACAACATTTATATTTAAGAAAGCTGTCAAGAGTGCCATCGAGAATTTGACGAGATTGCGAGGAAACATGATCGTATCTTCGGAGGTTAAAAACATACCGAGCAATAGAATTAAAAGCCACATTAAGTTTTCGGGATGAGATAGAGTTCATATCAGAAAATATTTCACACCCATATGTAAACATCGGTACTAAAAGCACCTTGACCAATTTCATCTTTATATCTATTGGAAGAAAATGTCTATTAACAGAAAGGCCGCGTAGGGAAGCATATATTTTAGACACGATACTGTTTATATGATCATCCCAAGATAGTTTACTGTTGAATAGTATGCCTAAGTTGTTCACTTTGCAGACCAATTCTACTTGCGACCCATTCAAAAGAATAGGTGGAAAGTCTTCAATCAGAAGTTCTCGCTTAAAAATTGGGATTGCTTTTGTTTTGACGGGGTTCAACATCAGTCTATTTTGCAGTGACCATTTAGCAATTGCGGATAAGTCATCATTGATTTTCGTGATAGCATTGCCGACGGGCCCAAGTGGGAAGCTGTAATAGATTTGCACGTCATCGGCGTATAACTATATGGAAGTTACAATAAGACAAAACGGACGGTAGATCATTGAGGAACATGGAAAAAAGAAGGGGACCAAGAACTGATACCTGAGGTATACCAATAATCACAGGACGGTAGGACGACAATAGCCTATTATGAGAGACGGCTTGGATACGATTGGTAAGGTAAGACAGAATTAATTTATTGGACGAGTTGGAAAAATTGAACGAAGTTGCAAGTTTATTACATAGAATCTCAGGGATAATAGAGTCAAAAGCTTTGGAGAAATCCAGCAACGTAATAATTGTTAATTTATTCTCATCTATAGCTTTTCGGACATCATCAGATACCTTCAATAGCGCTGTAATACAGCTATGACCTGATCGAAAACCTGATTGAAGAGGACAAATTAGTTTGTTGGACTCAATGTAATGTTTTATTTGGTTACTAATTAGCGATTCAAAGACTTTTGACAAAAATGGGAGTACTGCGATTGGGCGGTATTCATTCCTCTTATCCCTTTTAGGAATTGGGATAATTTTGGCCATTTTCCATAGTTGAGGGTAGTTAGATGTTGTTATAATGTGGTTAAAAATATGGGTTAAGTGGGATAGAATATAGGGAAGAAGAATTTTTATAAAGTCGAGGTGTATATTATCTAGGCCAGTGCATTTCGACTTAATAGAAAAAATCGCTTCCCCTACGGATATAGCATCTACCGCAGACAAAGAAAAAGCATCTTCCGAAGAATTTGACGGAATACTATTTATTTCACTATTTATTTCACTAGTACCTTCGTTCGTAAACTTAGCGTTTATTTCTTCGATATTGATATCGTCTTTGAACCCGAGCGGCTTTTTACTCAAACCAATCTGTCGTATTTGGTTCCATAAGAACTTTGATGACTTATTTGAATTGAATTGGTTTGAGTAGTGTTGATATTTGGCACGTCTTATCATCTCGGTTACCTGGTTTCTAAGAATTTTGAAACTGTTGTACATATCCGTGCACCCATACCTTTTCCACCGACGAAAGAAAGAGTCTCTTCGGGCCATAGTATTAAGGATGGAACTGGACATCCAGGGATGTCTCTATTTCTTACACGACAGGTTCGCAATGGGACAAATTTTTCAAAAAGATATAGGAGGTAAGTATTCAAAACGCTATATTGATCATTCGTGTCAGAAGTCATATATATTGACTGCCAATTTAGATTGGAGCACTCATCGAAAAGACTTTGCAGATTTACATTACGGAAATCGCGGTATTCAAACGATTGATTTGATGTAGTGTCGACAAACAGATCTAAGATACAGAAAACAGAAAACAGAAAATATCATGGTTCGAGAACGCTGTAGCAGAGAGTTGTTGATAGTAATACAATAGACTTTGATCACTGACATGGACTACATCTAACAGAGATGGTGTTTTATTAGGAACGAAATGGGTAGCATCGGACGAATTAACAAAAGATAAGTTGAAGGTATGCATCCGTAAGACGTTTACTATATGTCCTATTGAGTAGATTAATGTTAAAGTCACCACAAACTACAACCTTTGGTGATAGATAATTAATTTGCTTTATGATTTCTGAGATAACTTGATAATTTGCAACATCGGGAGGGGCATAGATTGATCCTATTGTTTTTTGGTCACCGCTGAACAACTCAATAAAAACATAATCACATGGATGCGATGGAGAGGAACTTAACAAATGCCGAGACCTAATGTGGCTTTTAATATATATTGCAGATCCACCACCGGTTCGACCATAGCGGTCACTACCATATGGGGGCTTAAAGCCTTGTAATGAAAATAAGTTATCATCCATTCCAGGATGAAACCAAGTCTCGGAAATACAGACAACATCAATTAAGCTTTTCTCAAATACACATCTGAATTCGTCAATCTTATTCACAAGACTTTGCGCTTTTATATGACAAACACGAACTCCATTTCGTCGCTTACACATGATATTCACCAGAGTTCTTAAATTCTCATTCATGACACTAGCGCTATTGTTATTGTAGTTGGTCATAATAATATTTGATTGCCACCAAGTCCAATGTTAAGCTCAAAAGAAGATCAGTTGTGGGATTCATAAATGGAGGGAACTTTATTGATAAATCTCTTAGGTAGATATAATAAAACAAAAGTAATACAAACAGTAAGGATAAAAACCAGAAAAATTTAAATGCAAAGAGATGAAATAGAATAATATAGAAAAAAGAAAGGCAAAAAACTAAAAATAATATATAGAAGAGTAAACTAGACTGCAAAAGCTTGTGTTTATAGTTGTTGTTGTTGTCTTTGATTGTCATCATTTTTGTTGTTACCATCACGTCCAGTTACATCACCCATATCTTCCAAGCAGCGAATAGTGGTTGGGGTTTGGTTCGGCAAAAAGCGGACACGCACAAGCCCATCAACGGCGAAGACATTAGCGATAAGAGATCTGTGTTTCATCTTAAGAGCTTCCCGCTGCACCTGATGATTTCTCTTCGTTAAGCTTTCATTGATAAAAAAGCTTTCGGATGAGTTTATGCCAATGTCATTAAGTTTTAGTAATGATTTGTTGTTTTTACAGTAGGTAGTTGGTAACTGCTCTAAAAAGACATTGTTTCGCACGTTTGTCTGAGAATTTCATTACGTTGCATGCGTCGGGGCTGTGTGGCATACGTTGCCGAAGCGATCTCGGTCGGAAAATAGTTTTTATGTCGGGGGGGAATATTTACTTTAGAGCATATACTGTGATACATGCTGATTAAATTCTCATTTTCTGTTTCCGGGATGCCAAGTATGACAGCGTCAGAGCTAACCTTTTCTCTCTCCAACTGATCAACCAGCAGATCTAAGCGCGTATATTCTTGTCGAATTTCCAACACTTTTTGTTCAAATTCTTGTTTAATTACACTGACCTGTGCATTTAGTTTTATTTCCAACGCCGACAGTTTTGTACCCATCATCTTGGTAAAGTCCTCTCCCCATTTCTCTATTTTTTTTTTTCAATTCTGCTCCATAGTTTATCAGCAACACTGTTAGAGTTGTTTATTCCAGACTCCCTGGGTGAGTTTTGTTGTTCTCGTTTCCAATGGCATTTTGTAATGAGCAAAAACTTATAAAATTTCAAATTGAATACACTAAATTAACCACGATATAATTGTCATTGAACCGCAATTTGAAGGCAAAAAAAAACATAGGGACGGGCTACAGTCCGCTTGGGCGAACTGTTGGATACCCTATTCTTATTCCTATCCCTCATAAGTGGGCGTGACAAAAGTCTAAGTATGGTTGAATTGTTAAGAACGCTTTACATATTTTGTTATACAACATTTAAAGGATTTTATCAAAAAAAACGCTCCCTAGCTCAAACTTGGGTGTTTCAATAAAATTGATTTATTTAATTGTGGGCGTGTCAGTAGGCGGATTTAAAAAAAATTAACACATACGCATAAAGGGCCCCTGGAGAGTATATATTATAAATTTCAGCTCCCTAGCTCAAACTTTAGATTTTCAAAAAAATTGTTTTATTTATTTGTGGGCGTGTCAGTGGGCGGATTTTGAAATTTTTTATCCCGAGCAGTTTTAGGAGTCATAGATTATATATAAAAAATTCAGCTTTCTAGCTCAAAATTCGATTTTTTCCAAAATTTTGTTTTTTTGAGTTTGTGGGCGTGTCTGTGGGCGGATTTCAAAAATTCGTAAACTTGATTATTTCGGGACCCTAGAGAGTATATGGTTAAAATTTCAGGCCTCTAGGTCCAGTTTAAAGGCCTAATTTTTGCCGACAGACGGACGGACGGACGAACGGACATGGCTAGATCGACATTACTATCGATGCTGATCATAAATATAGTAACTTTTAGGGGTCTACGGGCAATATTAAGGTATGTTACAAACTATGCGTCAAAATTAATATACCCTTAGAATAGGGTATAACAAACGAGCACTCTGTGGGTGACTTGAAATCGAATTGAGAAAAAACTGTGGTATTAGCTTGGACAAATTTGAATAAATGTCAGGACGCAACAAAAGACTTCTATTCACTCGACATTGAATCTAGCCAATGGGATAAATCTTTCTCAAAAAATTCTAAAATGCATTTCTTTGCTCAGTCTATTAAAAAAAACACTAAACCGAATTCGGTATAATTTCTTTGAGATCATATTGATCTTAATACGCGTCGATAGGCACTAGAAGTCAATATCAATTTTCATACGCGAGATACCATGAACGAACAATTGTTCACAGACGAATTAACTAAGTACGTGCGGTAAGTAGGGTAGGGCGGGGCTAGTTAGACCACGGGGCAAGTTGGACCACGCAAATTTCTCAGAAACCGTATTTTTAACGAGAACATGATCAAACACGAACGAAGCGCGCTCTTTTACCAGCACGTGCCATACCGGTTTCAGTTGCATCGTGTGCTCAGAAGAGAAACCACACGCAGTTTTGTCTTTTTTTAGTGCAAAAAAACAGAATTAAGGACTGAGGTAAAGTTTTTTGATAAATAAATATATTGCATTTTTATATTCTGTGTGTTAAATTGAACAAGTTTAAGTATTTTTGTATTTATGACGAAATATGTCCACCAAACCAAGTGTGGGGTCAGTTGGGCCAGGTGGATTTAAATAGTCGGTTTTTATATGTATCTTTTGTTATTTGGAATTCCCAGAATGCGAACGTACAAACGTGTAACGGAGAGAGCCACAGCTGGTAGAGCGCAGATAAATACAGCTATTGCAGCTGTTCTTTCGAAAGAAAAATCTTTGAGGGAAGGCGCGTTAGAGTTTGGAATACCAAAAACAACACTAAGAACATATCTTATTAAAAAAAAATCGCAAGAAAATCCCCGTATAGGTTATGTTGGGCCGATGCAAGTTTTTGTCGAAGAAAAAGAGGTTTTGCTTAAAGAGTATTTGCTTAAAGCAGCATCGATAAATTTGTTTGTAAAATTTGTAGTTTGTTGTACTTTATGGAACTTGTTTTTCAACTTTTCAGGGCTTGGTCCAACTAACCCCACACTGGTCCAACTTGCCCCCCTATAGGGGCTAGTTAGACCACATGGACTTGGTTCATTTAGTGCAACATTAATCATCTGCGGTTACATATTTTCAATTTTATCAAATTTATTTTAAAAGCTAGAGGTTCATTCTTTCTTACGAAACCAGTTTCATAGTTATACATTGAATAGTTTGATTTATATGAGACTTTAAGTAAAAAGTGGTCCAACTAGCCCCGCCCTACCCTACCTACGCGCATTCCTGGCATCGATTATTCGGGTTTGCGAATCGTACATGCGATCTTTCGAAGACCACATACATTGACTAAGCCAAGAAGAAACTAACCACTAACACACACAGGAGATAAGATTGGCTAAGGAGAGCATCAGAAGCGTCAGAAGCAACTGACACAAGGCAGGACGCATAGCATGAATTGCTAACCAACCCCGCGAAGTAATTACTTACGGCAGTCCACCGGGGAGAATGGTCGAAGTCTGCTGTATCAATCTTTTTTGTTTGAATTATCTTTATTTACAATCGTTGCTTCTTTTTCTTTTATAACCATTATATGCGTATGTTAAATTGTAAGCTTTATTACTAACAAGATGTTAGTTAATCTTACAATCAAGCTATGACAATAAAAATACAAATAAACCTTTTGGAACTCAGCCTTTGTAATGTTTTATAGGAAAGATCCTACGAACCCCGCCAAATCGGCGATATCAATCAACGTTCCTTTAGAATCGCGAAAGAGAGGCAGGATAAAAAAAACGTCAAGATCACAGAAATGAAAGCCAGAATTTGATTGGACTCAGTGAGGAAATGATTTAAAATCGGGACGTCTGCAGATCCTTTTTAAGGTCAAACCGGCCGGCGCGCGGTGCAGAAGGGATGCAATGAATCGGGAAGATTATCCTTTAAATTTTGTTCGTCCTTCGTCTGTTTTCGTAATGTTTACGATTTGATGAGCCTTAAATAATTATATGGTCTCTTAATAGAATTATAGTGATCTGCTCTGTTGAAATCAAGGCTACTCAAAAAAATATTCTTTATAAAAAAAACGAACTCTTTGAGCTGTACCAAGAAGTGGATGTAGTCCAAAAACCGATAACACACGCCTTCTACATTCGTTATGGAGGATCGAGTGATTGAATGCTCTTCCAGCAAAAATAATCTTCATTTCTTAGCCACCAATTGAATACCAAAAAGATGAGCAAACCTGCGTTTAAAAGATCATTCAATCGTACGTTTCAGAGCGCTTTGGTATAGATATCTAGAAGCAGCCTGCCCGAGATCACAGTCTTTCAGGCAGATGCTCTCCGCAAGGCGGCAGAATGTTAAGTATTTCAAAAGTTGAGCCCCTGAACTGTTGTAACAGTCATGTATTTGCTGTTATTCCCTTGAATAGGACATATATGTGCATATATCAGATTCACTTACGTCTTTCTTCTCCTTAAAGGGCGCTCTACATGAAATAGATTTGACAGCCTTTCAATAGACTTAACTAACCATAAATAAGTCCCCTTACATAACCAATCAACTTGGGTCCTTGCAGTGTATTTGCTAGCAACGGAACGGACTGACTTAATCTGATGCCAAAAGCTTATTTCAATTTTGTTCCCCCACCAAATTAGGTAGCCTATCCATCAATAGCCTTATTCATCTCCGGCGCGAGATATCTTCGCTACCCTAATTCAATTTCTATACCGCTTTCAAGTACGGAAAAAATCGTTTAAACCAAAATAAATAAGCTCAATTCTTGTGGTCTAAGAAAAAATAATGCCCAACAACCGCATCTTCAAATAGCAACTTCTCTGTATAATCAACCAAAACGCGAGAACAACCCCTCAAACGCCTTCACAGGACGACAAAAAAAAACCTCATAATAATAATAAAGAAGCCGTTGCTGTTTTCCGTTTCAGCGATTTTCAAAAATTCATTGCCAAGCAGGATTTAATCTAACTTTATTAAAATATGAGATATTTAACGGTTATTTGGGTATGTGTCGAATAGAGGGAGTGTTTGAGAATCTATTCCGGCCCGGCATTTAGAATTTCCTATTTCATATTTCATAGCGAAACATCGCAGACTGATTAAAAATACTTTTTCAAGGGGAAAAAGCGACAAAAAAGAGCTCAAAAACACGCTTGCATTGCATACATTTTTAAAATTTCGATTACTTCAAGGATATGAGAAGGAATCGTCTTCTCATGCGTTAACAACCAGTAGAGTGGTAGAAAGTTTTCCCGGGTGCGGCGGAAATTATCTTAAGCACATCTGCGGTTGAAGCAATGCAATGTCGTGTGATGGGATAAGTAGCTTGTAAAGGAGTCTTCTTATGAAAGGGGAAGGTGTGAGATTTATAAACGTTGTTCACATAAGATCGCATGTTCAACATCACTTCCTTTGGCTTAAAGTTTATTCCTGGCAAACGAGTTCATCCCCATGACTCGCTGTCATTAGTCTATCGTAAATACAGATTGATATAGATCGTTTTTTAATAGAGGCACTACCACAGCGGCACCATCATTGTCATCATCATCACAACGAACATCATACTGAGCCTTTAACGTCGTCAGCGTAGTTTCATAGTCGGGCAGCATTGCATTTTCAAATCACTTTTTCGTATGGACGCAACGCGCACGTAGTCGTTTATGCTGCCATACAAACCAATTGCATAATTTTCTACTCATTTAACTGGAAAATTAAATTGAAATGAGATACTTTTTGAAATGTGAAAGCGGCGACTGAACATATTGCAAATGACGTTTCGTTTTATTGTATTGTTTTTTCTATTAAATTTCTGTGTCCTGTGAAAATATTTTTAATTTTCAATCAATGGAAGGCTTGGAGAAGGTCGTACCAATTTGCTTACTAAGCTCTACACTATCAATAAGAGACTGCAGAAATAGTTTCCGTAAGTGGGCCATTCAAGATTGAAGGGGAGTTGGCTTAGATATTTGTTATCAATTACAAAAAACTAAAAGACAGAAGGGATTTTACAAAATTAAATCAATTGCAGGGTCTGTAGCTCTAATTATATTGGAGAACTCAATAAAAATGAAAACCATAGGAGCAATCAAACTAGGTAAACAGTCAGTTTTGTTTAAAATCTTTGGATAGATATCGCCACCGATTTTCATTTGACATCAGTCTTTTTTCGATCCATCTAAGATTCTGCAAACAAATCGCTGACTAAATGATTAAAAATCTAAACATAAATAAGCTGATTCTTGAAACTCCATTCTTATCCATAAACTATTTTAAGTATTGCATAGGTTTAATATTAGGCTGTTTACTTTAGACACGGTCTATAAATTAGTTGTACATTTTAAGCCCACTTAGATCGATCAAATGTTCACAACATTTCGGGTCATACATCCAAAATATTAAAAAGTAAGTGAGCCATAAGTATACAATTATTTATTTATTTCATCAATCAGAGTAACAATGCTCCTAGAAGCGTCTTAAAAACAGGTGTTGATAAAAGTACATTTATGTGTAGGTAACTGATTATGTATTCCCTTTTTTATACCATATTCTAAGGGCCCGTAGACCCCTAAAAGTTACTATATTTATGATCAGCATCGATAGTAATGTTCATCTAGCCATGTAAGTTCGTCCGTCCGTCTGTCGGCAAAAATAAGGCCTTTAAACTGGACCTAGAGAGCTGAAATTTTAACCATATACTCTCTAGGGCCCCCATAATAACCAATCAGAATTTTTGAAATCCGCCCACAGACACGCCCATAGCTACAACTCTGACACGCCCACAATTAAATAAAACAATTTTATTAAAAAGTCAAAGTTTGAGCTAGGAAACTGAAAGGTATAACATACGAGGGCGGGTCAATAAGTCCGTGACTTTTGGAATAAAACACAGATTATTTGATAAAAAAATAATTTTATTTTTCAACGTAGTCTCCCTTGAGCTCTATAAACTTTGTCCAACGCTTCTCCAATTTTTTTATCCCTTCCAAAAAAAATGATTTGTCGAGGTCCTCAAAATAGGCCTTTATTTGCGAGATGACTTCATCATTGGAGTCAAATCTTTTTCCACCAAGCCATTTCTTCAGGTTTGGGAACAAGAAGTAGTCGCTCGGAGCCAAATCTGGAGAATAGGGTGGTTGAGGGAGCAATTCATAGCCCAATTCTTGGTTTTTTGCCATGGCAACTGCACATGTGTGCACCCTTGCATTGTCTTGGTGGAAAAGAACTTTTTTCTTGGCCAAATGAGGTCGGTTTTTTTTCAAATCGTCATTGAATCGGTCCAATAAGTTGGCATAATATTCCCCATTGATTGTTCTTCCCTTTTGAAGGTAGTCAATGTGGATTATCCCGCGTGCATCCCAAAAAACAGTCGCCATAACTTTATTGGCTGACAAACCCACCTTGGCCTTCTTTGGCGCCGATTCACCCTTAGAAACCCACTGATTTGACTGTTGTTTGGTCTCTGGTGTGTTGTGATGGATACATGTTTCGTCCACGGTTACAAAACGGCGCAAAAACTCCTCCATATTGCGATTAAACAACGCCAAACCTTCCTGTGAAGTTGTTACACGATTGCGTTTGTGGTCGACTGTGAGCAAACGCGGCACCCATCTTGCGGAAAGCTTTCGCATGCCCAAGTGATCATTCAAAATTGAAACCACTGAGCCATGCGAGATCCCTACGGCTTCCACAATCTCTCGCACTTTCAATCTTCGGTCGGCCAACACCATATCGTGAATTTTTTCGATTGTTTCGGGTGTAGAGACCTCAACTGGGCGTCCAGGACGTTCGGCATCTTCAGTGCTTGTACGGCCACAACGAAATTCAGTAAACCACTTTTTTACCATTGAAATCGATGGTGCAGAGTCCCCATAGTATTTTTCAAGCTTAGCCTTGGTCTCGGTAATGTTTTTTTTTCGCAAGAAATAATGCTTAATAAGCACACGAAATTCACTTTTTTCCATTTTCTCCTCAAATTAGTGAGTAGTCTGATAAAAATAGCTGTCAAACACAAACTAACTGATGCAGCAAGTTTAAATTTTGACAGGAGTCAACTGACAGGTGCCTGTTGACAGGAGCAGTGTTGCTGTTTCAGTAAAGAGGTCAGAAATTCAAAAAGTCACGGACTTATTGACCCGCCCTCGTAGACTTTCTAGGTGCCCTTTAAACTCATGTTTAAATATTTTTTTAAATCTGCCCACAATTAAATAAAACAGTTTTATTGAAGTTTGAGGTAGGGAGCTGAAATGCATAATATAGGCTCTTATAAAAAAAAAATAAAAAAAATAGGCTCTCTGGGCGCCTTTATACTTAGGTTCAAATATTTTTTAAATCCGCCTACTGACACGCCCACAATTAAATAAAACAATTTCGTTGAAAAACCAAAGTTTAAGCTAGGGAGCTTTACTTTCAGCTTATGGGCATTTTTCGATCACAGAAGATGGCTGAGTTTTCTCGCCACTTCATCTAACCTACGCCCCCCACCTCTAACTTCTAAAATAAGGGAATGATAAAACAAAAAAAAATATGATGTACATTACCATGCAAACTTTCACCGAAAATTGGTTTGAACGAAATCTAGTAAGTAGTTTTTTTTTTAATACGTCATAAATCGTAAACCGCAATTTACCTTTCATTCAATCAAGTCATTATATAAAAAAAAATTTAATTTCATAAACATGAACCTTATGCGTAAACCGTGAACCATTATTTTCTACTAATAAAACTGTAATAGGTGCCTAAATAAATAATAATTATAATTCGCGCGGAACCCTTCATGGGCGAGTCCGACTAGTACTTGGTCGCTTTTTTTTATATGTTTCCTAACGCTAAAGGGTTTTTTTTCTGTAAATGTTACAGTTCTCTAATTGTGTGTGTAATAGAATGCTTTTCGGTGCTGCTAACTATTACAAAGAATAGAGAGGTAGAAAAAAAAGGTTCGTCATGTTTTGAGACGCATGCTATCACCCTGGCAGATGTGGCGAGTAATAGCCTCTCGATGATCTGGACTAAAAGTATCATAACCCTACCACTTGACTGAATCCCCGCTACTGCGCCTTTGTTTCGCCTGTGTTTAACCTAAAAAGTATCGGCAGGACTCCCGATTTGGAATTACTTTGTCACTGAAGTCGATCAAATGCTTGTGATTTTATTTGTTGGACACAATGGACCCAAACTGATGGTCTAAGTGAGCCCTGACACCAGTCACAAGGGCATCCATTTACCTACCTACCTATTGTATTCGTTGATTCATATCTATTGCCTTCTGACGGGGTTCATACGATCATTTTGTTGAACCTTGCAACTGATTTGAAACTCTTGTAGGAGTTTTAAGATTCTTAGAACAAAATTTTGCGTTTTTTGACCATAAGGTAAAATAAATAAATTTATAAATTTTACTTAAAAGCGGTGTAAGAAAAATATTGCCGTTAGAAATTTTCTTACCTCAGACATGTGTCAAATTTTTGCCAGTCAAAAGATTCAGCTACTAGATATAAAGCTGTTCTAATAAAGGTACCTACGAGGTATTTGTAAACTGTCAGAAATTCCTAAACTTTTTGAAAGTATCGTTAAACAAGTCAACAAGTCGACATCCGACAAGTCGTGTTCTTTTTCGGCTCTCTCTTTTACACCGTTTATCTTCTTAAACTAATACAATATCGCTAAAATTTGTAGTGTACTTTGAGAATTTTTACTCTACTCATTAATTTAATATACATATATGGGAGAAATTCTTCC
Source organism: Portevinia maculata (assembly GCA_949715645.1). Classification (NCBI taxonomy): domain Eukaryota; kingdom Metazoa; phylum Arthropoda; class Insecta; order Diptera; family Syrphidae; genus Portevinia; species Portevinia maculata. Next base: position 279,767,177 of record OX454526.1, on the reverse strand, counting down.
CACTTGCATTTAAATTTCAACGAGTAATATTTTCTTTTTTTAAACTCATTCTTTTATTGTTGCTCTTTGTTTTGAATCGTGTATTATCGCTGAGTGAGATTGTGAATCAAACCATCCCACCTCCTCACTTCATTATTATTTTGCATTTGTTTCTTTCTTCCTAACTCATTTTATACCGATGAGTTCAATTATTAGTGGATGTTCTGCCACTGAAGATTTATTGTTCTCATTTCATGCTGCAACTGTATCAACGTTTGCATCTGAGTGCTAAATCGTTTCGAACTCCTCTACCATCCGTGGAATACCTGGTCTTCCTACTCCATCGCCCGTGTGAGTAGGTACACTTTTAGTGTGTGTTTTGCCGCTAAAGCAAGCCTGATATTCACCACGTCATTTTTATTTATCTAATCCACGAACCTTATCATCGAGCCTAGCTTTTGGTGGAATCTCGTTTTAAAGCTGAAAGCAGAGTTACCATCGTGTTCCTATTGGAGTATGAGTACCTCAAAAAGTACCCCAAATTGTTACATTTGTGGAATGGACACGAATGATATAAATTTATCGTGCGGTATTTGCCTTGATACGGCTCATGCTAAATGCTTAGGCCTAAAAGGAAAGGATGTAGATAAGATTATCTCCACTCCCGGTATTTGCTTTTATTGTGTTAAGCACCGAAGCATTTCACCTGATGCCTTGCACTGGAAAATTATTAAACTTCAAAAGGCCTTTAATAGCATGTCGATGTTATTTTCGGAAATGCATGATGTGTTCAACTTCAATGTCAGCAGCGGTAACAAGCTGATTGAAGGGTTTTCGAGCATGGACCGGATCTTACAGCATCAGGTACACCAATCACCCGGACAAAGCCCTAATATCATCCAAGAGCAACCGAACTTCGAAAGCCAAGCACTTCATTCACCGCTGCAACCACCAAATGTACTCATAACACCGACTTTGATTGAACCAGTCTTGCATCTTCAACCTCAGCCTCGCAATCAGATTCCTCAAAGTGGTGCTAATATTAATATACCGGAAGGATCGAAACGCCCGTTTCCGGAAGTTCTACAAGATCCTATTCCACAACTCCAGCTACCTCTGGCGAAAAGAACTCTTCGATCTAATTCGCAAGGTAAATCGCCATCAGGGAGTATCACATCTGTTGGAGTCAACGTTAATGACAATACTACCTCAACTCCGATTGACAAACCATCTACTAGTATGGTGGCCTTGGATTCCCACGAACGATTGATCGGTGTTCCGAGTACGGACTGTACTCTTAGAGTGATACCACCCCACTTTGCAGTGTTTTTGTCACGGCTTGAATATGGTACCAAAAGCAGTGAAATTATTAACTACATTGCTGGGAAAGGCATTGATACCAGCAATATAAAATGCCACAGTCTGGACAGCGGACCTTACAGGTCGCTAGACATCGTCATTCAAACTTTTAACGCCTCAACCAACTGGAAAACTGCTGGTCAACCTGAACTTTTGGCCTAAAGATATTCTTGTAAAAGAATTCGTGAGCAGACCTAGCTTCAAGAAGACTCAACCAAAAAACCTTCCAAAAAACTCCAACCAAATAGTTTAGATCCTACAGCCTTTAGTCTTTACTACCAAAATACTGGTGGTCTAAGAACAAAACTCCGCGATGTCTTGCTCTTCTCTTCATCTGGTCAATATGATATTATTGTTTTCACTGAGACTTGGTTTACTCAGAATCATCACAACGAAGAATTGTTCAACAAAGACCAGTACGAAGTTTTCCGCAAAAACCGTTGCTCCGTTCTAACCGATTGTGAGAGAGGTGGTGGAGTATTGGTTTCGGTTCGGGCCTCTTTGCGCAGTGATGAAATCAATCTACCTCCAGCAGCAGCAGATTTGGATGTTGACCAAGTAGCAGTCTCAATAAAATTCATTTCTGGAACTGAAGTTATTGTTATTGTAAGTTATATACCACCAAGGAGTCCTTACCTATTATATAAAGCACATATAGATAATTGTTCCTTTATCTTAAATAACTTAAAAGATCACCAGCACGTTATCCTTCTTAGGGACTTTAATTTACCCAACCTAATTTGGTCATTTGACTGCGATGATTCTAGACTTCTTCCATTCAATGTTAACCTAGATTATGAGCGTGAAGTCGTTGATACTCTTGCCCAGCTTGACCTTCGTCAGATAAATAACTTTGCTAATGAATTTAATAATATCCTAGATTTGGTATTTGTTGATTCCGAACTCGACATTAGTATCAACAACTCCATGGTCCCACTCTTTCGTAATTCTGTTTTTCATGTAGCATTATCCATGCAGTTTGAGTTTTATGAATTTTTTAAACCAGGTTCCGGTGACACTTTTTTTAAATATAACTATGCTAAAGCCAATTTCAGCAACATTTCAAACTATTTAGATAGCATGAATTGGTTAGAAATCTTTAATAATTGTAATTTAGATAATTCTTTTAATTTATTTATGAACACTGTAAAAATGGCAATTGATTTGTTTACACCTAAAGTAGAGTCTACCAAGGGTAATAAACCCATTTGGTTTAATGATAGAATCATAAATTTAAATAATAGGAAAAATAAGGCCTATAAGCGATTCCGTAATAGCAATAACGACGCGGAACTTTTGAAAGTTTATCGGACGCTCCAAAAACAATTCGATGTCTTAAATAAGTTTCTTTATAGACAGTATGTTCTTTCTGTTGAATCTAATTTAAAGATAAATAGTAAACGCTTTTGGAGCTTTATTAATAGCAAAAAGCAGTCTAATTGTATTCCTAACTGTATGCGTCTAAATAACGTATCTTCATCTGATCTTTCAACCATTTGTAATATGTTCGCTAACAACTTTCAGTCTGTATATTCTTCTGGTACTACCACACCTATAGTCCTTAGTAATAGCTCAATGTCCTGTGATTTCTTTAATATCGGCAAGTTAGAGTGTACAATCCCTGAAGTTCAAACTGCTCTTTCTTTATTAAATTTAGATAAAAATCCTGGTATGGATGGCATCCAGCCAATTTTACTTCAAAAGTGTTCCTTCGCGTTTTCTGTACCTCTTTGTTTAGTTTTTAATTTGTCTCTCCGGTCTGGACATTTTTTGAAAAATTGGAAGAGCTCATTTTTAACGCCCATATATAAATCTGGGTCGAGACATGATACTCGTATTACTAACTATCGTCCGATCTGTAAGATTTCTACTATTCCTAAGTTGTTTGAAAAACTGGTTTGTGACAAACTTACACCTCTCAAAGAGATGTATCTCTCCGTTTCAACATGGATTCGTCGCAGGCAGATCTACTACCACAAATCTCTCAATTTTTTGTAATTCTGCCTTGAAATACCTTGAGAATGGCTTGCAATGTAATGTAATGTGACTTTGCTAAAGCGTTTGATCGCGTTAACCACAATATATTAATTTCCAAACTAACTGGCTTAGGACTTCACTCCAATTTCCTAAAGTGGATTCATTCCTACTTAACGGATCGTATCCAGTATATTCGCATAAATGACACGTTCTCGTCACCAGTTTATGTTACCTCTGGAGCACCTCAAGGTAGTCATTTAGGCACTTTGCTCTTCCTTTTATTTATTAATGACATTCCTGACTTGTTTTTGAGTCCCCAGTGTCTAATGTTTGCCGACGATTTGAAAGTGTTCCGACCTATACGTTCAGTTCACGATTGTATTCTTTTACAAGAGGATCTTGAACGACTTTCAATATGGTGTCAAAATAATGATCTTCATCTCAATGTCTCTAAATGTCAAAGCCTTTCTTTTTACCGTAACCTCTCTCCAATTCACTTTACGTACGTAATCGATAATACCTCCCTGTCCATTATTTCGTCCAAAAAAGATCTTGGAGTAATTTTTGACATAAAACTTAGCTTTTGTAAGCACATTGAGTCTTTGGTTGCCAAAGGTAATCAGATGTTAGGTTTCATATTGCGGAATTCTAAAGACTTTCATGATCCACATACTCTCAAATGTTTATTTTTAGCATTTGTCCGGTCTCACCTTGAGTACTGCAGTATAGTTTGGAATCCGTTTTATGAAGTACATTCTATTAGAATAGAGAAGATCCAAAAGCGTCTTACTAGAGTAGCTGTTCGTAGACTGCGATGGAATATTGAAATGCCATCTTACGAGACTAGGTGCAAATTATTTGGTATCTTACCTCTTTTTAAACGAAGGCAATATTTTTCAATTATGTTTATTCGTGATTTGATAAATGGTCATATCGATTGGCCTTTCCTATTATCATTAATTGGATTTTATGCTCCTTCGAGAACTCTTAGAAATCGTCTTTTATTTTATGTACCTTATCATAGAGTTAATTATGGATACAATGAACCAATTTCTAGATGTCTTTGAGAATCCATAAATATTCTAGTATATTTGATTTTAATCTTAGTAGGGATTCATTTAGGAATAAATTAATTCTGTTGTTAGGCTTTGGTGGTCGTTTTTAAGTATATTTTTGTATTAAGTAAAAGTAATCTAGCGAGAACAGTTTATGTACTCATTTGATTGAAAATAAAATAAAAAATAAAAAATAAAAAAAAAATAAAAATAATATTTACGGTACAAAAGATCTTTTTAGGTCGAAGATTAGAATATTTTTGGTTTCATTCTGAAACGTCTGTTAGCTATCTAATCATGCTTGTAGATGAAATAAATAAATAAATAAATAAATAAATAAATAAAAATAAATACTCAATTCCAAATCAATTGATAAACTTGTAAAATACTGATTTTCTTATTGAGCTTTCGATCAACTGGAATGAACCCTATTGAATCTCTTTAACTTTAAACTCATGCTACTCAGAATATCTATTCATCTATCCCATTTTTTAAAACCGCTCCATACACCCTTAAAAAACCAATAAAACTTGCAACGTTGTCAAAACTGACTATATCCCTCCTCTGGTTATTCACTTTCGATTTATTGAATGACGCAGCAAGTTTTCCCAACAGACTCCAGCAGGAAAAACAATTCCCTTCAACAATGGTCTACCTAATCAGGAGTAAACTTTCTCCTACTGAGTTTCCGAAAATGAATCCGACCAATCCTTATCTTTCCATTTGATTTTGCAAATATATTAGCACAGAGGAAGTACAGCGGGGAGATGGATCGCGGGCCATTGGGATGCCATCAACTTCACCACAAACGAAGAGCGCGCAGAAAGAAAACCAAACCAAAATCAATTAAAACTCGAATTCGGCATTAGACATTCGTAGATACATATACTCTTATTATTGCCTTCATCTACGTGCATCGTCCTGAGAAAATGAATAAATTATTTGCCAGCGATTTCATGTGCCGATAAGAGTGGTTCGTTGCTGTACTACAGACACACAGCCTCCTTGTCTACTAAGAAAGAAGTGAAACTACGAATGCTGCAGGAAATCTATCTCTCATTGTGCACACACCTTGTGAATGTAAAGAATGGCTTTTAATTAATTCAAGAACAACCTGCTGATGAAGGAACCACCATACCCATCACAGCCATAGTCCTGAGGAAGAATGTAAAAAGGAAAACGTTTGTCTTTAGAGATGCGTACACAAAGGCAGCAGCAGAAGAAGCAAAAGCACCTTTGTTTTATGTCCACCAAAATCGCGTTCAGACTTTTCACACCCCCGCCCGACAGATGAGAGTATTAAGTCAAGTTCTATGGCAACCCAACCACCCGCCAAATCGTGGGCGCATTAAATTCATTGTTTTGTTTGGACTGTGTGTTTCTTAAAATGTCATCTACTTATCGCATTTTGAAATTTATTTCCAAGGAGATAATTCCACAAAGGGCTGGCAGAGCACGTCCCGTGTCCTGTCGCCCGGTGTTCTTACATATTCCTGGCAACTAGCGATATCTTTTATCTTAAAAAAAAACAACCAAAAGAAATAAAACGACATGTTGTGTTGATTTGCTCGCAAGTAAATGGACCAATTGTTTGCTTGACTAGCGATGTTGATGAGGCGGGTGTTTGGTTGACGCAAGTATCTTTGGGGTGATTTCACTTTCCGTGTGCCTTCTTTTGTTGTCCCCGTTTACTGGTTAAGTGTTAATTTCATGTTTCAGCCGATTAAAAAGTGAAATATGGTTTTTTTTTGTTTCTTTTGTAGCTATTCCTCGGATTGCCGTGTCTTGGCAACTTGCAAGCAGGCCATTTATATTTAATTAAAAGTGATTTTTTAGCTGTAAATTGTTTATTCGTAGTGGAATTTGTTGCTGTAATTATCAAGCTAAGGAATCGAAAGAGGCTTGGTTTTAATTGAAATGGAAGAAACCTTTTGTTTTGGTTGGTTGAGGCACGGGCCTTAGTATGTAGCAGTTGCTTGCGACAAGGTAGAGCTGATATTAATTAGCCTGACAACGATCCTGTTAAATAAAGCTCTCTGCCACTGTAATCGCATTTGCATGAATTGCGTGAGTTGTAATGGAAAAGGAAGTCGATGTGATTCCTTTTTAATTTATTTTTAAGTCTAAGATGTCTCAGCTATCTTTGACCTTCAAAAATATAGCAAGTTTCAAATATTATGGGTAGTGGAAGCAGAATTGGGTACCAAAAATGGTTCGAAATTGAATTTTTAAGGACGAACGCGAAATATATGTTCAAGAAGGCACATACAATTTGAAAATTTTGCGCCATATGTAGCGAGTTTCGCCGTAGCCAGTAACCCTAATCTTTATAGTTATATATCACACCGCAAGTTAATCCACTTTGGAGCATAAAGTGATTATTGAGCTCATTGGGGTCCAAGCTCTGCAATACGCAGTTCGTCAGCCCTAAACCTTAAAATGCGACTAAGAAGATGACTGGATTTTAATCAGGATCATACAAAGACTACTTTTGAAGATTTTGCAGCGTCGCAGATAACAAGCAATCTAACCGAGAAGTGGAACCAATCTCTTCACCAAGGTGGTGAGAGTAAGATTGTTGCGCTTGATATTTCAAAGGCATCTGACAGAGTTTGGCATCAAGCTCTCTGTCGAATATGCGTGCATTTGGAATCGACGATACTCTTCTTCAATGGATTAGAAATTAACTTTCGGACCGTTCAATTCAAGTTGTTTTGGACGGTTTCAAGTCTGCAACTCACCAAATAAATTCTGGTGTTCCCCAAGGTTCTGTTCTGTCCCCGACTCTCTTTCTCATTTTTATAATTGATCTACTGTCTGTTACTTCTAATCCAATCAATTCCTTTGCTGATGACAGTACCCTCAACTTCTTATATTCGTTTCTTGGGTCCCGCTCCTCATATTCGGGTGTGGAACTGGAACGTCAACGTATATTAAGCTCATGAAATTAAGATCTTAACATCATCACTCAGTGGGGTAAAACCAATAGAGTGGAATCTAATGTTTCCAAAACACAATGCTGTCTCCTGTCATTAAAGCAAAACCCACACACACTGCCATTATCCATGAATGGCACTTGCATCGCTGAAACCGAACGACTTTCCATTCTCGGTATGTGTGTTAATGACAACCTTCGTTGGAATGTCCACATATTTGATGTCGCCAAGAACCCTCCGAAGTGTCTAGGCGATGTAAGAAATATTTCACCCCTTCTGATCTGGCTACAATTTATAAGGCGTTTATTCGCCCGAAACTCGAGTACAAAGCTCATATCTGGTCCGGTGCACCAATAACTTATTTCGAGCTACTTGACAGGATCCAAAAACGCACGATAAAACTCATTAACGACCGAGACATTGCGAGATCGATTGACTCTATAGTCATCGTGGTAATGTCTCCTGCCTTTCGTTATTTTATCGTTATTTCCACCATGAGTGCTCAAACGAAATAACCAGTTGCATTCCGCCCCTTGAACTTTTCAACCGTATTATCCGCCATGAAAGGAATGCTCATCAGTTCACCCTCAAGCCTGTGTTCGGACGTACGGTGAAGTCAAAGAATCTTTCCTCAGCCGTACAACAAGAATGTGGAATACTCTTCCACGCATTGCTTTTCCTTCACATTATAACTTACAAACATTCAGAACCAACATGCTTCAGCATCTCTCCTTTTCTCCTCACCCTAATTTCCTTAACTCCCGCGCTGTGTAGCTTTTATATTATAAGGGTCGCAACAAATCCCTTTAGTGCGTGCTTATTACAAAAAAAAAAATTAATAGCGCTACTAATTATGGTGTACTTGTAGCTCAAAAATCTTCTTAAAAATGTCCAGTGGCAGTCCGTTTCATGAAATGTTTGATGTTCCTAAATTAGAGATTTCATGTGGCTGTAATTGGCACAGTTTAACAAAATTTCCGTATTCCAGATTAACTCGTGTAAGTCTGTTTTCAAATCAGAAAAAAAGCTTTATGGCATCATCTGCAATAAAAAGCAATCAGAATACTCTAAATAGCTTCAAGAAGGATACCATCGCTAGATGCTTCCATAACATTCCATCATTATTGACTGATACCACTGTCGCGCCTGATAGTCGGATAGATATTCTCATAAGTCGTATTTTCTTTGTGAGTGGTAGTATAGTCGTTTTCGCAGAATGATGTTGAGTCCGGCGATACAGCCCCAGTCTTTTTTTTTTAAATAAAAATGAATCCAATTCCAGAGCACTTCTCGGTAATATCACAATGGACCTTTTATATTTATAGCTCTCAGGCTATTGGTTTCGGCCGATTGTCACTTCAAAGATTCATTGTACTACCAGGGGCATGTTGTTGTTTCCCACGGGTATTTAACCTGCACTGCATGGTTACCCATGGCCAACATACACCGTCTCCACAAAGCCCTGTTTTTCCACTCGAAAGCTGTTAAGGGTGTTTCCTTTAGGAGGTTGTGTCCATCAGCCTTCTGGAAAACTTTGCACAAGGATCTTGGATACGCTTGCAAGATTCATTTGCTGCCAAAATTGAAGCCAGACAATCACCGTTTGAGTCGTGAGTTCCGCCATCCGATTCGAAAGTCGATGAACTTTACTACCATCAAAATTATATCACAGTGGCTTTGTGAATCAACAAAATTGTCATTTAGGAGGTTGTGTCCATTGGCCTTGTGGAAAATTTTGCACAAGGACCTTGGCTAAGCGCTTGGAAGACTCATATGCTGCCAAAATTCAAGCCAGACAACCACCGTTTCAGTAGTGGGTTCCGTGATCGGATTCGAAAGTCGATGAAGTTTATTACCATCAAAATTATATCACAGTGGCTTTGTGAAATGACAAAATTGCCGCATTTTGAGCGAGACGAATCTAAAGGTGATCCACCAGCCTCCGATGCAAAAAAATGCACGGCTGGGACGTACTTCTTCAAAAAATCAATGGTAACCGCTACAGAGACCATATTATTTACACAGATCCGAAATTCAACATTTCGCTGCGAAGTTTACGAAATTTTATTACCATGTTTGCACTGAACGGACAACATCATTTCATGAAACAGTTAAGGTCAGAACTTGGTTGCGCGCTTTTTTTCCTGTTGAAATGAGAAGTGGTTGCATCACAATATTTAATTCTTCAATAAAATTAACAAAAATATTCATTCAGTGACTTGATTTAAGTCCTTTGCTGTGCACATTCTCCTTTTTTAGGGTTCCATAGCCAAATGGCAAAAAACGGAACCCTTATAGATTCGTCATTTCTGTCTGTCTGTCTGTCCGGGAATGTCACAGCCACTTTTTTCCAAAACTATAAGAGCTATACTGTTGAAACTTGGTAAGTAGATGTATTCTGTGAACCGCATTAAGATTTTCACACAAAAATAGAAAAAATATATAAATTTTGGGGGTTCCCCATACTTAGAACTGAAACTCAATTTTTTTTCAATATACCTATACGTGTGAGGTATTTATGGATAGGTCTTCAAAAATGATATTTAGGTTTCTAATATATTTTTTTTTTAAACTGAATAGTTTGCGCGAGAGACACTTGCAAAGTGGTAAAATGTGTGACTGTATTCCCAAACGTGAAATGACTGAAGCGCTACGTCAACACCATTCCAAACTCTCGCATGACCTTGCCTCATGCAGGCGTTCGAAAAAAAATCTTGCCGACGGTCCAAAAGTCAGCAGAGCTAAGTATTTGCTTGCATTAAGTAGGAACGACTTGAGATCCTTGGTTGGTTCCGTCACTGGTTTCAGTCCTTTTGACGAGCATCTAAAAACCATTAACGTAAGCAGCTCCGCCAATGTGAGTGTTCACTTGAGTCGGATGAAATGGCATCCCGTTTCATCGGTCAATGCCCTACTTTCATCAGAACCAGGCTCAATAGTCTAGGCAAACAATTCATCCGGGAAGATGCGTTTGGTGATATAGACCTCGCTGCTATCCTTCACTTTGCCAAGGTCACTGACAGGTTCTCCGATACCGACTTAACTGCTAATCGCTAGCAAGCAGCGAGCGAGCAGCTATCCATTGGACCATTAGGCTATTACATACACACATATTATACACACACATTTCTGTATTTAAAAAAATATACTGTTATTTTCTCAAACAACAAGTGAAAATATGTGAGATAATAAAAATACCTATAAGTACTATTATTTTCTCAAATATTTTGACTTTAAATAACAGTATTGTTTTTTATTATTACAGAAACATTCAAGCGGTATTTTTACTAACATGTTTATTTTGACATTCGGGTTCGGTCAAAAATTTTGCGAATTCGTTAGAATGTCTCTATTCGTTCGAATAAAGTAATGTAAATTTTCTATTCGATATCGAATTTAGAAATACAGATTCATCGAATTCGACAAAATAAGCATGAATCATATTTGAGAATTTGATTTTGTGAAAAGAAAAAATCAAAATATCGATTATGGATTACCGTCGAAATTTTGAAAATCTTAATTTTCGAAAATCGATATTTTTGTTTTCAATATTTTAATCATTCGGTCTTTTGATAACTCGATATTTGTTTAGCAGACGAATGAATGGACCACAGGAGGCCACTTTTAATCATACTTAAACCGTGTTGAACCCTATGTATACCCTATTCTAAGGATATTATAATTTTGGCCCATAGCTTAATACATATCTTAGTATTACTCGAAAATACCCGAAATCTATTATATTTTGATCAGCATCGATAGTTATGTCGATCAAGTCATGTCCGTTCGTTCGATGACAATTTGTCGGCCCAGAAATTCGAACTAGAAAGTAGGTTACGTTACGTTAGGTTAAAAAGTGGTATGCAATTGCATACAACACTAGGCACCAGAACGGCCCATCGCGATCCCTAGGAAACCAATTGAAAACCAAGAATTGGAGAAAAACCTATAAACCCTAAAAAAAACTTTTCCGATACAAAGCCCAATCTTCCTACAGAATCTAACCAGCTTCCTATGGTCTGTGCCGCTCAGCTCCCCTAATTCCTCGAAGAAGTATTACCCTAGAAACCTAATACGATTCCATGCTATGCCCTCGCATTCACACAGTGTGTGTGTTATGTCTTCCTCGGCTTGTAGATCAGCACAGAACCTGCACGTGTTCACATCCATCAGACCAAGCCGCCTAGCGTGCTTCCTTAGAAGACAATGCCCCGACATAATCCCAACCACTGTTCTAAGCTGTTCCCTGCTTAATTTTAGAATTTCCTTAGATCTTTTCTTGTCCAAATGAGGCCACAGCGCTCTAGACACCCTATGTCCCTCTAAATTCTGCCATCTGATGTCGGCCATTTTTAAGATCTTCTCATTTATTATTCCCTTAATAACGCCAACTCCCCTCCCCTTCTTGCTAGCTCATCAGCTTGCTCATTTCCTTCTATACCGCTGTTTCCAGGTATAGTCCATCTCAAAGTAAAAGAAAGATCCCAACATGCGCAGTAGCAATTTATTTAAGGGATATTTTCTCTTTTAAAGTATTTTGATCGCATGAAATTGTTAATGCTTTTCTCTACTTTATCTTTTTTGCAGCGATATTGGAAAACGTAATTGCTTTATTATTGATACGTGTTTTAACTGTCATCGAGTTTCACCAATTAATTATTGTAGTAACTCATGAAAAAAGTTTCATGCACGAAGTAAAACATTACAATCAAGAAAATAAAGAAATCATGAAAAATAGCACAATTGAAATAAAATAATGTAAATCAAAAAAAAAAAGAATACGTATCAATAAAAGATATTGTTTGAAAAAAATAAATAGTTGAGATTTTATTTTATTATAGGTATAGTGTGGTAAAGGTCATATAAGTCATAAAAGAAAATAATAAATTATAAAATCATGCAAAAACACGTAAAAATATACCTATTATGCACTTGAAAAAATGGGTTATTAAATGTGGGTAGACAGTTGGACACTTAGGCCTTCCATGAAAGTCGTATCGGGCGGGAAAGGTCGATTTTAAGTGAGTAGAAAAGAGACCCATCTTTTCTCAACTCACCTAAAAATCTACCTGTCAACCTGCGTTCGTGTGAAGACCTGCGTGCCCATGCACAAAGTATAACGGAAATTCCATTTCAACCCTTTTTAATAGTTACTCAAAACTCTGGCTTTCATTACTAAACACATATTTGAGAAGTGCAACACCCAGCAAATTTCCCTTTTCCTTGGGGTGGGTAAATGTGTATCTTTTGCATGCGCCAACGACGGTTCTGTGTGGACAATCACTCATGTCTCGATCGTTGATCGAGAGAGATGTTTTCGCAAGCAGGGGTATATTTGTTGTATGAAATGCGCGCATATTTATTTGTTTAGCTGTAGTTCTGGTTGGAAAAGTAGTTTTGTTGTCGCTAAGAGAATAAAATCACTGATGTGAAGAGACCTGCGCAAGAAATTTTCACTTAAGTTGGGACAGACTATACGTATTGCACCAGTGATGGCTATGCTAGCCGTTCTCTGCACCGTTGCTAGTTTTCCAATTATGCTTTTGTTAGATGCCCTCCACCACACAAGTGAGCCATATGTGAGTATGGGTATCACCACTACTATATATAGCCAGTGTACCATGGCGGGTTTCAGGCCCCATGTTTTGCCTATTGTTCTCTTTTAAATAAAGAGGGTATTATACGCTTTTTTAATTCTTTCCTTTATGTTAAGATTCCAATTTAATTTTCTATCTAGGATTACGCCCAAATACTTCGCACTCTCCGTAAGGGACAGTTCCTCTCCGTCAAGTTTCGGGAGATTGATGTGCTTTATTTTGTGTCTTCTCGTAAACAGGACTAACTCCGTTTTCGAGGGATTGACATTTACTCGGCAGCCCTTAGCCCAATTACTAATTTACTTTAAGGCGGTCTCTGTGATCTCACATTAAGTATTTAAATATTTTCCCTACACTACTATAACCAGGTCGTCCGCATACGCGGTGGCACTTATACTCATTGACTTAATTTCCTTTAGGACATTGTGAATGACCAGTACCCACAACAGTGGCGATATGACTCCCCCCTGCAGGGTTCCTCTGGTTGCAGACATTCTTATGGAGCTTTGACAAAGGGAGCAGTTTATGCTCCTTTTGGCAAGCATGTTGCATACCCAGTTTATGATTCGCTATTCCCTGTTAAGACGCTTTTTATAGCTCTACCTTCAACGTTATTAAAGGCTCCCTCTATGTCAAGAAAAGAGGCCAAAGTAAATTCGCCGCAGTGTAGACTACTTTCAATTTTACCCACTACGTTGTGTAGAGCAGTTTCTACTGATTTACCCTTTAAGTATGCGTGCTGTGATTCGCATAAAAAACCATTGCTACATTTGTTTCTAATGTGTTCCACCAGACGCTCAAGGGTTTTGAGCAAAAAGGACGACAGGCTGATTGGTCTGAAGTTTTTCGCCGTCGTCTGACCCTGTTTGCCGGCCTTGGGTATAAAAACAACTAGAAAGTAAAATTTGGAACATGTAGCCTTCAGGGGCCCAAAATGATCAAATGTAAAGATTTTACAAAATTTATTTTTCGAAGAAACTAATCGAAATTAAACTCGTATTCTTCGGAAGGTGTGTAGATAAAGTTGTTTATAACATTCCATTGTACAAGGTTTTTTGCCATGCCCAATTATTAGGGCCTTTTTTATACAAACAACTTTTTTCGATAAAATCTTTTAAAAACAAAACAAAAAAAAATTTTATAAGTAAAAAAATATATAGACAATATCCTACCTATTACGGGTGAATTGTTACACCCATAATTCGAGGCCTGCCACGCCCATTTTTTGTGGGATAGGAACATGAAAGGGTATCCGACAATTCGCCCACCGAACTGTTGCCTTTCCTTAAGTTTTCTTTATATATTTCTATGAACTAACCAAATATAACACATTTTTTTTTTACATGCACAATGCAATTTTCTGTTTGCAAATGTATTAGAAGTAATCTTCATCTCTTATCGGTTTGGTGAAAATGGACATAACTCCTCGGCTGACGTGGTTAAATGCGAATGTAATCAATCAGGGCATAGCAGTGCTACACCATTCCACATACTTGTAGCCAAAAGAGCGTTTTGTATATTTTTTCCTTTTATCGGAAGTCTGTCAAACTTCATTTATGAAAACGAAATACAGTAGAAATCGGTTATAACAATACCTGATATAGCGATGAACCAGATATAACAATATATTTTCAAAGTCCCGGCAAAACTCCGTTTAATTCAAGGTAATTTGCAATCGGTTACAACGATGCCGGATATAACGATGAAATCGGTTATAGCGATGACATTTTGCCATATTTAAGTCTAAAATCTGTTTATAGCGATGGAAAAAACGTGTTCTTGCATGCCTACAGCCTGTTACTTTCATTCTGCTTACACATGTATCGATATTGTGAATGCACATCATAACCAACGAATATACCACGTCGAGTTAATCAGTTCTCGTAAGATCACCGCAATTAAACGACGTTGGGCGCGGTTATTTCGTAGATGGGGGACCGTTTGAGAAAAACCGAGTGTCGTTGGCCAGTCCCATCTACGAGCTGAGCTAGATACATACATACATATATGTATCCGTGTGGTATAACAATGGACCTAAATTGGTCTAAGTTTGTCGGCTTCTGCCGACAGCCACCTAACGATGACGATAATGCCACTGAAGATGAGGAGACCGAAGAAATGCACGTTCCATCTGTAAACGAAGCACTTTCTGCAGTGGCAACACTAAACCGCTTCATGGTCCTGAATCCTGTATGGGCCGCTTCGAATTCAAATCCAAACGTTCGAATCCAAACATTGGACAACTCTCTTCGAAAAATACATATTTTACTCAGCTAAATGTACAAAACAAACAGAAATTAATGATTTCTTTCCTCAACAATTTCCTTGATCATTTGAAGCAATTTTTTTAATAAAGTTTTCTTTGTTTTTAACTTCATTTTCACTGCACCGGATATAACGATGAATCGGTTATAAAGATGACATTCTAAGGTCCATTCGATATTGTTATAACCGATTTGTACTGTACCTACTTTATCAGCAAACACAAATAATGCACTTTTTTGAATTTAAAAAAAATTGTATTTATTTCAATATTCAATGTTTAAATGCTTAAGGAAAAAAAATTAACAAATAAAAACAAACACTCCAACCAAACTTCTTCTAAAACACATACGAGTAAATGCTTTTAAAAATGATCTAATTTTACATTATTCTCTTTTCAACTGCAATTTAATTTAATTAACTCTGTGCTTGTACACTATCTTATGTTTATTACTAAGGTTTTTTTCGTACTTTAAAAATTCTTTTTAAACATGTTTCTTTCTTAAATAATAATCTCTCATGTTTATTTTAAAAATTACAAAATATTTTTTAAGCGCACAACAACTTAAATTTAAGCTTATAAGTTGCTAATTTTTAAAAGTTTTTATTATATTTTTTTTTTTTTATAAATATGTATTGTATTTGTGTATTTTGAGACAATTTCTATTATAAATTATTGTTAATGGGCAACTATGGAAGTAATAGCTTTTATAATGTTTTTAAATAGTTTCGGTGGACGGAACTCTAATAAAATGAGTTTTTGTTTATTTTTCGTTCTGTTTGTTTTTAAAAATAATTTGCTTAGGTACTTGAGGAAATAAGATTTCATAATTTCGTAATCATTACAAATTAAAAAAAAAATGGCTCACCTTTGCAAACTTTTGTGTAGAAGTGATATGTGTACCTTTAGATATCAAGTTTTTCTGATATAACTTACCTACAAAACTTTCTACAAAATATCACAAACAAAATCTTGCTATTGGAAATTAAAGTCTCCTGGAGGGATAAACAAAATGCAGTCTAAACAGCAATCTAAGCTTTACGAATAACTCAAGGGTAAATCCTCAGAAAAAAATCGTTCTATAGCAAGGGTTTATCTCTTTATTCTATTATTTTTCCCTTATGAACGTTAAAACCAAAAAAAATATTAGACATTAACGGCCCATATAGGGCCTAAAACGTAGCTTCTCCAAGCGTTTGCTTGTGCGGAGTAAAAAGGGACCTACATGTTAAGGCCGAATCCGAACTGCAAATTTAAGAAACTTCTCATTGCAACTGATAATCTTGGATGTTTGTCAGACGTTCGCAAGAGGTAAGGCAGTGGAAAAAACTTTAGATGTTACTTGGCTCCAGCGGGATTTGAACCGGGGACCTTTCGATCATGAACATTTCTATTGTAAAAAAAACAATGAAAAATTTTGTGAAAAGATGCAGAAAACCTAATAGATTTTATGATAGTTGTGAGAAGATGCAGCAGGTAAAAAAGGGAAATATAATTTGTTACCTACATTTGTTATTTACTTTAGCATGCTTTAAAACCTTCGTTAAAAAAAACGAACCCAACGATGTTAGGAAGATAAGACATCAAACATCTTCCTGTTTTATCGATCAAATTATATTTACCGGGGACGCAAAAAAAAAGAGAACGATTGACTCATAAAGCGGAAAGCTTAGTCTGACAGGAGTAACGGTTTAAAAACAAATAGATTCCAGCTCTTCGGTCTAAACATTTCACCTAATCGAATTGCACCACAGGGGCTATGAGAACAACACCAACTGCGGGTATGAAGGTCATGCTAAACCTCAAACCCCTTGCTTTATTTGTGAAAGAAGCTGCCGCAAACACTGCCCTGAGACTAAGCCAGACTAAAGACTGGAAAAACAGCCTGACAGGACATGCGCAAATCCTTCAGGAAATAATGTTGCACTTTATTTAAACATTGTAAATATTCTTTAAATATTGTTAACCTTGTACCTTATATTAAGCTTTTTTCGTTTAAATTAACTTTATTATTTACAATCGTTTCTTATTTTTTGTTATAAATATTATATGCATATGTCCGATTCTAAGCTTTATTATAAACAAGATGTTAATCTTAAAATCAAGCTACGATGATAATAAAATACAAAAATACAAATACAAATACACAGTCCCCCCGTTATGAATTTGCTAGACCTTTTAACACTTACTGCCCAGCAGTGAAAAATGGCATACAGACCAACCTCCTCCCATCAGATCCACGATACCTATCTACACTGACGGCTGAAAGATAGACGTGGGTCGGGGGTATTGCTGCGGGATTCTATTCAGAGATTCTCGGAATATCCAGGTTTTCACAAATTTGCGATATCTTTCTCTTGTTTCTACTAAACTTGCAGGAAAACAAAAATATGCGAACAGCTTTTGTTTTACTACAAGTTGTTCGAACGTTACTGGCTAGGGATGAGGCTACTATTGCGATGGCTAATTTTAATCACAATGCTTATGCACTGAGCAGAGAGCAGTTGCGATTGCTACTCAGTATAAGTATAACTGATCGCTGCTCTTCACTTTTTCCTTACTTACCTGAACGAAATAAAACAAATCCGAAAAACAGAGATCCGCACAAACAATTCCTTTACCTATATCTATAGCAATCCTATGCCACACCAACTCGATTCATCAGAGGTAACACGTAGCAGTTGCACATACCTCCCCACACAAATAATATATATACGTTCACAAAAATATATATAAGATCGAAAAAGAAAATGAAAAGCATGCCTACCTACGTGGACGAAACGAAGTGCGTCAGAGAAACGAAACATTTGATAATGATAGCAGTCATAATATGCTGAGCACGAGGCAGATAGCAAGTAGTAGACTCACTGCTTTTTAGTGTGATTGTTCTTCAAGGAACCGATAGCATAGCAGACTGCTCGCAGCTGTTAGTGTTCTATTGCTTTTCTTCATTGCCGTGAAAGCAGGAACCTATAGCCTGAGCATACATTGTTACTATCTTTGTTCTGCGCATTCGCCTTATTCCTGGAACGGTGCAGCATTGTGTGTATGGCTGTTTTTTGTTTTGGGTGATGCTCACTTAACGAATTTACATACATTTCTTAACAAATAAGTATGTATTTGTAATGGCAGATTTCTTAAGCGTTTGGCTTTTATTTAACAACAGCAACACAGGACAATTCCAGTTATACAAATTGTATTTAAGTTGATAAAGTAATGCTTTCCATTTACTTTTTAAAGATTATTTCATGTAAATTTTGACCACGAATTCGTTTTAAATGGTCCTTATGGAGAGTCCAAAATTCAGTCACTTTTTCGAGCATATTGGCTGATATCTTGCCAATTACAAATGTCTGCCAAGGCTGCAATATACGCTAACTTATCGGCATATACGAATGCATTGACGTAACCCCATAAAAAAAATTTAAATGTATCGCACGATCTAGCCGGCCAATTCAATGCTCCAAAACCGGTTGCTAAGTAGGTCGATTATGACGACCTTAAAATCGTCGAAGTGCACGATCAACATTTTTCACAGAGCACGATTTTTTTATAATAAAACTCAATAGTTTGTAAGCGTTGTTCAGGTGTAAGTCTTTCCATGATGAAAAAATGGCAATGCTAACTGAGAATGTTTAACTTTGACACGTCATGTCAAACCGCTTCTAAGGATTATAATTATGATGGACTTACAACGTGTGTACGTGAATTGAGTATGTCATACTCCCAGTTGAGATGAGTTCTTCATTGTTTAAATAATCGTAATTAGTACCGTGGGAATTTCATCATCCTTGTCCACACTTAGAGACAAAGTATAGCGTACTAAGTACTATCAGACTGAGAAAGTTGTCAGCGTCCATCCAAACCATTTTTCTTTACCTACTGAGATATTTAATTATAAAAAGCATATTCAAAACTTATTGCATTCAAAGACAAGTAGCAATGATGGATAATTGCATTTTATGCAGAAACCGGATAAAATGGCAAATTGCAACTTATACTAATCTAATTTTTCCTATAAAATTTCAATGATAAAACTTCCAGCAAAAATACTAAATGTTTAACTTTTTAGTAAAATGTTACTTAGTAAAGTTCTTTACCTGCATACCTTGATTTAAGGTTTGTGGGCTGCCACTATGCTATCTTAATTCGTCGAAGTCGAATCTTATCAAGCACGTCGTTAGAAGATAATTTCTATCTTAACAGTGATGCAATCACTGCTATTTAGAGCTGCTCTTTTTATGTATTGCTCTCTGCGATCACTTCTCCTTACAAATCGTCGATAAGCACATATCCATGACTGACACTGACGTTGCTGCGAACTACCCTCTTTAGCAAATGATTTGTGCAATGAGCACTTTGTAGATATGTTAGATTTTCCGAATGCATGGATTTGGTCTCTTTCATAAACATTTAAAAAAAGAACGCATCCACACTATGATATGACCGTACGAAACAAAATAATAATAATCATGCGTTAAACAATAGAAGCTAACAATATGCATTCTTCTACACACAATTTGTTAACGCCGTTCGTTGTTTTATGAAATGAATAAATATATATTTTTTTATATTTATATCCTACTTATGTATTAATATGAACAACCAAAGAGTAAAGCCAAATAGAGAAAAAACATTTGCCAATTGAAAAATAAAACCATTTTTATTTCTTTTAATTAATATAATTTTTATTAATAATAGTTTTTTCTTTTACAAAAGAAAAAGAAATATAGGTATACTTTTTTTTCAATACAAAAAAAAAAGAAAAATTAAACACTATAGGTAATGTAAATTTTCAAAACCAAAAAATCAAACGACCAAGTACAAAATATTTAATTACTTTTGTAGTAAAATAAGAGATAAAAATTATTTTATTCTTATTCTTAAAAGTAAACATATCGATTATTTGTGCTATAGGAATACAATAAAAAAAAAACAATACGTAATGCATGTAAAAATCAAATATAAGTACGATAGAAAGAAGTATACAATTACATAAATAAATTTATATGAAAACTTAACATCACATTGCTTGAATTATTAAATTGTATTTGCTTATGTACTCAGTATATAAATGATTCACTTATTTAGTTTCTTTTTTCCATTAATTATCATATATAATTATATAATAATATTATGTAAAGTAATATATATATATTATATATACTTCCTCTTCCGGTATTTTTATAAATTGATTCTTGTTAAATATTATTTCTTTGTTTAATTTTAATTCGATATGAAACATTGCGGAGAATGAGATGTTTATTTTTTTGTTTAAATAACAAAAAAGCTGCAAGAAAATGTTTATTATTTATTTTTATATTGTTATATTCTGATGATGATAATGTTGATTATGGAGTCAAAAAAAAGTGATTATGATTTGTTTTACTGTTATATAAAATTCCTTCACTTATATTTATATATATATATGTTTGTTTAAAATTAACTAAATTTTTAGTGGATTTTTCATGTCATATGATTTTTATATTTTGTTAGGTTCTATGCATGAAAATTCAAAGAGCAAGTTTTATGTATTTGTTTTGTTGTAGAAATAATACTTTTCAACTTATGTCTATCAGTACAGCGCCGATTTAAGGAAGGTGTGTTTTTGTCAAATATTTTTCCCCCAGTTGGTGGTGGTTGTTTATTTTTATTCTACACTGCTGCGGATGATATTCTTTATGGCGACGTTAAGTTAACATTGTTGTTTTGTTACCTATGTTCAATACTTTTTTGCGTTGCTTGGCTTGGAGAGATAGAGATGAAGAGAAGAGAGGCAGAGAAAAGGAGTGCTTTTAAAAATGCATGGACATAGCACTACGTTAATTATTATTTTCTGACGTTGTCCTGTCGTTTTTTCGTTCATGTGGGAAGGCAGAGTTGTTGTTTTCCTTTTTTTATTTTTGACAGGAAAACGATATTTTATTATTCTCGGGAATAAGGGCTTTGTGGTTGGCAGGGGCGTTATCGTTCTTGATGCGGTAAATAACTTATTGGAAAAGTTTAATGGACGAAAATGAGAGTTTATTTTGATATCAGACATTGTTTTTACGGAACACTTCGTTGGGATGTTGATTGCTGAAGTTCTGTCGCGTGGAGCATTGCTGAAATAATAAAATAAAATTATAATGATTAAAATTAATGGATTTTATTGGCGTTTCACATATAAAAAATAATTAACAACTACCAAATTTGTCTGAAATATGATAATAGCAATCCTTTTGAAGGCACACTGTGAGTTATTGTTTGGCAAAAATGCTGATATATTGCATTCCTGCATTAAAATAAAATACAAGTTGATAATAGATATTCCATCAAGCTTATTTTGAAATTTGATAGAAGATGTGCGGTCTCTAAGAAAAATGATATAAGGCCGGTTTGGGAGGATTCATACACAAATAGTTTGAGTCTTATTTTGAATAGAATTCAATGTGTTAAAATTGGTACCAATATAAGCAGTTCTAAAACAAATAACTTCGGGGTGGCTCAAGATTCTGTACTTGGTCCAATTTTATTATTAATTTATAAATTCCTTATTTTCACTTCCTTTCTTGCATAAAACTTAAGCTTTCGCTGATGACCTTAGAATTTTCAATAGAAATGCCGTATTAATTGCTCCAAAATTGAAATTGTAGATACTTTAAGGTATCTTAGTGTTACCATAGATCAAAATTTGGACTGATTCAATCACATTTCTTCCTTAAAAAAACAACTACTGCCATCTACTCGTTGCGTTTTCCGTTTTAGTAAGTGTTGCTCTCTTAACACTTTCAAAATGGTTTACTATGCCTTAGTCCGATTGAGATTACAGTATGGAGTTTGCATTTGGGTTGGCGTTTATTTTAGTAAACTGTAACAATTTACTGTCGTCCAACAATTTACAATACAAAAAGTTTTGTAGTTTGTTACCACCGTCAGCTCACACAATGGAACTGTTCCTTTGCGGATTTATTTTACTTTAAAGTTCTTAAGGTCTTTTTCACGTCTGGCGCATATCTGGAAAGTAGAAATTCTGGCCTACGCAGCTTACATAGCCATTCAAACTTTGTTGTATATGTTCCTGCTTTTCGCAGTACAAGTTACAGAAACATTTACTCCATTGTTTCATCCAAACTATTTAACAATCTGCCCTTGGAAATTCGACCAATTTGTGCGCGTTTACAAATATAATAAAATCATGACCTCTGGATTTGATCAAAACCCTCTAGCTGTATTCAGTATAGAAAAAGTGATTTGATCACTTGCTTATCTGTGCATGTGTCTATGTATTTTCTATTTGTATAAATATTATTTTTACTTAAATAAAGAGGGCACTAACTGTTTTATATGTTTTATATTATATTTTTTTTTTGTTTAAATTTTTTTGTAAAAATTTAATCTTCTTTTTAAACATCCTGTCCTTCCACGATCCAGAAAACATTGTTCAACGCTTTAGAGAATGCCAATGCTATAGAAAAACCCAAGATGATGGATACGATTCATTTCGTCATTTTAAACTGCATCGCATATATCCTTAGCACAAGGAAACAAGGAAAGCAGGAAGGATTTTTAAATCCCATTGATAAGAGTGACGTCCCTTTGCACGCATACCACGTTGATCATCTAGGTCCAACGCCATCCACAGCAAAGAATTACAAGTACCTTTACGTTGTGGTAGACGCCTTTTCGAAATTTGTGTGGATATACCCCGTGAAGTCAACAACATCTGATGAAGTCATAAGGAAGATGGAGCTTCAAGCATAGGTGTTCGGAGATCCATTTCGTATTGTGTCGGACAAGGGAACAGCATTTACCTCTAACACTTTTCGCCAGTTTTGTGAAGAGCGAAACATTCAACATGTCACTACAACAACAGGAGTATCCCGTAGAAACGGACAAGTTGAGCGAATAAATCGTACTATATTCGAAGTGCTTACAAAACTTTCGATTGATGATCCGATGAAATGGTACAAAAAGGTACAAAAACTCCAACAAATTTTATCATAAATAGTAAGCCGCAGTACTGGAAAAACACCGTTTGAGATTTTGTAAGACTGTAATGTAGCAAAGTTAATAGAAGAAACCCTGACGAACAATTTTCTTGATGAACGCGACGAAATAAGACGTAAAGCCAAAGATCGAAGCGTCTTACTTCGGGAGGAGAATCGTAAAGGATATAAGGGAGGCGAAAGGTTACAAAGAAATATCAGGTGCACGAGTTAGTGGCGATCCAGCGAACTCAATACGGAGCTGGACTTAAACTGTACCCAAAGTGTTTGGGCCCATACGAAGTGGTCAAAGTAAGGCACAACGATCGATACAAAGTACATAAGATAGCCGATCATGAAGGGCCTAACATTACATCCTCTCTGCTGACTATATGAAGCGAAGACTCCAATGAAGAATCGCCCGGGACAGGCGATGTGCAGGATGGCCGAATGTAGGATCACCCTGTCCTTCCACGATCCACAAAACATTGTTCAACGCTATAGATAACGCCGGTAAAACGATTCGGTGCAGAGAGTTAGTCGAGGAGTCGGCTACGATTGTGTGCTACGTAGGGTCAAGTCGAGCTGATTGCAGTGCGTCGCCAATACGGTGTCTTTTTCTCCATTTGTTAATTATAAACCTAATTAGTTTAAACTTTAAAGTCAAGAAAATTCTTGAAGTTTCTTTTTGTATTTGACCGTGTTTCATATCAATGAATGAACCCACCCTATCCCGATCCTACACATATCAATAAAGAAAACTCGGAGTTTGAATGTTTGACTTTATTATTATTTAATTTAATTTAATCTTGTGTGTAACATGCCTTACTATTCGTATTAGACCCCTAAAGTTACTATATTTTGTAATCAGCATGTTCTTACGTCTTTCACCAGTTTGGACGCTCTAAAATTAAAGCTACAAAGCTTAAATTTGGAGTATATAACTTCTATCTGGAAGCATGTACGTGTCGAAATCGTAAAAAAAGGCAGGTCACTCCTAGATCACACAAAGGCAATAACACCAGCATTTGAATGGGCTCATTGATGAAATGATCCGAAATCACGAAGCCTACCGAAAGGCGGACCAGGAGGGATACAGTAAAGTGGGAGGCTTATGATCCCCTGAATCCTGATCATAACCTCGTCGCAAAGGAAGAAGGCCACTAGGTACTTTTTTGCTTCTGTCCTGTCCAAAACTCATGTGGTGCCAGTGTAGCGCTGGCAATCACCTTTATAACGCCGTGCATCATAATTCTTTACGGACAAAACCGTTAGTCTAATTATCAAAAAAAAACAGTTTGCAAAATCGTTACAAGAACTCCGTACTAACGTAAGGGATTGTGGGTTGGTTGTGAGCTCAATTAAGATAGATTAAAGGGTTAATCCGTTTCACTGGCAAGCACCTTTACGTTTTTTAAAAGTTTAGAGACTGAATTTTTTAATTGGTAACCAGAACCCCAGCATATACCTAAATATCCCATCTCAAAAATGCAGTTAATGGTATATGGTCATTTTAATATGTCTGTGGCATACGTACATAATTCCTGATTTAGACGTACAGGGACGAAATTAGAATATCACTGCAGTCCCCATCCCCCTCAGCAAAAAAAAAACACCAATTGTCGTAAAAGGCGACTAGCGGGAAGTGGTGTCGAAGGCGGATCACATCAATGCAATTTGATTGGCCTCAGTGATAAAGTGATCCGAAACCAGGAAGCATGAGGATGTTTATTGAGGTCGAACCGGCGAACCCCACAGGCGGAACGGTAAATATTTAGTAATAGAGTAAAGTGGGAGGGTTACGATTCCTTAATCCTAATCATAACCTCGAAGTAAAGAAAAGAAGAAGAAGAAAACCTGAGAATTAACCCCCCTTAACACCCGTTTTACGGGTGGGAACAGTGACATGTCGGGGAACGTTGAACCTGCGACGAAATTTGCTTTGAGGATGTGGTTTAGGATGTTGATGTCTTTATGTTATTATTATTATTATTATTATTATTCTTCTTTATTTTTTTCACTAATAACAAAAAGTGTACAAGTTATGCTGGCGTCTGCCGGAAGTGACATTATAAAACAAAAGTAATAAAGTAACAAGAAAAAGGAAATGAAAGTAAGAAAGTAAAAAGTGAATATTAATGTTACAATTTTTTTTTTTAAAAAATAAAAAATAAAAAATTGATGAGTAAAGCGAGTTTTAACAATTTTAATGATTTGCAACATAAAGGGGTTACAATTTTGGAGTGATTTGGAACACAAAAAGATAACAATTGTATATGATTTGGAACATAAAAGCAATAATAGGCATAAAACGTGGTTTTTCAAAAGCTATTACGATATATTAGAGCATGTTTGCAGTAACTATACAGGGTAGTCCAACCTCGAGCACCATTTAATATTTCGTAAAGAGAATTAGCGGACAAAAAACTTTCTTGAAAATACAGTCGTCAAATCTCTTGTAGGATCGGGCAAACTGCAATAAAATGGTAAATATCGTCTAACTCTCTTCTGTTGCCCAGATAACAAATTTGTTGAAGATCGACTCTATGAGGGATGAAATTTAGGTTAAAGATTTCGATTCTCGCTTTGAATACCATGCTTATTTTGAATGCTGAATTCTTTACATTAAAGTAGCTGTCTTCAGTAAGTATTCGATGATTAAGATTTCGGTAGATAGTTCTGGAAGTTTTGTCTTTATGTTGTTCCTCCAGGGATCGCGATGGGCACATTATAGTGCGTAGTGTTTTATGACAGCAGCTGACCCTGCCAAACTTAATTTTTTGGTAAAGTGGGAACAGATATAATAAGGACCCTTAAAAGTGATTACCCTGAGAGTAAACAATAAAAAGTAATTTTTTCATCTCCGAACTGACTTGTTTTTGTTGGCCATATGGTAAACTGGGGCACGTTCATTATCGGGGCACATTCGTCAAAGCCGATTTCGACGGGATGCACTTTTAAGTAAGCAACAGTAATGGAGATGAATGCATCCATTGTTGAATACATGAACGCGATCAAAATTTTACACTTGTAGTTAGGCGCCCAAAAAAGTTAGGTGTACCTTTGTGTTTTTCTCCACTCCGTTGTTATTTTGTACAAGAGGTAAGTAAGAGATTCCTTTAAGTCAATTATTATTATTTTAAAAACAGTTTTTTTTTGGCCTGCCAGTATACTAAGTTGTGATGTGAACTGGCTGTAATTAACAGTGGCAAGAATTTGTGAAGAAGAAAAAAATGTGAGAAGCTGGGGCACATTCAGCATCTAAGGTCGGGCACTTTCAGCAGATACCGAATATGCCCCAAAATTAAAATTTTCGGGTAATCTAACATGTTATTTTTATGTTACGTAGATATGGTACGACCCTATCAAAAGAACAGGGTTTCTATAAATGAGGAGTCAATGAAAAAAAGCAGTTGACGATGTTGTTAAGAAGATTTCATCTGTGGCCGGAAAGTAGGATACTTTTTATACTTTTATTCATCATAAAAACATAACATTTTGTATACGTATCTGCGAAGCCTATGGCTTATCTGCAGAAGATTAATCTTTAACAATTTTAATTTATTTAGTAGCTTAGTATTTAAATTTCAAGTTAACATTATAATATGAAACTAGTTAATAATTTACGGATTTTAGCTTGAGAGAAAATTATGTATAAAAAATCTAGGTTTGCAAGTTTATTTCATTATTTAAGAAAAAGTTTTTAATCGCTTTTTTTCTAGTTTTAAAGTTTACAATGTTCGTTAGAGCACGGGGAAGGTTGTTGATTGTCTCAGGAACGCTGTATATGAGTTGTCTTCTACCATACTTATTAAAAGTGCTAGATACTTGCAGCATACCTTGAGCACGTCGTCTAGTGTTTACCTCATGATTCAGTGGTCTAACAAACCGAATATCGTTATAGTATTCCAGAGTGAGCGTCATCTTGAAAATGTCTTCCACACTCAGAACTTTGAAGCTTAATTCGTTGTTTCGTGTATTGCAATTGACTTGCTTTAACGCGGATTTTTGAAGTTTTTGCAGCTTTTGTATATGGGTTGACGATGCGTTACCCCAAGCAAGAACACCATATCGCAGTTTGGACTCAATGAGTGCATAGTATACCTGTCTCAAAGCGGGCACCGTTGCATGGTATTTTAGGTGAGCTAGTGCAAAGATGGCCTTCTTTAAATCCATACGTAATTTATCGATGTGTTTGTTCCATAAGAAGTGACAGTCGATGATGACTCCTAGATATTTATAGCTGTCAACAGCTTCGATGACTTCTGAGATGGAACTAGGACATGCATCATTCCTCATAAAAATTGGTATATGCGTCGTTTTGAAACTTGGATTTCTGATGTGAATAATCTTTGTTTTCGATGCGTTTATCACTAAACCGTTGTCGTGGCACCACTTTACTGCGACATCCAATTCTTCCTGCATCACTGCTGTAGCTCTTTCTAGGGACCTGTTACACACCACGATAGCTGTATCGTCAGCAAAAGCAAACGGTATACTTTGTTTGAATGCTCGGAGAAGTTCATTTGTATACAGGATGAATAGGATTGGCCCTAGTTTTGATCCCTGTGGGACACCATATTCCACATTACTTCTGTCACTCTGTACATCACAAATTTTTACGCAAAATAGCCTGTTGGACAGGTAATCGGTCAACCAATCCGCCATTAGTCCTCTTATACCAATACGTTGAAGCGCTACAAGAAGTGTTTTGTGGTTTAAGGTGTCGAATGCCTTACTGAAATCCATGAAGAGTACCAACACGTGATGACTTTTGTTCAAGCTCTGGTTGACACAATTCGCGAATTCTGCTAACAGTTTACTCGTACTTTTATTTTTTTGAAAACCATATTGACTTTTATGAATTGGAGCATGAATGCCAATAAAGCTATTTATTCGTGAAGTGATAACACTTTCTAGACATTTTTCTATTACCGGTAGTATTGATATCGGTCTATAGTTACTGAGCTGACTTTTATTTCCACCTTTGTAAATAGGCCTTACTACAGCTGTTTTCAAGATGGTTGGTATCTTTGATTGTGTCAGACTTATGTTAATGAACTTGCTTATAATGGGTGCAAATATGTCGGCGTTTTTCCTGATATCGGCCGCTCGAATTCCATCAATTCCTGGCGATTTATCTTCACCCAGCAAACTTATTATACTATAAACTTCTTGAACGTTTGTTGGTCTTACGAACATAGTTTTTTCCAGTATTCTATTCGTATTAACATATGTAATTGAGTCACAGTGATGGATTATCTTCTTCGTCTGAGTTGAACGTCAAACTCTACAATCAAGACTTTCAAAAGGAGACCTTTTAAGACAATCATATGTCGCTTATGTTAAAAAGAGCGCTTTTCACCATTTTGGCTTAACATATGATTCTTTTCGAAAGTTGGCCTTTGAATATGCACTTAAAAATAATATATCACATCCAAATAATTGGGATGTATCTAAGGACGATTGGCTATATGGATTTTTGATAAGAAATCAAAGCCAGTCTTGAAATACCAGAAAACATCAGTGTTTCTCGAGTGAAAGCCCTGAAAAGAATAGCCGTTGAGATTTATTTTTCAAATCTTCGAGAAGTTAATGAAAGATATCGTTTTCTGACAAAAGAAGTTTAAAATCTGGATGAATCGCAAATAGCAAATGATCCAACTTCTAGATCTCGACAAAAAAATATTTTTTATTTGGACTTTACAAATTATAAAGTCAAATGATTTTAATAAAAACCAAAATTATTGTCAGCATTTTGAATCAATTCTCTTAGTAGGTATTTATTTGTTATCTTTAACATGCTTTATGTTTCATGTGATCGTTTAAAAGTTTTACTTTTTTGACTTGAATTCAGCCCTATTTTTATACCCTATTCTAAGGGTATATTAATTTTGACGCATAGTTTGTAACATACCTGAATATTGCCCGTAAACCCCTAAAAGTTACTATATTTTGATAAGCATCGATAGTAATGTCGATCTAGCCGTGTCCGTCCGTCTGTCGGCAAAAATTAGGACTTTAAACTGGGCCTAGAGAACTGAAATTTTAACAATATACTCTCTAGGGTCCCGAAATAATCAAGTTAACGAATTTTTGAAATCCGCCCACAGACACGCCCACAAACTCAAAAAAAAAAACAAAATTTTCGAAAAAATCGAATTTTGAGCTAGAAAACTGAAATTTTTTATAAATGATCTATGACTCCTAAAACTGCTCGGGAGATAATATTTTCAAAATCCGCCCACTGACACGCCCACAATTAAATAAAACAATTTTATTGAAAAACCAAAGATTGAGCTAGGGAGCTGAAATTTATAATATATACTCTCTAGGGGTTCTATATGCTCATTTGTAAATATTTTCAATTCAATTTCAATTTAAATTATATCACAATTTAAATTTTTTTTTTTTGTTGAAAATCCAGTTTGAACTAGGGAGCGTTTTTTTCACAAAAGCTTAGTTTTTTCGATAAAATCCTTTAAATATTATATAACAAAATATGTAGAGCGTTCTTAACAATTCAACAATACTTAGACTTTTGTCACGCCCACTTATGCGGGATAGGAATAAGAATAGGGTAACCAGCATTTCGCCTAAGCGGACTGCAGCCCGTCCCTATGTTTTTATATTGAATTAAATTTAATTGTTTGTTATTTTTTATAGCTTTAAAATAAATATAAGACGAAACAATTCGTATTTTCTATAGAGACACTTAAATGCCGAATGGTCCCCACCAAATGCCGAAGCTGCCCCTTTCCAAGCACTTTCAGCAAATTCTCTTGAATTTTTTAAACACGAAAATTATTTACGAAAATCATTATTTTATTACCTAGGTATATGCAATTTGTTTTTCAAAAATGGTTCTTCAATATTGAAATTATCTGTCAGGTACTTCAAAAAAAATTGCGTTTAGCGTATAAATGAATCAGTACGAAGCTTCAAGAAAAAGTTAACGAATGTGCCCCAGCTTACCATACAGATTGAAGTGGAAATCTTCTATGGAATCGTATCTTAGTATTACAATAGTTCTTCGGTTTGCTTTAGACTGGACAAGAAAACTAACTGCAACTCGAAAATTGCTTTAGAAACAAAACCCATCGCTACGAGGACATTAAAGCCACACATTAAGCATGCAAACTTTCGTCCTGTAATAATTATCTTGGATTTGTAGTTTATTAATATTGGCCATTGCCCTCCTTCAGACACAGGGGGAATCAATGTTCAAAATATGCTTCCAATACCACTCCCCAATAATTTAGACTTATGGCAGTATCCCACATCAGAACATTAAAAACTAATTAAATCAATTAGCATTGTGTGCGTTTACAAGAACCATATGTGACATAGACAAGTAGCCCCTGGCCATCTGTACTTTCCACTCTGATATACTATTCTACCGAAGGGTGGTGGGATAATTTTAAACGTAATTTCCCAATTTGATTTTGACTTTATTCAATGAAACAAAGTGGACAAAGAGTAAGTAGTACATACTATCCGCTTCCATGGCTTTAATTACAATATAATTGCTCCCTAACCTTTATGAGTACGTAAAAATATTACAAAACAACTTACCGCTTGCGTCTTTTCCCAGGACTTCATTGCCGACTTGTACTTCTCGAATTCATGACACCAGTCTGAGTAGATCTTCTGATAGTCGTTGCTCTTGTTCGGTGGTGTGCACCTTAAAACGGTTGGAGGAGAAAGAACAGGCAGAGAAAAATATAAGCGTGATTGCTTGGATACTCATTTTAATAGAAATTTTTAAGAGCGACATTCACTGAATGTCATACGGGTCTTAACGAAGGATACAAACACACACAAAACGCCAGGATAGATAGTAGCAGAACTTGCTGAATAATTACTGAGTGAGCGACACCGTCACTATCATTGCAGTGTACATAAATTTATTCAACGATTGCTCTAAGTGGAAGTTGCTTTTTTCCCAAATGCTAATGCCAAATGAAAGACACTCTCGCAGTGTCTGCTTTCTTAGTCCTTCGATCTAAATATTCATAGGAGGGTGGTAAAGTTTGTTCTTTTACTTACCTATGCGCATCGACGGTGATGTTATAGCTGCAGAGTAGCGATCCACCGAGATGACAGTCATAGCGACCGCCATCAGCTTCGTTGACGGATACAACGACCAGGCCGCGTTCAGTGGTTTCAATGTACTTTGTTGGACTGTATTTAATTTCGTAACTGACAACAAAAAGGAATTTTAATTAATTGCTTGCCGAATGAATTATTTCCGTGTGCTGGTGACCTACCGTCCCTTGTCCTTTGAATGATGATACCAGGTGACTTGTTCGTTCTTTAGGACCTCGGGAATTTTGACGAAACAACCCAGGTGTACACTCTGTCCGTAGGTGACGACAATCTTCTTCTTTAGTACGCTCGAGTCACAAATGTCATTAGTGCGATTGCCAACGTCCTGGGGATATACAACATTTTAAACGGAGATGGAATAATGGAGAGGGAGTTGATCCCCTTCAAACATACCTGCAACAATCCCATTTTGTATGGACTGCACACTTTGGTGTCTCTGTCCCAGCCACAGTATGGGTCACGAACACAGCGGAAGCAGCTATCGTAACGTCGATTGCACATCGCCAAATCGATTTGTTTGATGCGATAATCTGTGGCCACATACAGTGACTTTCGTGTCTGGCTGATTTCCATTACCTGAATGGCCTCGTTGAGAGCAATTTCAAATATATCAAGCAATTTCGATAATGATTCCCCATTGCGATAGTACTGAACGATTTTGTAAATGCGGCCAAGATTTGTACCCACATAGTAGACGGTGTTTTCCTGATCGATTCTGTTAATGAAAAAGAAAGAGGGCATGCAATTAATAAAGAAAGAAGATGTATGAAAATAAATCGTATTCAAAAAGGAAAGGAAAATTCGCTAAATTCCGGTCTGCTATTAGTGAAGTTATGGAAAGTACCCGCGTTATCAGAGCTTATAAAGTGGACAGAAAACAACAGCCTTGCAGTTAATTAAAAAGAATGCCAAACTCATCTTGCTTACAAATAAAAAAAAGTTTTCAGAATAAAACGCAACCAAGGTCTGCAGAGACGGGCTGAGAATATCACCGCAGCGCTTCTTAAAAATAGCGCTTGCCGTAAAAGGCGACTAAAGGGATAAACCACATCTAGGCAATTTCACCAATGTGAGCCCAACGATATATTTTACTTCTTGAAACTGTCGCGCAAGTGTGCATGCAAATCCATGGATTGATACGACTGGAGATCACCGGTGTCGTAAAAGAAAGATCAAACAATAATCAATAATGGGAGCATGCTCGTGTCCAAGTCGTTAACCAAATAGGGTGGCCTAAAAACTCCTCGATTGCACAATTGCAACTGCGCCTGCATTTGATTGGTCTTAGATGCAGATAGTGTTGACCTGGAGGCATGTAATTATCTATCGAAGGGATGCAGTAAAGAGGGAGCGTTATGATGCTTTTAATCCTCATCATAGCTTCGATGTTAAGGAAGAAGAAAACCCCAATCTAGGCCAAGTATCTGGTTATTGTATCCAACTCCAAGTTAAATTGGAAATAGAATACGGAAGAGTGAATGAGGAAGGTTTAGACACCGTGTACTAAAAGGCTTATAACCGCACATATAATAATGTTTGTACACCGCATATTTTAAAGCTTATTCTTCACTTTGGTTCAGTTGTTTTGAAGGAGGCGGCTAGCATTAAATCTTATTTCAAAAATTTGAACAGAGTACTTGCCTGGCTTTAACGCCGCAATACGGATCCCAATGCACTACATTATCGAAGGGTACACTGGTCGCACTTCTTTAGATTGTTAAAGTAAGATGAACATTTGGGTGGGATTGATCCATGGCAAATGAACGGCGACATAAAAGGCACGAAGGAACGAACTATTCTTTGGGTAGGACTTTTCGACGACGACCAGACAGAAAAGTACAGAAACTCTACAATCAACGCACTGTACCGACTGAAAAGTAGACTGCTATAGAAGCTTGATTATCTGCACAAATATTTTACCGACTCATCAAATCGGGAAAAAAGGATACTGAATTCGATAACGAGAAACCAAGGTATGACTTTGCCAAGAACTTTAATGTATACCTAGCCGACAAAACTGAAATCCTCGCAACATTGGGCGAGTTCAATTTTCAATTCAACTACTATTCCTAGTATTTGCAGTTCCTCATTGATCGAATAACTAACGTGACCCTCGTTTGGCAAGTGACAGAGGTTAATTCAGTAGCGAGCTCGTAGTTGCTCTGCAAATTGAACGCCCCCAATGTCGTCACCTAAATAAATGGCTGGATGACGGTACAGGAACAACGTCCCTACACGGTTCTTTTCAAATTGTAATGATGCGCTCCGAAAAATGTAGAGTTTGACATTAAATTGTAGTGACCAAGGAAAAATGTTTTTGTTGTTGTTATTTTTACATTTATTTATGCACACAAAATATACTTCCGAAAGCTATGTACCAAATAAAGGGGTTTTCAATAGGGACATAACAATTTTGTATTTTAATACAAACGCACCCTTAAACTTTTTTTATGATCTATCAATGTAAAAACGTCAGGCAAGATTTTTTTTTCGTAGTAAAGTTCATAAACAAACAACGTTTAGAAATGATTAAAAATTACTACCGAAATTCTAAATCGGTAGTCAATCGTCTCACCAGACAAGCTGTGCGAGATATTGCGGATAAATTTGAGTCAACATATTGAATTTTGCTGTGCCAGTAAGACAACGCACCGCACGAAGTACCGCAAATATTTAAACCGTAATATTCAGCTCAGTCCATACTGTGGCGAATGAGACAAATCAGTCGATTCTACGGCCATTCACAGGAATTGGGGATCTCTTAGTCCACACTTTGGCGAATGAGACAAATCAGTCGATTCTACGGCCTTTCACAGGGATTGTGGATCCCTCAGTTCACACTGTGGCGAATTTTGCGTAAAGAAATTGGTGTACACACTCACAAGATAAAATTCACTCAAGAACTGAAGCCTCTTGATCATTTGAAGCAAAACTTCTCCGATTGAGAACTTTAAAGCAAACCCTGAATTTTATCGAGAAATCATCTTCAGCGATGAAGCTAATTTTTGGTTTAATTGCTTTGTCAAAAAATTTCCGTTGGTGGCCACTTTGCACGGAAACGCGTGACAGAATATTCATCGTGTTTCGTTATTTAAATTATAGTAAATCGTAAAACAAAAACAGTTTGAAATTGTTGTGTTTTGGATTTTTCGAAGTGTAGTAATGACAAAGTAAAAAAATCGAAAAGGTGAAGTGAAACACTACAATTGTAGTGAGGGTGACCCTGTAACATGAGCAGGAGTCTCCTCAGATTTACTGAGCACCAAGCCGTCCTAGCAGATAGCCGATTAATGTTGTAAAGGGTCCGCCAAATAACTTTTTTTTTTTGAAAATGCTATAAAAAAAACTACTGAATATTTTCTCAAATTTCTTTTTTTATTTGAAAGTACAATCCTTCCGGTTAATAATGGAAAATAATTTCATTCAAATGGCTGCCTCGGCTGGCCATGCAGTAGCCTACACGATCGGCCCAATTTTTAAGCACATTATCGATTGTGTGCAGCTGTATTTCACCAATGGCTTCACGAATATTGTCCTTTAAAGCGTCAATTGTCTCTGGCTTTTCGGCGTAACACTTATCTTTTACGGCACCCCACAAATAATAGTCCAACGGTGTCAAATCGCAGCTCCGAGGTGGCCAAACGACATCAGCTTTGCGGCTGATCACTTTTTTCACAAGATAACGAACATACGGAGCTGACGGTGTTTCTCTTCTTCCAAAATCCGTACGCAATTTTCGCACACATTCTGCAACATTACCATGATTTTCAAAGTAATGTCGCAATATTTCCCAGCGTTGTTCAAGCGTATACACAACCATATTCGTTCAGCGGAAGGATTAAACTAATTATCTGTCAAATCAGACATGAGCTAAGTGTTACCATTCACGAATTAAGCACTAGTTGAAAAAAAACGTTAGATGGCGGACCCTTTATATCCATGCCAAGATAAGAAAGTTAAGATTACGGGTAGCAACGGTGCTGTAGTACCACTTACTGTGATCGGAATGTCGCGCGTTCAAATCTCGGGCAAGCCAATGATTTAAAATTAATACAAGAAAACTTGATCAACCTGAGCAACTAAGACACCTCCATCCTTTCTCACTATTCGTAAAATCGCACCTAAAAGCATGCAATGAAATGCGTCATTGCTGGATGCTGCTTGCTGTTCGACAAAAAATGGCTGCGCTGTGTAACTTAATAATATAACTTTTAAAGAAAAATCTATCTAGCAACTATCCAGCCAGCAATGATGAAAACAAATATTTGCATAGTCAGGAAAGACCACAGATCACCTTTAAGAGATAGTCGAATACCACATCCCCGTCCCATAAAACCAACAATGGGTGGGCTTAATCCTCTCTCGAAATCCCAAATCGGTAGAACTCTAACGCCTGAGTAATTTTGATTTCTATATCAAAACCAATACACAAGCAGATTAAAGTCGTTTTACAGTTGTTGTTTTCGTTTGAGGGCAATCGAGAGACTCTCCCAAAGTCGGTTATCTCTTTTAACTTCATCTAACTGAACACGATCCTAGAGCAATAAGCGGGATATATTAAACGGTAGGTATTGCTTTCATGTGTTTCGGAACACGTTGGAGTAGAACGACGCGGCAGCACAAGATTTGGAAAAATAGGAACCAGCTATTAGCTTTATTGATGGACAATAAATTTGGCAGGAACACGTAGTCTGTGGCCTTAATTCAATATTTCAAGTCTAAGTACCCCTTTGTATAAACCAAAACCAGGTGGTAGTCAGGGTATTTATCGGACACACCATATTCGACACATGGATAGGTATTGTTACGAATGACTTCTTTAGAAGCTGCAGGCGTGAGGTGGATATATAATTTGCTGAACATTTGTAATGCAATTGCCCTGCTTTCAACGTACGCTGCTCATGCTGCATGGGAGAATGGCTTCTTTGGTAGCTTGCTCGACCTGGCAAAGATACCTTCATCAAATCAAAAAAGATTCAGTAACTAATTGGAGTTTTTTTTTTGTTGTCACATGTCTGTGTGTATGAACTATAAAGCTACATAAAATGCACGTTTCTGGCTTCGGGTAGGAAAATTGCACAAAGTGCGAACAATCTTCTTAGCCTTAACCTAACCCAGAATTATTATTTTACCCGATCTAAGTTCGCTCGCCCGGCTTTTGGTTTGAAAACGATTTTAATTAATTTTCTTCTAATTCCTGTGATCACCCACACAAGACACTTTCATCCTTACAAACTCAAATAACTCTCGCTTTTCTAATCGTTCCTTTATTCTGGTACCTCCGTCATGGTAAGGACACATAAATTTCTTCACATTTTCCTGGGCGTTATCCTTGCATGATGAATGTGACTAAAACACACACACACTCAAGGGAGACCGGCTTTAACCGAGGAAAAGCAAAAACATTGACTGTGCAGCAGTACCGACAGCCGAATTCATGCTGTTTTCGGTGAAATTGATGCGCCAATATAGCGAAGACTAACAGAAGCGCGCACCTCCACAAGGACCCATCAAAAATGGATTTTTAATTTAGATGGCAATTTATTTATGGTTATTGTTTGGTCTGCTAGAACTCGGCTGTGGCTGCCTGTTCCATGTTGACTATTGTTACCAACGCTTGCTACTTTTTTTTTTTAAGAATTAAAATAATTTATTGCCATCATGAAGATGATTCTGATTAATTTAAGTATCCTGGGAACTAAGCGCGGTTGTAAAATTAATTCTATCAATATTATTTTGTAACATACATTTTGTGCATTTTCATTTCAGTACCGGCCCTATCCAGTGTCATTGAAATATAAATGTCATAAAGTATATTCAGGGCTGAGTGGACAATGAAACAGATTAAAATATCTCCCAGGAGACGCTATTAATAAAAAGAAAAAAAAAACAAATTTAAATAAATCCCCAAACAATTGCGAGTTGAATAATATCTTTTATAAAAGTCCTTGGTTTCAGATAAATCGAAAGGATTATACTTTATACCAGAGTTGAGTATTTATTATTTAATAATTCATAAGAGTATACATATTTCCAATCCACTGGCACTTTCCCCACCCACAACCCAATGAAAAGAAGACTTTTTTCAATAATAACCAGGAGGACCGACATTGATACACTCTTCTGATCATTGAGAGAATAACAAAAAAAAAGGAGGAATCACTGCCGCGTAAAGAACAGAAAAAGAACACGTTGTGCTTATAAGCTGCGTTATTAATTTGCGATTACAAAAATTATTCACTGCGGATCTGGTAGGTAGTCGAATACACCACCACGGCAGCAAAATCAACGCCATCAAAGAGGAACTGATTTAAATTGAATTTTAATTTAATTAGGACTCGCGCTATGGCGGCCATTAATCGTTAATATGTGATTATGGTGTGCAAATTAATTGTTGGCTATTGAGCAGGATGCGTATTGTGGTGACTGTGATTCGGATTCGAATCCAAGCACTAGTTTTTAGATAATTAATTGGAAATTGATGATGAATTTGATTAAATAATTAAGTTTAGGGTTTTCATGCTAAGTACTCGAATGCAACCCAAAATGCATAATTGATTGTTGTGGAATTCTGTGGAATCCGTTTTCAATTGGTTCGACTGAATTGGACCATGTTAGTCGGCGAGTGTATCTTTGTGGCTAGAAATTAGGTACAGAGCTTAAAAGGACTAAAGTATTCCAGATGATTGGGTATTTCAATGATAAAGTGGTTGATGATTGAAAATGGCAATGCATGCGTTTATAGAATTTGATTGTTGAAGTAGTATTTGCACACAAATGCAAAATGGGTTACATTCTGTGGAGTATGCTTCATAATAAATGGCTAATATCCAAATGGATGCACTACGATGGAACAGTGTTTGTAATTAGGGATATCTACAACACTGCAAAACTTGTAATTAATTAAGTTTCACAAGGCTTAATTGGTAATTGTTTTGAGTGATTCTCCGGGTTCAGTAGTGGAGTGTTGTATCCCTTGTACTTCCTTAAGAGTTTTAAGGAACGTATAGAGATGAAGTCATTTTGTTAAGAGAAGACCGTATTTCATTAATGTAGCGTCTGGGTTATTGCGAATCCAATTTAAAATAAGCAAGATGTTTGCGGTACACCGATGTAGCACGGACAGGAATCAGTGAATGTTGTTGTGAATCTGATTCAAAAAAATAAATTAAATAAATATTAGGCATTACATTGCATACAGGGCCTAAAACCTAGCTTCTCCAAACACTTTCTTTGCGAAGTGGAATGATCCTACAATTTCACGCCGAGTCCGAACGGCAAATTTGAGAAGCTTCTCATGACAATTGATACTCTTGGATGTTTGTCAGACGTTCGCAAGAGGTGGGGCAGTGGAAAAAACTCTAGATGTTACTTGGCCCCGGCGGGAATTAGCAGTCCGCACACTAACCGTTGAGCCAACTAACGTCTGATTCCTGATATGTTATTTTTTAAAAGAATAACCCTAGAATACACTCTTAGCAGCTTAATAAGACCAGTGACAACGTTGGCATCTAGAGGGCTGTTTGAATTTGCACCTAATTGTAAGGAAGAAACTATTAGTACCTCGATAAATATCGTTTATATTGTCTGATTGACTTCTAGAGACGCCGTATTCATTTCGGGTCTCTAGAAGTCTATAATGGAAAAATGTTTATTTTTATTCCTTGAGTTTAAAGGCCTTACATTAGTGACAGACGGACATGCCGAGATCGACAAAACTTCATATGCTGATCACAAAT
Organism: Portevinia maculata; assembly: GCA_949715645.1. Taxonomy (NCBI): domain Eukaryota; kingdom Metazoa; phylum Arthropoda; class Insecta; order Diptera; family Syrphidae; genus Portevinia; species Portevinia maculata. The sequence continues at coordinate 279,728,196 of OX454526.1, read as the reverse complement.
ATTATACTTTCGGTCCTGATAAAGCCAAAAAATAATGTCGATCACAGAATGACCTAGAAAATGAGTGGTAATAGATTGAGCATGAATGCCATGGCTGTGTGATATAGGTATATAGGGAAGGTCTAAACTACTGCAAAAAGCATCATGTTGACCAAAGGACCAGAAGCAGACCCCATTCAGAAAGTTCAGATTTTTTTGATTGTATAGACAGACCCCTTTGCTTCGAGATCAACTTTGTGATTTTCAATTTCATAATGAAATAATAATGTCTTGAGTATACGAGCAATATAAAGGCATGTTAGACACTGTGAGCCAGAATGAAGATACCCTTATATTTAATTGTAATTTTAATACTAGAATTTGATTGGCCTCAGTGACGAAGTGATTCGAAACCGAAAGTGGGCGGGTAATGGTTCCTTTTATCTGGATAATATCTTCGACGTCAAAGAAGAAGTGAAACCCTGCACACCTTGCGCATCATTATAGAGCAATGCGTCGAGTATAGATCACCACTTAATTTACTGTTCACAGTTTTGGAAAATGCTTTCAACAGATTGAAGAACGATAATATCTGAAATGCCTTGCGTAGGAGAGTTAGGCCATGAACAAAAGTAGCAACTATTAGAGATACATACATAATAAGATCGTCAGTGCCGCGTATTCCACAATTAAAAAGACGTTGTCGTCAGATCACCGTAATTAAACGACGTTGGGCGCGGTTAGTACGTAGATGGGGGACCGTTTGAGAACGACCGCGTGTCGTTGGCCAGTCCCATCTACAGAGTTAAGGTAGATAATACATACGTGGTATCACAATGGACCTAAAATTGGTCTAATTGTGTCGGCTTCTGCCGACAGCCACCTAAACCTAACCTTACCTAACCATGGTAAGTCGTCAAAGCACTTTGAAATCTGAAGTGAACTTCTCAAGTGTTGCACACTTTCGCCGCTCCATAATGGGATCGGTCACTGACATCGTATGTGAAACACCTTAACTTATGATATGCTTATATGCTTTTTCATAAAAGAATGAAAATGGTCCACCAAATGAAAGGTGTGGCAAATAAAGTGAGGCTACAGACTTCTTCTTTAATTTAAGGCAAAATTATGATCAGGATTAAAGGGATCATAACCCAACAAACAATTTCTCAGAGCTTAACTCTAAAAACTTGGAAAAAAACGCTCATTAGACTCTCATAACACTCTTCAACAATGTCACAGCGTAAATAAGATCTGACAGTACTATTCTTATTGATCTGGAGGGTGACCCGAGATGTGGGCATATCGATGTTGAACTTCAGGTAATGGCAGCTATTCGATATTGGGGTCGGAATGAAGTAAGCCAAGCCGCTTAAAATGTAATCCTATATTCATTTCGTAGATTCAAGACGACAGCGCAGATATTCATGGATTTAGCCAACCTACTCTCAGCCGAATATGTTCGAAGGTTTCGAGAGCATTTGCCTCGAAAAGACCAATTTATATAAATATGCCATCACGCGCTTCAGAACAAATTGATGGATCTCAAAATTCAGAAGTATCAAAGGATTTCCTGATGTAATAGGTGCGATTGACTGTACTCACATCAAAATTCAAAAAGTAAAAGGAGATGCAAGTCAATACTACATAAATAGGAAAGGATATTACTCTATAAATACACAAGTTCGTTGCTGTTAATACGTGAATCTAATCATCTTAAAGTAAAATTATTCTTTAGGTTGTCTGCGATTCGTGTCTAAAAATTAGAGATATTGTTTGTCATTAGCGCGGAAGTACACACGATTCTCGTATAAGCCGCATTAAAAAGCGTTTTGAACGCGGAGACTTTAAAGGACGTCTACTTGGTGATGGCGGATATGCTTGTTCATCGCATCTGTTTACTCCCATACTGAACCCTCGAACAGAACAAGAACGTAGAAACAACGCTTCTCATATCGGCACGAGAAACGTTGTTGAACGCTGTTTTGAAGTCTGGAAGCAAAGGTTTCGCATACTGCTCAATGGTATGAGAGGGTCTATAGATTCCGTTAAAACTACTGTAATAGCGCTAGCAGTACTTCATAACTTAGCACTCTATTTAAACGAACCACAAGGCAATAATACCATTCACAGTTCATTTTACCACTTAATACCTACCTTTTTTACTACCTTTATAGAACCTTATAATCGAGAGGAAGCTGAAGCAGATTGGCCAATATTGTCAAACCCAAGCCGACGAGAAATCAATCGTAAATTATTTGTTCATTTACATTTTTAATGATTGTTTTTAATAAAGCTTATTAAAATAATACAAATAACAATTGTTCATTTATGAGAAAATTTCTTCATCGCCGAGTCATGTTCTTCTTGAATACATTTTAACCGCAGTTCCCTGATCATCAATATCGATTAAATTTTTTCCGCATGTTCTTCTATTATATTTCCCTTTGTTTGAAGAAAAAGTTTAAATTTGTGACAATAATTCGTTCTTTGTTTTCTTTTTCAAATTTATATGAGCTGTCAAAATTTAAAAGTAACACAGAAGACCGAGAGTGCTGCCAGATTTTCAGCTTAGTTTCGCTTAATTGATTGATTAGCTACTACATGGCAAAATAAATTTTATGAATAAACTTTTTTGAGATCTAAGTTAAAGTCAAACTAACTCATTTGACGTGACTTAGTAGAGACACTGTTAATCAGTTGATTAAGGAAATCTAATGAATAGGGCAGATAATGTATAAAATGGATATATTTAGTTGGAAAACGTATAGGTAAAAAGTCCTCTAATTTTAAAAGAAAAATTAGGAACCTTCCTTAGCATTTCTCAACTATTGGGTTGCATGAAATCGCAAAAATTCCTACTATAAAAGAAAATTGCTCAAAAATTTACGAGCAGCTTATGTATAAATGTTCAATAAATGAAAATTCATTATTAAAAAATATTGCCGCTTAGTTTGCATCTTTTTTATCTTAGTTTTAAGTATTTATATTAGTTTAAGTAAAATTGCCAGTGAGTTTTTGTAAAATTTTTCTCAAAACGAATACAAATTAAATATCCTTCCCTATTATAAAATTTATAGTTGCTAAGAATGTATATATTATTCTCATCTCTATGTACTAATTATCTAAATGTATTATAAATAGGTTGACACTAAATGAATAAATAAAGAAAAGAAAAATTAGGAAAACATTTCTCAATACAACAACAAACTGACTAAGTCGGAGCTATGAGTTTGGAATTTAAAAACATTTTGTATGGGAAAACGCAGGCACTCGCTTCCGTTCACATCCTTTTACTTCGGGCTAATTAAGTAAATGATAAGTCCAAAGGGAACGGTTCGTTCAAATGTTACATAGTAGCTTCAGGGTCCGTCTGACGATATAAAAGTAAAGTAAGGCAGCAGTTTTATATATTATCGCTGGTAGCCAACCCGTTTGGTAGAGGACGTGGAATATGTGTTTTTTTTTTTTTGGTAAACGTATTCGTATTCGTACTGCCGAAGGAAGCTTGGCCTATTAATGTGCAGGGTGGCTGATGAAACTTTTTTTCAGAGTAATTAATCAACTCCAATTTTATAAAAAAATTGCAGATTGTTATTTATATTTAATGAAAATGGAAATTTAAGATGATGAAACCCGAATCTGAATAGTGCGCCGCTATCAAGCACTGGAGTCAGTAGTTTCCGTCCAAAAGGAGTTTCGGCGCACGTTTTGCGGCACGGCTCCGAGCAGATGGACCATAATGAGGTTGGTAAACTCTTTTGCCGACCGTGGGACAATCGCTCAAATTCCTTTACCAGGGAAATCCTTCTGTTCTTACACAGCAAACAATTGCTGCTGTATCTACTGCCATACATGCTACTCCAAGTGTTTCGACAAGAAATATATCTGCTCAAATGGGTGTCAGCAGACAGGCATTGCAGACAGCTCTGCACAAACATTTAAATTTGTTTGTTTATAACATTCAAATTACAAGTAAATTAAACTCAATAGACTTCCGCTTAGAGTTTTCCAGAAGCTCCTTCAAATGGTGGACCAGGACGAAACCATGACCAGCTCCATTTTTATGTCAGATGAAGCCCAAGTCGACTTAAATGGTAATGTATCTGAGCAAGCAAAACTGTCGAATATCGAGTGACTCGAGCCCAAAAATTCTCCATGAGACGGAACTGCATCCTCTTTTTGGTGTAGAAGGCGGATAAAAAAACAAGGTGTCATTTGTTTCTCTCCATTAATGGGTGGCGTATGTTGTTGTTCCCCATGGGGATTGAACCTGCACCGCACGGGCCACAAGCCAACACGCCAACCTCTACACCGTCGCCACCCTCAAATGGAACACATAACCAAGACTATTATTGCAGAGTTGGTACGAGTTTCAAGAAACTCCATATTTCGTTTTCCCCCCAGGTCTCCAGACCTGATTGCACCTGATTTTTCCATGTGGGATCATTGTAAACAGGAAGTTTACAAAACCAAATCAACAAATTTGAATGATCATCACCAATAATAGAGGCGATTCCAATTTCAACTTTACAGGCAGTCATGAACAATTTTTTGTTAAGATGCCGGACATAGGTCACTCAGCGTAGGGGCCATTTAAATTCAACTAGTGGTCGCCCCACGGTCGAAATTCGACCAATTTATTATATAAAATGAAAGAAAAACAAAGTCGACTGTTATACATATTTATCGGAAAATGAAATTTTTCGATATTGCATTCTCTGATTTCACATGATATAAAATTTTTCCGGCATCTTTAAGTAACTTTAAGCATTTTCAAGTAACTTCAAGCATGTCCAAGTAAATACAAGTATGTTCAAGCATTATCAAGTAACCACACAGCAATGTTGTTGTTGTTGTAATTTCATCCAATTCGCTTCATTTTAACTGCTGTAATTCATAATATGTGTTATATATGTGGATAATTTTTGTATTGTGCACTTCTATGTATTGCATCTACATAAATATATATAGTGTTGGCATATTTATGTGACGTATAATAGCAAAGAAGGGGGGAAACACGTTATAGGCAACTCCGTATTAATATAAAGATTATTTTTAAAAATCATTAAAAAAAATAAAGAAAATTGAAGTGTCTTTCGAATGAAAAAATAATAAATACATTATTTGAACAATAAAAAACGTTATTAGAGTTTCTTAATGTAGCCAAATTCATCAGCCTAAAACAAAAAAACAATACTTTGACGTTAGGCAAAAAAGGTCTTAAGGCAGAAACTACAGTTTTTCGTTAAACCGAATTTTAAATATTTTAATTATTTGCAAATCGGGATTAAATTAATTATTACGATGGGGAGCAGTTGTCGTTAATACCAAACGAAAGAGAAAAAAAAATTGAGTTAAACCCAATCAAAAACCCAAAATGCAATTTTTTGACTTAAGACCTTTTTGCCTAACGTTAAAGATTAATGCCACCTTTTTGAGAATTGAAATTAGAATCTAGGCATATATAAATCATCGTTGTAAGACAACCGGTTTGCCGGTGAACGACGGATATGTGTAGCGATTTTTTGATAAAACTGAAAGTTGATACACATATTCTACGTTCACTGACAAACGGGTTATCCTACAGCGACGATTATATAATATGCCTAGATTCTTATTTCAATTCTCTAAAAAGTTGCATCTATTATTTTTTGTTTTAGAAAGATATACAAATTTGAATATTGGGCAAGGCGGTGGTGAAATAAAATAGAACTGTCAAAAAAGATTAAATGGGGTGATTAAACTCTCATACAAGCCTTACAATATTTTCATAACAAAAGTTTAAGTGTTACTGGAAGCGGCCATATTGAAATAAAAGTCACTATATATTTTTCAATAAGTGGGGTTACCAACCATATAGCATCGTAGGAGGCTTACTTCGAAATTGATATTTCTGGTGCTGCACGATTTGAGTACATTTATTAAATACGAACGCTGCTTATAAGGCGTTGAAGATATGTTTAGAATTTAGCAGATGTAGGTAATATGTAACTGTTCTGGATTTTGTTTGTATTTGTTTATATTACTTTGTGAAGAATATGACTTTCATTTCCTTCAATAAAACGGTATGTTCATTTTAAATAATAGGCGTCCAATTTTTGAACCTAACATTTCGGGCCCCTAGCATAAATTTTGGTTTTTCGGTTAAAACGGATTTTTTTTTGAATTGTGGACGTGTCAGTGGCGGATTTTAAAAATCTTTACATTTGAGCATTTCGGGCCTCTAGGGAGTATAATATTCCAAATTTCAGCTTTTTTGCTGGAATGTCGATTTTTTCAATACATCTGTTTTTTGAGACAGGCGGACTGACGGACATGAGCAGATCGCCATTACTTTTGATGCTTATCATATATATAGAAACTTTTAGGGGTCTAAAAGAAATATAAAGGTATGTTTTGCAAATTATATACGAGTGAAAATTATATAGATACATAATACCCTTAGATTAGGGTATAAAAATATTATACGAATGGTAACCCTTATATTGTTATTTATTAATACCTAATGTATAAAGTATGTTAAAGTTTGAGTATTTCTGGGACTCTCTGATTTTTTCAAAGTAAAATGTTTATTTACATTTTTAGTCGCAATCAAATTTGTAGCTTTATTGCAAAGAAAAACCTATTTACAAAATCCATTATTATTATCTCCATCATCAGTACATCAGTACCCTTTTTGATAACATTTTCTGATAAAAATACTCTTTGCTACGAAATAAAAACATTACATATAAATCTCTGCTTTGGCGACACTCTTGCTGACAGTAGTTATTCACTCTCATAAAAAACCAATAGTTTCCTTATGAAGTTTTCGCAGCTCTTTTAAGTAGAGTTGTATTATAAGATGAGAAATAATTCTTAACGAATTAAACCTCATAAGGCTCGCTACAGACACTTCAAGCACACTTCGAGAGTTAAATTACAAGAGGTAAACTCTTTGGATATACCCTCATTAGTCTCTTGAAGAGCCTTATGAAAACAAAACTGTTTGTTGAGGTTTTAAAAGTTATAGGAACCATAAAAAATTCGAATTCATGTGGTGCTGATGGTATTTCGAATATAGTGGTCAAAAAAATTGGATGTTACATACTGGAAGTATTAGTTAATATTTTTAATAACTGCATATTTGCTGCGGTATTCCCGGATGAGCTCAAATGTGCCGATGTTGTACCACTGTTTAAAAAAGGTTCTTCTGTTGAAGTCTCAAACTATAGGCCCATATTACTTCTTCCCGTTTTTAGTAAAATCTTTGAGAAACTTATAAAAAATAGAGTAGTGAGTTTTTTAAATGCAACTGAGTATTTTAATCCAAGATGCACTACTACAGTTTTGTAGTCAAATAGTGTCAAGCCTCGATAAGCAAAAGTGTACTGCAGGTTTATTTATTGACATCACCAAAGCCTTCGACATGGTTAACCAACCATAATTTATTGTTAAAGAAATTAGAAAGTGCTGGTTTTCGTGGATTTATGCTTAAATGGTTTAGGTCTTATCTTGAAAACAGGTCGCAAAGGGTGAAGTTAGACGACGTTAGGAGTGCAGTTCAGTTCATCAAAATGGGTGTACCGCAAGGCTCTGTTTTGGGACCAATTTTATTCTTAATCTATGTCAACTCACTGCTTTTACTCAATTTCAGGGGTAGACCTACGGCTTTTGCAGATGATATTGGTTTTTCGTATAGCTGTGACAGTTCTTTGGATCTGATTTCAGACATTAACTGGGATCTTAACTTATTAAGAAACTGGTTCGGTGAACATAGTTTAGTGATAAGCTCGAAAATGAAAATAATGTTTTTCAGTTTGTCTTCTTTAAACAATTTGGACGCAAATGTTTTTTCCATGCTCCCGAATGTCAACGATATAAAATGTCAATTTGTAATAATTGTGTGTTTAATTGTTCTTCTCCCTCCTTTTGTAGCAGTCTAATCTGTAGTAATAAATGTTTTTTAATTGAAAAGATCGTTGAATTTAAATATCTGGGTCTAATTATTGATTCAAGAATGAGTTTTATGAATCACGCAGAATCGTTGAGAAGCTATTTCCGACTCACTCTTAGACATTTCTTTTATTTGAAAAATATCTGCTCTAAAAAACTTCTTAAAACAATTTACTATGGAATCTTTCATTCCAAGTTGCAATACGGAATTGTTTGCTGGGGAGGTGGGTATTTTAATAAAATACAGCCTCTGTTAACTATGCAGAAGTATGTCTTAAGGAAAATATGTCAAAAGAAGTGTAGATATCCTAGTTTTCCTCTGTTTTGTGACTTGAGTATTCTACCTGTTCGTCATTTATATTGTTTTAAGGTGTTGAAGACTTTCTTTATGAGGTCTGGCAATCGTAATTTTCGTTTATTCTCTACTCATAATTTACGTGGAAATTTTTCTAACTTGTTATCTGTACCCATTGCTCGTACCACAGCTTACCGTAATTTTTTTTCCGGTACATCGTATCGCTTATTTAATAAACTGCCACAGCCGATCAGGGCCTTGGCTCTTTAATTTTGATAATGTTAGTTTTGAATCTTTTTTAGGTTTTGATTTTGGTGTTTATCTCAATCTACTGATATTCTGGTTTAACTCTAATTTTATGTCCATTCTGTTTAATTCCATTTTTGCCAAATTCGTCTTGATTTACGTTTGCTTCTTTACTTATTGCTTTTAAATGTAAATTTCTTAAACTTTGTTCAATCCATCTTGTTTACAAATTTTTGTTTGATTTTATTTTTTGTTTACAAATTGTTTTATTATACCCTATTCTAAGGGTATATTAATTTTGACGCATAGTTTGTAACATACCTTAATATTGCCCATAGACCCCTAAAAGTTACTATATTAATGATCAGCATCGATAGTAATGTCGATCTAGCCATGTCCGTCCGTCCGTCCGTCTGTCGGCAAAAATTAGGCCTTTAAACTGGACCTAGAGAGCTGAAATTTTAACCATATACTCTCTAGGGTCCCGAAATAATCAAGTTTACGAATTTTTGAAATCCGCCCACAGACACGCCCACAAACTAAAAAAAAACAAAATTTTGGAAAAAATCGAATTTTGAGCTAGAAAGCTGAAATTGTTTATATATGATCTATGACTCCTAAAACTGCTCGGGATAACTTTTTTCAAAATCCGCCCACTGACACGCCCACAAATAAATAAAACAATTTTTTTGAAAATCCAAAGTTTGAGCTAAGGAGCTGAAATTTATAATATATACATACTCTCTATGGGCACTTTATGCTCATGTGAAAATATTTTCAAAATCCGCCCACTGACACGCCCACAATTAATTTTTATTTTTTTTAAAATTCAAAGTTTGAGCTAGGGACCTGAAATATATTATTATAATATATACTCTCTAGGGGCCCTTTATTCTCATGTGTTAATTTTTTTTAAATCCGCCTACTGACACGCCCACAATTAAATAAAACAATTTTATTGAAACACTCAAGTTTGAGCTAGGGAGCGTTTTTTTGATAAAATCCTTTAAATGTTATATAACAAAATATGTAGAGCGTTCTTAACAATTCAACCATACTTAGACTTTTGTCACGCCCACTTATGAGGGATAGGAATAAGAATAGGGTATCCAACAGTTCGCCCAAGCGGACTGTAGCCCGTCCCAATGTTTTTTATTTTGTTTTTGTTTCTATGGTGTAGGGTCACCCCACCCAAATAATTTAATTTAATTTTATACCGTTAAAGCATCTGATGTGGCATTTAATACTATTTTTTCATACTTTTTATGCAAAAATATAAAATGTCTTCAACTTTCTTATTATGTATATACTAAATATTGTAACTTGTCATTTGAACACTGTTAGTTGTAAAACAATAAGAAATAAACTTAATTAAAATTAAAAAAAAAACTCTTCCACTTCAAAGATGGGCAGTAGAATAGAAGAAGCTACAGTTGTACGATAAGCAGTCACGATTTTAAATCTTTAACAAGACCGTTATTATACCTCCGATATAATTTAGTGTCAGTGTCTTCCTCAACTCCTTATATTGATTTGGAACTTTAATCTGTTTTTTTTTTTTTTTTATAAATGAACAGTCCTCGTAGGTATCTACTGCCCTCAAAACGACCTCAAGTGCTAAGAGCCAATGGTCTTGGATGAAAGCCGGAAGACTACCCAAACGCTATACGAAAGGGCGCAGGCGATATTGATCTCACGAGGCAAGACAGGTAAATAAGTAGGAGGTCTTTTCCTTCTAAGAAGTCAGCACAAGCCAATACATATTTTCAAGAAATGCTAATTAAATACAAAGAAAGGCTACAGCCCGCTTGGGCGAACTATTGGATACCCTATTCCCATTCCTATACCTATCCCAAAAAGTGTTCGTGGCAAAAGTCTTAGTATGGGTGAAACGCTAAGAAGGATATTGTCTTTATATTTTGCTATAAACTACTCAATTTAGTTAAGGGATATAAAAAAAGTGATTTTCAAAGCGCTTAAGCTCTGCGAAAAATAATGTGATTTCAATTTACCGAAATCATTCAAACGGACGGACGGGTAGACATGGTTAGATCCGCTTTTAGCGGTCTACGAGCAATATTAAAATATGACAAAAACTATAAATCAAAATTGTAATACAATTCCAATAGGTTATTTCCCCCCCCCCCCCCCCCCCCCCCCCCCCCCCTTAACTACACTATCAGCTCTGTGTCGTGGAGTGCTTAAAGCAAGCAACTGTCACGAGCAGAAATTGCCGGCACTAAAAGTGCTCTCACAGGCTCATCATTTAGTGCAGGTGTTAGTAAGGACAAAACAATTCAAAATACAATAATTATGTACCTATAAAATACTAACACAGACACAAAATAATGAAAACAATTCAAGATATTAAAGCATTATTACGCAAAATATTTTTAAGGTTAATTTTACTAACATGCAAGTCAATCACTTGATCATTTAGATTATAGATTCTACTCATGCGACTAATAGGCTCATGACTCCCATAATTCGTTCTATGATGGGGGTTAACCAATAATTCAACACTGCGTAAATTATGGGCACCACCACGAAAATTAAAGCCAATAGACGACAGCAAGTCAGGTGCATCTATTTGACCGGATATAAGCTGCTGTAAAAAAATGATATCGCTATTAAGCCTACGTTGAGAAAGGGGTAACATTTGAAGAAGCTTAATACGCTGACTGTAAGGAGGTAGGTTAAAAGGATCATCCCATGGAAGTCCTCTTAGTGCAAATCGAATAAATTTTCGTTGAATGGCCTCTATTCGATTTGAATGAATGTTGTAGAATGGCGTCCAAACTTGTGAAGCATACTCTAGAATCGGACGGACAAAACAATTGTACAATGACATAGTAACGTATGGGTCATTAAATTCTTTCGCCCACCTTTTTACGAAGCCCAGCATAGAATTAGATTTATTAACAATAAAATTGATATGCTTGGCAAAAACTAGTTTGGGATCGAAATAAACCCCAAGATCCTTAAAATTATCAACATTACAAAGAATATGTTGAGACAGAGAATATTGAAAGGTGGAAGGGATATTCTTTCTAGAGAATGTCATATGTTGACATTTAGATGGGTTCAGGGATAAACCGTTTTTATCACACCAATTGGCGAAGCTATTAATGTCAGATTGAAGAAACATTCTGTCTTGCTGACTAGTGATAGATTTATATATTTTCATATCATCAGCGTAGATCAGGATATTACTGTGATGTATACATGCCTTAACATCATTAATTGCAAGTATAAACAAAATTGGTCCGAGGTGACTTCCTTGGGGAACTCCAGACTGAGCTGTGAACGATACAGATAGCGATCCTCTAAATTTCACTTGATAGACCCTTGATCTAAGGTATGAATTAACCCATTTTATGAAACATGGTGGGAAACCAAAAGCCCTGAGCTTAAATTCGATTATTTCATGGGACAGCTGGTCGAAAGCCTTAGAGAAGTCAGTGTATATGCAATCCATTTCGTCCTTATTCTCTAAGGCATTAGAACAATCATGCAAGAAACTTAATAGATTAGTGACAGTGGATCTGTTTCTTACAAATCCATGCTGTTCATTACAAATTATATTGCGACAAAGAAATATTAACTTTTCACAAACAATTTGTTCAAAAAGCTTAGGGATACACGAAAGCTTTGAAATGGGCCTATAGTTAGTGATATCACCACGTTCGCCTTTTTTAAATACAGGTGTGATAAAAGCACTTTTCCAAAGATTAGGGAATTTACCTGTACTAATGGACAATTCAAACAGATACTTCAGATATGGAGCAATTGCATGACTGCATTTTTTGAGAACAATCGGTGCAATGCCATCAGGACCAGATGAATAGTCATTCTTCAGAGAAGAAATACATTTCAAAATTGTTTCCAAATCGAATGAAATACTACTAAAACTTATTTGGGAACAGCTAGTCAGATAACTAAAATATTGATCATCAATGTGAAGAGGGGTCTCCCTGAATGACTTACTGAAATGATCTGCAAACATATTGCTTGCGTCTAGCGAATCAGCAGTTGTAGAACTATTGTAAGTAAGCTTCGATGGATAACCATCGGTTTTTTTCTTAGAATTAACAAAACCCCAGAAAAGTTTGGGGTTCAATTTTAAAGAGCATTCCATTTTGCTTATATAGTCAATATATAAGTTACAGGATAAAGATTTGAATTCATTGAACAAAGTGAAATAGAGTTCAAGATCTGATTGGCATAGACTTTTTAAATAGTTCTTCCAAGCCCTATTACGTCTGTTTCGTATCGATTTGAGCTCTTTAGTGTACCAGGGATGGGACGTTTTCAGATTTCTAGAGGATTTCACAGGAATCACTCTTTTCATGCAGTTATCCATCAAAGAATAAAAAGAGCCTACTGCATCTTCAACATGAGATAACGCAGTAAGATTAAAATTAAAGCTGTTAATTTCATCGGAAAGCCTTTGAAAATTTGCTTTCCGAAAGTCAAAAGATTGCGAACGGTCATACGAATTACTATTTTCGTACAAATGTGCGCCTAGCTCAATAAATACATCCAAGGGTGGATGATTGTCATCTATGTTAGTTATACTGAAGTGGGATTCCAGAACCACAGTACTAACAGAGTCAGAAGAGAAAACAAGGTCGAGAGTTCGATTTCTGAAATTTTTTATACAGCTTGTTTGCTGTAAGTCAAAAGACAAAATGTTGTCTAGTAAAGCGAGCTCTTGTTGGGCAGAGTCAAAGGATGGAATGAAATGAGAATCATCCTCAGAAGGTACCCATCCAATATGCGGTAGATTGAAGTCGCCTATAAGTAAGACAGTGCTGTCACAACAAGATATGTCAAAAATATGGTCAAGTGCCATAGAAAGTTCAGAATACAAAGAACATAGACGAGACGATGGAATGTACGCATTAACAACATATAAATGTTTGTTCTTAAGTGTAATTTTTACACAGATAATTTCGACATTTAGTGGAAATGGAAAGTCAATCTTTCGTGACTCAAAGTTGGTACGAACAGCGATCAGGACACCTCCTCCAAGCGCTTTCAGGTCATTGTTATGACGGTCGTTTCTGAATACGGAGAACTCATGATTGAAGAGTTCCGTGTCTAAAATTCCGGCATTAAGCCATGTTTCCGTCAAGGAGAAGATATCATGAGAGAGGGCTTGGGAGTTTAAATATACTTCAGCGGTTTTTGTGCGGAGTCCCCTTACATTTTGATAGTAGAGGGACAACCTATGGTGACGTATTGGTCTGTGAGACCGGGTGTGTTAAAAAAATCGAATAACTTTATTCTCCTTTAATGTTGTTTGTTGCAATTTCGAGTAGCTGCCGCATTGCACCTCCCCCACCATCAGTTCACGTCGAACCTGCTTAGTGAACACACGTTGTGTATTTTTTTTTTTTTATCCGGTCCGTGAGACCGTGTGTCACCGTTTATGTACGTAAAATATTTTTTTATTATTCGCGTATTTTGCATATAGATAATGTACCTGGGACATCGGGTCCTTCAAGAATTGGTCGATGCTATGAGTGTGGATGGAAAAAACAGAAAAACCCAGTACTCTTGCCAAAAATGTCAAAAATATTTGTGTCTTGAACACGTAGTGCCGTATTGCAGCAGCTATTTACCTGCAGAAATTTAGTTTCTGAGATGTTTTTTTTTGTTATTTTTTGTTTGGAAGGATACCAATTTTTGTTTTTTTGTAAAAGTTCCGAATGTCGACAGATTAAAAAAACTTATTTTCCTTAATGGACATGTGATCTTTTGTTTTTTTCCTAATTTTAAAAAATGTATTACTAAAAACTTTGTTATTTTTAATGCTCTAATAAAAAAAATTTGTTAATTTAATTATTCAACAAAAGAGCTTAAATTGATTAAATATCGTTGTTTTATTGTTAAAGAGCATAAATTAAAAAAAAAACATGAACTATTAGAAACACGTTTCGAAAAATCTTCAGTTGAAAACCCCGGTGCGTGAGACCGGCCGGCGTCACCATTGATCAAAGTCAAATTTGCGTCACCATTGGCGGATTAAGACGAGAACAAGGTTCTGTTGAAATAAACACCCGCCAGACGACTGGTCATACCATAAACGGAGCAATGAAGTTGTGTGAGCGGGACTGACTTCGAAGAGGAATTTAAAATTCCGGACCACCCTGGCACCTACTGTTGATTTTGAAAACAAAACTGTGAACAAAGGCGGCTCCCGGACATTTTTCTATTTCATAATGTTGGATGGAAAATTGACCCCCTCCACATAAACAGTGGTTAAAAGAAAAACCACATTAGTAATTTATTTGCACTGCCAAAGCTTTCATCGTGCCGCCAATAATTGCCCCTTCAAGTCTAAGAAAAAAACTTGTTTAGTGTGAAAAGATCCTCTCAAAAATCATTAAATCAGTGTTCACATTCTCTTAAAATCTCCTCCGCCGTAAATTGAACTGTACTCCGCAATGTTTTTTATTAAAAAAAAATAACCACATTAAAAAGGATACACGATACACAAGGATACACACAACACAAATATTAAAGTGGACAATGCACACCGTAAAATTAAACTTAATCCCCTTAAAAAAAAACTTATAATAAAATAATCCTTGAACCACATTGAGTTGCTAAAGCCTCGAGCAAGTTGCAGTCTTTTTCGTACTCCTAAAAAAAGTTTCATGTAGAAAAAAAAATGGTAACTCGCAGGGTGAATACGAAACACGCACACCACACCCATTGCAATTCTAGGATAAATAACAACCCCAAAACAATCAGCAGCAAATACAAAAACAAATTATAAATCACACACAATAGTACTTACTTGTCAACAACCAGCTTTGTGAAGACCAAATCCCTTTTATAATAAACGGGATTGTTGTGCTCGTGGTTGACAGCCTTGTCCATAAGCGGATGAGATCGTATGAAATTAAGCACCGTGTCCGGAAGATTTGATGTATCATTGACGCATGTACCAGGCCGTGGATCGGGTACTCGAGAATTCAAAACTGGTAACCATGCCGAGTTCGATGTGGACTGCTCCTTGAATTTTCCTACAAAACAAAGGAATTTTATTTGTATATTCTAGCCAAAGGCAGATAGGAGATAATCCAATAACAATTACATTTGGTTCCCACAAGGATTATGTACCAGCGCAGTGCAGAAGCAAAACAAAGCAATATGCATTTGGATTTTCTAATGGCATCCATCTAAATGGATTACTAATAATGAAATTCTATGCAGAGTGCCTGTGCACGAGAGTGTGTTTATTAAAAAACAGGACTATCCTTGTAACCGTATCTCTCGCTAAACTGGACGCGACTGAATGAACGACAAAAATATCTAAAGATACCGAATATATTCCACCCGAGTGCATAATATCCTTTTTGGGGAATGTGTCGTTCATTCAACCGTCCATCAAAACCCGCTAACCAACCAACTGTACACCTACCATTGAAAGCGGCCCGAACTTCGTTGATGTCAAAACTGCATACAGCTGACCCAATCAGACCGTTCGTACTGGTCGTGAATGTCGCATAGAATTTGGTCTTGTCCGTTGGTAGCTGATAAACGGATTGGATCTCATTGAAGTAGAACGGAAACTCGCCGGATATGCTGCAATTGAGTCGAGCCTTCAGATAGGTTGCCCAGTTTTGGGAAAGGATATTTTTGCCTCCTGTGTCTTTTTTGCAAACGCGTGCAATGCGCGAGTACACAGCTTTTCCACAGTTGATGTATTCGACAGCGGTTTCACGGAAGAAGAAATACACATAATCGTCGATGTCGAAGGATCCAACAAAGTTTGGTTCTGCAAAAGATAGAAAGAGGGGAGAAATAGGTTAACGGATGTTTTATGTTTTCTGCGAAAAAAAGTAAACGCAAAATATGAATACTTTTGAGGGAGGGAGAAAGAGAGACGACTAGGCGACATTGACTTTGGCTAAGACTGATGATGGTTTTTGGTTATGTAAATATTTTTTGTACATATATGAAAGAGTGAACATCGATTTTGGGATGAAATGGGAGGATAGGGATTTAGGAAATGGAAATGCGAAGCATAGAAGAGACTTAAATTGGATCGTCCCGACTGAAATTAAGGTAAAAGGAAATCGATTGTTATTTGGAAAACATACATTCTTCATGTGGTACCTAGAACACGAATAAAAGAAATATCCTGAGAAGTTATTTGGCGTAGTAGATGTCATCAAGAAGTTTGCAAGACTTGCAAAGTTGCTGTCCTTGGCATAAGACATGGCAACACTTTGATGATATCAAAAGCACAGCGAAAAGGATCTATTTACCTACTATGTACCCAAAACCCGCACGGGCACCATATCTGAACAATATTGTATGAGAGCGTTCACAGGAAAATTGTGTCAGAACGTATACTTCAGCAACGCTACAACGCAGAGATCTGATACTGGACTCCTTTAAAACAAAAATACTTCGTCGGATAATTGGTTAAGTGTCCTGTGCGAGAAGCCAAGAGGATTTTCGACTCCCAGCCCCCAGGTTCGAGACGACAAGGGATACCTGAATTTCAAATACCAAGCTATTTCGGATGCCAGAGCGATGGGACCAGACAACTGGAAGCAACTGGCTCGGGATCGCAGAGAATGGAAGTCTGCAGTATCTCAGCTAAAGACTCTACACTGAAGGCTCATGTTCTAATCCCACCACATTCAAGAGCATCAATTTTCATGAGAAGCTTCTAAATTTTGCCGTTCGGAATAGGCTCAAAATTATAGGTTACGTCCAGTTCGCACAAGCAAATGGTTGCAGAAACTAGGTTTTAGGATCTGTATGGGCCGTTAATGCGTAGTATTTATTTATTTTAAGGGCGTTTCTTTATCACGTTTATATTGAAAGACACAACGTTTAGCATTGTAATGCATATTGCCGCAGTTGTATCCGTAAGTATATGAAAGAATAAGCAAGATGAGATAGTTCCCATGCAGTGAAGGACTTAGAACATAGCTGCAGCGCCCTCCAGCGCTTGTCGTAAAAGTCAAATAGATAATATACATAGTAGAATATCATAAAGCTGTCCCGCAAGTAAGCATGCAAATCTGCACGACTGGACATAATCGATGGTGTAAAGAAAGAAAAAACAACAAATAAATAATAGGGGCGGGTACGTGTCGAGATCTTAGAGAAAAGAAGCAGGTCTAAAAACGCATGGATCACACAACAGCAACGACACAATCAAGTGATAAATATCACTTACGAGGTGTTTCGAAGCCGGAAGGCTTGGAAATACTTTGAGGGCAAACCGGCGAACCATAGAAGCGGACCAGTACAAATGCAGTGAAATGGGAGAGTTATGATCCCTCTAGTCCAGATCATTAACTCATCGTTAAAGAAGAAGAAGACTCTCTAGGGGTCCGAAATGATGAACCAAAAATATTTAAGTATTTTCTAAAAAAAGCAATTTTAACGAAAAGTTGATAGAAATGAAAATGAAAATTGATAATGCCCATTTTTGAGAGCGTTTTTGACATTTTTTTGTTAGTTAACAAAAAAAAAATTACAAAATGTACAAACACTAGATCGAATGCCTCCCATTTTTTAGGGGACAGGAATTCGGAAAAAGGTTACAGTTCGCCCAATCGGACTGTGCTGGTTCTGCCATTATAAGTTCTAATATAAGCATTGTACGACTACGCGTATATGATTTAATTTTGAAAAACGTTTTCCACACGTTGATAACGTGACCAGTGCGGTGATAGCATATTCTAACCTGCTCAACTCCGGCTGAATGATCTCCCTTGCTGTATCCAGTCTTCGATGCCACACCAAAATACCAGTACCAACACCCATGACAACGAAGAAAGAACTTTTGTTCGTATTCGCAGCAGAGTATGTTATCAAGTAAACCCAATTATAAGTTTTTTTGAGACCAAACTGGTGAACCCAACAGGCGGACCAGTAGGGATGCAATGACGTGGGAAGGCTATGATCCCTTTAGTTCAGACCATACCTCGTCCTTAAAAGGCAGAAAGAAGCAATCCTCTTTTGAAATAATTATTCTTTTCTTAAGTTCTGTTTTCATCAGTCCCTTAACAATACGCATTTCAAATCAGAAACAGTAAGGCCCATTAGTACTCGTGCAAAATTAAACCAGAAAAAAAGATCCGTTTCCAAATTGCAGAAAAACAATTTAAGAAGTATCTATCTATCTACATCCTCTATTGAATCAGGCACTCTGAAGAATCCGGCATCATCTAAAAACTATGAATACTAATAATTCGTTTAGTTTTCGAAATAAATTAATAAATTAATTTGGCACCACAAACCGAAGGCACAATACTGATTTGCATAACTAATCTGCTGCTTTCTCAGCCGCTTTGGAATCGCGTAAAGCAGGAAAAGCCGTTTCAACTTTTTTTCTTTTCCAACTCGTCTTTAGAAATACATCGTGGAATACTAATCTGGCTTATTTTAAATTTGTACTTCACTTTGTGTTGTTTTGTAGATTTTAATAATTTTCCAGGATTACCACCGCTATAAGGATGGCCTACCACCCCAGTTTGACTCTCTTTCAATACAACCACACCCCCCTTGTTGACGCTAAGTGGGTATCATAAAATTTAATGAAATGCGGCGACATCTGCAGCCGTGAATACATTTGTTGCGGGTGCTTATTAAAATTATCCTTATGACCCGTGTCAGTTTTGGAGGGGGCTGTACGAGTTTTCTTGAGCATGCCTCTTTGCGTCTATTTTCCACTTGAGCGCGCATATTACAATAGTTTATTGTCCCTTTTTGTAAAGACTGCCCCAAACCGATAAGGAGGAAAGGCAAGTCAATTCTTGTCACACGAAGATGATGACAACGCAACGGTTCGAATTAATTAAAGCAAAGGGCAGGAATATGATAAGCGAGCACTAGGAAAAAAATTAAGCCGAAACATCTGTTGAAACAATCGTGCCAAATCGAACGGATAAGAAATTGCTAATTAGCGACGATTCTGTTCTCTTAATTCACTCTCGTATCACGAACTATGCTGGTAACAGTGGTAGAGGTGATGGTAATAGGGCACCATAGCATAACTCCTACCATATTAAGTCACCAAAGAAAATTGATCGGCTAGGAAGGACATACAAAATTACTCGGTGCGATTCTATGAAAATTTGTCTTTCTTGGAAGGAATTGGATGAGAAAGCAGGCTACAGCCATAGTAAAGCTTCGACAGGAATAATGAAATGTGATTTTGATCTCTTGGAAAGTTTAATCAATTTACAGTTTAAAGCTTAGACATAATTGAAAAATTAAAATTTAATTTTATCACTTTTATGCTCTTCCTGTTGCGGAAGAAACTAGAACGAAAAGGAAGTAGAATCACCATGTCGTGTCGTTGAACATTTTAAACGGATTGTATGGGTTTTGATTTTTCTCCTTTTATTCTGGGAAAAGATTTAAAAATTAATTATTGCGACACGTATTCCGGAATTGAGGGGAGAAACAATTTATATTGCTTCCAAAGTAGCAGCTTTATAGTTTGGTTACCACGACACTGATGAAAGGAGCTCGAGCGAATTCGCTTGAGTCGTGACATTTTACAATCCTATTATACAAGGTGGCGCAAAAGTCATCTTCCTATCGGAAGAAGCATAATTTTAGCAAATGGCGGCAAATGTAAATTCTACTTTGATATTTGTGAAGTTAACTGATACAGAAAAAACTTAAGACACCAATTAACATAATCCAAAAGCAGAACCAAAGTTTTTCATTCATAAAAAAAATTACAGCGAAAGAACATCGGGTGACAACTTTTGCGCCACCTGACAACTTTTGCGCCACCTTGTACGTTTGATTAAG
This sequence comes from Portevinia maculata, assembly GCA_949715645.1. Lineage (NCBI taxonomy): Eukaryota > Metazoa > Arthropoda > Insecta > Diptera > Syrphidae > Portevinia > Portevinia maculata. Next base: position 279,707,933 of record OX454526.1, on the reverse strand, counting down.
GTCTCAACCCGCGGACGCTCAGTGGTTAGTGAATTAGGCTAACTAAACGAGGGATCGCAGGTTCAAATCAGCCCAGTAATACTCAAAGCTTTTCCACTGCACCACATCTTGTGAAAGTATATTTTTTAAATCTTCGTCTTTAAGAAAGGCGTGCGGGTTGAGGTCATAGTTCCGAAAACCAAAACCTCGAAAGCCAAAAACAAAATTCGGACATTTTTTTCCTACAATAACAGGACTGTTCAGGATTTTGGGTTTTAAGATTATTGTGACTTTCCGACAAGTGCACCGTCAGAAAGTGAGCATTAGCTTCCTGCCTAGTAGAATAAACCGTTTTTTTTTATACAGAGTTTTTAATATTAATCCCAAGCTATAGTAATATTAACGTTAGTCTCAGCAAGCTAAGAGGTACCTATCTTTGTTGAAAGCACGAGACTTGGAACCTGAACTAGGCTCGGACGAATAATAGGGGTAGGTGGAAAATCGTACATGAGACTCTTTCTCACTAAAGAAAAGAAAAGAAAACCCACCTCCCCTCGCAACCTTCATACTACAACTAGGTTATTCCTATCTAGCAGTTTTATTTAATCTGTTAAATACGCGTTTGGCAGGCAGCTTCCCAGTGGAGGCACCTGCTAATACCGCCATAAGCACGCGTTACATCTTATTGCGCTAATTCAAATGGTTTTATCCTTTGTAATCTTTTGCTTGCGGGCAAAATGCTTTATTTCTCTTCGACGGTAACCATACTTAGGTCTCTGTGGATATCAGTGTTTCTGATAATCCATGGTGCATTTACTATTTTTCTTAGTACTGTGTTTTGAAAAGTTTGTAGAATGTTGATATAACTGGATTTGGTATAACCCCAAAGTTGTATACCGTATGTCCAAACCGGTTTTAGTACTTGCTTATATTAAAGCAGCTTCTTCTGCATGCTGAGTTTGGAAAATCTACCAAGAAGACAGTGCATTTGTTTACATCGAATGGCGAGCTCTTCGCGTTTCTTCTTGACGTGCGGTTTCCATTTTAATTTCGCATCGAGTGTCTTTCCGAAATATTTTGCCTCGTTTGCGTACGGAATTCGCACCGAATCAATGAAAAAGGGTAAGTTGTCTACATTTCTATAAGTAAAATTCACGTGCGTTGATTTGGCGTCGTTGAGAACAATACGCCAAGTCTTTGTTCAATCACAAATTTTGTCAATAGTGGAGTTTATTAGTTGCTGATTCAACCATATTACTGGCCGCTAATATAGCTGTATCGTCTGTAAACGTGGCTTCTGTTGTGCCTTCTTCTTGCGGAATATCACTAGTGTATATTAGAAATAAAATCGGTCCAAGAACGCTTCCTTGAGGAACTCCTGCCGTGATTTCTTTGAATTCAGAGTAATCATTTCCGTGTTTTACACGAAAGAGTCTGTCTGACAAGTAACAACTAAGGATATCAGATAACTATTTGGGAAAAGTTTGTCTTAGCTTATGTTTCAAACCCGTATGCCATACGGCCTGAGAGACGTCGAGAAAAACACTAAAACATGTTTCTTCTCCTTTAGGGCTTTTTCAATTACATTGGGTATTCTGTAAACCTGGTCGATTGTAGAGTGCTTAGTCCTGAATCCGAATTGGTGATCAGGTATTAATCGATGTTCTTCGATAATCGGATGTAGGCGCTTTAACAAAAGTTTTCCGAATACCTTCGACATTATCGGTAAGAACGATATTGGCCTATATGATTTTTTGTCATTTAGTGGTATACCGGGCTTTGGAACCATTATAACTTCAGCTACCTTCCATTGTCGTGGAACGTACAATAACCTGAACGATGCATTTATAAGATAGGCAAACTTGATTAAAGCTTTCCTAGGTAACTCTTTAAGAACCTGTCCTGTGATTAAGTCATACCGAGGAGCTTTGCTTAATTTTAGTTTCTCTATTTCAAAGCGTAGTTGTGGTAGCGAGATACTTTTCATTCTATAATTGTCAGGTGCCACGGTTAGGACAGGAATTTCGAGCAACGCTTGACCGTCAAATGGTTTAAATGTTTCTTCCAGATGTTCGGCAAATATTTCGGCTTTTTCCTTGTCACTCTTCGCCCATTCTCCATTGATTTTCCTGATGGGTGGCGCTTGCGTTTTTGGTTTTTTAATGCCTTTCATGGCTTTCCAGAGCGAGTAATTTGTAATTTTATCCACGGTTAGGCTTCCAAGATATGTAGAAATTTAACGATTTTTAAAGTCTCTAATTTCTCTCTAAAATTTACTACAAAGGTAGTTAAGAATGGTTTTATCCTGTGGAGCGCGAGATTGTTGCCATCTTTTGCTTGCTCTCCTTTTCTTCTTTAACAATTGAGTGATTTCCAAGGGATATTTTATTTCGCAATTTTTATAGTATTTTTCCAGGCTGAGCATTCTATGACATCAATAAATTGATCGACTTCGTCTTCAAGTTCGTGGGGTGTTCGAAGAGACACTTTGAGATCGATTTTACTATCACAGTATTTTTTAAAGGATTCAAATTTTGTTTTCATATTAGTAAGTCTGGGCGGACCTTTTTTTTCGTAGACAGCCTTTTATTGTCATCAAGCATTAACTTTCTGCCTAGTAGAACCAACAAATGATGCGATTCTAGGAATTTTAGGTAGTTAAGTTCAGTCCTAATGCAGTTGCAAATCAGTTGAGTGCGATGCCAACGCCCTCTACCCGTAGCAAGGAGAGTGTGTACTGTTACATAACAAACTTCAACTATACAATGTCGAGAGCATCAGGCTCCCGCTCCTTCAACTCTTCTCTCAGACAAGCCAAAGCAGTTCCAGTCAACACGCAAATGCTCAACAAACAATATTACTATAGCGCCCCCGCAAACACAGCGCCAAGACGACTAAGGGAAGAACTCGCTTCTAGGTAATTTTTTATTCAGGTGAGCTTAGAGACATATCTTGATACTCTGCAACCCGCGTGCATGCAAATCCCTGGGTTGACACCACTGGAATTCACCAATTTCATAAAATACTATCGGCAGGCCAAAAAAACTCCCGAATCAAATAAATGTAATAACACCGCAGCTTTTGATTGGCCTTAATAAAAAAAACTGATCCGAAAGCCTGCCGATGTTTATTGAGGTCAAACCGGCGAAACCCACAGGTGGACTAATTTTTAATCCTGATCATAACACTGCCGTTAAGGAAGAAGCAGAAGAAGTATCTTCTTGTATGGTGATGACAGCGAAGATACGTCTAGTCTGTTAACTCATTAACTTGGGTTTCGGTAAAGGCTTGTTATGAGGTTTCCTTTCCTCAAGATATCGCGCAGTGGCTCAATGGTTAGTGTGTCGGACTATTAATCGAAAGGTCCCCGGTTAATGCCTAATATTTATTATTTCTTTATTATAACAAAAGCTCATTTTATATTAGCATTGATTACGTCCTTTTTTTTAAGTAAGTTCAAATTCCGAAACACTCAGAATCGGTAGTGGTCCAGTACAATGGACCAGGCAGAAGTCGTCGTTTTGGTGTAGAGGTTGGTGTCATTCGTATTTCTCCATTAATGCGTGTAGTATAAAACTGTTCCTTTTTAGGATTGAACCTGCATCGCACGGGTCACAAGATAACACATTGACTTCTTCACGGTCGCTAGCTACAACATCCTTTTTTGAGATTTTGTGCATTTTCTGTTCGTTGTAACTTGTATGGAGTATTTTGTGTAGATTGTGTGTTTGTATTTGTATGTTGTACGCTCGAATGTAACATCAGGACTATTAAGTTCCAATCCAAATTGTACGGGACCATGTGCAAAGCCCCAAAACGAAGTCAAGACTACTACACGAAACCTATAGCAGAGGTTGTGGTATCTCACACAAATGGTTAGTAAATCTAGATTTCTATGGACCGTTAATGTATACGTTTTTTTAAGGTCTCAACTTTGATGTATAATTATCTCCAAGCGATAGATGGAGGAGTCAACTTTCATTTCTGTTGATAACTCATTGGCCGATAGACTGCTTCTTAAGACTTCTAAAAAATGATTATTACACAAAAAGGGAATTTATTCAATATTTAACGGCGTCAAGTCTATTCAGCACCATCGTCACCTTTTACCACTTCTAATTTTAAATATACTCTAAAAAAACAAAATAAACAATTTAAAGCAAATTACTTACTGTCCAGCCACTTGGAATCATATTTTAATGTCCTCTTAAAACCGTACTCCTTTCGCTTCGCTGTTACGTTGTATAAATCTGTGCGGAAGATCACTGTATCCGCTTTAGTGAACTCAGCATTTGTTCCCGAATACTATTGGAAATAAAAAAAGAAAAACGGAGGCATATTAAATCCCGACCGCCAATTGCACGGCTAACAGACTGAGAGTGAGCCTTGTACCAGGACAACAGAAATGTAAATTGAAAAATGATTTAGTTTTAATATTGCATTCCAGTTGAAAGGTTTGTCCATAGCGAGTCACTGACATGAGAAACGTTTCAAAAGGATGCTATTTACAAAAATGATTAAAGACACTGAAATAAGCAAAAAAAACGAACAAAATAAAATAAAAAAAAACCAGCGCAAAGCTTATTGTCTTTCAAGTGGTGCAGCCCACTAGGAAATAGTATCTCATCAATTGTAGCATCATTCCTGTTATCCTGTGGTTCTTCGCTATTGCTGTTTCTGTGTAGGATAACAAATCCTACTTCCTTCTTTTCTTCGAGGCAATAAATCTCATAATATACATACCAGACCAGGTAGACCTCCAGGATTTCCATCTTCAACAAAAATAGCTGTTGAATTATCAAGTGGATCGTAGGGACACTTGGCGATACCCAAACCAATTCCTGGCACGTACTCCGATCTTGGTAAATGCGTTAGATTCGACTGCAGGAATAAAAAGAAAAAAGGAAAAAACAAGAATCAAGTAAAATAAAGTTTCACAGTGAAATCAAAATAGGATAAACACCAAAATAAAGCTCACAACTTTGTATGGGTACTCCCACGGCTTTATCACGGATGTGTGTTGCGAGCGCATTACATTTGGGTGCGAGTATCCACGTCTCTTCTCTTTGAAATAATCATTATCCGCTGCACGTCTTACATATAATCCCCCACTTACTCTTCTGCAGGTGTTCCAGGCGCACATCTGAGTTAAACCAACAGAGCATCTTTAGGAAAATGCATCAGCAAAATGGGTCGCGTTTCAGGAATGTTGCAAAACAAATTTTAAGTTTTAAGGCATCTAGTAAAGTTTTGCCCAACACACTGATGTTGTACGATGAATTTTGTAAAATATTCTTTAACGCGACGCGGGATTTTGTTTCTTTTAAACAAAAAAAAAAACAAAAACAAAAAATCTTTGATAATTTGTACTCGCAGATACATGGCGCGCGAAGAAAGTTGTTCTTCTTCGTATTCTTGGTGTGTTGTTAGTTCTTTTCGAAGGTCGCAAATAAGTTGCAAGAAAGTTTCTATCCAAAATCACGATGAAATCACAGGAATGGGGGATTAATGGATGCGTTGTCGGTAGGTCACAAAAGTGCAGAAAACTATCTGTGTTATAAGGAGAGCGTGAGCGATTGACCAATAAAGTGTTCGACTGGGTCGTAATAAACTTTCCCGCTTTTAGAAGAATATATTTCGAATCAAATTGTCTCTTTAGTCATTATCTTTACTGGAAAAATCGGGAAACAGAGCATAGCAATAATAAAGTATATACATATGTAGATTAGATAGCTATATTTCATCTGTCTAAATTGCATTAAAAAATGCAGAGCGGATAACAAAATATTTTTATTTTCACTTTAAAATACAGCTGGTGAAGGTCTGAGCGGAAATTATCGCGGGCAGCGGGCCTCGGGCCAACAATCACAAATTGTATTAAGCTATATGCACGAGTGCAGTTATTTTTAGTTCCTCAATAAAAATCAGCAATACCCGTGTGGGAGACAAATTTGCCTACAATTGTTGAGCCGGTCCTACAATTTGTTGCGCTATTGGTCATCTCCATATCTAGGGAAAATAAAGTTCCGCTTCAGAGCAACTTGGCGAAATATGAATTTCTAATAATGCAGCATTAATATTTTATTGAAACTTCCCACCTAGCCTAGCGACACATTTATCATCTTGAAACTGTCCCACAAGAGTTGTGTGCATGCAAATCCTGGGTTGACACGACTGGAGATCAATGGTGTCATAAAAGGTAGATCAAACAATTATAGTAATTAAGCGCAGTAAAGTGGGCGGGTTATGATTCCCTTAATCCTGATCACAACCTAGTTGTAGAGGAAGAAGATTTTGCGGAATAATTCGACGGTGGCTCGCAACCTACGCTCAAGCCATCCTGGATCTCGACCACGAGGAAGACAACTTTTCATCGCAAATCATCATGAACGACGAGGCCCATTCCATCTCTGTGGATATGTGAATAAGCATAGTGTTGATTCTGGGACACCGAAAATCCGCACATAACTTACGAAGAGCCATTACACCCGCTCAAAGTTTCTTCATGGTGTGCTTTTTACGCTGGAGGCGTCATCGGGATTTATTTTTTGGAAAATGCAACAACACCGTTCCCCTTCGGGAATTGGATGAATTTGTGTTGGAGAACATGTGGTTTCCACATGATGGGGCCACGGGGTATGTTGAAGTCAGGAGTCTATGCCAACAAGCATCAGACTCTTAAAGCCATCAAAAAGAATATCCCTCAAGAATGGGAGGACCTATCGCTGGAAGTTCTGGCAAGAGTGATGGAAAATGTCAAAAAATCTGGCCCGAATGATCATCAACCCTGGCGGCGGCCTCTAAGCCGATATCATTTTCTCGACTTGATGGAAACAATTTTTTAAGACACCAATAAACATAATCCAAAAGCAGAACCAACACTTTTGATTCATAAAAAAAAAAAATACAGCCAAAGAACATTGGGTAACAACTTTTGCGCCATCTTGTATTTACAAGATTTGTTTTTGTAATAACTCCAGATTTATTTTAAATTCAAATTGCCTTAAGATATGGCTGGGGAAGGAAAGTTAGTACATGAACATTTCTATTATTAAAAAAGGAAAAATTACAGTTGAATTCAGTTTTTGTATTGTAATTAATATCCGCCGTATATTTTCAAGCGTCAATCTTGCATATACAATACATGTTTATTGTCAGTCAAATGATGTTGATCGAAATGAAGACATTCAAAATTTCAATTTGCAAGGGTTCCTTGCTACCATAATCTCGAGAACCTAATTCGGATCAACGCCTAAGTCCCCAGCGATTAACAGTACGGTGAGTGCACTGATCGTTGCTCGTTGAGTTCCTTACGTAAGTTTTGATTATTTTCAGTATCGAAAATTACCTCTCCACTTGCCGTTGTGAACTGGAGAGTCGCCCAAAATTGGAATAGATATTTGATTGGTGAAATCGGCTCAAATCGCAAATACCATCAGCACACCCGGTTTACCCGGGACGTCCCGTTTTTTATGCCAAAAATTAATTGTCCCGCTGGGACAGGTATACCCGGGTAACAGCCTGAATCCCATTTAATTACGTAAATTTTAAATCTTTTCATACTCGTATTTACCCCAACAAATGGCATTCGAATTTCAATGGAGTTCTTTGATAAAACGGTTTTGTTTTAAATAAAACTTGATTATTTAGGAAAATAATATAGTTCCCGATAGTATACTTTCCCATATTTCTAGCTCAAATTTTTGGGTTTCAAAATTTTTGATGGACGAAAGCACGGATATGGAAAGATCCCAAAAATATGTTGTAATTTTCAGGAGACTTCTACCAATATTAAGGCCTGTTACAAACTATTGGTCAAAGTTATTACACTCTTAGGGTAGGGTATACAAAACTGAACGATGTTTCCTAAAATAAAAATCCTCTCAAAGCTTTAGCTTTTTAATTTAAATATGATCATGCGGTGCTGCTATAAACTGACAAAATCTATATAGATTACGAGTATCTTTATGAAGAATTTCAAGTTATTCGACTTTACATTTTGATTTTGTAAAAATAGTTCGGAGCTTATTAAAACTACAAAAACTTCTTTAAAATACACAAAATAACTAAAAATTAAATGTTGAATGTTTGACTATAACAAAAATTTTAATATGAGTACCTATGTTTAATTGCAAAAATTACAAAATAAAATTAATGGCGAGAGTTTTTATTTATATTTTATGAACCTAAACTATTAATATTTAACTTAAACTTAAACTTATGAATAAAAATACTTCGCGCCTGCCTACTTAATCTATATATATAAAATTCAAAATTTGTGTGTATGTACGCTATAGTCTCGAAAACTATACATCGGATTTTGAGGCGGTTTTTTTTTGATAGATAGAGTGATTCAAGAGGAAGGTTTGTTTGAATTAGAAAACTTCACAATTGAACCCAGTAGGTGGCGCTGCGATCGAGTTCCAGAATTTGTTTTTCGGATTCAGCTCAAATTTACGGCAATTCTTCGGGATTGGCCAGGGAGTGTTCCTGCGAAGTTTTGTCGAAATTGGATAAAGGGGCGTGGCACCTCCCATACAAAAAAATCATTCAAATCAACATTTCTCGACACTTATAGGAGCTTATGTTGTAAAATTTGAAAATTTTGATGTGTAGGTATTGTTTGGGTAATGAACATAGAAAAATGTGACCGTAGTTGGACAACGGGGCGTGGCACCACCCATAGAAAAAAAACATTCAAATAGTTTTTTCTTTCTACTAATGGGAGCTTATGTTGTAAAATTCGAAACATATATAATTATGTTGGATTCTGATAGGTGGCGTTGTATTCCCACTTTTGTATATGTTGGTCGTTTTCGTTGTTGACATTCAATTAGAATTGTTGCATGTAGTTAAACAGTGCGCATAAACAAATTGATTGAAAGAAAATAAAAATCGAAGTCTCTTTGTTTCGTGTTGCTGTTGGATTCAAAAAAGTAAGGTGACAAGGCGCCTGCCAGACAACTAGCACCTAAACCACCGAACCGATTGAGCTCAAATCAGGCCATCTTTGGTATTGAAGTTTGGTCAAAATCGGTCCACCAAGTTTGACTTGCAATTCTGTTTCTTACTAAATATAGACATGTATTTGTTTTTGTTAGACGCAGCGTTTCCGGATAGGTACCGGCTTGGGCACGGGCAAGGCCGGGCGGGTACAGCTAGTAATTTATAAAAGGTTAAGCAAAAATTGTCACGGAACTATGTACTTTAAGTAAACGTATTGACGAGTACGTGTACGTGTCTTTATTTTACTCCAGAAAAAATCCCGGATTTTTCTTTAAATGGGACATTGTCCCGCGGGGCAAAGAAACAAACCTGTCAACCCTACTCAGCTCTCACAGCGGATTTTGAGGCTCGATCGTCACAGTCATCTACTTTTTCAGTTGAAGCAAATCGAGGCAGAAGTATCTACGAGACAAAAAAACAATAACAGCAAGACGAAAGTAGAAATCAACAGAGGCTGTTTGAGTCTCGGAACTCTGAGTTCCATATCGAGTGCGTCTATCGCTACCTTTTCACCTGCTCTAAAAGTTTCAGTTAATTAACCTTTTTCTGTTCTTCTTGAAGCGTATTCACAATCTCATGAGCGTACTTTTTCTTGCAGTTAAACTAACAAAGGAAGCGTGAAACTGGAAAGTATGTCAAAATTCGCAAGCCAAGAGACTGACGATGAACTTGATTTCCTGAAGTGTTGCAAGTAAGCTGCCCGCTGTTTCTGAATGTTCCAAGATTTCGCAGACATTTTTTTTCAAAATGTTGTCATGGCGTACAATGAATCTTGTTTCACAAAGACCAATGATTCACATCTATAGTGAAACTTTCTAGCCGGCTCACTCTCCATTTTTTTCAAATCAATTTCAGAGTCATATAGAATTTAATGAGGGAAATATGAAATATCTAATTTATTTTTGGAAATAACTAAACATGTTAGACCGCTTTTGAGTGATGAATTAAATGTTCGTCACAGATCTTCATTTAAAACACTGACGCAAATTTCGATTAAGCCCAAAGAACAGCTCGAAGGACCTACCTTGTCACCATTAGACAGCAAGAATTGACAGTATTCTCAAGTCATGAACATCTCATGTGCGCTGGTTGCACACCACTTGTGCAGCCACCCACTTAAGTAGGTGTCATGAGAATTCCAAAGATAAAATATTTGAGCCCCACGCATCACTTATGTAAAAACCTATATCCATTTCTATTATTATGATCCCTGTATAGAAAAAAAAAGATCCTTGCACACTAACGAGATTTTCACTGCATTGTTCCAATTCATTGAGAAGGCTTTCTCTTCACATACTCACTACTCATAGCATCCTTGAATCCACAGCTGCAGTCCTTTTTACCATTGTCATTCATATCTCATTCAGTTAAGTCATTTTTAGAAATACAAGTACGAGTAGAAATGCAGTGCACATTAATGTCACAAGGATACGGACGATACCGCCGCCAGCGGATAAATTCAGCAAAAAATTAGAGGGTACCCCCAACCCATTGGAGCTTTAGCGTCTCAAGGGTGACATATTGCACCCACAACCACCACCTTAATACTTACATATATGACATAATCCTTGGGATTGTGAGCATTCGTGCCACAAATGTACAGCCTGTTGCCGTTCGCCATTGATTGAATGACACGGATGTGGTTCTTGCAATCGAAGACCTGAAATGAGATAGAAAATGAGATGTGGGAAACACTGATGACACAAAAAAAAACCGAGCAGTGGGGGCAAAGAAATGTAATCCACGGATTGGAGTTCACATACAGCAGGTACATATATGCGCTGAGGAAGAACGACCAGCTTTAAGGAGATAACTACGCAGAGAATATGATCAGGATGTGCATTATTGCAATGCTTGGAATGGAATATAAAAAGCGGATTTCGCATCCACATCAATATCATCTTCTATAAATCCATCCCACTTTCGTCCTACAAATCCTTTCATTCTTTTATTTCTCTTTTCCACAAAAGTCAGTAAGTAGTTCGCTTTATTTTCCAACTTCCAACTATAGATATCCTTTCTTTGGCTTAGAATCAATTTTAAAGCACAGAAGAGATGATGAAAAATTGGTACATCTTCCTTGCGTGATTGCTTGAAGCGGTGGCATTACAAAACATGCACGAATGCCAGAGAAAGAGAGGCAGCGGCATATATGTGTCATGTCGTCGATGATGGAAGGAAGACGTACACGATCGAGCATCCATATATGACATACAGAGGGGGCTGTTCGTTCTTTCTGGCTAGAGACAAATGCTTTTATTTGAGAGAAGAAAATTGAAATCGCTTTCAAAAAAGGATACCAGCTAGGATAAGTGATATATTGTCTGCTTTTTTTTTCTCTTCATATGCACCCATGTATTTATGTGCGGGAGAGAATATTGGAAATTGACGACAAAATTGAAATCATTGCATTGTACCAATAAAGCGAAACAGAAGCACTTCTTGTGATTGACTGCTTCGGATAGAGAAGCGCCCTGTCTATCCATATTGAGAAAGAGCATTGAGGAGCAACGAAAGAAATACAGGATTTGTGGTAGATGTTTCTGTTGTGGTGGAGATGGATAGATGGATGGATTTTGGGTCACGACGACGGCAGTTTTTATTTTTGCTTACCTGACTTTTGCCCTTTGACACACAGGATCGTACATCATCCATGGTTGGCTCTAGCCTGACAACGTCTCTCTGTGAATAGAAAACAACAATGATGTTAGAAATAGGTACTGGAATAATTAGAAAAATAAATTGATTGAATTTTCGTCAAAGGCGAACGTTTTTAACCTATAAGCTGGATCCAAGAGTGCTAGATTCTCAGAGTGACAAAGATAGATACAAAGACAAAGAGCCGTCTCAGACGAATTTAAATAGCTGACGAAAGCAGTGTGGATGATATGTGAAACGAGAAGCTAGGGGTGACTTTTACAATCCAACCTTAAAGGGGATCCACCTTCAAATCTAGTTGAATCATTTGGGCTTGGCGACGAATTTGCTGATGCATCGATTTCACTAAAATCACTCAGTTCTTCGAATAAGTAATCGCCATGAATTTGATTCCTTGTATGAGCAAATGCGGCCGTACGCCACATACAGCCAAGAGACTACTTTAGACTGCAGACGGCATTTAGAACCTTGTAGCTTTCTTGCAGGAGTAAACGGCGATAGTCGCCTTACTTATACGTCATTCAGATTCCAACTGAATTTTCTTTGAAAATGTAAGTGGCTTATTGGTGAGCCGGGACCCTAATTTTCTACGTGAGTTAAGCCAGTTCGGTTTTCTTTCACTTCTAATATGAAAAGTAGTGGCGAGAGCAATCATCCTTGTTGTGTAGATGTGCTCACCAAGCTCCTTATCAGACAAATACCAAGCTCCGCCAGGCAAGTTTGTTTTTTATCATATTCTTAATCCCAGCGCAGGAGGCAGTTTTCCACATCCAATTTGAGGAGTATATTTGGGTCGGCTTCTTCCCTTACATTGTTGAAGGTTACTTGATTTCTGTTCGATAGTGATAACAAGCGAATGCAGTGCTGTTTTCACTGAAAAGCCTTTACGGTAAGCGTATTGGCACATCGAAAGGGAGCTCGTTTTTAGAGTTCAGCAATTATCAGTAGTATATTTAGCTCACTTCTGGCGAAGGTAATAGGACGGAAAAAGAGCGATTAAGGGAGCGAAATCAATGTAAAATTTATGCAGATAAGGAAGAAAGTTATGTGGTTGACTGGGCATCCAGGCATCTGAGCTATGGGATGAGGTTATAGTTAAGGGTTTCAAAATTGGTATGCCGGGATGACTTGTTTTGCGGTTAGTTTGTTGCTATCTCAAGGATCAAAATCCTGGTCTAAATTCTCAAAACGCTGTTCCAAAGGATCACATCCTGCTCTGAAAGATCAAAATCTCGGCCTCAAAAATCAAAATCTGGGTCTCCAGGATCAAAATCCAACTCTTTTGGAGGTTCTGTCTGGGTCGAACGTAGTTATTTGTATTCGACATCTGGCTCGCACTTGGAGCATTTTGGTGGAAGGTGTACATTTTTAACTGAGAGGCTTGCGTGGTTTTAAAGTGGAGGGGGAAATATCAGCTGTTTGCCTCCACAGGATTTTCTTGCGGAATGGGGATTTACTGCTGTAGACGTCTGCACGGAACTGTCAAAACTGATTGTAAGTTGTTGTGATTCCTTTAGCTTGTGGTTAGTGAACAAATTGGGCCGCAAGGTTACGGTTCCTTTTCTTTGTTTTTTTATTGGGGTGACAAATCTATTTGTATACCCTATTCTTAATTTTGACACATAGTTTGTAACATACGAGTACCTTAATATTGCCCGTAGACCCCTAAAAGTTACTATATTTATGATCAGCATCGATAGTAATGTCGATCTAGCCATGTCCGTCCGTCTACTCTCTAGGGTCCCGAAATAATCAAGTTTACGAATTTTCAAAATCCGCCCACTGACACGCCCACAAATAAATAAAACAATTTTATTGAAAAACCAAAATTTGAGCTAGGGAGCTGAAATTTATAATATATACTCTCTAGGGGCCCTTTATGCTCATGTGTAAATATTTTCAAAATCCGCCCACTGACACGCCCATAATTTAAAAAAAAAAACTTTTTTTTAGGGAGCGGAAATTTATAATATAGGTATACTCTCTAGGGGCCCTTTATGCTCATGTGTTAATTTTTTTTAAATCCGCCTACTGACACGCCCACAATTAAATAAAACAATTTTATTGAAACACCCAAGTTTGAGCTAGGGAGCGTTTTTTCGATAACATCCTTTAAATGTTATATAACAAAATATGTAGAGCGTTCTTAACAATTCAACCATACTTTTGTCACGCCCACTTATGAGGGATAGGAATAAGAATAGGGTATCCAACAGTTCGCCCAAGCGGACTGTAGCCCGTCCCTATGTTTAGATTTATGTTCGTATGCTTTTGGCTTGCGGTGGTATTCACGTTCTTCTGTGCACGGGATATTTTTTTTATTTTTTTGATGGGTGTTCTGCGATGCTTGGATATTTGTTGCAGCGACGATTTGAAGTGGACGGGGAACAAAATTATGTGACGGTTTGCTTAATACGGGGAATTGTAAGCTGTTCAGATCTGGTCTAACCTCCACTTTAGTCTGGTTTAGTACATAACATCAGCTTCACGCAGTTCCTCTATGGTTGAATTTATTTCATTCTGAAAATTGTTGTTGCCTGCTGCTTGGGATGCAATTAACAATCGACAAACTCATTGACATCATTTTAATGTATATAGTCCACGTGATTAGTAGAAAGTAGAGTATGGCATATACGAATTCCTAGCTTTTCCGTCTTCCTATGAGATTTCCATAAGAAGAGTTTTAAGAATTTTTGTATGCTTGAAGCCTCTATTGCCCTTAACTTGTACTGGATGATCATAGTTTTTCATGTGAGCATTTGCCTTTTCAAGTAATTTGTCCTTAATGTTGCAAGTCATCATCAGTATATTTAGGTCACTGGGAATTCCATTGCAAAATTAAGTCATTGAGACCATGTACCCTGATGGATCTCCTCATCAATAACGAAATTTAGCAGATTATCCGTGCGGAACTTGGATTGACCTAACTTTTGAATTTGACTTTGTATCGAAATAGTCTATATGTTTTGCCGTGATAAGAATAGGATCTTGACGGTATTGATGTTTGTTGTTGTAATGGAGTACTGTGATGTTACCTGAGAGCTGTGGGTGTTTCAAATGATGCATCTTGTAAGGTGAATTCGTCGGATGGAGAATGACCTGGCCTAATGTTTGAAAAGGAGCTTTCAAAGTATTTCAGTTGTCTTCTTATCACATTGCTATGGTTTGTAGTGCTAACATTTTTAAAGAATTTCTTTCAAGGGCTCAACTTTAAGTTTCAAAGTATTTTCAAGTTGATTTTTGATTGGTCTTGGGAAGTGTGTATAATTTTGTCGGAAATCATGTCAAAGCAGCAGCGGTATGAAGCAGGGCGATTCAATACAGGTCTGATGATTTAAGCAGCTATCTTGTGACAGATTCTTGAAAAAGGTTTTGGGTGAAGACCTTTATTTGAATTTTTAGATACTCTTCTCAAATTTAAGTTCTTTCAAAAATAAATATTCAACATAATTTGCGAATTTGCTTTTTTGCCAACCTTACGGCAATTTAATACCGATAATGAGACTATACAGCCACCACCGCCCGGTATCCGACCCTGTCCCTACCCGTAGTTTCAATATACTTATCTGGTGAGATTATAACAAGGCGATCTGTAAAATCAGCTTGCTATTGTACAGCTACTATTTTTCTTGAGAATAGTCAATATGTTTGAATGTATGTATGTAACGACGCATCAAGCATCTCTATCGAAAATCTCCGCCAAGATGCTCCAAGTGCGAGCCAGATGTCGAATACAAATAACTATGTCCGACACAGACAGAAGCTTCATAGGCTCATCCTTGAGAACAACATGTTGATCTTTGAGAGCGGGATTTTAATCCTTGAGACTCAGTTTTTGATCCTTGAGACCCCGATTTAGATCTTTGAGACCACAGTTTTGATATTTGAGACCAGGATTTTGATCCATGAGAGCAGAATTTTGACCCTTAAGATTGCAACAAGGAAATCAAGTCATCCCAACATACCAATTTTGAAATCCTTATGTATGATGTCATCCCAATGACTGACATGCCCGGATGTCCAGCACCATATGTCAACCACATGACCTCCCTCATTATCATTCATTATCTATATATATTTGACATTGATTTCGCTCCCTCACTCCCTCTTTTACACCTCCCTATTACCTGCGACAGAAGTGACCTAAACATACTAACAAATCCCTCCAATGTCTTTAGAAGAAATAAGGATAGACTGATTGGTCTAAAGCCCTTTGGAGAAGACTGTGATGCGGGAGTAAAATCTGACTTTAAGGCAGCTATTTCAGGTTGCAATTATGGTTGCAATTATTTACTATTTAGAAATGAATATTTCTGGTTAAATCAATTCGAAAATAAATGAGGATCGGTTGGTGTCTTCGATGCTTTTGAATATTTTACATCTGACAGAATCACTTTTTTTCAAATGCAACTGAAATAATCTACACTACTCCTACAATCGTAGAAATAATTGTCCGCATACTAGGTATTTGGTTGCGCATGCATTTTCCCATGAAACTTCATAGGTACATGTACACTTTGTCGGGCCAAGTAAATTGAATTCCCGTGTTCAAAAAAGGGTGCAAGTATCACTGGCACACCACAGCCAGCCTCAGCCTCTGTTTCAGACGCGGTATTGTCATTGCCGTGGAATCCATTATATCAAGAACGCAAACTGTCAATCAACTTTCCTTTTGCCCTGATTGATGCAGTGAATATGGATATATTTTCCGCTAAGTAACTCGGTACACTTGTGTCTGTGCGTTGACAACCATTGCCGTCACTCTGCCAAGCGCAACTTTTAAACAATTTACAAAAGTTCGTCTCATTCGTGTGATTGCCGTGCGTGTGTTTGAACACTTTGCGAGTTGAGCGCCCTCAAGGACTGGCTGAGGTGTATGCATGTGTATATTTCAACAAAACCCCTACGAAAGTCCTCTTAGGACGAAACCGCGCTGTTGAGCTGTTATGAAAGTAACGTGCCGCTAGCTGACTTTTGAGTCTGTCTGACATTTAACATGACTTGCGACACCATGCTGTGAGTGACTATAATTATTGTCATCATCACCGTTAACATCATCACTGACGACGATGTAGTGTGTTATCATTGTTGTCATTAATCTTTATTTTTTTTGCGCGCGTGTGTGTGTCTTTGTTGTCGCCAAGGCGTCTCGCCACATCAGGATAGAAGTAAGTCCTCTATTTGTCAACTTTTGCATAGCTTACCTGAATATGTCTATATAGTATATATAGATTGCTTCAAGGTATTGTCAAGAGGTATATTGACTGTGTTACTAATATGTAAGAGGAATATGTTACTGCGGCGAATGGTTTGTCATATTTCTGTGAGTGTGTGTGTATAACGTATGTCTCGAAATAATGATGTTTGCAGACGAATATGATTATTAAATGAAAATCAAGGTGTGCAAAAAGGAAAGGCCTTTATCACCACTCTCTTGAGGGATAGTTCGCCAAGTAACATTTTTTATTACTTCAAGTTAACGTGCTTCTCCGCTTGAATACGATATACATAATTAGGCAATACAATCCAGGATGGTTTTAGCTGTAAAACAGTTTCTAGATTGTAATCTCCAATCCCGGGATTTTCGGGAATACAAGCAGGTTTTATTTCTTTCTTACTGTCGGAGAAAATAAATAGCCCTCCATTCATGCAACGTCGAAACTGGTTTTCGACATTCAGTTTAATAAATGCAAGAACCAACCACGGTTGCTTATCTGGTTGATTTTCAGATGGCGTTCGACACCGAATAGTTAGAGGGACTTTTCTACAAGTTGACCAGGCTGGGGATATGCACAAACATATGCTATATGTAATTTACTAAAATATGGTTATGGGAAAAAGTTCGTTGTCAAATATGGCAACGTGACTTCGAGCAGAGTTTTTGAAATTAAAAATGGTTTGCAGCTGGGCGGTGAATTCTACGATCCTGTTTGATATCTACACGAGTGTTGTGGTAGGTTCACTCAGACATGCTATAGCATAATGCCGACGATTTGTTGGCATACAGATCAGGTCCTAAAATCGAGGTCGTTAACATTTTTTTGCAGCGTGACTTCGATCAAATTAATTGATATTGCGACGACTGGAAGTTGAAAATCAACTTTCTGAATAGGTACGGAAATAATCTTGTTCAGTGATTCCACTGTTTCATAGCAGTCAAATTGACCCCAGAGTGAAGCGTGAAGGTCATAATGCTACGTGGGTCTCAATAAGGCTGATCATCGCTTATGGTTGTTCATTGTGGTGTTTGATATAGCGCCTAGTTATATTGAAAACTAGTGACCCGCGCGGGTTCACACGGGTGCAATGCTGATAGTAAATATACTACGGAATGTCTTTATATTAGTGTTAAAACGAATATTCGGTTACTATTCGGTATTCGGCCTATATTTTCTATTCGGCCGAATACCGAATATTGAGTTAATATTCGGCCGAATACCGAATAGTTAGAAAAAGGAGCAAAAAACCAAAAAAACATGGTCATTTTCAATTAATTTAAGCTTTTAAAACTGAATAAAAACAAAGCAAAACGAAATGTATCTTTCTTCTTTGATATGATTAGTTACCTTAAGTTTAATAATAAATAAACATTAAATAAAAATTCTAATTCAATAACATTGTTTTGTTTAGAGCAAAATTATTAATTAAATGTGTAGTTAATAAGAGCTAAGTTGTGATGCAAGAATATCAACTTTTCTGCATTTTTGGGAAGAAGTCGGTTTCTTTTGTCTTCATAAATAAGTCCTGCTCCACTAAAAAGCCTCTCCGAGTAGACACTGTTTGAAGGAGCAGATAAATACAGCGCCAATTGACCCTTCTCCTTTCTCTTATCTCTCGGAGACGAGACTTTCAATACAAATGCGATTTAAGTGAACGAGGTTTGCACACAAAAAAAAATGTTATTCCTCGAACATCGATAGCTTGGTGTTTTTTTTTTTTGGAAGGATATTTTTCGTAAAAGATAAAGAAAAGAACATAAACTAAATGGAGCGATAAGAAAAAGCTTTTAGGTTTAGGTGCCCCAACAATAATTGAAATTGTGTAGAATGATCTTATGTTTAATCAACCATGTTCGCCCCAACTGTGTTCGTACTTTTCAGAACTTTATAATCTGGCCGAATAGCTCATCAGATGTTAGAAAGCTCCTGACCAAATACAGTCTTCGGATTTCTTGCAGTATCGCGTACATCGCCTAGAAGTGCGGAACATTTTGCCCCTTGGTTGAGATTACAAAGGGCGCAGCTAGGGTTTATGACCTATGCTGCCTGTAGTTTAGCTCTAGCATTTCGGTGCGAATTTTAAAGATAACACTCATTTTAGCAACTGTGAATCTACTCTTGAAGTAATTGTGCAAGCCTAAGGAAGAAACTAGTCGCTTGAAAATCAATCTCGATGATGATGATCTAGCCCGGTCAGGGCAACTTCAGTACAACCCATTGTCAATAGCAGACACACATTCGTCAAATAAATGCTTCCATTCATCCACATTGATAGATAGATAGATCATTTATTCGTTGTAAAATTAACATAGGAGGAGCACAAAGATTTGATATAGTACTTATTCTATCTTCCTACTGAAGCATTGTCTTTTATTCGTTTTACGTTTTTACAATTTTTCTTTCAATTTTATTCTAAAGGAAACCAACGAGAAAAACCTTTATATTTGCAAAAAAAAAAAACATAGGGACGGTCTACAGTCCGCTTGGGCGAACTGTTGGATACCCTATTCTTATTCCTATCCCTCATAAGTGAGTGTGACAAAAGTCTAAGTATGGTTGAATTGTTAAGAACGCTCTACATATTTTGTTATATAACATTTAAATGATTTTATCAAAAAAAAAAACGCTCCCTAGCTCAAACTTGGGTGTTTCAATAAAAATGTTTTATTTAATTGTGGGCGTGTCAATAGGCGGATTTAAAAAAAATTAACACATGAGAATAAAGGGACCCTAGAGAGTATATATTATAAATTTCAGCTCCCTAGCTCAAACTTTGAATTTTCAAAAAAATTGTTTTATTTATTTGTGGGCGTGTCAGTGGGCGGATTTTGAAATTTTTTTATCCCGAGTAGTTTTAGGAGTCATAGATCATATATAAAAAACTTCAGCTTTCTAGCTCAAAATTCGATTTTTTCCAAAATTTTGTTTTTTTGAGTTTGTGGGCGTGTCAGTGGGCGGATTTCAAAAATTCGTAAACTTGATTATTTCGGGACCCTAGAGAGTATATGGTTATTTCAGCTCTCTAGGTCCAGTTTAAAGGCCTAATTTTTGCTGACAGACGGACGGACGGACGGACGGACGGACGGACGGAGATGGCTAGATCGACATTACTATCGATGCGGATCATAAATATAGTAACTTTTAGGGGTCTACGGGCAATATTAAGGTATGTGGGTGGCAATGGTGCAGTAGTAGTGTATGTGTAAATGTGCAGTAGTGCAGTAGTAGTGTATTCGCTTACGGAATGGAAGGTCGTGCGTTCGAATCCCGGCCAAGTCCATTACTTTATACCGAATACATGAAATTGTAATCTCCCTAAGTAACTTAGACACCACCCGTGGAGAAAAACCCTACAACTGCACCCAAACACTTCTTTCCTATCTCTCTATTCTTTCTAATACCAAGTAGCTTACACTGTGCTCTTAGCATTATAAGGGTACTGTAACAACAGAAAAAAATCCCTTTAGCGTAAGTTAATTATAAAAAAAAAAAAAAAAAAAAATTTACAAACTATGCGTTAGAATAGGGTATAAAGACAATAAATTATTACAAACAAAATAAATAACAATAAGTAAAAAATAAATAATTATAAATAGAAACAAACAATAGCAATTAATAATAATAAATAATAATTAATAATAACAAATAATAACGCATAATAATAAATAACATGAAGAATATAATATATAGTAAAAAATAAATAATAATCTAGATACGTACATTATAGTTACACCTCTAGTTGGTTAATTAGTGGATTGTCTGGTATATCACAGTTATTCAAAAAACGTTCTTTTAGTTTGTACAATCAGAAATCAATTTAACAGCCCCCTGAAGGTGCAAGCTTATAGTGGAGTGATATCTAGGAAGATTAGGCATCATCTTGAGCAATTTGTTTTGCGTTACTTGCAGCTTTTTCTTGTGACACATTGCACAATCATCCCATACTTGGCAACCATAGAATAGTATTGCTTGAAATATCACTTTGTAATCAAATTTTCAAAAAAAAATATTATTTGTTTTGTTTCAAGCATAGCTACCATTTTATTTATTTTAAACCATCTGGTTTATTCAGTATCCATTGCCCTCAATTAAGGGATGTGGTCAACCTGTGAAGTGTGAGATTTCCGACCGCCCATATTTGTATAATATTAATTTTTTCCCAAGGCTCAGCTCTGATCTTCTATTGATAAACGGATGAGCATTTTGATTGCAATTTGAATTTTTTGATTTGTTTTCGCAAAGATCTATCTGTAGCTGTCAAGTTTTTTATGTAGATGTAGGGAAGTCCAGACTCCACATAGATTGCATAACTCGGTGTATTAACAGGTAGTTTAAAAACGTGTTTAAAGAAGTATCGGTGAATAGCTTCAATCGCCTCTAAGTATTTATAACCATACACCTCATTTACATAGCGAAAACACCTGTTGATGAAAACACCTGTAGCATCGAACAATTTAAACTTCGCAGCAGGATCGACGTAACTTCTTGAAAAAAGCTTAGACCAAAGGTTATATATTGGCACTTTAACTGTAGCAGTTTTTTCCCTTATATATGAAAAGAAAACCAAGGTGTTTAAATTCGTTAAGTACTTCAATGCTTTTGCCATACAGCTTCCATATACCCTCGCTCCTGTCCACACGATATTGTTTTCTAAAGACCATAGTCTTGGATTTTGTGGTATTAATCTACAGTAAACTAGTAAGTTTAAAAGGGAAAGATGAACACTGTAAAGGACCTGAAACATTCTGCGAAATAGAAGAGCACACCTTAGCCTAATAGTTTAGGAAACTGGAGAAATAAACAGGGGCTAATGCCTTTCTAAACAAGAACAACCTACGAATCTTTTCAGGTCGCCTTACGTGGAACTATATATCCAGCGAACACCTGGGAGTGTCTCTGCAGATTCTGCAACGAAGACGCTGAAACTCGGGACTATGTTTAATAATCCTGTGAAGCATTGACTCACAAGAGGATCAAATATTTGGTAAAACACCAAACAACAGAAAAGGACATACAAACCATTGATCATTCTCAGATTCATCAAAGAAACTGGACTGGGAGCTACGCTTCAACGGTGACCTGCCATGGCTAAGTCAGATCAAGATTCTAATACGATTATAAAAGAACTGTATTTCGGATAAACTTAGAGGCAACAGACCTCTCCAAGGGCAAGGACCAATAGAACAACCGAGGGAATTCATACGAAGAACGTAGTCTAAGAAATTTGACAAAAATAGCTTAATTGATGTTTGGCACAGACTAGACACGGGTTGCCTCAGTTGCATCAGTTTTAACTTAGCCATCATCAGCAGTTGTATTGCTTTTACTTTACCCTTAAACCCGGGCACCAATCAGAACTTAATTTTTGTACATGTTATACGTTTAATTCAATGCAATAAAAAAGGAGTCAGTTAAGCTTATTATGCATTTTATACCCCTGCTACCAGTCGAATACGCGGTAACTCTCTCACTCACTGGTAAAGTCTTGGATGTACATCGCACGTATTTCGTACGTTCTTCGAGACAGCTTCTATTCCCGTCATTTTCAAATAATTATTAGTAATTTTTGTATTTCGATGTATCAATCAATCTATGGCGTAGTAGTAATGATAATTAATCTCAATTTGAATACTTAATCTTCGTGATAAAAAGAATAATGTTGGTGCCTCCTTAATTTAAACACTTATTTTTTAAGAGCGTTCCAGATCAAGGCTCCTTCTTTCTTTAAAATAAACTCCCTTCTAAAGGCAACCGCACCTCACACAATCTTAAGCAACAAAGTATCTATATCTCTATAAAAACGAGTTTTTAAGTATCGTTTTTGGCAATTTCAGTTCTCTATCCAATTAGCAGTAAATCATCAAAAATGTTCGCATATTTTCCATTCATTAAACTCACCTCCATAATCGATTCTCAATGAGTAAAGCGGTAAACTTCAACCGTCCCTATACGGGAATGAAGTGGACTAGCTGCTTTTTAAGACTTATTAAAATTAAGAGCCTCACTTTCAGTACAGTTCATAAATTGTACTTCTGGTTCGCGTTGCTATGTGCATAAGGGTTCAGTCGGGCAAGGCTTCTCCAACAATATTCTTGAAATGAGGTAAAGCGAGTGGCCGACAGAACCCACCTTGAGGGCCAATAAAGGCGAAAAGAAAATAAAGTTGGAAAAACCACTTAATTGGTTGTTGCAGTACCCACTCTGTAACTCCCTCCATATCTCTTGCTCTGGGTAAACTTCTAACTAGTGGCTACTCTGTACCGTACTACACTGTGTCTACATGGTTGTTGTGTCGAATTTACTTCGTACAAGTACAAAACCTCTTATGCTGTTCGAAAGTTCACTTAGAAAACTAATAATTAAAGCTTTTTTTTCTTTGCCCTTTGGCTCTCTCTCGCGTTTGGATGGCTACCTTCAAGGATGCTGGGTCAGAATTAGGAGCACTTTTCATCGTTTTCCACTTCGCGGAAAAAGGGGTAACATTATTGAGCGCCCTCAACGCCCAACTTTCCCTTA
The DNA here is from genome assembly GCA_949715645.1 of Portevinia maculata. NCBI lineage: Eukaryota > Metazoa > Arthropoda > Insecta > Diptera > Syrphidae > Portevinia > Portevinia maculata. The sequence continues at coordinate 279,684,555 of OX454526.1, read as the reverse complement.
AATTATGGTACATTTTTGGCTGCTAGTGGTGTTTTTTTTGCTTCCACTTCATCCAACAACATCATATTTTTTAATACTCATATTTACAGGAGGAAGATTCTAGAAGATTGGTGTTGAGAAACTTATACAAATATTTATCTGGGCTCTGCCGATATGTGCGCTATACACTCGTGTAGTCCTTGTGCCTCGTGTTTCATAGCAAATTCAATTTGTTTTCCAGGATATTTCATTTGAAGTTATTCAAAGTTGTAGTACATATTTGTCAAACTTTTGATCGGTTGGTGCTGGAAAGGACTTTAAGCTGATATTTTTTTTTCCGCAAAACGATACTGTTTTTTTTACTATTGTATCATTTACCATTCACAGTTCGTTTAATTTTATTTTATCAACTTCTAATGACATTGGTTGTGGGCGGATGTACGGAGGTGGGAAAATTGAATATCCATCGAATCGATCCTTAAAATTGGAAAGAGTATGCTGGGCGCTGGATTATATAAATAAATAAATGCATACATGCTACTCTTTTACCGGATAAAACGATATGCAGTTTATTGAAGTTTCCCACTTGGTGTTTTTCCATTTAATGATAATTTTGTAAAAGAAAAGCTGTTTGAGAGGATTTTTCACTTCGCAGAGTTTCCTATTTAATTACTTTGGTGACGGAAGAAAAAGTTCACAAAGACTATGTTGGTTGCGCGACAAAAAGGATGTTACTTTTTGCTTCTTTCCATAAGGGAAGGGAATATTGGCCACAGTTTTAAGGAAGTTTTTGAATAGAATATTTGAAAGAAAAAGTAAGACTAGAAAACTTTCAACATGCAGCGCTTTGATATTAGGCTAACACGATGAATAGAAATGAAATCGCTTTGAGGTTATTCAGAAGTGTTAGCATTCAAATTAACTGGAACGGAGGAACTCGTACCTGAAGTCTTCTGGAAGCGAAATGTTAGTTGTGACTTATTCGTGTGGGAAACAATTTTATGTGGGACAAAAAGTTTTTGGCTAGCAATAGAAAAACGAATGTGTCAAAATGTTCGTAGAGATGCACACGTTCGAATACAAACAAAATCATTGGCATCAACATTGAACACAGCTTTCCAATTCGGAACCTCTTTGAATACACTTTTAGACAAACTTTTTACTTGGTGATTTTTTTTGTTATTTCAAAGTGATGTACCATTTTGTTTTTTGTTTTTTTTTTTGTGGAGGAGGCAGTGCATAATGTACTGTCAAGTGGCAGGCCATCACCCTTTGGTATGTCCGACTAAACTCAACCCAGTACGTCATCGAGACCAGCCTGGAACCGCTCAAGGTGGAGCCGTTTGTTTTATGTTCGTATAAGACGCCGTCTTTTAAGTCTTCTGTGGACTAAGACGACTGTGCGCCATATTGAAATCTCACTCTTTTTCGGTCTTCTTTCATCTTTTTTTATCCAGAGAATTGTTTCTACAAAAAAGCAGACTTGTCTCCTGGTCGCATGCCAGCATCTTTCCAAATATGTTATCCGCAGTGACGAGGCCGATGCTTTCCATATGCCGTCGCAGAAATCCTCACCTAGGTACTGCTGGCGAAGAAAAAATGGACTGCGTCCTCTGCTGGAGAATCCCCGTACTGGCAGGTTGGACTTTCTGTTTTGCCGATCTTATGGCGGAAAGCGTTCCAATAACCGTGTCCGATGAGAAACTGGGTGACGTAGAAGTTTAGTTTAGTAGAAGTGATGTAGAAGAACGTAGAAGAAGAGCATCAATTGTCATGCGAAGCTTCTCAAGCTTAACGTTCGGTCCCGTTAGCTTCAATGCCGGCTAGTTGTGCATAAGTATACCAAAAGCTGTGCTCAAAGATAGTATGGACGTATTTTAAATTAGTATGCATATGTATACTTGTATATTTATATATACGTTAACATAAGGCTTAGTAAAGACAGCAAGTCCCACAATTCAAAGGGACGCCAGATGTGTGGTAACAAAAGATCATCAGAGTTAGAAAGAGCTTTCGTCAAGTTCGATAAATTCCCATGAAATCTTAAACGGTAGCAAGGTGACTTAGTCGCGCTGTATTGATTACAGCAGGCAATGAGTACAATCATAACCGAATCTTAGTAGAGACGCTTTCAATCGCATATCCAGCATCTCCTCCTAGTTAATTACTTTACGGGCTCCCAACCCGTAAAGAGTCAATGCCTGAGAGACTGCAGCCTTCCATCCACTACAATCCCGGGCACGTTGGTTCTAGTTCTCCCGACCAAGCGTTCTAGCCTTCGGGATGGCGTGGGTCTTAAGACGGAGGTTCGGTTTTGCCTTCTCGAACCTGTGAAGCTCCTCTAGACGTTTATAATATATTTGGCTTTTTGAAAAAACCCAAGTGATGGTCAGTGCCCAACGAATAATATGGTGGAAGCATGTTGCCTGCACCTAACAAAACATTATTACAATCTAGGAAAAATGGGCAGTAGGCCCTACTAAAGTTGTTGCTTTATAGTTTTAAACAACCCGTTCGAGACCTGCAGGCAGGTGTATATGATCTTCATGACCAAGGCTGGAAAAGGGTCGAGTCATCTTTTTAAATCTTAAACTCGTTATCTTATTTGTCATTAAAACCACGGAAAGATTTATTGATTATATTATTTGAGGACGGTTTGAAATGTTTACCCCTCTGCACTACAGTCACAGCGCCCAGACGAAGCGAATCCATTAAGGCCACTACACACTATATGGTTAAAAAGATAAAATGTGCAGTCCGAGGAAAATTAACTATGTGACTTCCTTGACTTTGAGAACGCTTTCTATAGCACCGTACTCGAATCGATAGCAAGGGGTACTGATGTTGAGCTGAAGACTGCCAAGGCGCTGTCGGCTTTCTGGCAGTGCAAGGGCATTTTCGGCAAGACATGGGGCTTATCACCGAAAAGAGTCCTATGGATTTATACGGCTATGATAAGACCATTTCTAGCATACGCATCGGTTGTTTAGTGGAATACTGATGCTTCGCCAGAAAGGTATGTCTCGGCTGCACGGGGGCCTCCCCCAGCCTAGATGCATTATTGAACCTCTCGCCCCTTGATGCTTACATCATGGGTTGCACAATCAAAGCTATCTCACGTTTAAGAAGAGGTGGCTTTCGAAGTATATGGGAAGTGTATGCGTCTGTAGCGACAGTCAGGCTGCGCTTAAGGCCTTGCTCAACCCCTTAACCACCTCCAAGATAGTTCGTGAATGCAAGATCTCTATAAATTTGGTCGGAAGGCTGAATTCATTTAGACTTGTCTGGGCACCGGGTCATAACCGGATCACGGGAAATGAGATTTCCAATGAACTAGCTAGCGCTCAGAGGAGGACTTCTCAGAATCTGAACCAGCGATATGTCTGCCTGCGTCCTCGGTCAGGGCTTCCATTGACTGTTGGGTTTCATATGAACACAATCACCGATGGCATGACTCTTCAGGGTGCAGACAGACTAAGCCAATTCTCCCCGACGTCTGTAAAATATCTGCGGCATTCTTGTTGTCTTTCAACTTTCAACAGAAAAGACTGCAGACAGACGGGCCATTACGCTTTTGCCAAACACCTTAAGTTGCTAGGCCTAAGCGATACAACCAACTGCGAAGCCTGTGGAGAAAGCGATGGCGAATATTTCTTCTGTGATTGTCCTGCTTTTGCTCGTATCAGGTGGCAGGTATTTGGTGCTGATAGGGCGAGTGCTGTAAATCTAAGCTCCTTATCATTGAAGCGCCTACTCGTCTTTCTTAGGAAAACGAGTAAATTCTCACAGTAAAAGTGGTGTGTCTGCCTGGTAGTACAATGGACCAGTATTAAGTCTGAGTGCTCCAGTATATAGAAAGTCTCGCAGCCCGACAAAAAAGGGCTACTGATTGATTCGTGGTTGGGTGCTGTAGGATAAGGGTTAGCATTGACTGACATCAAGCTGGCGATGTCCAGTGCCGTCACTTTAACCTTACCGTGGTAACCAGCAGATGTTGTATATGTCCACCGAGACATAGCTGGATAAATTATAAGCGGGATCGCGGAACAAGAAGAACATGACTACACTATAATGCTCTGTCGAAAAGACTGACTGTGAGACTCAGAAGTCTTACTCAAGACTCACAGCCAGTCATTCCGACAGTGTCGTCGACAGTCAGGATGACAGATACCTTACATGAGCTACTTCGACATATTTGGAGCTGAGGTCATTAAAGTTTTACCAGACTAGTATGAGTTTTCAAAATGACGATGGCGCATGAATCCTCAATGGGTCAACGGTGGCTTGATCCCGATGATGGGTTACCGGCACCCCATAACTTTCCCATATCAAAATGCGTAGTAATTTTAGAGGCACTAATTATTAATCCTTTGGAAGAGTGTCAGTTAAACAGTCCGGACTTATCTCAATGAAAAGTGCTGTCTTCTCCTTTGTGGCCACAAGTCACCGGCAGGGTTCAAGTCCATTAACATATATTGAGCTACATCCTGGCGATTGTTATTGGTGGTAAGCATAAGTGTCATGCATGGTACTTTACTATTCTTTTAAGAATGGTGCAACAATGAATCTGCAATCTGTCTTCTTTCTTCCTTCTTCAAAATAATAAACTGGTTGCATATCATGTGAGAGCATGTCGGTTCTCAATATTTCCTCAACGAGAATATGTCGTTTTGGCTGAGACCAGGTGTCTTCTTTTGTGAGACGTTGATAAAAAAATCAAAATTATCAGAACGTTTCTAACCTATATCGCATTATTTGAATAATTTGCGATGAGAAACAGCGGGACACATTTCCCGAAATACAATAAAGTCACCTAGTTACCATCATAAGAGGTATTCTACAATAATGGTACACACTATCCACAAACGTGGTTTGCCATTCCAAAGGAAGCATCATCGTGGCTTATCTCTACAACAGAAAAATAACCTCATTAAGCAAAAACAACAGCAGGATTGTTGCTGATTTAGAGCATTTCGTGAACACTCCTGTGCGTCCTTTATTTGAAGAGAATGGCAAAGGACAAAAAGCTCTCATCTGCCAAATATACTCTGCGTTAGCTTTCAACTTAATTGATTTATAAATCACGTTAGGCTTGACGAAAACCGTAAACAACATGTAAACCAAATCATGCATTATTTAGAAAGGCATCACTAAAACCAAGCCCATGAGGCAGGCAACAGGAACGACATTACACTATCCCCTTCTTTGTCGTCATCATCGTTGTTGTTGTTGTGGCAGCACAACATGTTGAGTGTCGCTCCCAAAAGAATCTGCTCATGAATAGATTCATTGGTGGTATTGTATAGTCAATTCCCTTGCTGCTTGCTGCCTGCTATGTACCTTGCTGGCCTAGACCTGAATAATACTCCTACCAAAACTCAACTAAAATTTGTGACTCTGTTGGGTTTATTTTTGCCGCAGCGGGTCGGAATATTCCTTACGTGCATTCTCTTCGATGCACGAAAGGAAATTCACCAAGCGAACATTTTACCGCTTTTGTTTTAATAATTAATTATCCTTGGTGCTTCTGGTGCGAAAAGTAACGCAAGCACATACCACACTCAAAGAAAGACAGTCACTAGTATCTGAATATTCTTAGGGGGATGGATGCGCGCGGAACTTTTGTTGCGCGTCATAACGAAATGTTCATTAGATTTGGTTTACGTAAGGTTATTTTTTTTCTACTATTCCTAGGGTGAGGGTTTCAATCCATTGAAACTGGCTACGGGAGGGAGGCCCATTGAAAATGTATGCGATTGCGTTAACTTTATGTCAGCGGGACCAACTCTCGCACCAATGGAACGTAAGTCGTCTTCGGCAAGCCGGGAGACACCACATCATCTCTTTTGAATGATGGCTCAAATGAGTTCATTAATCATGTGAGGTTTGTGTCTACAGTTGGCAGTTGGATTTAGCAGCTCAAAATGTTAAATTTTTTTGTGTAAAGGGTGCGTTAGTGGGTGGGGAACAAAGTTTATATACTCACATCGCATCCTGACGCAGAGATGTTCTTCAGGCTTAGACGAAAAACGTTATCCCTGTGGAGTAGCAAGGCAAAATAAAATAAATGTGGTATTAATTTTTTTTTTTTTTTTTTTTTTATTTTGGTTTAAGGTTGTGTAACTTACATTGCACCAACGAAAAGTGAATCGCGATCTTCGTCCAAATGGAAGGTTCTGTAGTAGAGTTTGCCGCAATTGAATTCGCGGACATGATCTGAAATGAAAGAATGGAAGTAGATAATTGGTTAGTTTTAGTGATTGAATAGTGAATGTTTTTTTAAAAAAAGGAAAATCATTTTGCTTGTTCTGGAGCATATGCAGCATCGGTTTGCGTTGTGGCAAGTTAACCATATAGAAAAAATAACATAATAATGAAATGAATTAAACCATCAGAACTATTTGAATGGGTTGACTTAAGTTCCGGGGCAAATGTTTTAAATCAGTTTTTCGCTGCCAAAAATTGTAACGAAAAATTGACTTAAACATATGGAAACATTACAGTGCTCTTTGTTAGATACCATAATTATATTCCTATACTTTGATCTATTTCTACACTCTTTGTAGTTTCAAAATAAAATACCAAAATTTGAAAATGAAAAATTATAGCTCTCAACAGAGTGCATATAAGCACCATCATGGGTGTCATTACTGGGTACTGCCTTATAGTCAAGCATGCAACAAGGCTTGGCGTATACTCTAAACATTTTTGCAGAAGCTGCATCGAGGAGGAGGAGGAGAATTTTTTCAATCTTCTCTGTAGATACCCAGCTCTCTTCCAGAAAAGGAAGCTCTACTTGGATGCAAACTTTAACATTGATCTAGCTTCATAAGAAACTCCAGCTGCCCTTAACGTTAAAGGGAAATCCATTTCCAGATCAACGTAGCGCACCACTTTGTCATTTATTTCCATCAACTTTTTCGATAAAATGTTTTTGTTTTTGAAATAGTAGGCGAATCTGGAAACATCTTTACACTTGTACATTTCTTGCCCAATTAATTTTTTTTGCGACAGCCAATTAGCGCCTCTACACTTAATTTTTGCGTGTAAGTAGCTACACTTTATCTAACAAAAATTGTCAGTACAGGCCTTATGGAGGAGCTTTTTTTCTACCAGTAGTGCCTGTAGATACTCTCACGGCACTCAAACGCAAGAATTGCCACTGAAATAAAAACCAAACCACTGTCATACCAAGGAATTGTTGTTGTAATTTTCCTAAAATTCGCATACAACCCACCACAACCAGTCACCCACACAGCTCGAATGGGAATGAGCATGATCGTCTTGTGTTCGCTTGCTATTATCATCTACCAAAATAAGCAGTGTGTGTGACTGACGCACATCAGAAGAGTATTACCATCTCTACAATGAAGCATAATCATGAAGGCTTTTTCTATGGATTTTGTCAAAGAACTTTCGGTTTTGGTGCTTTTGAGAACGAATTATTACGTGGGGTGTTGCCATTCGGTTTTAATTTGATTGTATTTGTATTGTACAGCTGCACAAGTGCAGTTTTTTTTACCATCTGTTTAGGTATATGACATTGCGTCGTGGTTATATAATTTTGTATTGCCTGATTGTGTCTACCTTTCACAATTTACATATAGCGGAAAGGACTGGGAAATGTTTTTAGATTGCTGATTGAGTTAATGTTTGTTTAAATAAAAAAATAAAATATAAGTAGATCCTTTCATCTCATAATGTACCTGATTGTATGATGTCTTTGTTTTTCCGATGAATGACGCCTGTTTTGCCAATGAATACGGAAATTCCCAAAAGTAATCATACAATGGGTTGCTTGAAATCGTTAAACGTTACAAAGCCAAGTATGAAACATAGGTCGTGGATGAAATGGCTCAAAATGCGGGACATAAAGTGCTTCGCTTGCCGCCTTATCACTGTGACCTTAATCCAATAGAATTGGTTTGGGCTCAAGTGAAAGAGTTTGTAGCAAGCCAAAACAAGTCATTTAATATGGCTGAAATAAGAGACTTACTAACGACAGTACTTACAAGGGTTGACAAGGAAAAATGGCATCGATATGTCCAACACGTTGAACAGGTTGTTGAGCCAAATATGTGGGAAATAGACGTTTTTGCCGAGGAAGCAGTTGAAAGGTTAATAATAGACCTAAATAACGAGAGCAGTAGCAGTAATTACTCATCCGATTAGTTGAGTAGTGATATAAGAAATTAGTATTTTATGGTTTACAATTTTTATAATGAATAAATTGGATTAGGTACAGTGATATATTTTTCGTTTTGATTTTTTTTTGTGTTACGAAATTTATATATTTTGTTGATCTACTGGAGATACCTTTAAAAAAACCCGCCTATTATTATCTTACCAGAAAAGGAAAAAAATAAACGGAATTTATTTCGTTCCGCAATATTTTTATTTTAAATTGGAAGATGGTAACCCTCTGAATTAATGCGAATTATCATACACACTACGGTAACCCTGTGGGAGCTTTAAAGAGGGACCGATTTATGTAACTCATTGCAACCAGACTGAGAGACAAACATCATATCTTGCCTGTACTGACAATTTTTGTTGGATAATGTATAGTCATATTTTTCTTATTAAAGTTATCATTAGTTAATTTTGAATAATTTTCAATTAAATTTAGTAAATATAGGAAAAGCAAAGCCGTTAAATAAGTCCGAAAGAACCAAAATAAAGGCTTATAGTGAGTGTTGCCAATCAATCCATCAAATTTCAAAAAAAATTAACCGCACCCATAAAATGTTAGTTCCTCATTTTTACGCAATGAGCATAACTATGGAAAGAATATGAAGGGCCGGCCATCTTCTGTGATTACAGCAGCTGACAAGCGAATTATTGCAAAGGATTATTTCTAATGCTGAACATTTGAAACGTCTAAAAATTAAAAAAAAAACACCTCTTAACCAATTTCGAAAGACGCAACGCCTCGATTTGTGCAGAACGCATATGACCTGGATGAAGGACGAAGGAGTGGCAGCTGTAGTCTTTTCAGACGAAAAAAAATAATTTGGAGGGGCTCGACGGCTACGCTCACTATTTTCATGATCTTCGAAAGGAAGAGCATACATTAGATCGACTGCACAGCCGTGCTGGTGGTGTCATGGTATGGGGAGCTATAACGTACTATGGAACTATTGAATTGCAATTTGTTACTTGTCGTATGAATGCCACAGCATACAATTATGTATTAAAAACGTCTTTCCCTGCAATTAAGGATAATTTTGGGCCCTTGGAATGGAAGTTCCAGCAGGATAACGCCCCTATTCACACCTCTAAGCTCGTGAAGTTTTGGGTTGAGCTCCAAAAGGTGCCCTTACTGACCTGGCCGCCATACTTAACATTTTAGAAATTGTTGGGGGGTGGTTAGCACGCAAAGTATAATACGTGTCTGGAAGGCAATATTCAACTGAATCGGAACTCATTAAAAGAAGAAAAAGTGCCTGGGAGACTATTTCACTTGATTACATAAAGGAATTATATAACTCTTAATCAACAGGATGTAGAGGTCATAGTTAACCGTGGTGGCACAATATATTTATTATTTATTTTATAAATAAGTTATAAATGTATGGAATTGAAATAAAAAAAAAATAATTTTCTTACGTTATTCGGTATTTTCAAGTGGGGGTTCTAATCAAATGTCCGGAAAATAAAGTGCATTTTTCATATTAAATTTTTTAAAATTCTGTTAAAATGTTTTTAGTTGAGTTACTATTGCAACTTTCGTTTCTTTACGTGTATAGTGTTATAAACTTTCATTGGCAAACTATTCATTTCAAACGTTTTATTCGATTGGCTGATATTTAAGCCCCAAAGACAAGAAGCATAGGGGGCGCTAATCTTTTGTCGGGCAGTGCTAGTAACTTACCAACTCTTTGCGAGCGTATGGAATCAGCGCTAACATAGTTGATTGTTGGTGCCGTGAGCAGACTCTGTCAGTCAAACCTGCGATGAGATGATGCTGTTCGCGACTAGAAGAAAGATATCTCATGAGAGGTGGCCTTGCTTTCAGGGCACTTGACTCTGATTGCTCAAAACGGTGCCGTGGAATAACGCCAAAAGAATAAGGCCATATTTATAAAAATATGACCTTATTTCACTATGTGAAAGGGAAATAAGACCAAACGAATTTAATTACGCAAAGTGAAATAAGGCCAAATGATAAAATAAAACCGTATGGCTTTATTTCACTACTACAAAGTGAAAGAAGAAATAGGGGAAATGGCGGGAGGGAGGGGGGGGGGGGGGGTCAATAATGCATATAGTGCGGAGCCAGGTGTGCTTGGGAACGCCCCCGTGCAGCCGCGACATACCTGCCTTTGGAATTTGGCGACAGCAGCAGTATTGTATTAACGTGAAAGCTTATTGCACCAAACAACCGATGCATAGGGTAGAAATTGTCTTATTATAGCCGTGTAAATCCACAGGACTCTTTTCGGTGATAAGCCCCATGTCTTGCAAACATGCCCTTGAACCGACAACGCTTCGACAGTCTTTAGCTCAACATGCTTCTAGCAAAGAAGTTTGCTATCCAGGATGACTCTTAAATAAAGAAATATTTTGCTTCATTAACGAGTTCGATTGTGATGCCTTTCAGTACTGGCTGAGTCAACCCAATCAGCTGCCTAATTCTAGTAAAGAGAACAGCTTCTGTTATGAGACGATTGAATGCGAGCCCATTCCAAGTGCACCGTTCGTCGTTCACATCTAGGGCCACCTGCGCTTTGGCTAGGTATTCTCTAACAGAAAGTACGGCAACATCGTCCGCGTATGGCTGAGCGTAGACGAGAGCGTTCAACAGAGTAACCGCTGCTTACCCCTGCCATCTTATAACGGCCACAATCCGCATCCGCAACCAACGTCCTTTTCATAAGCAATGCTTCAATCCACAGCACCACAGACTTATCTACTTGTCTGGCAGAGCTATAAACGCTGTCAAAAGCACCCTCAATATCTATGAAAATGCCTATCACGTATTCTATCTTGTCAAGCGCTCTTAATTATACCAACTAGATTGGGAACGATACACGATAGTGTTTTTTTGACGGGGTTCTTAGGATCACTCCTTTGAATATGACAGTACCAACTGACCCGGTCGCGCTATATTTTCTTTGACTTGAACGCATCCATGGATCTTGGAAGTTCGTACCTATTCGATCAATCTCTGTTGCTCCTGCTGCGAAGCATCCTCATCTCTGCTGCCGTTAATTTGCTATCATACTTTTTGTACGCTGCCCAATATTATGAACGCCGTACTGAGGAATATTTTTCGGTCACGATGGCTGAGTTTTCGTGCCACTTAATCCACCACACGCTCACGCGATGCTTATTGTTGTCATCACATTCATACACCCTCAGGATAGTGTAAGAACAAATTTTGCCGTGTATTTCGTGGCGATGATAGGGCGAAAAATTAAGTACCTAGGTTAGGTACATATATAATTCGACAGGCGAAAATTGGTGGATATTTATTTATTTTATTTTTTTAGGATTGGGAGACATCCTGCATATTCGATTTGTTCCTGACTGATTGGGAAACAGTAGAGCAGGCATATTTAATAGTGGATCACTCTTCCTTAAACACCCAAACACACCAGAAAATTCTGTCATGCTAACAACTTACTTGCTAAGGATAATAAAGTTTAACATGAATTTGTGCCTGCCATCAGGATTACTGCGGTTGAATAAGAGAGCTGCTCATGTCATCCTTAGCATCTAAGAGAATCGATGAATCCTTGGCGGACAGAAGAAGATCAAAGGAAGCTTAACTTAAACCTTTCCATCCCTCAAGGCTTCGCGTCATACAATTCGCTCACCGTGTGGTAGGGTTTGCGGATTTGAAAAAATCGTGCTAATCCAATCACCAACACGGCTACTAACGCACTTCCAGACAAATCCGCCAGTAGGTTGAAATGATTAAATTTACAGACTGGATTACTGTCCTCGCTTAAAACACACACACATATAATCCATTTTTCAACAACTGTTTTCAATTAACAGTTTTTCTATTAGAAAACCCCATCGGAACAATCCGCTAAACCCTTCGAAGGAACAAAAAAAAACTCCAAAATTTCCCCCACAAAAAAGGCCCAAATCCACAATCTAATTTGCATTCGTAAATCGTTTCGTTGTAAACAAAGAGCACGTTTCGGATCTGACCGAGTAAACAGCAAGAGACTTTTGTCCTCCCAAAACAATGTGAAACAACTCCACCAACGCGCTAATGGCGAGTGTCCAGCGTTGGTGTATCGAGTTTCAATTCCTCGTCCTACTCCTCTCCTCTTCAGCGAACTTTGAAATATCATAAGGACAGTAAAATACAACAAAAACAACAAAAAGAGTTTATTTGCTGTAGTTGTATGCGCCTATTCAGACATTCAATCCAGGACAACCCGAAAGGCGATTCCTTTATTTCAGTTATTTTTTTCTGTCCTTTACCTCCTTTAATGGCAGGCCATGTATTTGGCAAATCACCCACTCACCGAACATACAGAGAATCAAAGGACTAACAACAAAATCCCCAATCCATCACAACAGAGAAAGGAAAATAGATTTTGTAAATAAAACATCCATTAGACGAATGCCAATAAAGGCTCCCTCCGCAGCTGACAGAATGATGGGCAGTACGCGCAATACGACAGACGACCCTGTGTCCCTCAAAACGGTCCACTAAAATGGTCAATACAATATACGAGATATGAATCGAAAAAAAAAATATTGGCGGATATTTATATTTAAGTGACGACGTCAGTTCGGCCCGGTTGTCCTGCATAAAAGGCAAAGGTTCCATCAATTGTCGTCCACAAAATGTTCCGACCGACGACATGTGATTGCTGCTTTTGAATGTAATAAATATGATTGCCAAGAAGATACTTTTTTTGCGAGCGTGTGTGTGTGTATGTGAGGCATGATTTCTCATCTATTGTATGTCCTATCCGGTAATTCAAAATGACTAGAGGATAAAAACTAATACCGTACAAGGACACGGACAATTTGGGAAAGGTCAACAAAAAGCGAATCAATGTACGATAATTTGCGAGACAATGGCACGCTAAGGAGTCACGTGCATTCTAATCCTTCTTTCTTCTTTAGTTATCCTCGTTGGTAGTTGGTAACCGAAAAAAGGACAGGAGTAATATTCTGTGTATATGATACATGCTTCCTAAAGGACATGTAAGAGGTTATCAAATATTTGCACCATCAAAGATTAGAGCCAATAAGCATGATTAACGTAAACGTCAATCGTCGTTTGCCCTCTGGCAAAAAGGACAACAGCAAAAACAAAACAAAAAAAGGAAAAATAAATCAATTGAGCAAGTAAGGGTGATGGTCAAGGATTCACTCTTCAAAATCTCTGATTGAAATAAAATCCTGTGCTTTTGGTGTTTTTTTTTTTATTCCTTGAAATTAGGTTCATGCTCCTTGATTTGTTCAAACTGCTGCTGTTGTTATACTCGTAGTATTGTTGTGTCAGATACGGCATTTCAAATGTTTAAGTTGGTTTCAAGTTTCTTTTGTTTTGACAGGAACAGGAAATGAACAACGAAAGTTTATTTAAAATTAGATTCCCGATATTTTTCTGTTGTTGTTCTCCTGGTGATGTCACTCAAGGATGATGATGGCAGGGGAGAGGGGCGATGCCAAAGAAAGGATATGAAGTGTTTTCTTTGATTTTGTGTGTCCTGGTGACTACCAGTCGGGTCTAGTATGAGACATACAAAAACCAATGTGAAAATCAGAAAAGTTTACGTCACTATTGAGTTGATTGACATTCGAGATTGTACAGGGATGGCCGTCTGTTCGTCGCTGGTAGTGAAGTTTCTGTTTTCCTTGACGGGGAAAATGTTGTAATTGTTTTGAATTAAAAGGTTTTGGACAGAGGCTGAGCTTAATATTAACATAAAGTAAAATGTCGTTTAGAAGAGAGATGAACGTTGACCTTAAGGTGTGTTTTTTTAATCAAGCGTAGGTATATGGGCTTTAATAAAAGAAGCGCTCGACTGTAGCTTGGCAACACTATGCTGGCTGTCATTTGACATTTTGGCTGTTTTCTCCAGTCAAACTAGAATATATTGAACCGGACAATCAAATTCAAAAATACAACGAATGTGTTGTCAGGCGGTGCCACGTGTTGGCCATGATATTTTCGACAATATGCACGTTGAGTTAACACAACTGAACGACTATTTTCAATGTACAGCGTCACTATTTCGGCGCGTTGTTTCGGTGTGAAGCGATTCATGGTTAAAATTCTAACGAATTGACGTTTTAAAAACATTTCTAGTAAAGTCAATCGGTTGATAAATGTCAAAGTTATTTAGGTAATGTTTACATTCCGGCATAAAAGATGACGCACGTGCGCAAATATTGGTATCATGAAGTAAGAATTTATATTAAACAAATAAAAATACTGAAATAAGAGAAATATTAAAAACAAAAAAATTATTATTGAAATAAATCGGTAATGACAGGATTGGTAGCATAGTTACTAGTGTGGTCCTTATTTTTCGACTTTTGAATTATCCCCGGGGTACTTTCCCATTTGATTATATACCTACCTCTAAATATGAAATACGTTTTTTTAATTTTTTTCCCCCTCGACCCCTCCTCTATACTGATGTGTCGAGATTTAGCCCGCCCCGCACTTCAGTTCTAATAAGTCATTTACGAGAGCGCACGCGTTTTATTTCTAAGTCATAGTAACGTATTTAAACGTGTTGCAATGGCGTCTAAAAGTAGCGGACTCAGTAAAGCTACTAGAAATCAAAGTAAGGTTTGGCTTATCGGTCAATTATTATCCGAATTAAGAAAATCAACATTGCCGTCCATCGGTGAAGATTTTGTAATATTTTGTATGTCCTGAGTATAAAAAAAAGAAAAAAAGATTTTGAGTTATTTTACTAAAATTTAAACCTTGGAGCGACCCCTAAATGTAATTTAAAAAAATCGAAAAAAATACTGAAATAGTTTCTTATGGTATATAATCAAACTACGTGGTGCCCCGCGAAATTAAAGAAAAAAAATTGTTTTCTTAGCAATAAGGAGCACCCTAATAGTCACATCTCATAAGAAACGTGCTGGTAAATTTATTTATTCTATCGAAAATCAATCCCTTTTTTGCGAAGTCAACGGTAAACTGATGCCATGGATATTCTAGCATCATTTTAAGGAGGATATTTTGAGATATATCCACCGATAATCCACGGATAATAAAGATTTCCTGTTAATAAAAGTTAAAAGGAACTTAAGTGCAATTCTTTCTTTCTTTAAAGTTTTCCTATTGTGTTTAGATAAATGTCCAAAAATTTAACTGAGGGTTCCTAATCAACCTAGGTTTCAATAACTCTAGGATGGTTGGTAGAAGGGAAACAAGTTTTCCACTGCAACAGATGTTTTTATCAGCATTCAGCTTAATCTTCCACCTATGGTAAAAATTCACCAATATTCTATCGCATTGTTTAGATTTGTCTCAATATTGAGACCAAATTCGTGCGATGAAAAAATTGCTGTATCATCAGCATAAATAGCAGGTTCACATGAAGGTTATTGTGGAAAATCTGAGATGTATATACAGTGGACGTCCAGTATAACGAATGCCGATATTACAAATGTACGATAAAACAAACGCTTGTTTAAATTGCATTGGCATCTCCAAATAGTGAACGTTGGCACAAACTTTTCACATTTTTCAAATCTATTCTTGTTTCATGCAATATGTGTTCTTCTCAGTATTTTTTTTATGTAGGGTGGTTTACCCAACGGAGTTATGAGTGGTTTACAGAGTTTGAGAAACGGTTGGGAGCTCGAATTTTTAATGAGTTCGGAGAAAAATTATCATCGCAAGTTTATGATTATTTGGCAGGTGGCAATGGTGCGATGGTAGTGTATTCACTAAGTGATTGGCAGGTCGTGCGTTCGAATCCCGACCAGGGCCATGATTTTTATAAATTGAATATGTACACACAACAAAAACTGATCTCGCTAAAGCAATTTAGGCGCCACCTGTTGAGAAAAAAAAATCTCATCGCACCAAACTTCTTTCCTATCCTTCTATTCTTTCAGTAAGTAGCACCCAAAAATAGGCAATGAATTGCTGGGAGTTACTTGCGCAACAAACTAAAAATGCCTTCGCTGTGGTTTTACCATTATAAGGGTACTGTGTCACTACAGAAAAAAGAAATCCCTTTAGCGCACGCAAATTATAAAAAAAAACAAAAAAAAGTTGAGCCGTTCAGAAAGGATAGTTAGAAGTCATCAAAAGCAGTAGGCTAACAATGGATATGATTTGTATTGCCGATGAGACTGGGCTTTTCTGGAAATTGATTATACCTACTTATGTTCATGCAGCAGCCCCAGGTTGGAAAACATCATGAAAACTCTTAACGTTATCAACTTGTGCAAACGCATTTAAACTGCTGAAACTAAGCCTATGGTTATGGACCAGAACGCCATCCGTCTTACAAAACTCTAATACCACAGAAGCTTGCCAGAATGCATTATGCGTTCCAATTCTAAAGGTTCCAGATATTCCAATTTACAATTCCACTTTCATTATTGCGACAAAATATGGAAATTTTATCAATGCAGTACAGCGCAGGGACATATAAGTCCCAAATTTTACTATTGGGACTTATGTCTCACTTAAGTGCGACATAACTCCTAAAATTGATTTTTTTTTTTTTTTTTTATAATTTGCTTACGCTAAAGGGATTTTTTTTTTGTTGTTACAGTACCCTTATAATGCTAAGAACACAGTGTAAGCTACTTGGTATTAGAAAGAATAGAGAGATAGGAAAGAAGTGTTTGTGTGCAGTTGTAGGGTTTTTCTCCACGGGTGGTGTCTAAGTTACTTAGGGAGATTACGATTTCATGTATTCGGTATAAAGTAATGGACTTGGCCGGGATTCGAACGCACGACCTTCCATTCCGTAAGCGAATACACTACTACTGCACCATTGCCACCCGAACTCCCAAAAGTAAAAGTAGGGACTTATGTCTCACCAAATGATGCGAAAGTGAAATAAGGCACAATTTGCCCTTTCACCTACTCCAAATCAAACAGTGACCCCAAGCAGGGGGGTTGCAGGGGGCAGCATGGAACCCCATATGCATTGGACTGTTTATGGGTTTTGTTGCGAAATCGCAAGTAGATTCCATAAACAGTGCAAAGCCTATGGGGGACATGCTACCCCCTCCAACCCCTCTGCTTGTGGTCACTGTTTGATTTGGAGTAGATGAGAGGTTTTATTTTATCACTTGGCCTTATTGCACTTTGGGTAAATGAATTTCACGGCACCGCTAACGAGTAGTAAGTCGGAGGAAATATATGTACACATGTTTCAATTTATCGAAGCAAACATTTTCCATTTACGTACCGCTTCCTTTACAACCGATTTCGAACAGAGCCTTCGAAATAGAATTTAATAAACCTATCCTGCTGCTGAGATTAGAGATCTCTTCGAAAATTTGGGACTTATGTCCCATCTTCAACAAAATATTTTGGGACTTAAGTCCCGATGGTGTGGGACAGAAGTCCCAAATCAATTTTGGGAGTTAAGTGAGACATAAGCCCCCCTGCGCCTGCAGTACATCAGTGAAAATGACCTGCGCGATGAAAGCAATATTTTTGAAGCTGCAGTTAAGCATGCTAGCTAAAGCAGTAGGTTCCTAAGCCAATGTTCTAACACGGATAAAACAGGTCAATATTGATATGTCTGACATATTTAAGACGGCTTCAAGAAAAAGCATAACACTTGAAATCTCAACGTGCAGTTTAGCAAAGCTATACTAGCGATTTTGTTTTTCTCAGGGTATACCTACTAAATTTAATTTTAAATAAAAATGACATGTGCAGATGTTAAATACACACTCATTTTTCTATTAATATTGTGAAAATGCTACAAAATATCTTTCGATATAACGAACTCTTTCGTTTTAGCGAACGAGCTCAAACATTATAGCATTCCTTATACCGGACGTCTACTGTATTGTACATTACTGGTCCCAGGACTAAACCTTGGGGAACACCTCTGTTAAGGTGTATTAAGACTGATGCACTTCTGTTGACATAAACATTAAAACGTCTGTTGGACAAAAAACTTTGCACTTATTACATATGAACGCAGGAAAGTTTATAGCGACATAATTTATAGATAAGAGTATTACGCCACAGAGTATCAAATGCTTTCTCTATATCAAGCGCTAACATTCCAGTAGATATTCCGATAGCGCGGTTTTTTCTGATGTGTTTGCAGACTATAAAGACAAACGGCTCAGCTGATATTACTTGTTAAAAAAAAGGAAATATTATACATTAACGGCCCATACAGGGCCTTAAGTAAAGCTTCTCCGACCACTTTCTTTGCAAAGTGAAAAGGACCTACAGTTTTGAGCTGAATCCGAACGGCAAATTTGAGACTTCTCATAACAATTGATACTCTTGTATGTTTGTCAGACGTTCGCAGTGAAAAGAAAACTCTAGATGTTACTTGGCCCCGGCGGGAATGAACCGGGGACCTTTCGATTAGTAGTCTGACACGCTAACCATTGAGACACTGCGCCCGACGATATTACTTGTTAATTGTTCTGTTATTGTATTCTGGATTGTTGAAGTGCGCGGACGCGTTTGTTGACTTGCCGTATTTATTAGATTCAATATATAAATTATCTTAAAACAACGTTGCTTAAATTGTCATTTATGAACAATT
The DNA here is from genome assembly GCA_949715645.1 of Portevinia maculata. Classification (NCBI taxonomy): domain Eukaryota; kingdom Metazoa; phylum Arthropoda; class Insecta; order Diptera; family Syrphidae; genus Portevinia; species Portevinia maculata. The sequence goes on along the minus strand of OX454526.1, from coordinate 279,665,863 downwards.
TTCTTCTGTGTTTCTAAAGCGATGCTTGTGTCTTGATGATAAGTTTTTTTGTCGGGGTGTGTGAGACTTTCTTCACTGGAACACTCAGACTCAATACTGGTCCATTGTACTACCAGGCAGACACACCATATTTTACTGTGGGAATTTACTCGTTTTTCTAAGAAAAACGAGAAGGCGCTTCAATAATAAGGAGCTTAGGTTTACAGCACTCACCATATCCGCACCAAATACCTGCCACCTGATACGAGCAAAAGCAGGCCAATCACAGAGGAAATATTCGCCATCGCTTTCTCCACAGGCTTTGCAGTTGGTTGTATCGCTTAGGCCTAGCAACTTAAGGTGTTTGGCAAAAGCGTAATGGCCCGTCTGTCTGCAGTCTTTTCTGTTGAAAGTTGAAAGACAACAAGAATGCCGCAGATATTTTACAAACGTCGGGGAGAATTTGCTTAGTCTGTCTGCACCCTGAAGAGTCATGCCATCGGTGATTGTGTTCATATGAAACCCAACCGTCAATGGAAGCCCTGACCGAGGACGCAGGCAGACATATCGCTGGTTCAGATTCTGAGAAGTCCTCCTCTGAGCGCTGTCTAGCTAGTTCATCGGAAATCTCATTTCCCGTGATCCGGTTATGACCCGGGCCCAGACAAGTCTAAATGAATTCAGCCTTCCGACCAAATTTATAGAGATCTTGCATTCACGAACTATCTTGGAGGTAGTTAAGGGGTTGAGCAAGGCCTTAAGCGCAGCCTGACTGTCGCTACAGACGCAGCCCCCTCCACCTGTTCCTCGCAACATAGTCCGTGGCCATTAGGATAGCATAAGTCTCCGTTTGGAAGACTGACGCATGTTTGCCTAAGGAGAAGAAAAGTCTTATGTTGTCGCTCTGCAATAAAACAACAGCACCAGATCCTTGATTGGTTTTGGAGCCATCCGTGAAGATTCTACCGCATTCCTCAGAGTCTGGCCAGAGCCAGTCCTGAACACGAGGAAAGTCGACTTCATAGTTGCGCTTTAGCCGAAGTTCCGGTGTCATTGCATCAGACGGCATATCCATAAGATAGGAGTCGAACGACAGCCGTTGCGCAAGTTCATCAAAACTCCAGTGCGATTTATACCAAAAGCCACCTCTTTTTAAACGTGAGATAGCTTTGATTGTGCAACCTATAATGTAAACATCAAGGGGCGGGAGGTTTAATAGTGCATCTACGCCGGAGCCAGGCGTGCTGGGGAAGGCCCCCGTGCAGCCGAGACATACCTGCCTTTGGAGTTTGGCAAAAGCAGCAGTAAGGTATTTACGTGAAAGCTTATTCCACCAAATAACCGATGCATATGATATAAATGGCCTTATCATAGCCGTATAAATCCATAGGACTCTTTTCGGTGATAAGCCCCATGTCTTGCCGAAAATGCCTTTGCACTGCCAGAAAACAGACAGCGCCTTGGCAGTCTTCAGCTCAACATGTTTGGACCAAAGAAGTTTGCTGTTCAGGATGACTCCCAGATACTTTGCTTCATTGGAGAGTTGGATTGTGACGCCTTTTAGCACTGGCTGAGTCAACCCGAACAGCTTCCTCCTTCTCGTAAAGAGAACAACCTCAGTTTTAAGAGGATTGATCGAGAGCCCATTTCTAGTGCACCATTCGTCGATCACGTCAAGGGCCGCCTGCGCCTTGGCGCATACAGTCGCTAGGCATGATCCAACGGAAAGCACGGCAACATCATCCGCGTACGCCTGAGTGTATACATTAGAACTGTTGAGTGCGTTCAACAGAGAGTCGACCAGCATACACCACAGCAGTGGAGACAGAACGCCGCCTTGCGGGCAGCCTCTGTTTACCCCCGCCATAACATAGGGGCCAAACCATCGACCATACCACGTCGAGTTAATCGGTTCTCATCAGATCACCGTAATTAAACGACGTTGGGCGCGGTTAGTACGTAGATGGGGATTTGAGAACAATCGCGTGTCGTTGGCCAGTCCCATCTACAGAGTTGAGGAAGATAATTATATGTACGTGGCATCACAATGGACTTAAATTGGTCTAAGTGTGTCGGCTTCTTCTGACAGCCACATAAACCTAACCTAACATAGCGGCCACAATCCGCATCCGCAACCAACGTTCTAGTCATTAGCATTGCTTTAATCCACACCACCAATGGTTCGTCTACGCCGTGTTGTCTGGCGGAGCTGCACATGCTATCAAAAGTCGCATTGTCAAAAGCACCCTCAATATCGATGAAAATGCCCATCGCGTATTCTTTTCTGTCAAGCGCGCCCTCAATTCTACCAACTAGATTTTCCGCGTTGATAGGCATTTTGCATCTGAGATAGTGGGTGCAATCGCAAAGCAGTTTTGCGCACGTGAAGCTCGACCAGCCCTTCCATGCTTTTCAGCAAGAACGAAGTCAGACTGATTGGTCTGAAGCTCTTGGCGAGCGAGTAGTAGTGTTAATAAAACATCGATTGTTGGAGTTTTCGATAGTATCGTTTTTTTGTTAAAAAAACAATCGATTGATCGATTAACAATCGATAGTGTTATTATTATAAATAATTAATAAAAAAAGTTTTGCAAATAACACAATTTCAAATTTTTTAAATAACATTTTCATATTACAAAAAATTAAACATTTTTCAAATTTTTAAAAAGACGTTAATTACTTCTTTTTTAAAATGCAGTCTTTAATATAAAGTGTTCATATAAAACGTTTTGGTAAACAAATTTCATTTCAACCGGCTAAAAGGCTTATGTGAAAATCGAACCCCAAAAAATATTCCATGGCCGTTTTCCATGTTTGACCGTTACCCCGAGCTCAATTTTTTTCCGAATCCAAAATATACTAATAAATAAAAAATTAAATGAAATTCAAGTTAAATAATTTATTATATTTATTTTAAAATAGATTTCACTTTACAAGATTTATATCTTAATTCACAGCACATTTAAATACGTAGGTACGAAACAGATACGTACGAGTAGGTACATATGCATTTTATATTTAACAAATTTACTTGAATATTTCACAATTATGATGTTTAAATAACAATGTATTTAAAGTTTTATCTTTCAATCTGTTTCTTTTGACATTCATGATTTGGCCAGCTTTCGAAAAAATCCTTTCAGAAGGAACAGATGTCGCTGGACAACACAAATATTTATTTGCCATTACACATAGCATGTTATTGTTGTTTTTGTCCCAGTATTCTAATATACATTGGTTATTTCCTATTACAGGTTTTTCAAAATATTGACGAAGGTCAATTATTGAGTCACTTACTGGTGTTGCTATTTGATGCTGTTGCTAATTAGGTAAAAAGAGGAGATCGTTTGCGTTCAACCTGTCAGTTGAAGAGCACCTTGTAGCACCACTAACTGAACTTTAGCTCAGTTCAGATTTTTGTCATCCAAGGACGATTCTCAGTTTTTCTTAACATTTTTTTTTCCAACAACATAAACACATCAACTGGACGACTATCGATATTTTTTCCAAACTATCGATAGTCTCGATAGTTTAAAACAATCGATTAATCAATTAAACTATCGATGTTTTATTAACACTAGAGAGTAGTCACTTCTGCCAATTTTTGGTATAAACGCCACTCTAACTGTACGCCAGGGTGTTGGAATGTATGCCAGTGCTGGTACTAGAAACTGAATACTCTAGTACCAAAAACATAAGATTCTACTCCATTTTATTAAAGTCAATTCCTGTTAAAAGCTTGTTTTTGAAATAACGATTTGGTTTGTTAGTTGAGAGTTTTCACACATTTACAGTGACGGTCACACATTCTCACATTGAAGTTCCCGTATAACAAAATTGCGATCCATTGGTGAAATAGGTGAGTCAATGAGAGAAAACTGTCACCGTCAATTTTTAAACAAGCCTTTAACAACCTCTAAACGCTTTTAATGATGTTTAAGTTTAGCTGCCTTTAAACAACTTTGTTCAAATGTAAAAATGGATTTAAACTACCAGTTTTGCAGCAGGGAAGTTATACTTAAAGTTGTTAAGAGTTAGGCACCCTTTAAATTATATTTACAAATGCGGCTGTAATGGTTTTTTGCTGATCCTTTATAGTGCCAAAATAAATATACCTTTATAATAGGGTATAAGGGGTTGGGGTATACGGGATACCTAATGAGGCCTAAACATATTTTGCTACAAACAACATATCTCACAGAAGAAGTCCTTAGCAAGGTTACTGTAACTATCCATCAGCAAAATGTATTTTAATTAAATTGTGAGTTAATTGTCCTTTGGCAACAAAAACTAATCTCATTTTCATCTGAAAAAAAATGTTACTTTCCTTACCAGATACTTTTTCAGCTCATTCAATATTTTTTTTGTTATATTTGAGGCAATAGATATGCTCTAAAGAAATCCCTCTTAATATATTTTTTGTATTAAAGGTAATTTTGGAAGAACATAATTGCACTGAAATAGTATGCTATGCATTCAGAATTGGATATTTTTGTGCTTCCTGGAAATACTATTTAATTTTCTATTTTTTTTTTTAAAAAAACACATCCCTGTTATTCGTACAAAGCGTTTTCTTGTGAGAATATTTTTTTTGCGTCCTCTTTTAAAACTCAACCAGATAAAGGATAAACAGACCGCATGTAATGAAATTAATCCTTTGGCAGAAGCGGACACCAGAAACTGTTCTATAAAAGCATTTACACAGAATCAACTTAATGGGGTTTCATCTAAGAGTCTTCTTTCACAATCATTCGCATTTCACTGTGCACTTCCCTTCATTCACGCTCTGTGAACTAGTTGCTGTCCTTTTTTTAACGTAAACGTTAGTATACTAAAGAGAAAGATATTGCAATCGTGCTAGAATTTAACTCAAACTGAGTATAAGCTATGATATTACGACTATAGAGAAGTCGAAGAATTTGCGTCCGTCTAAAGCCGAGGCTGCAGACACAATGGGTGGACGGATTTACTTCAAACTTGCTTAGGGTTGGTAGGCCTATATCTCGCGGCCATTTTTTTTTATTCCATCATTTTCAAAAACGGTACCTACCATACACATGGTTTTAATAACACTTATTTTCTAAAAAAAAACGGCTCGAAGGATAGTGTAAGAAAATGGCAAAATGGTTTCTCGAAAACAGCCGAAAAACGATACTTTAGAAAATGTTTATATCTCGAAAACGGGTAAAGTAATTTCTAAGAAATGTATTTTAATATTTTTTTTATTCAAATAACAGTTTTTTGTTTCGAAAGTAGTAGGAATGCAGCTGGATACTTCAATAGATCACTCTTGGTGGAATTTACTATAAAACAACGATAGGCAGGAGACATTACGACGATGGTTCGAAGAGTCAAGCGATTTCGTTATATATCGATGGCCAATGAGTTTTATAGCACGTTTTTGTATTTTCAAGCAGCTCCAAATATGTGATTGAAGCATCAGCCCAGATAAGAGCGTTGTACTCAATTTTGGGGCGCATAAACGCCTTATAAATTGTAGCCAGATCGGAAGGGGTGAAATATTTCTTGCATCGTGGAAGCCTAGACATTTCGCAGCGTTCTTGGCGAAATCGAATATCTGGTCATTCCAACGAAAGTTGTCATTACCGAGAATGGAAAGTCTTTCGGTTTCAGCGATGGGTGTGCCAATTATGGATAATGGCAGGCTGTTCACTTTAATGACAGAAGACAGCATTATGTTTTGGAAGCATTAAATACCACCCTGTTGGTTGTACCCCATTAAACAATGCTGAAAACCATTAGAATTCAATGAACTTAACATAAATTCCCGTTCCATTTCAAAACCCGAAGAAGAGGGGCGTGAACCAGAAAACGAATATGGAAAACTTAGGGCACTTTTATCAGCGAACGAATGAATTGCATTAGAAGTTGCAGACAGGGGATAATTTATAAAAATAAGATAGATGGTCGGAGACAAAACGGAGCCTTGGGGAACGCCAGCATTTTTTTGGTGAGTCGCGGACTTGTAACCGTCCAAAACAACTTTAATTGAACGGTCCGAAAGGAAGTTTTTAATCCATTGAAGAAGAGTATTATCGGTTCCGTAATTTATAAATCGCTTTATAGCGAATTCGCGTTGTGAAAATACAGCGCTAAACGAGGGTTTACTGTACTTTGTGTGAAGGCTAGAAAAATGCATACTTAGTTTTTTACCAAAAGACGAAAACAAAGCTTCTTGCGAAACACGGCAATGTCTTTAAAACGGATGAAAAGATTTTAAAGAAGTTTGAGATTTGAGCTGACACAAATATTAAGAACCAATTTGCATACTCAATTTTTTTTAAATGAATCTTTATACTTTTTCCTTTTTCATGAAATTGTGTAGTTCACGAAGTCATTAGGTTCGTAACTAGGCCTATGAATCTGCCTTGTTTTAGACAGTTTAAGAAAAAGACTATACCACCAGGTCACAACATTTAAAATGTAATATGTATCTATTACGTTCAAAAAATTTGAAATAAGAATGCCATCAAGTTTATTTTGCAGTCATAAGATTTGGATTAGTGTCGAGCATATGTCTTTCATAAAAATATTTGCATATACATCATTAAAATCATTATACATTAGGGTGGTCCTTATTGGTAAGAAAAAAATGTTTTTCTTTAATTTCGCGGGCCACCACGAAATTTGATTATATACCATAAGAAACTATTTCAGTTTTTTTTTTTTTTTTAAATTTTTTAAATGACATTTAGGGGTCGCTACCAAGATTTGAATTTTAAAAAAAAACTCAAAATCTGTTTTTTTTTTTTTTTATACTCAGGACATAAAAAATATTACAAAATCTTCAAAGATGGATGGCAATGTTGATTTTCTTAATATGGATTTTAATTGACCGATAAGCCAAACCTTACTTTGATTTCTAGTAGCTTTACTGAGTCCGCTACTTTTGGACGCCATTGCAACACGTTGAAACACGTTACTATTACGTTAAAAACGCGTGCGCTCTCGTAAATGACTTATTAGAACTGAAGTGCGGGACGAGCTAAATCTCGACGCATCGGTACAGAAGAGAGGATTTTGACAGCTGGTAGCGACCTCTAAATCTTAACAAAAAAAAAAACGTATTTCATATTTAGAGGTATATAATCAAATGCGAAAGTGGCCCGGGCATAATTCAAAAGTCGAAAAATAAGGACCACCCTATTATACATGTTGTGCATACTCGTCAAAGTCATACCCTGAACAATGCGACCATACTTTTATTACCCATTTTCAGCCGCTTGCGAAAGGTATAACATTTAATTTCAAGATGTTTTTTTAACTTTCCCATTTAGAAATGCAATTGAGCCAAATCAAATATAGCTATCTACATGTAATCGACATTGTTACGATCCCTTTTTCCTGATTTTATGAGTATAGAAAATGATTCGAAACTAATTCTAATAAAAGCGAGAAACTTGTCGTACGGCCCCGTCGTGCACTTTATTCAATACTGTTTTTTATTCGTTTTTAGTACTGCAGTTTATGCAGTAAATTAATTATTTTTTCTTTCTTATTTCTATGTCCTATTCGTGTTGTATCTCCTTGTTAATGCAATTTCTGCATTGCATTACTTCCTGAACCAATAAAAATTAAATAAAGATCAAAAGAAGGGAAAATACACAGTAATAAGAAAGGGATGGCGAGGTATTCAAAACTAATGAGAAAATCATGAACACACCCAAAAAAAGACAAAAAAAGACAAAAAACCGAGACAAAGTAATGGCTCTTTCATTAAGGACTTACAATTTTTGTTTTTAAATTAAATGCAAACTACTTGAGATATATCAAAAACAAAATGAATCGGCTTGAATTACTAACAGAACATTTATTAATGGAACTCGACTTCGTTCATATGTCCACCACGGGAACGTATGCAGCGGTCAATACGTTGAACCCAATTTTCAATGACTCGGCCGCACAATTCGACCGATACGGCCGCTATTTCTTGTTCAATATTGGCTCTGAGCTCCTCTAAAGTCGCCGGCTTGTTGCCATAGACAGATGATTTAATGTAGCCCCATAGAAAAAAGTCTAGAGGCATTAAATCACACGATCTCGGGGGCCAATAGACGGGTCCGTGAACTGAGACTTCAATAACTCGATTGTTGTTGGAACCACATATCACTGATGTCATTCATGCAATTTCTCAAAGAAATAACGGTCCAATATGTCTCTGTACTGAATACGTAACGTGACGGTCATTTTCATCGACGAAAAAAACGGCCCAATGACGCCACCGGCATGAAAACCGCACCAAACATTGACTTTTTCCGGATGATGTGCTGTGTCATGAAGCACATGAGGGTTCTCACCTGCCCAGTAACGCAAATTTTGCTTATTGACGAAGCCGTTTAACCAAAAATGCCCTTCATCGCTGAGGATGATTTTGCGATGAAATTCTTCCATCATGCCCAATTCGAGAACATACGTCGCTTCATATTATGATCAAGTGGCTTTGGTTCTTGAGTCAGCTTGATCTTGTAAGGGTTTAGGCCAAGATCCTTGCGCAAAATTCGCCACAATGTGGTCTGGGAGAGACCCAATTCTTGAGAACGCCGTGAAATTGTCTGATTTGGCTGGTTTGCGACGGACGCCTCTACGGCAGCAATAGCCTCCACACTTCGGGCAAAACGAAGTCTCACTGGCACGGCAACATCAAGCAGCGAATATTTTGACTCAAATTTTTTCACTAGACTATGAATTGTCCACTGGGGCGAGAATTAAGGCCGAAAATTGGCGTTAACGCTCTTCAAGTTGCGACCACCGACTCGGAATTTCGGTAGGAAATTTGAATTATATGTACACGTTGTTCCTTCATGTACGAGTACCTCACATGAACATTTTTGATTTTACTGAATATTTTGACATTGAGAGTTAGGTAATCGGCTTAAGGGTACGTTCACCCTGAAAGTTTGAAGTTGTCAAGTTGCTAATGAAAGACCCTCTATAATTCTTTAATTAAAAGAAGGATGGAGGTAGTAATTCGTTATTATCGAGAAAATGTACCCAACTTCAAGAATATTGTCGACATAAATAAAGAGTTGAAACAAAAACGACAACAACAATAAAAGGAATCTCGACTAGATAAGTTAATTAGGAAATTTGTTTTGACGTAGAAAATAAGGATAATCATCGAAAGTGGAGGTGCAGTAGAGTAAGCAGTTCAAGCCGCATCAAGTTGATTTTTTTTTTAATTTACATGATTTCAGGAAAAACATTTTAACATAATAATTTCAGCTGCGATGCCGTGAATAAATATTCTCTTTTTTGTTTTGTATGGGTTGTTATTGTTGGTGGGTGGTAGATACCTACTTTTACTGTTCTGTATATTTATGGAAGTTAGAATATTGCAAAAGTTTGTCAATTTGATAAGCGTAAAAACATTTTGTCTAGTATTGTTTAAGAATTCTAAATACCACTCTTCTGGCTTAAGCTGGCCAGACAGGGCCTTAAGTCTAGCTTCTATAGCCATGACGACTGCTAGAAACCAATTTTTGTCGGTGGCAGTACCTACAAGTATTCTGTTGTCTGCGAAATAATAAAAAATTACTTTCCAATATATCTGTGATATAACAGTTCGATTAAGTAATATGTCGTATGCTGGCTTATGGTCGATTTAAATGTTTAAGAGATTTTGAATTGAATGGCATTGAATCTTTATTGAGGCTTTGAAAAACGTGTGCCTCTGTTCGATATTTTTTCTTAATACACTATCAGCTCTTTGTCGTGGAGTGCTTAAAGCAAGCAACTTTCACGAGCAGCAGAAATTTGCCAGCACTAAAAGTGCTATCACAGGCTCATCATTTAGTGCAGGTTTTAGTAAGGACATACGCACAATAATTATGTACCTATAAAATACTAACACAGACACAAATCATGCAAATAATTTAAGACACTAAGGTATTATTACGCAAAATATTTCTAAGCTTAATTTTACTAACATGCAAGTCAATCACATGTTTATTTAGATTATAGAGTCTACTCATGCGACTAATAGGCTCATGCCTCCCATAATTCGTTCTATGATGGGGGCTAAACAATAAATCAATACTACGTAAATTATGGGCACCACCACGAAAATTAAAGCCAATAGATGACAGCAAGTCAGGTGCATCTATTTGATCGGATATAAGCTGCTGTAAAAAAATGATATCGCTATTAAGCCTTCGTTGAGGAAGGGGTAACATTTGAAGAAGCTTGATACGTTGACTGTAAGGAGGAAGGTTAAATGGATCATCCCATGGAAGTCCTCTAAGTGCAAATTGAATAAATTTACGTTGAATGACCTCTATTCGATTTGAATGAATGTTGTCGAACGGTGTCCAAACTTGTGAGGCATACTCTAGAATCGGACGAACAAAACAATTGTACAATGACATAGAAACGTATGGGTCATTGAATTCATTCGCCCACCTTGTTACGAAGTCAGCATAGAACTAGATTTATTAACAATAAAATTGATATACTTAGCAAAAACCAGTTTTGGATCGAAATAAACCCCATGATTCTTAAAATTATCAACATTACAAAGAATCTGTTGAGACAAAGAATATTGAAAGGTGGAAGGGATATTCTTTCTAGAGAATGTCATATATCTTGACGTTTAGTATTGTTCAGGGATAAACCGTTTTTTTCACACCAATTGGCGAAGCTATTAATGTCAGATTGAAAAAAGATTCTGTCTTGCTGATTAGTGACAGATTTTTATATTTTCATATCATCAGCGTAGATCAGGATATTACTGCGATTTATACATGCCTTAACATCATTAATGGCTAATATAAATAGATTTGGTCAGAGGTGACTTCCTTGGGGAACTCCAGGCTGGGCTGTGAAAGATACAGAGAATGATAGCGATCCTTTAAATTTGACTTGATAAACCCTTTTTCTAAGGTATGAATTAACCCATTTCATGAAACATGGTGGGAAACCAAGAGCCCTGAGCTTACATATGATTATTTCATGGGACAGCTGGTCGAAAGCCTTGGAGAAATCAGTGTATATGCAATCCATTTCGTCCGAATTCTCTAAGGCATTACAACAATCATGCAAAAAACTTAACAGATTTGTGACAGTATATCTGTTTCTTACAAATCCATGCTGTTCATTACAAATTATATTGCGGCAAGGAAATATTAACTTTTCCCAAACAATTTGTTCAAAATGCTTATTGATACACGAAAGCTTTGAAATAGGCCTATGATTAGTGATATCACCACGTTCGCCTTTTTTAAATACAGGTGTGATAAAAGCACTTTTCCATAGATTAGGGAATTTACCAGTACTAATGGACAATTGAAACAGATACTTAAGATATTCGATCAAACTGTAAAAAAATTAATTAAAAAAAAACCACATTCAGCCATTATGTATATATAAATAAATATCGCTTTTAAAAGACATACGCCTCTATGACTGTTGTAGGGCTTCCTATCGTCTTTCAGGTCGGGAAAAAAAATGCTGTTGGCCCTCATTATCTAAGTAATCGATTGGTAGCGCAAAAACCATCCAATACAAGATGACTTAAGCTACAGTCTTGGTTTTCTTCTTCCTTATGGGCGAAGCTATGATCAGGATTAAAGGGATTATAACCCTGACACTTTACTGCATACATACCGCCCTTGGGGGTTCGTTGGCTCGACATCACCGAATATTGGTAGCACTCTCGGTTCGGGATCATCACTTCTAGAGGCCAATCAAATAAAGCTGTTTTTGCATTTGTGTGATTCAGGAGGTTTTTGGTCTGCCTCTTTCTTTTGACGATTTCGACAAGCGCACACTCCAATTATGGATTATTAGCAGGGCATTTAAGAGATTTGGGTACGCCCACAGCTCACGCTGGTTAAAACGAAAGATGGCAATGAATGGGTGCGTCCATAGTGAACTCGATTCCTGCTTCACCAGTTTTTAACGGAATGCATTTTTAGTTCTTGTTGATGCCGCTAACCAGCTTTCAATTGTGTACTTTCAGTTTTTGGCTTATAATGATCATACAGTGGATGAAAAATCCTTACAGTTGGCGACATGTGAGCGATGTTCACTGCGACCATCAGCTTCTATAATCACGCTGGCGAATCTGGCGGGAAAACTGATAAGCGAGAAGGCGAGAAAATGGTTCACCATGCACGTAACTTTAAGTGTATTTCCCGCGCCTAACCAACGATCATACCACGTCGAGTTAATCGGTTCTCGTCAGATCACCGTAATTAAACGACGTTGGGCGCGGTTAGTACGTAGATGGGGGACCGTTTGAGAACAACCGCGTGTCGTTGGCCAGTCCCATCTACAGAGTTGAGGTAGATAATACATACGTGGTATCACAATGGGCCTAAATTGGCCTAAGTGTGTCGGCTTCTGCCGACAGCCACATAAACCTAACCCGCGCCTGCACGGGCAACGACACAAGCTATTTTGTTCTAGTTTAATTGATTTGGCGAACAACACGTTAAGAGGGAGGGTTATGATCCCTTTAATACAGATCATAACCTCGTCGTTTAAAGAAAGAACAAAAAATCATTTTCCCGCTTTTGAACAAACGAAAATGACACTGAAATTTATTTCTTTTGATATGCAACTATGCGGGTCTTCGTCAATTGCTTGCCCGGATTATTGATAGGACAAAATGAGGGCAATTCAGCGTACAACTGTACATATGATTCTTCTCAGTCTTGCCGACTTTTGCCAAGGGGGTGCAATGGAATGCTCTTCTGTTGACTAGGGTCGAGTGTGTGTACTTCTCATACTCTTCATCTGTTGGCCAGTTTGTAGCGAGTAAAAGTTTTGTTACGATAAACATTATATCATCACCTTCAACAAAACTTGCAAGTGAATAGATAGCATACACCGATGAAGTGCTAGGAGCTACCTTACTTCAAGCTCAATTCATGCGAAATCAGTTAACAGAGCTTTCCAAGTAAAATAAAATGGTTTTCTTTCGGTCAAATGGTTTGGAATGAACTATTTCTATACTTCTATAGTTTACTTTTTTTTGCCAGCGACAATCAGCTTGATGTCTTCAGTCCAATACAGATATTAAGGCTTATAATTAACGATATCAAGTCTTGATTCAAATATATAAATAGTCAAAGAAAAAATGATTCATACAAGAATATACAAAATCTCTCTCTCCAGTCTCGTAGATAAATGCTCCTTGTCCACTCAGACCACAAGAATAACATAATCAATTATCCGTCATTACCGTAGAGATTTTTCATCTAAAACAAATATGTATCTGTGTGGTCCTTTGGGAGGCAGGGCCAAAAATATTATAATTGTAATAAGTCTAATTGGTCCCTAGCTTCTAATCGATCATGTAAACGACGACACAGTGGCTTCTTAAGTGCTATCAATCTGATTGCCATTTCAATTTAGCCAACTTGGCCATCAATTTATATTTTCAGAAATTATTTTCCACTAGTAACCTCACATTCGCAAACAAATAGGCAAAAGGACAATAACCCCGGCCGCCTTTCCATCCACTTAAGGATTTATGTTGTGCGGAGACAGATAAACATTTTATCATAATCATCATGTTCCGCCGCCGGGTGACTCCGTTGCCGGAAAGTAGGCCAATAAACATCTGACTAAATAACATTGAGATTCGAGATGCATCGAATGCTGAATTGTGTACACAGCAATCTACTTTTATTTCATAAAATTCGAAATCGACTGAATAAATAAATTATTCATGCACTTTTAGTTCGCCATTTTGTTTTTGCATTAAATCTGAATGCAATGTCCAGGCTTAAGTGTTCCCACGAGGGCTGAGCTGAGCTGCGCTGCGGTAACAGTATGGGTTGTGCTCAGAGTGCCAGAGTATTATTTCCATTTGACGCTGTTTCCGTTTGTTCTGGTTCCCACTTTATATGTAGGAAATGATGGTGGTGGAAAATGAGGCATGATAGAAGGGTTTCAAGAATGAAATCCATTATGATAACTTCCTTTTGGGTAAACTGGCCCAGATTGAGAACACTTTAAAGTGTACAGCTCCAGCACTATATAATGCAATTGTCTACGAGTAGAATGTGAATTTCAATTATCCTGGCGCACCCGAGGTAAAATATGAACAAACAAATTTCCAATCGAAATAAAGATGGAGTGGATATAGATGCGAGGATAAGGATGCTGATGGGAATGATATGACATCAGATCTGGGTGTATAATGGAGTGTTATTAAGTACATTGAATCGATTGACAGCGGCAAAGTGTTGACTCATTATGACGGTCAGCGAGGGGTTTTACTGTTTTTTTTTTTTGAATGACAAGTGTCAATATTTGTAGCTGACAATCGATGGCAATGAAGTGCATGGTGCTGTTTAGTATTGACACAGAACTTTAAGCCAAATACTCATTGTGTTGTTTGCTCTGAAGCAGTATGTCTTTTTATACCCTATGCTTGGGGTATGTTAATTTCGACCAATAGTTGTATACCCAAAAATTCACTACAGGGTGCAGCAACATAACTTCCTTTTTTTCGAAACGCAATAAAACGTATTATATGGACCAGAATTTTGTTATAAAGGTAGGTACATACCAACATATTTAAAGGTTTTTCTTTACACAGTTTTGAATACCATATCAGGTATGTGACCACATTGTCAATAAACTGAATAGACCGATTTCTGGCGTTTTCATGGCCATAACCAGCATAGCATCGGCTATGCTGACAGTTTCTGCGCGGATGTTGGGCTTCAGGTCTGGTCGGGTCTTGGACGGTTGCCCCGTCCTGTTAGAACCAAATGCTCCCCTAAGTCCAGTTCATCAAGTCGTGGGAAACAAATATCCTCCTATTTACGTACTGATCTGAATTCACTGTCAAGGTGATTTGATGGGCCGAGGGACTCCAGTTCTTTGTATTGTCACACTCGCGGTTTGTCTGAACGTAGTGGCCTATGTAACAATTGGTTTCCGGTCCGGGCAGCGCCCAAAAGGGCAACATTGAAGCGATTTCTGAAGCCGCGCTGGGTTGTAATCTCAGAACATCCGATCGAAAAGGCGGTCTCGACGGCAAACGCACGCTCTTCACTGTTCCAACGCATGATGGCGACTGGAAGGAAACAAATCTTTAGAACCATGCCTGTCGAATCAGACTACAGCCGCCCAGCTACGACTCCTACAAGCAGAATAGTGCGCATTTTAAAAAAGGAAGGTATGTTGCTGCAACCTGTACACTTGTGATCAGCAACGAAAGTTATGTCGAGCTGGCCATGTTCGTTCATCCGTCCGACTGGGGCTCGAAATTTCAATTCCCCCCAACTGACACGCCCACTTAAAAAAAAAACAAACCTTTTATCGAAAAAGCGAATGAAAATTATGGTCGCAAATTATCTAAATAAAGCCTTTCTTACCAAATCATTTATGAAGAATATGCTTTTTGGGAGACAATCTCCTTCTTACTGTTGGGGCCTTTTTGACTAAATTTTAGACTTATGATAATTTAATTAGAAAACTAATTAAAAAAGTTGCCGAATGAACAACAAATCTAAACTCTATATCAGACCTGCTTTGAGGAATAAGGAATATGAATTTTTTATCCAAAAGTGGTCGGCGCAGTGTTTCAGTGGATAGTGTGTTGGACTACTGAGCCAGTGGTTCGAGGTTGGAATCCCAGCCAGAAAAACCTTGCATTCTTTCAACTGTCTCCTGCTTAAGGCTGACAAACATCCCACAGTATAACCTGCCATGAGTAGCGTTGTAGATTTTTGACTCATCAGCAGATTTCCAAAACTCACAAATCTGCCAGGCAAATCGCAGATTCCTTTGACATTTTTAACTTAAAACCAAAAATTAACAATGGACCTGATTTATTTTTCATAATCTTAGACTGTGAACAGATGTTACTTTAAATTACTTAATAAAAAATATTTACGAAGTTAAATTCGTTTTCTTAGAAGTTTGGCATTGCAGACATTTTTTTTCATAATGTTGCTCCTAAGTTACTATATTTATGATCAGAATCGAAAGTTATGTCGATCTAGTCATGTCCGTTCGCCCATCTGGCTGATTTTGAGGCCCCACAATTTTATTTAGAAAGCCAAAATTTGGAACATATACTCGCTAGGGGCCCGAAATGACCTAGTGTTACGATTCTTAAAACCCGCTCCTTATTTAAAAACAAACCGTTTTATCGAAGGAATCAATGTAAATGAAAATCCTTTTCTTCTGCTGTACATGCCGATAAAGTCGTTCCTAAAAAAAGTTGTTTGCCCCCGCCACTTCTTCGGGGGATAGGATCAGAATAGGGTATCCAACAGATCGGCAAAGCGGACTGTAGCATTTCCTTATGTTTTTAAATTGAACTTTAGAGAAAGTTGTTAGTTCCCAAAGCTCAGAAATGATTGAGCAGATTTTGAAAAATGTCGAACTTTCTCATTTTATAATCCTGAAGTATGTTGATGCACCATCTGAGTTTTATTTAGGCTAGTCGCGCACAGTATCAGTGATGAATAATGATGGGCGCATTCGAATGATTTAATCAATTATAATCGATTCTTCATTCTTCATTTCAAATCATTCGAATGATCTCTAGCATGCGCTCGACTCGATACTAGAGCAAAATGTCTCACACACAACTACTAAATAAAACACAGAGAACGTACTTTCCTGCACGCACATACCAAGTCAACCCATTTGTCGCAAAGCAAATGTGATAAAAACCTTGTGAGTGTGTGTTTTCATTCGAATGAAATGATGCGCAACTACCCCAAGTCCCATAACTCGAATGAAAAAAAATAGTAACATTCTGGAAAAAAATCAAGAACTTACTTTTGCTTTAATTTTAGAACAAAATGTTTCATCACAACTACATACATACTTAAACACCGAACATACTACCCACAATCACAAAGCTCGTGAGTGGTGATGGTGAGTTTGTGTGAGAAGAATACCTGTTTCTATATTATTTAAGTATGAAAAGATAATAACTCGCTCATATTCTCATGGCTTGCTCTGTGTTTTTGATTTTGTCCATTCGAATATTAGCATTCGTATTCCCTGTACTCGATCTCAAATGCAAGAGCTCTCGAATGAAAAAACAGTAGCATTACTATTTAATTTATAATTAGTTACTACTCTTCGAAAGAATCGACATTCGAGAACTTTTATATGGATTACTACTTCACTCACATAATGTTTGCGATAAGTGCATTAGCACTTAGCAGTGCTCAACTGATTGAATTTTCGTTGGCTTCGTGTTAGTATTAGTAATTGCTTCCTGTTGCTGTTTCCTTTTGCGAAACTTGTGTTGTTGTTTGCTTTTATATGTCGAGTGATCACTCGATTATTTAGATCACTCGAATAATAATATCTCGATTATTGGAATCATTCGATTATGCCCATCACTACTGATGAATTCGTCCACAAAAATCAACTTAATACTTCTTTCTTCACGGCGAACCAGTGATCGGGATTAAATGGACACTAACCTTCCCACTTTAATGCATTCTTACTAGTCTGTCTGAGTGGTTCGCCGGTTCAATTTCGGATCACTTCATAACTTGAATCAATCGAATGCTAGTGCCGTAGCATTTTACGTCTGCCTATTTTTTTTATTTTTAATGCGACACGTGCATGCTCCCGTTATTGATTATTATTATTAAATCTTCATTTTAAATCACCGGTGATCTCCAGTAGTGTCAGTCGAAGTGCATACAAATGCACTGTAAAATGTGTCACTACACGTGATTTTAAGGGGTCTGCAGTGATATTTTTAGCCCGTCTTTGCACGGGCCCAAAAATACACGTATTCTTTAATGGAATGGAAAATAATGCTCCATCGAAGATTATTATTGTCCATTTCAGTACATGACTTAGATTCCCAGCCCTCTGATTCGAGGCGACAAGGAAGACACAATGTCTTTTTTAAAGACCAAGCCATCGCGGATGTCAGAGCGCTTAGACTGAATAGCTGAAAGCACAGTGCCTGCGATCGCGTAGAATGAAAGCGAAAGGCTGCACTGTCTCCGGGAAAGATTCTCCAATTGTCGGTAGCCCGTTAAGTAATACAACATTACTTTGTGTCATGTTGGTTTTGTGATTATGCAATTTTGTTTTTCTTATAATTAGCCTGCACCAAAGGGATAATTGACAAAGTACCCTTATAATGTTACCACAGCGCAGCCTTTTTTGTTGCTGCAAGCAGCACCCAGCAAATGATTTATTGCCTGTTTTTGGGTGCTTCTTACCACTTGAAAATATAAGAGGATAGGAAAGAATTTTTGGTACGATTGGGTTTTTTTCGCCACAGGTGTCGTCTTAATTGCTTAAGGGAGATTTGAATTGTTGTGTGTATTCAATTTTACAAAGCGTGGCTCTGATCGGGATTTGAACACACGACCTGCCAATCACGTTGTGAATACACTACCATCGCACCATTGCCACCCGCAAATGTAAGGATGATACGCTTTCGTTTCTCTGCCAAGGATATTTCTTCCTTAACGCATAGTTTACGCCAAGATCTAGGCAGCTAATTAAGGTTCAATTGATCGCCTTACTGGTGAGAATTTTATAGCAGTTACTTAAGTGTCATGACATCATTTTGCAATGGCTTAAGCGGCAAGAAGATAGACAACGTTCACGAAGGAATGGACTCATTTACAGGGTCATCTTTCAGTAGATAGTTACCTTAGTTATTATTTTCTACATTTTCACATTAAACTTGTCTTAATAAAGATCTAATTTCATTAATTCTCAGAGATAACCAAACAAGTCTGCGATACAATACGATAATCCATTTGTCTGCACTATTGCACTTAAATCAATTTAATTACAAAACTCTTTGCAAAAATAAATCATCCCTAATACACGAGGATAACACAATTGAATATATTTTTCAATTGAAATTTTTTGAAAAATCATTAAACGAAAAACAATATACACTCGCACATATTTAGCTAAATACGAGGATTTTCAGTGCGCTTTTGTATTAAGCTAATGCCGTATCTCATGCCCCATTTAGCTGCTGCTAGCTGCTACCACCTGCACCGCATCGTATCACCAACGAACACATAAATCAACAAAACAAAATGTTCACACAATGGACTAGCACGGTATTCCATACCGGCCGCATTGTCCTTATTTTTTATTTTATTTCACATGAATTTTAAAACGAATACAATTGCAATGCATGCCAGGACTGACAAAAAATACGAGGGACACTATCAACAACCAACTCCTTTACAATCGCCTGGCATTAAGCTCTACACGATTTTCGGATTATGATTAAAATAAATAAATAAAAAACAAGCCACCACATATCGGGAATGTCTGTTTGTTTGCCACCCAATTACATCCGAATTTTATACAGTCACCCGATTTCAATAGTCGACGGACCTCGCCAAGTTGGTACCATACGAGTAGGGTACCGCACAATAAAGTGAGTGCCTGGCTCTAGCAGTGAGTGTTAATTTTTGCGCTACATGGCGGGTTTTCTATTCACCTGGGAGCCACATATAATCCCAAACACCCTGCTCAGCACCCAACTCATATACGGATGTGAAATTATTATTAAATGGGTATCTGTATCCTGCAATGTTCCATATTTCCTCTCCTTTCCATTAAAAAATGGATTAATGAATTATTGTTCCTACAATGGGCACACAGAGTCATACAAATAAAAATGCACAGTTTAACCACAGAAATCCACTTCAAAGTTACAATATCAGAAAATAGAACAGTTGAGGGTGTATTAAACGTATACAGAGAATCGATGACCATTGAAATTTTCTGTTTATAGAGAGGTGCGGGGGGTAGATGGGCAGGCGGGGGTCCTGAATGTGAATGCGAAATTGCATGTGGGAATTACATTGTAGACTCCTTTGTTTATGATAACACTTCTGGTATTGGTTTAACGGTAATAACAGTGAAAAGAATAGGATTTTTGGTTATTGTACCCGGCATAATTTATATCTTTGCATTGTATGTCCAGGTAAGTGTGCTCGTACTTTGTTTAGATACTTTTTGGGGTACGTATGACAAATGGTTATTACCTGAATTGCTGCACCCACCGAACGATTAATCATGCGATCAGCGATTAGATGTCGGTTTTCCAGAAACAAAAATCCACAGTGATAAGTTGAAGCATGGGTAGGAAAATTTACCGGAGGAGGTATAGAACTTGCTCGTGGGCACATACAACGGAAGAGTGGGAGTTTTGTCGAATTGGTTAATGAGCTGCATTGCTTAACGTTCAGCAATCAAAGCTGACAGGATCAATACTTTGTTCTGCCACAATTTGGTAGAACTAAGTATTGGGTTTAGTTTCTTTCCGTGCAGGTACGGGCTAAGAATATCACAGTGGCCGTTATGAATGGCGACTAAGGGGAGAAATTGGGTGAGCCTAGATAAATCTTAAACGGTTTTAAAGCGGTTCCGCCATAGGGCTTGCAAAGTCGTGGATTGACAGGAGCAGAGAAAAGAGGCGGACTTAAAAATGCAACAACATATCACTCACCTGCGATGGCCATAAGTACTCAACATTTTGAGCCATGAAGTGCAGTGTAATAACCCGAGGGTCAATTGGTCTTATTTAACAAAAAAAAAAGGAAATACTCGTAACACCCACGGGCTTTGTTTCTTTCTTGAAGTGGCTATTAAGACCAACCACAAAAAAGCATTAACACCTACAATTGTTATTGTCATTCAAAATTGGCGTTGACACCCACACTAGAAAATGATTTATACTTTGCTTTCAATCAGGAATAGGTTTTCAATTGAGCACCTGCGTTTGAGGCCGCAGGCCGGCCAGTGTATAAGTCGTAAGGATGTCCAGAGTTTCCAACGCTATTAACCCACGAAGCCGGCAAAATTGTAACACACATCAGAATGTAATCTCGGTAGTGTGAATATAATAGAGTATAACAAGTAGACCCCATAAACAGTAAGGAGTATGGGGGCATGCTGACACACGAAAACCCCCTACTAGGGCTCACAGCTGGATTTTTAGTGTTTAGAAAGCTAACGCTGATGACTACCACTAATATGCTCATCATTCGTCGAATCCACCAACTGTACTAAACGTTTTTTTGAGCGTCCTTTAATACATTTATGACTACAGTTCTTTCTGAAATATAAATAAACATGATCACAAAAAAACCTAATTTTTATTATTCAAAATTCTTTAAGAATTAAATCATTTTCAGACTAAAATTAAAAAGTCCTCATAGATTCAAAAAAAAAAAACATGAAAATCTAACTCAAATAACCATCGTGCACGGTAAAAAAAACAGTTGATTTTACCTGCCGGGTACAACTCTTATTCGCAAGAGCACATAAGTGGCTGAGCTAACGCGTTTAAAAGAGACAGCAATGTTTCTATCGTGCCTTCGTCGAATCGAAGAAACATTAGCTTTCTAGAGTTAAGAACTTCCATTTTTTTTTATTTTTTTTTTTGAAGGTAAAGTGATGTCTCCAGATACGCATTATCTATTATATAGGGCTTGTTTCCAAATAGGGCTCATGGGACTTAATTTCGATGGAGTTATTACACTGCATCTGGGAAAGAACATCAACCTCTGTTCTGAGGGACGACTGAAATGGGCAATGAATTCCTTTCAGCCTTTTAAATCTGCCGGAGTGGACGGCATTATACCCGTCCTACTATGTACAAGAAGGGCAAGGTGTACTAATACCACACCTGCTAAAAATAACAAGGAGCAGTATTGCTTGGGCCACATACCGATGCCATGGAGTCGAGCAAGGGTTGTGTTTATACCAAAAGCAGGGAAAAAAGACCCCACACAGCCAAAATCGTACAGACCCATCAGCCTTACGTCATTTCTTCTGAAGATGACAGAAAAGGTTGTGGACAACTATTTAAGGGAAGATGTATTGAACACATCCCCCTTACATCATCGTCAGCATGCATACAGAGCGGGCAGATCAACAGAGACCGCCCTATATCAGCTGACGGAGATAATTCAAAGTGCCTTGGAAGCAAAAGAAATAGTACTGTATATAGAGGGAGCATTTGACAACACCTCACATGAGGCGATTAAACGATCCCTGGATAGAAAAGGAGTTAACAGAACAGTATCCAACTGGATGTGTGAGCTGCTGAGCACTAGATCAGCAGAGACTCAAACACCATCTGGAATGGTCAGAGTGAACACAACAAGAGGATGTCCACAAGGACGGGTTCTATCATCCTTAATGTGTAGCCTAGTTGTAGACAAACTGCTGGAAAAATTAACCAACCTTGGCATCAACTGTGAGGCGTACGCCGATGACATTGTATTGATTGCCAGCGGCAAGTTTGAAAAAACCCTTCTGACCCGACATCATACAAAGGGGCCTTAAAGTAACCAAGGAATGGTGTCATACTGTCGGACTCAACATCAATCCGGCGAAAACAACGATAGTACCAACTTCAAAGACTTAAGGACATTAGCCTATCAGGCACGACACTGATACCAGTCAAAGAAGTAAAGTATCTAGGACTTCATCCAGATAGTAAACTCCTCTGTCGAAAACATACAGAGGAGATATCCAAGAAGGCCACCCGCGCTCTCATGATATGTAGGAGCCTGGCGGGGAAGGCATGGGGATGCAGCCCAAACATCCTGCGATGGATGCACATTGCAATTGTGAGACCAATGATCACATACGGAGCGGTAGCATGGGCGAAACGAAGCAGTCTAGCAAAAGTGACACTCAGCAAAGTGCAAAGACTGGTGTGCCTGTGCATTACCGGAGCAATGCGTAGCTGCCCAACCGCAGCCATGGCGGTTTCATTGGAATTAACCCCTCTACACATCATGGTGATGAACGCGGCAGACAAATAAATCCTAAGGATAGCAAAGGAAGAGGGAAATGCATCGGTTCGAAAGAACACGGTGACTTACTCAAAAAACTCCCACTTCTTGCCATACCTAGGGATGACAGCATCAGGGAATTCAACTTCGAGAAGTATTTCCAGATAAAGCTCAGCAATAAGGAGATCTCGAGCAATGAATCCACTCTACGCGAAGGTTCAGGAGACTGGAGGAAGAAACAAGGGCCAAAATATTTCTTAACCTCCAAGGTCTGAGGCAAGCAAAGAAACTCTTAGGAAATTACAACAAAAAGAGATTCAAAGCTTGTATTAGCCTTAACAAAAACAACCTAAGAATCCTAACAGGCCTCCTCACGGGGCACTGCAGACTCAAGGAGCACCTGAGGAAAATGGGTATATCAGAGGAATATCGAATCCCAGTGGAAGAAATGGATTTTCGGGATAAAATGTCTGATGATCGGTTGTGGCGAACCGTGAAACAGCGCTGTAACTCCAGCCATCCACTCCACGTGGTAACTAATGTAAGGTTATTCATTCAAAAGAACATAAAAGGAAATTGACGGAAAACAAAAATTAAAACCAGGAAAAATTGTGTGGTCATAAAAAAGCATTAAAATCGTAAGGGTTAAATTCCTTTAAACCCAAACATTATTTGATTCCACATTTTTTGTATACCTTTGCCCTATTGGCTGACACTGCGACCTCAAAGAATTCTTTATCAAAAAATGGTGCTTTAACCTAAAAGACGAATGCCCTCCTTAACGAAGGCCAAAATGTCTTAGTGGCAGAGTTTTGCAGCTCCACCTTAAACCAATGAAATGTGGGACATTTACAGAGAACGTGTTCAGAGCTTTCTCCATCCTCCATACAGAACCTGCATTCGGTTTCCGGACACACATTCATTTGGTTGAGATGATATCTCAAGCAGCAGTGGCCTATGAGAAATCCAAACAGGTTCCTAATATTATCATTATGTAGTGTAAGGATTTCCTTGTAGAAGTAAGACGTAATAATTCGTTTGGATTGTCTTAAACAGTGGTTAAGTGGTTGATTCCACCTAAGTGATGGCTCATAAGTCCACATGAATTTCGTGTGGACTTTGGCGCCTCTTTCTGGGTTATTAGTTCGCAATTGAATTGTGTACTCGTAATCCACACAGATGGGTCATAAGACCATTTTGAACTTCTGACCTGTGGACTTATGATCCTGCCCCATCATATATTAAGTCAATGTTGAGTAGGGCTCCAGAGTTACTTGGAAATTAGACTAGGTACCGATATAAAAACTCTTTGCCAAGGCTATATGTTAACAAAGAACCTCAACTAGGAAACACTGTCACCGCTACCTTGAAATAAACAACCAACACCCTTCACAGTGAGTAATCCGTATAACATATATTTGTTTGACAAATATACTGACAAAAACATGTTTCATAGTTATTGGAACTACATATCAACAAAATCTACAATAACCGTTTTTCACAGAAAAAAAAATATACTTATTTTTATCAAACAACTCACATTTGTGACATAATACCGCCTAGCATAATGCTACATTGAAAAAAAAAGAGTGACACTGTCACCAACCACCCGCTGTCTAAATATTAACTCGAAAATATATCCCCAATTGTTTGCCATAATACAGCCCTTTTCTCGATTCCCAAAGCATATGAATCAAGTCAAAATTGAAAATTGATATAAGACATTTGTCAACGCCCGAAAAGCAGCGACGAAGAAAACCTAAACACCGGCATTATACGCCCCCTGTTGCAAAGCGTATCTTTCCTAGTTAGAATATTTCTGTCAAAATCGGTTTTTTATTGGATTCTTTTTTTGTGAATGGTCCTGCTTGCTTCCTTCAACACGCTTAGTCCCTCTTCACGAGAGAAAGGAACAAATTCAAAAAGGGTGAGATATATCATCGTGTAAGTACTCACCCACGCGTATTACTGCCGAATAATACTTTCCGTTTTTTTTTTGACAGAAAATAATATTGAAATGCCAAGGATAAGCACACCATACTACCATTTGGTCGTAAACCAAACAGACAATTGGAGTACACAATATATTCCATTTTCAACAACAGCCAGACGAAAAGAAACATATGCCAAGCAGAGACACTAAGCGGATCCTGTTCCTGTGGCGAATCCACTCGTGCGCAAAGTAGAAGAGGAGTAATCCTTCTTCGGAGACTACTACTCGTAGTTATGGGAATATGTATTTCTATTTATTATTCTTGTTTTCGAATCGTCATATCGTTATTTTGTTATTTCGATGGTGTTGTTTGGAAAAACAGAATTACGAATAAACCTGTGGGAAGTAGTTTTTTTTTACTTAAATTAAGATTGTAATGCTATAATCAGATTTGGAACTCACAATTTCACAGTAACAGGAACATGCACGTGTCGAAATAGTAAAAGAGGCAGGCGTAAAAACTCCTGAATCACACAAAATGCAACACCACCAGCATTTGAATGGCCTCAGTTATAAAGTGATCCAGAACCGGGAGGCCTTCCCATTTTCATTGAGGTGAACCCGTCGAACCACAGGAATGCGTTCGGATTATGATATCTTTAATCCTGATCATAGCTTCGGACGCCATTAAGGAAGAAACCGAAGACCCAATCACACTGAAACGTCAAAGGCAAACAAATGAGTAAAAATGAGATAGACGTTTTATTGAGATAAGTTTCAAACAGACAGAGTTGAAACGATCTCAATTAACAGCTGGTGTAGTTTTGTTCTTTATCCCAATTGCAGTCCCCTAGTGGGCACAGTTATTGGGTAACAATTTTCAATTCAGTAAGGTCTAAAGGTGGTTCAGATATTAATATAGGCCTAAGGCAAGGCTTAGATATCGATAGCGTAGATTTGCGCTTGGAAGACCGATACATTTTAGCATTAGAGTGAATACTTCTTATTTAAATAGGTAGAGAAGGCAGTTTTAGTCAGTATGTTTTATCTCAACTTATTAAACGACAGCCAGATAAATAACTGAATGGCATTGGGATGATAAGCGTCACGACTTTGTGCCTTATCTACTTGCAGTTTCTAGTACAATATAATATATGATAACAGTGAACGAGATCGTCATGAGTTTGCTTCGAGTAATTCTAACATCATCGTGTCGACGTCCATCGTCAATCGCATAAGGATCCACGTAAGAAATCTGGTACGAATCCAATTGGATTAATCCTCAAATTTAGACGACCGGCGCGGCGTAGTTACCACTCCTTCACGAATAAATTCACGAAATTTTATTATTTCCGTACACCTATTCTAGTTTTTACTTTCCACTTCAATTTTCCTTTTTACTATTTACGTAAGCGAATAAATATGATTGGTGTCGAGGTGGTCAATTTGTTTAATGTCCGAACATACACTGGCGATCACAAGGATGAGGCCATACATTTTGCAATCGATTTTCAGTCTTCATACCTGTTGGAAATTTTATACCCGGAAACTTTTACTTCCTGGGAACAGGTCATAAAATTAAAGGGTAAATAAGAAACGACAGCTCAAATTTTCCAAGATCAAACAATGAACTACTTGAAAAGCTTATAAAAAGATGCGCCACTAGGATGAGGCCATTGCAAATATTTCGTTGCAGGAGTTCACATCAACGAGTTTTTTCAAAGTTTTGTTAAGACTATTTAAAAAAGCGTTGAAAAGAACTGTTTTTATTTGGTTAAAACTAAAGCGTTCCGGAAAGACTTTGACAGCGACAGAAAGAGGAAAAATAGATGCTTTCAAGGAGTTAGGACTCTCAGGCCGAGCAATTGCAAGGAGGCTAAATAGAAATAAGGCTGTTGTAAACAGTTATCTTGCGGATCCACAACACTATGGGAAAAATCAAAAAGGACGCACGGCAGTAGCAACCACATTGCGAGAAAAGCGGTTTATTCTACGGCTTGCCTCAAATTCTACTCTACCTGTGACTAAAATGAGGGCCAACAGCGGAGTATCAGCCAGCATTGCAACGGTCCGAAGGATAATACGAAAAAGTGGCACTATACCTACCTATACAGAGAAGAAAACTTAAAAAGAAACCTGTTTTGAGGCAATTACACAAGGAGCATCGAATGAATTGGAGCAGTGAATGGAAACGCGTTGTCTTTTCGGATGAAAAAAAGTTTAACCTTGACGGCCCCGATGGTTACAACTTTTATTTCCATGATCTGAGCAAGGAGGAGCTTACTTTGGCAAGACATCGCAGCCGTATATCAGGTGTAATGGTGCGGGGAGTTATTACCCACTATGGCACAATCCAGTCGGAGTTTTTGTCCACAACAATGACCGGAAACAACTACAAATGTTTGCTGGAGCGGTCATTTCCAAAAGTGAAAAATATTTTCGGACCCCTGTGTTGGAAGGCAATAACCCTATCCACAGTTCCAAGGTTGTTAGAAGTTGGATTCAATCAGAAGACGTCGAACTTTTGCAATGGCCGCCCTATTCACCGGACTTAAACATAATCGAAAATGTTTGGGCATGGCCTTCTGTCAACCGAAGGTAGAAAAGAGTATGGCCCAGCGTTCCGACTTCAAATCCATTCGGTTCAGTTCAATAGACTAAAAAATGCATACAAAGTAAATAGAAAGGAGTCCAATTAATTTTTAATACATATTTTTATAAACGTCAGCGGCTCACACCCAGGAACTGAAAATATTTGTTTTATTTTAAACAGATTTTGCAGTTTGTTTCAAGTATCAAAAACGAACTTTGTATTCTATTCATTCACACTCATTTAATTGCATTGGGTGTCGAATGTGTCAGTCTTCTCGAATGTCATTCCACATAACGCTCAAGCGATTTATCTGCTCAGGAATGAGACAAGGATGTGCTTTGAGCCCAAGTCTTTTTGCACTGTTCGTTGAGGATATATTGAACTACCTACCTGGAGGAATAGAGTATGCATGTCTGCTATTTAACGCTCTACTGTTTGCAGGTGATATTGTGTTGCTAGCATACTCACCTGCATCCGTTCAGCTTATGATTAACCGGATAACTGATTACTGTAGGATATCGTAGTAAACTTAAACAAATCCAAAATAATTAGAAAAGGAGGCGGAAGAATTTGTGCAAATGAGAGATGGAATTTTTAACGGAGTTGTTCACGGAATACAAATATGTAGGAGGAGTATATTTTTACAATATGGAGAGGCATCTGAATGATAAATTGGCAAAATCAAAAATCGCTATCAATGCGCCTTGGAGGAAATGCTTCAGCAACAGATCGGTGGCGCGTAGTAGCAAATTTAAAGTTTTCAAAGCTCTGTCTGAATCTATTCTCTTATACACAGCACAAGTTTGGGGATGCAGGAGGTATCAGGCGGTGGCAAAACTGTTTAAGTTCTTCATAAAAAGGGTAGTTTACCTACCATTCAACACTCTTAATTATAATGGGTTTGGTTTTTAATTGTCAAAAAAAAAACCACAGGAAAATTGTGGGTATATACAATATTTGTAAATCAATGCTTGTCATTTTCTTTTTAAAGATTATTTCATGTAAATGTTGACCACGACTGCGATTTAAGCGGTCCATACGGAGAGTCCAATTTTGAGTCCCTTTTTGGAGCGTGCAATGTTGTCTTCCAAGGCTGCAATTGACGCTGACGTCAAATAGCATGGTCTAGCCGGCGAATTCACCGACCTGAAACGAGAGATGAATTGCTCGATTATGGCGACCGTAAAATTATCGAAGTACCCGAAAACCATTTTTCACAGAGCACGAAATTTTTCTAATAAAATTCAATAATTTGTAAGCGTTGTTCAGGTGTAAGTCTTTCCATGATTACTGAGTTAACTGGTCATGATTGACTTTGGCACACGTCAGAAATCCCGCGTGAGCTGTCAGAAATAGATAACCGACGAGCAAACAAATCACTCATTATATTAATGCTGGAAACAGGATTTTCACCTCTGTTCATTGAAACGCAAGTGGACTACATCCTTAAAGTGCGAAGCATGCCCGACCATCGGCTACCAAGGAAAGCAGCGCTTTATATATAGCAGAAGAAGATCGGATGGTACAAAGATTGGCTGGAACTTGCAAGTGGTTATGGAATCGAGCTAAATTTAGATGGTTCCTTAAGTAGTTGGAAGCCCAAATCGTACGAGTTCATGTCACAAGTTGATGAAAATATAAGCGAAGAATTTCGGAAAAAAGAAACTGGATCACAGCACAGATCCATTTGCTGACATTTATTCCACGGCCTACGAGAAAACAACTATTTTCGGGACGAGCCCACCACTGAGGAAATTGCGACGAAGTTCAAGACAAGTATAGAGCTTCTGCTATTGAAATGTATTACTCACAGGGATGACCTACCGCTGATTTGCAGGATATACGATCCTAGAGAAAGTGACACCATCTTTAATTTTGTAGGCAAGTGCCCATACTGCGGGAAACGAGAAGGTCTATTCTCGCGAGCGTCTTTCTATCGGAAAGCCAAGTCCAACAGGTCCTAAATCAAATAACTGCCCCAGTAATTACAAAGTATTGCAAAATCGGAGTTCAGTGCAGGGAAAACATAAATAAACGCTTTTAGAAGTAACAAGAAGTATTTTCTTTCAAATTGAGGTTGTTTTTTTGGTTGTTTCCTCAGGTTCTATTTTGTAAATTTATAAGCATCACTTAAAAATATATATAAAAATAATTTTTCAGTAGAAAGATATACATTTGTAAATCATCACCCCTATCGTGGAATCCGTCGGATCTGAGATTCACTTCACTTATTCGATTCACGTGAACAGAAAATTGCTATCGTGGGATCCGTCGGATACTCTCCCTTACCGACCACTATTGGTGAATAGGAAATACAAAATTCAATTGTGACAGCTCATTTCGAACACATTTGTTTCGTAAAAATTATCTCATTCACGTTACCGACATGTGGATGGTTCACGTCTGCGGATTAAACGATGCAAATTGTTCACTATTAGCGGATCGTTCCCCCCGACGGATTCCACGATAGGGGTGCATATCTCTGTGCGAATAATGTAAATTGTGCGATAGCAAACTGTATATTATTAACGAAATAATGAAATAACAATAACAACAAGTATTTGAATTCAATAAAATCTTTTCTATTCTATTCTATTTACAAGTGATGCCTGACTTTACTTTCATTACATTTCGAATGTGGAGTATTATATATTAGTTTAACTGAGAGCATTGTATTTCTACAATTTTAAGCAAATTGGTTTTACTCAAAGAGTACAATAGATTGGGATGCAAGCGCAGTAGATTAAATTGTTCTCAAGAAACAACTGCAATTACAGTAAAGTCCGAACCCTGGTATGAACTGTCATGCTTTTGGTGTGGGTTTCGTGTCTTTGATGTCCTTTGAGAATATGTTTTACTGATTTATACAAGCTTCGTTGTCGAAACGAACTCGGACGAAAACAAAATGTGTTTTAAAGTAACGAATAGTTCTTAAATTAATAAACGTATATTAATTGCCCCAATAAACATTTTTATTAAACGAATGTTGATTAACTATTCGGTAAACGAATTTTATAATTGATTTAACATATCTCTTTGATTCAGTGTGCTTTGTGTTGTTTGACACTTAGCCCAATTAACAAAAATAACCCATTTACCTTACACAAATAAAAAACAAAACTTTCAAATTAATTTCCTTTTTTATGTGTTTAGTTGCTGCAATCCATCATTTCAAGCCCAAGTCCTTTCAGATGGCGCATCCGTGATTGGCTTTAATTTTCTTTCGTCCTTTTACTTCCTACAGTTGCCGTTGGAGTTCGAGGGACCAAAGGTCTTCCAAGTCTTCTGGCAGTCTCCTACGGATGAGCCTTTTGGCGTTGTGTTTATTTCTCATAAAATCATTCAATATAATGGACGCGTCTGCACAACGATGTCATTGAATTGAATTGAATTTTTTATTATTATAAAATTGAAAATTTACAGAAAAATATAACAATATCCCACGAAGTTTAAAAGCTTGTCTACAGGATTTTTGAAACATTGCGCGTATTTTCATTTGGTGCTTATTTAACTATTTTCTACTGGTTTCACCTTTTTTTTTGTACTCAATGAGCAAGATTCCCTTTGAGTCCCAAAAAACTGTGGCCATGAGCTTCCCGGCAG
Source organism: Portevinia maculata (assembly GCA_949715645.1). NCBI lineage: Eukaryota > Metazoa > Arthropoda > Insecta > Diptera > Syrphidae > Portevinia > Portevinia maculata. Next base: position 279,635,001 of record OX454526.1, on the reverse strand, counting down.
ACGGAGTGACTTTGAACTTCTTCTGGTGGTCTGTTCCTTTTTTATGCCACTGCATGGACTCTTGTTTGCTTTCAGGGTCATAGTGGTGGACCCATGTTTCGTCCCCAGTAACAATTCGATCCATAACACCGTCCGCGTTCTCATTACACATCTCCAAAAGGTCTCTACAGCATGCGATTCTCACTTTTTTCTAAGGCGCTGTGAGCATTCGTGGCACCCACCTTGCACTGACCTTTGAAAGGTTAAGATGGTCATGAAGAATGGTGTGAATGGTACCAATTGAAAGCTGGGTGATCTCTGCCATCATTTTCACCTTTATTCGGGCATCCTCAAGAACAAGTTTTTCGACTTCTTTGATGCTTTCTCCCGTACAAGCAGTAGCCGGGGCGCCGGAGCGGGGGTCGTCTTCAATGCTCTCTCTGCCTCTCTTGAACTCACTTGACCACTTTTGCACAGTTGATAATGAAGGTGCGGAACCCTGGTAAATAGCCACCATCTCTTCATGAATAGTTTTTTGACTTTTTCCTTGCTTAGTGAGAAATTTAATTACAGCGCGATGCTCAATTTTCACCATCATCGTCTCAGTTGCCATTATGATTCTGTTTAACTAGAGATAAAACGCGAATTAATAATCACATTTATATGAAATTTTACATGAATGCACTAAAATAATAGTATTACTTGATAAATAAGTCAATTTATATATACAACCACAGCTTCACCCCGATACCGAGAATATATTGAACGCCCCTCGTAAATGTAATGAGAAATATATCTTTTAGTTTTATTTATTAATGTAATAATTTCTTATTAACTTTTTTCTCTGTATGATATTCCTTACACTTACTGGTAGCTCGTTAAAAAGCGATGGTAACATTGCGGCTAAGCTATTGCCCCCATAGTTTTTTTTTTTTTTTTAATGTGTAAACATTTTTGCTCTCGTTGATGTGTAAATATATTTTTTTTTAATTTTTTCTCGGTCACCATAGCGTCACCATCAGCGTCAGATTTCGTCATATTTCATCATCGTCAGATTTCGTCAGCGTCAGATTTTCATTACCACGTGAGTTAATCGCTGCTCGACAGATCACCGCAATTAAACGACGTTTGGCGCGGTTAGTAAGTAGATGACTGACCGTTTGAGAACAACCGCGTGTCGTTGTTTTTTTTGTTTTTATTAATTATGTATGTCCAATTATCACCGCAATTAAACGACGTTTGGCGCGGTTAGTACGTAGATGGTTGACCGTTTGAGAACAACCGCGTGTCGTTGTTTTTTTTTATTATTAATTATGTACGAGGGCGGGTCAATAAGTCCGTGACTTTTGGAATAAAACACAGATTTTTTGATAAAAAAAAATTTTTATTTTTCAACGTAGTCTCCCTTGAGCTCTATAAACTTTGTCCAACGCTTCTCCAATTTTTTTATCCCTTCCAAAAAAAATGATTTGTCGAGGTCCTCAAAATAGGACTTTATTTGCGAGACGACTTCATCATTGGAGTCAAATCTTTTTCCACCAAGCCATTTCTTCAGGTTTGGGAACAAGAAGTAGTCGCTCGGAGCCAAATCTGGAGAATAGGGTGGATGAGGGAGCAATTCATAGCCCAATTCATGGTTTTTTGCCATGGCAACTGCACATGTGTGCACCCTTGCATTGTCTTGGTGGAAAAGAACTTTTTTCTTGGCCAAATGAGGTCGTTTTTTTTTCAAATCGTCATTGCGGTCCAATAAGTTGGCATAATATTCCCCATTGACTGTTCTTCCCTTTTGAATGTAGTCAATGTGGATTATCCCGCGTGCATCCCAAAAAACAGTCGCCATAACTTTATTGGCTGACAAACCCACCTTGGCCTTCATTGGCGCCGATTCACCCTTAGAAACCCACTGTTTTGACTGTTGTTTGGTCTCTGGTGTGTTGTGATGGATCCATGTTTCGTCCACGGTTACAAAACGGCGCAAAAACTCCTCCATATTGCGATTAAACAACGCCAAACCTTCCTGTGAAGTTGTTACACGATTGCGTTTGTGGTCGACTGTGAGCAAACGCGGCACCCATCTTGCGGAAAGCTTTCTCATGCCCAAGTGATCATTCAAAATTGAAACCACTGAGCCATGCGAGATCCCTACGGCTTCCACAATCTCTCGCACTTTCAATCTTCGGTCGGCCAACACCATATCGTGAATTTTTTCGATTGTTTCGGGTGTAGAGACCTCAACTGGGCGTCCAGGACGGTCGGCATCTTCAGTGCTTGTACGGCCACAACGAAATTCAGTAAACCACTTTTTTACCATTGAAATCGATGGTGCAGAGTCCCCATAGTATTTTTCAAGCTTAACCTTGGTCTCGGTAATGGTTTTTTTTCGCAAGAAATAATGCTTAATACTCGTAGGCACACGAAATTCACTTTTTTCCATTTTCTCCTCAAATTAGTGAGTAGTCTGATAAAAATAGCTGTCAAACACAAACTAACTGACGCAGCAAGTTTAAATTTTGACAGGAGTCAACTGACAGATGCCTGTTGACAGGAGCAGTGTTGCTGTTTCAGTAAAGAGGTCAGAAATTCAAAAAGTCACGGACTTATTGACCCGCCCTCGTATGTTCAATTTTAGATATTATTATGTCCTTACAAAACACCGGAAAGTTGTGTGGAAGTAGATTTGTTTTGAATAATCGAGGTTGTATAGCTTGTAGTTCGTTGTACATCAGTTGAAGGTAAGAGGAAAAATATCGATTTGTACTTCGGTAACCGATGGCCGATTTAAGAATGTCACTTAAACGACAATCGATGCTATATTTTTCCGGTACATAGACACACTTTTTACTTTTAAATTCATTTTTATTAATTATTAGCTTATATCAACTTATATACTAGACAAAAATGAGTAAATCTAACTTAAAATTAACAGGATACTTATTCTAGATTATTGATTTGTATTTGTATTTGTATTTTATTTAGAATTCATGTTAACACATAGATACAATGCAATCTTTTAAGTGTGTTACAGTATTGACAAGGTTGGTACATTAAGATATAAGTATATTTTACAATTTCAAATTGTTCTAAATGGCAAAAATGTATTTATATTGATTGGGTATTTGATCCTTATGCGGACGCCCTAAACTTAACTCTATCTTATAATTATTGCCTTTCGGCCTAAAAACTATTTTACGAACTAATCTTACATATTATGTTTTCATCGAGAAAATTTTTAAGAAAACTCGGCATCTTTATCAAATTTTATATTTTTATATAAAAAAACAAATTACAAACTACCTACTCTACTTACTTAAACTACTTAACATATTCTAACTATAATTAGGATTCTGAGCACTCGTTGCATTACGAAACAAGTGGTCAAATTCGCAATTGCTTTCCGAGCGCCTGGCAGTCGTCAACGTGCACACGCGCCGCCGTGAGCTGACTGATGCCTTACAGAATCAATCACCTCCCGGAAGCACCACCACAAGTTGGCGAGCCCGGCCCCTCCCAGAAACGCCCTAGCTAACTTAATCTATCTTACAAACTAAGAGGATGTTACCTAGAGTAACGCACCGTCTTGGAAGGGCATGTTGAACCCTCCACCCTCAAAAAGCCACCAAAATTCGGCAAATTGCTTTTCTGTATCGAATTTATCCCTCTCCGCTATTGCAGTACTAAAACGGAGGAGCTCATGAGCATTGGCGACGTCCTCGCCGCGGATGAGCCGCTTATCTCTCGCACTGCGGTAGCGGTGGTATAATACCGGGATACCATCCCTCGTCTGTACCAGCCCTTTTGCATCAATATGGATAAATGCCTCTGGCGGGATAAAGCCAGACCGGAGTGTACTCTCAATGTACATTTCATTGGGGTAGTAAGCCCCAAAGATCAGACTATTGTCGCTGGCCATCGCCCTTGCAACGTGCCTTCGAGTCACCTTAATGAGGAAATTGTCAATCCTATTCAACTGAGCCCCATCGTATAGGACCTTGTTGGGATAGTATTTTATATAGTTGGATTCAGGCGTTCGGAACAACCGGAGACAGGTCCTAAGACATTGTCTCTCCAACACCCGAATCTTTTCCATATAGCTAGGCGCTATATTAAACCATAATGGACAACCATAAGCGATGATCGGCCTTATAAGGGCCACGTAGCAAATGACCTTCACTCTGGAGTCAAGTTGACTGCTATGAAACAGTCTCCTTGTCAGAGCATAAGCCTTCTTGGCCCCAGCAAGACAAGCAACTATATGTCTATCGAAATATAGATACTGGTCAAGCCAGATACCTAGATATCTAACTGCGCTTCTCACCGCCAATGGCTGCCCATTTTGTCCAATAATGGCCAATTTTTTCCAGTTTTTTCTGGTATCCCTAGAGGCCCCAGCCAATGGAGTTCTGAACAAGATTGTTTCCGTCTTCTGAAAGTTGATTTTCAACTTCCAGTCGTCGCAATATCGCTTAATTTGATCAAAGTCACGCTGCAAAAGGATATTAATGACCTCGATTTTAGGACCTGATCTGTATGCCACCAAATCGTCGGCATACGCTATAGCATGTGGTACATCGACACACTTGAGTCGACGGTGTACGTCTCCTACTTCAGCTTTCACAAACTTTGATCGGTCAAACATTAAATAAATTTTGTCGTTGACATTAAATATATATCATGGTTTTATTTCAATACAATACCCAAATCTCTTGTTTATCAAAACCACAACCTCTGTGATATTTCCACATGCAACACTGACGAGCCTACATGTTAACACATCAACTATACCGTGAGTGCAGCGTGGCTCACACCTTTTTTTTCATGTTCATATCTCCTTATTCCAAAGACATATTAAGTCTGATTTTATTCATTTTTTCACTTCATTAGCTTAAACTAACATAACATTATTTTCAATACATATCTAATATAAAATTATGAATAAAATTTGTTTAGATGTCGCTCTTTAATTTAAGGAACAAAGTCCTAAATTAGTGTTAAACGACAGATAAAGTAAATTAATGAAATCTAAAGTTCTGATGTGGGGTGACAATCAGTAACTAAACTAACAAAATAAAATAAGATTAATTCAATCTATTTGCTCTAACAATCAAAATTCCATGAGGAGTCATAAAGCTAAGTAAGAGAAAGAAATAAATAACGTAAAGAGAGGGTTACTATGCAGCCTTTTTAAGATAAGATTCTAAATAAGGATTCAATGCTTGCATGATCAATAGTAAGTAACCAGTGCTTAATTTTTCGTGCAAAAACGTTATGGTTGTGAATCATTCGAATGGAATATGGTAATTTATTAAATAGCAAAGGGGCTTTAACTTTATAAAAATTAGCAAAATGAGTTGTACGTGAAATTGGTATATTGACAAAAGCCATAACATTTATTCGTAAATTGTAAGTTTGATTGCTTCTACTTGGAATATTACCACTTTGTCTGAAAAATTCCCTGAGTACCTTAAAAACATACAAATGTCTTATTGGTAGTATGTGAAGTTTTTTAAACAAGGGCCAACTATGAGAGCGACGGTTATACCTACAGATAATACGGACTATATGTTTCTGAGCAATCAAAACAGGTCTAACAGCACTAAAATACGATCCTACCCAACTGGTAATTCCATATTGCAACTTCGACCGTGCCAGACCAGTTGTTATGGGACTTCGTTGTTTTAAATCTCCCCTCTGCTCTTCTCTGTGTTGTGTTGATGGTCAATCGAAATTCTGTATCGGTTATCAGCATAGAATTCATTGATCAGGTAAACTTAAATATGTTTTTGATGTTGAGTATGCCCATTAGTTTGCGGAGAGGCGCGTTACTGTTGTTGTAATTTAGTCTCTTCTTCCTGGCCAATACTTTAAGGAGAGAGTTTTGGCTATTTTGCAGTTGCCTACAGAATGTTGAGGTGCCCCAGGCAGTTATTCCATGGCGTATGTATGACTCGCTTAGTGCAAGGTACTGCAATAGCTTAGATGGTTAAGCATATTATGATGTTCCTCGAAGTTTTCGTTGTAGTTGACTAATGTGTGCATGACACTTAAGATTATGGTCAACGATTACGACAAGATATTTGTAACTGCTTACAAATTCAATAAATGTTTCACATTGGATATTATGATATATGAGGTGGTTTTATATGCATCAGTTTCGTTTCCTCGACGTTTATTGTCAGTCCATTATCGTGACACCATCTTGTTATTATGTCTAATTCGTTCTGCATTCTTTCAATCGCAATTTCAATATTTTTGTGCGACACCACAATTGCTGTGTCATCTGCGTAGGCAAAAGATGTGCTGTTTTTTAGCACTTTCAGCATGCCATGCGCATATATTATATATAGCAGAGGGCCCAATTTCGAGCCCTGAGGGACGCCGTGTGTGATGTTTATTTCGTCACTTACAGCCCTATTATAGCTATCAAATATCAATTATTTGATATTTGATAACATCTATCAATTTATCGAAAATTTGGTATTATGAGTATCAATTGATAACTTTTACCCCATTGTGAATGCTAATCAAAATATCATTGAGAATGGGTTCTGTTTTGAAGTTTGACGTTTCTAATTTAAATTTGGTTTTTGTTTTGTGGCTGACGTCTAATTTTGGTGAAATAATGTAAGTTGTTTTTTTTAAACAAAATTCTCTTTTTTCTTAATTTTTTTAATTTTTTGTTGATTTAGGAGTAGAGTTGTAAGCAATAGAAAACAAATCGAAAGATTAATTGAGTTGATGGAAGAAAGTCCGGACCTCGCGAAGGGAATTTCATCAAAGCCAGTCCTTACCAGAAAGTGGGACGCCATCACGGTGGAACTCAATAGCTTAGGGCCTCCAGAACGGGACTCAACCAAGTCACAAAATGTGAGCGTTTTAATTTGCATAAGTTTGATGTACTTATGTATTGAAATAACCATTTTAGGTATGGATTGATCAAAAAACCAAAATAAAAAAAAAAACTTACGAGTACTAACAACAAAATTGAAATGACTGCAACTGGTGGTGGGTCCAGTAACATAAGCCGATTGAATGACGCTGAAGAAGCAGTCATTCGTCTTCTGCATTTCAATGCCTGTGTAGATCCCTCAGGATTTAAATTTGGTTTGGAGGAACCACCCAATTTTATAATTGAAGATGATGCAGAGGATGCAGAGGATGAAGGATTAGTTGCAGTGCAGAGCGAAGAAGTGGTCGCGGTGCAGGCCGAAGAAATTGTCACAGTACAGTCACCTTATTCCAGTCACAAGAAGTCGTCATACAAGCACAAAAATGAGGGTAAAAGAATTGCCCTCTTGGAAAATCAGACGTTGGCGCAAGAAAAGTTCTATGATAATATGACAAATATAATGAGTGGCTTCTATACAAAATTACAAGCTATTGGAAAAAGTATGCGCAACACAGAATATTACGCCAAAAAAACTTACAATATGAAAAAAGAAAAAAAAAGTGAGGTGCTTAAGATTAAAAGAGAAAAGTTGCAGCTTCATAAAGAAAATATGAAAAATAAAGAGAACTACAGAAAAACCAAACTAAAACAGCAACTCTTGGAAATTGAGCAGGGAAAGCAAAACTGAATTCTTATGTGGCAGTTTGATGCTGTTTTATGTTTTGAAGACTAATCAATGAAACTTTGTGATTTATTTTAAGTTATTTAATGGATTTTATTATTACTTTTGAGTTTTGAGCTTTATATGACCTTTCTGATTGCTTTTTAAATTATTAAATTCCCTATTAATATAGAATTAATGTGTAAATTCAGAAACGTCAAACATTTGCGCAGTGATGCGGCATCACTGCTCATTTGCGATGCTGATGCGATGCACAGTTTAAGCTGATGCGTTGCTGATTGAATATGCCGTTTGAGTTTTAGAACGCATTGTTTAAATCAAACATTTAAAATGGAAGTTTTGCTAATAAAAGTTTTAGTCGATAACTTTGATCGTAAAGACGATAAATTTAGTTTTAATATGTGTGAAGCAAGAAGAAAAAGGTAGAAACGCATACGGACTTTAATTAGCAAATTTAAAAGAAGGAAAATTCCTAAGATTAGGGACTATTTCAAAGTTCTAGAAGAATATCCAGACGATGTATTTCAAAATCATTTTAGAATGTGCCGCTCCACCTTCTATGTAAGTCCACTAATGATTTAACTTTTCTAAATGGAAACCAAACCATGTTTCTAGGATTTGCGAAAATCATTAAATCCTTTTTGGACACCTTCTTATACACCTTCTTATAGTATCTATCAATTAAAATGTTTGTTTACTTACTTTTTTTCTCTTCCGACATTTTTCTTGCTTTTTCCCCGGCGAATCAACAGCGCATCAGGTATTTCTCTGATGCTTTTTTTCGTTAATTTTGCGCATCAGTTTGATCAACTTTGCAATAATGAACACTTGACGTTGAAAGTGATGCCAATAGTTGCGTTAATGAACATTTTGCAAAGCATAGTGATGCGTTACTGAATTTGCACAATATGTTATGAATTCTTTTAAGATAGTTTTCTTTTACTTTTCATTGTGCCTTAAGGTAATAAAAGCAAACTAAAAAAGGAGAAAATGTCTCTTTTCATTTTGTAATGCATTATTTTATTCGGTTTACATAAAACTTGCGATGGAATCCCATATTCGGCTGCCTTCAGAGAATGTTGGGTTTGTAGGATCAGCTAACACATCACGGTTTCCAAGACTATTGTCGTTTTCTTCATCGAAGACTTCAGGATTTTCCAATCTATACTTAACACAAATATTATGAAGAGCTGCACATACGTTAAATACTTGGGTGACTTTCTTTGCCGTGTAGTGCAGTTCTCGCGCTTGCAATAGGCATCTGAATCTACTTTTTAAAACCCCAATAGTCCGTTCGACAATATTTCGACCCTGTGCATGTTTTCTATTGAAGGTTGCTTGCAGAGAGTTTTCTGCAGCGTCTCTATATGGTGTCATTAAGTACGGCGAAAGAGGATATCCTCCGTCACCTAAAACTCGAAAGTCGGTTCTTCCATTACGATAGTCACCTTCTAACTTGACTTTTAACTGCGACACATTCCAAACATTTGCATCATGCGACGCTCCTGGATGTTTTGCATTTACAAACCTGATGTTCATTAAGTGATCACAAACCTTTAAATAAAAAACGAATAATAATTGCCTATTGCCTTGGAAAAAAATAACTTACAAGCATGGCATTTATACTATAATAGCCCTTTCTATTGTAATACACATGCCGAAGCTCTTATTCGGTCTGATTATTTTCACGTGTGTTCCATCTTTTTTTTTTTTTTTTTTTTTTTTTAAATTCTGGCTCGCCAAGGCGATTTATAAAAGGGGGGGTACTTCGACCTAAAAGATCTTTTGTACCGTATGGACCAGAAAAATTTTAAACTAGTAAAATTTCCACTTTCCGTGTAAAGCGGACAATTTTACCAGTAGAAGAATTCTTTATGTCCTCGGGGCTCAATTGTTCCCTGAGAAAGATCTTCTTTCTAATTCCATTAAGGGCTGGGCATTCACATAAAATGTGTTCAGCTGACTCGTCCTCTTCAAGACAGAGTCGGCACTCAGGAGAATCTGCTATTCTCATTTTGTGTAGATGATATCTTAAACCGTGGTGACCAGTAAAGTAACCTACTAGGTTTTTGATATCATGCCTGCTTAGGTTTAGACATTTGCTGGCATTATGATTGAAGGGCCGAATGGCTCGTTTGGCCTGTCTTAGACCTGGGATGTTATCCCAATGATAGATAAATTGTCTATGTTCCCAGCTTTTAATTGCTGCCGTTGCTGCTGATCTAGGAGTGCAGCAGAAAGGTTCGGGACCTATGAAAGGTGTTTCTGAACCTTTTCTGGCCAGTTCGTCGGCCTTTTCGTTACCTTCTACCCCGACATGACCCGGAACCCACCATAATTTGGTCTTGTTTCTTGCTCCGAGTATTTGTAGGGTATTGAAGCAGTACATGACTGATTTGGAGTCAATGGTATACGAGCTAAGGGCGTTTATAGCTGCTTGACTGTCCGTGAAAATATGGATGGTTGCACCTTTTATGCCAGATAAGATAATGTGGCTGGCGCATTCTTGAATGGCGTGGAGCTCCGCCTGAAATACGCTGGGACTTTTTCCCATGGGTATCGTAAAGCGTTTGTGTGGTCCGTATATTCCCGCTCCTACCCCCGTTTCCATTATAGAACCATCCGTATACCACTTTGGTGTTTGGTGGGTTATTGCTAACCCATGCTTCTCTTTTGGGTATCTCCGTGGAGAACCGTTTGTTGAAGCATAGTGTTTTTTGAATGCGGTCTGTGACCGCGCAGTTCATGTTAAGTTCTGGCAGTTCATCGAGAAGGGTCTTAAGTTCCGGATGATCATTAAGACTTATCTCGTTTAGCTGTATTAGACTTATTGCACTGCGGATCGCCACTTTTTGGACGTATATGTGAAGGGGTATAATTCCTGTTATTGCCTCTATGGCAGCTGTTGGACAGGTACGCATGGCTCCGGAGATACCAAGGCACGCAAGCCGTTGTACCTTTTTGAGCTTCTCTATTGCGACCTTTTGTGTGGATTTTGTCCACCATACTATGGAGGCGTATGTTATGATGGGTCTTATCATCACTGTCTAGATCCAGTGAACGATCTTTGGAGAGATTCCCCAGGTTCTACCATATGTGCGACGACAGGCCCATAAAGCTCTATTAGCTTTACTGATTTTGTTGTTTATGTGAGAGTTCCAGTTAAGTCTCTTGTCCAGGATTACTCCAAGATACTTGACTTCGTCGGAATACTCTACGACCGTGTCGTTTATTGTGATTAGGCCTAGGTCTAATTTCCTCCTTTTAGTGAAAGGAACGATGACGGCTTTACTGGAGTTTATGGAAAGATTTTCCTTACTGCACCAGTCTATGGCTGTCTTTAGAGCATTTTTCATTTTTGATGTGACTCCTATTGAGTCTTTGCCCCTAACTATGATGACAATATCATCGGCGTACCCAATTGTGGTGTAGCCCAAACTGCTCATCTTGTGTAGCAGGTCATCGATGACCAATGACCACAGAAGGGGTGAGAGTACTCCCCCTTGTGGGCAGCCCCTTACCGCTGTTACTGATTGATATTTGATTGATATTTGGTTAGGGTATATTACACTGCGACCTATTGGTCTATTGTGTCCCCTTGCTTGTGCCTCGGAGAGGTACATGCCTTCGTTCAGAGTCCTCTCTAGATACTTCTTTGTGAAGCGTGTCGAGGTATTGCTCTGATTTATCCTTGTCAGGTCACACTCCTTAGAGCACATCGTCCAGTCCAGTTTCTTTGATGAATCTGAGAATGAGTTGTGGGTCCATGGTTTGTATGTCCTTGTCTGTTATTTGGTGCCTGCCCAAATGTTTCATCCTTTTGTGGGTCAGTGCCCCACAGGATTCCAGTATATGGTCTGGAGTTTTGGCGGTTTCACTGCAGAATCTCCAGAGCCCGTCCTCCGATATGCCCATTTTCCTGAGGTGCTCCTTGAGTCTGCAGTGCCCCGTGAGGAGGCCTGTTAGGATTCTTAGGTTAATTTTGTTAAGGCCGATACAAACTTTGAATCTCTTTTGGTTGTAATTTCCTAATAGTTTATTTGCTTGCCTCAGACCTTGGAGGTTGAGAAAGGTTTTGGCCTTTGTTTCTTCCTCCAGTCTCCTGAACTCTTCGCGTATAGTGTGTTCTCCTATCCCGCAGAATGGTTCAGGTCCTATGAAGGGTTGCTCTGCCCCTTTTCTTGCCAGAGAGTCCGCTGCCTCATTGCCCGTAATGCCAACATGGCCAGGCACCCAGCAGATGGAGATTCTGTTATTCTTGCCTAGTCTATTCAGTCCTTGTAGGCATTCCCACACGAGTTTTGACTTGATAACGTAGGCGTCAAGAGCCTTTATAGCTGCTTGGCTGTCAGACATTATTGCTATGTTGCAATTTCTATAGTTTTTCTCGAGGTTGATTCGAACGCACCTGTCTATGGCACATATTTCTGCCTGGAAGATGCTGGTACATTTGCCCATGGATTCGTAGTGCTTAGTTCCCGGCCCAAACACTCCTGCACCAGTTCCCTCCTCAGTCCTCGAGCCGTCCGTATACCACTTTGTTGTGTGGTTGCTCAGTCCATAATTTATGGATTCGTTGTTCCAGTTCTCCTTATTGCTGAGCTTTATCTGCAAATTCTTCTCGAAGTTGAATTTCCTGATGCTGTCGTCCCTAGGTATGCCAAGAAGTGGGAGTTTTTTGAGTAAGTCACCGTGTTCTTTCGAACCGATGCATTTCCCTCTCCCAATTCCCTCCTTTGCCATCCTTAGGATTGTTTTGTCTGCCTCGTTCATCACCATGATGTGTAGAGGAGTCAGTTCCAATAACACCTCCATGGCTGCGGTTGGGCAGCTACGCATTGCTCCGGTAATGCATAGGCACGCCAGTCTTTGCACTTTGCCGAGTGTCTCTCGCGTTGTGACTAGACTGGTTCGTTTCGCCCATGCTACCGCTCCGTATGTGATCATTGGTCTCACGATTGCAGTGTACATCCATCGCAGGATGCTTGGGCTGCATCCCCATGCCTTCCCCGCTAGGCTCCTACATATCATGAGAGCGCGGGTGGCCTTCTTGGATATCTCCTCTGTATGTTTTCGCCAGAGGAGTTTACTATCTACGATGATGGAGTCCTAGATATTTTACTTCATTGACTGGTATCAGTGTCGTGCCTGATAGGTTTATGTCCTTAAGTCTTTGAAGTTGTCTTTTCCTTGTGAATGGTACTATCGTTGTTTTCGCCGGATTGATGTTAAGTCCGACATTATGGCACCATTCCTTGGTTACTTTAAGCCCCTTTTGTATGATGTCTCCAAGGGTTTCTTCGAACTTGCGCCTGGCAATCAATACAATGTCATCGGCGTACGCCTGACAGTTGATGCCATGGTTGGTTAATTTTTCCAGCAGTTCGTCTACAACTAGGCTCCACATTAAGGGTGATAGTACCCCTCCTTGTGGACATCCTCTCGTTGTGTTTACTCTGATGGTTCCAGATGGTGTTTGAGTCTCTGCTGATCTAGTGCTCAGCAGCTCACACATCCAGTTGGATACTGTACTGTTAACTCCTTTCCTATCCAGGGATCGTTTGATCGCATCATGTGAGGTGTTGTCAAATGCTCCCTCTATGTCTAGGAAAGCGCACAGTACTATTTCTTTTGCCTCCAGGGCACTTCGAATTACCTCCGTCAGCTGATATAGGGCGGTCTCTGTTGATCTGCCCGCTCTGTATGCATGCTGATGATGATGTAAGGGGGATGTGTTCAGAACATCTTCCCTTAAATAATTGTCCACAGCCTTTTCTGTCATCTTCAGAAGAAATGACGTAAGGCTGATGGGTCTGTACGATTTTGGCTGTGTGGGGTCTTTTTTCCCCGCTTTTGGTATAAACACAACCCTTGCTCGTCTCCATTGCATTGGTATGTGGCCCAAGGCTGTTACTGATACTGAGGTCGTTCCTGACGAGGAAGTTATTTTGCAACTTTCCAGCAGTGTTCCATCTACAGCCCCAACAACATTTGGAATTCCACTTTTTTCGAAAAAGTATATTTTTGCCCGACGTTCTTCTTCCTGGCTGTAATTCAATCGGATCCATTTCGGACAAATGTACCTTTCCAAAACGCTAAGCAATTCACTAAGAACTACCGACACCGTTTCATTTCATTTAAGAAAGCAAGCAAAGAATTTTAAAACTGCTGCTAGTTTTAGGGTATTTGGGATGGCTTTCTGATTTTTTATCGGTTTGAGTTTATCCTCAATATCGTTCAACACTTCTACGAAGGCTTGTTTCGAAAGTCGGAAGTTCTCTACGAATGTGGGACCGAATCACATCAAGTCCAAATCCATTGGGTTCGAAGCATCCCTTAAAGTCCTGCGTATGATAGCTTGTTCGCGAACACGTACTTCATCATAATCCCCTTCAAAAAATAACTCTACCTATGACACTTCGGTCTAAAGTCGTTTTTTTTAACAATAAAAACAGGGAAATAAATTTTATGATTTGATGTTAATAGAAATTTTTAACGGCGCGAATATTTGATACGTATCAACAAGAAATTTGTGGTTGATAGAAAATTTGATGAATATCAAATTTTTTGACATCCGTAATACCAAGTTTATCGATAAAATTATTCACAATAGATCATGAATCTAATAAAATTCACATTTCATCAAAAATGTTGATAGGTTGATAACCATAATACCGATTCATCAATTTTTTTGATACGTATCAATTATTATCAAATATCGTGTTGATATTTGATAGCTATAATAGGGCTGTTAGGTCTTTATTAATTTTAACGCGATATGTTCGTAGTGACAGGTAGTTTTCTATCCATTTGATGCAGTTTATGGTGTGAAAGAGTGTCGAAGGCCTTGCGAAAATCGACAAACAATGCTAAGCTATGATGGTTTTTGCTCAAACTTTCGTTAAGTTTATTTGCGAAGGTCCCCAGGAGTTGGTTTATATTTTTACCTTTTTGAAATCCGTATTGGTTTGGGTCAATTATTTTAAATTTTTCGATGAAACTTTTTAGTCTTCTGCATATGATTTCCTGAAGAATTTTTTCTACAACCAGTAGGATTGCTATTGGTCGATAGTTGTTGACTTCAGATTTAACGCCACCTTTATAATATATCGGACGAACTATGGACATTTTTAAAGCTTTAGGTACTGTCGCATTTTCTAGACACTTAACGTTGTTATAACAGGAGCTAAGGATGGAGCGTTATTTCTTAAGTCCTTTGCACGAATATTGTCATATCCTGGTCCTTTTTTAACGATTAACCCCTTAATAATGTTAAACACTTCTATTGCACTGGCACTTTCTATAAATATGGTGTTTTGAGTAACATGCTCTATATTTGGTATTGTCTTGATTTGGCATATATATATCTATATTGTTCTTGAATGTTTTTGCGAATTTATTCGTTAGGTCTGACAAGTTTTCATTTTTAAAATTCTTTGTTATTGTTTCGTCGAGGCTAGTTGATTTTTTGCCTATTATTTCATTTAAAGTGTGTCACGTTTTTTAATGTTATTTCTGTTTTCATCAAATTTACGCTGATAGAAGCTATTTTTTGCATACCTACTCTAATTTTTTACTCCTCCGAAGCTCCATAAATTATTTTATGTTTCCATCCCAAGCCAACTCCACAAAACCAATGACGACGATTTGCAGCATCTCGATGTACAGTTCGTCTGATAGTTCGTCAAATAGTTTTCACCTGTTCTCAATTTTCGACCGCGTAGCATATGGTGGTGGTGTGGCGGTGGCTCAGTGATTACCCGTTAGACTACTGAGCAAAGGGTATCATGTTCCAATAACACCTCAACCTTTTTTGCCATTGCCCCATCTCTGGCAAAAGTCTGAAAAACATCCAAGAGTATCAATAGCCAAATTTGCCGTTCGGAGTCGGCATGCAATTTTAAGTCGTTTCCATTGGTACCACGTATATAACTTCGTAATCTGCCCTGAAGGGCCTATAATGTCTAATATTTTATTGTAACGTGTCTAAATAGGGCCTGTAGCATCTTTCTTCGAAAATGCCACACTACTTCGATCTCACAATAAAATAAGACCAGTTTTTTTCCGCAACAAAACTATCACCAAGGTTTCCATTGCGAAGTTCTCTTCTTAATCATTCAAAATCCAGAAATTCAATCCGTCATTTGTAATCGCAAGTTGCAAAACTATTTAGCATAGCTAGGCGCATGAAGTTGTTAGGCAGCAGGAGACATTCACTAGAAATTTAGTTATTGTATCGCAGTTAGGTAATTTCCCAAGTGCCCTTGATTTTATTTGCCCACAGCCAATAGTTTCGCAGTAATAGGTGTAGCCTATTGTTACCGCTCTGAAAAGGAGTTTTTGTCGAAATAACTTCAGGCGCCGTTGGTGTTTGTGTCCGCAGAACGTGTTTTCTTGCATCAAACCGCAACCAGACATCATTTAGGGATACTATCATTGTCAACTTATCCTTGACAGGCCATAAACTTGACATTGGAATACATGCCGACACCGATAGCTGGCTCACTCCTCTCCGCTATATGCATATGTCACGTCATTTCTTGTCTGATCCTGGTTTGCTGCATCCCTGAGCGCTGTGAGTGCTTTGTTTGTGATCAGACGTCCACTATGCATTGCAGCTTACTACACATTCCTTGTCCTGCATGTGGACTACGTGCACTTTTGTGTACGTTTACGATTTCCTGAGCACAAAATACTCACATCCTTGGAATGAACTGAGGATTGAATATGTTTTCCATTATCCTATCTTGTGGAATTGGAAATGTGCAAAAGTTTTTCTCCGCAATCGTACCCGGGTCTATTGTTGTGTATGCAAGGATACGATTATTTCTATTTTTGTAGAGGAAACAACCAGAAACAGGATTTGCATTTGCATACGAATGAAGTGTTTTTCTTGCAGCAATGACAGCAGTGTAGATACAAGGAAACATACGTCGTCCTGCGTACAGACAGTGTGTATTCACATGTTCATCCACATAGCATGCCCTTTTGGACGCACAAAGGACTCTGCTTCCAACTTAGACGTCTTTTTGCGTGGGTGTATATAACTACCGATGTGCGGTAAAAATCCTTGACATGCATTACAATGTCAGCAGGAAGTGCTGATGGTTATGTTTCGTTTTGTTTTGTGTAAGAGTTCCCCTTCTCCGTTTAGGAGTTTTTGTGTGTTTTTTCTTGCATTGCCAGGTTTTCGTTAGGTAATCCATTCGACTTGACGAACAAACGTGATGTGTTGCTGACGATGACGATAACGATGGCGACTGCTTCTATGCTTGTCGGTGGTGTCAGGATCTGAAATTTTCATCCCATTCCATTAAGTAATTACCCTTGGGTATGCATTGGGTTTGCGATTGTGTCCTTGTTTTGTTAATCGAAAGACTAGTAAGGTAGAATGATGTGTGTATTCGTTTTGTGTGCGGTTAGACATGTGCTTTACGGTGCCTGATTATGCGGGCGGCGGCACTGACAATGTGTCCCCAAAAGTCATTCATTTTATGCCAAGGCATTTTGGAATGCATTTTGTGTGCGTACCTTTCGGGACAGCTGCAGTCGCACGGGACCTGGGTGCGAGTAGGCAGTTGGTTTTTGAATTTAGCGACGCAATAGAATTTTGATATTGTTTTGGAATGAAAATGTTTCTTTAGATGCGTGCTATTGTTCCAAACAAAACACTCGCACACTTAACACACTCTCTGATGAAGGATAATCTTCAATTGTTTGCCAACAATTAGGTATAGGAAACGTGGGTTATGTGCGCAGGGATTGGAGGAAGACAAATACGCAAGCTTTAGAAATTGTTTCGTAATGGTTATCGTGCTATGCTGGCAAGAATTTTCAAAGGTACTGAGAGATGAACGAAACTATTGGGAATTCGGGAGGATTTGACTTTGCCTTAAAAGATAGTCAATGGTTTATGTTCTGTACGATTTTGTGATTCGATTATACCTTTTTGAATAGCAGAATGAAAAGTCTACCCTTGTCGAGAGCCCGACCGAAATACAAGTCCTTAATAAAAGTTTTATTATGCACACAAGCACAACTTCATCGGTACTCCACTACACAAACCTTAATCCGAAACACTACGAATACACATCTCGAATGGCGTAACATAACCGCTGCTGCCATATCTGGTTCAGCTATTAGATAAACGCCAACCAGAAGGAGACATAAACAGGAAATCTAAGCCAACAAACGATGCGATATTAATTTCTAAGAATAACACCAACACTACCCCATCTTTTTAGCGCCTCCGTGATCCACTCAAATCCAGCTCTGTGTTATTCTTAAAATGTTCTTCCCACCCTCGCCAAGCACCACCACAACCATCAGTGTCAGGACAAAAGCAAATCTAATTTCCTTTTTTATAATAAAACGAATTTTCCCATTTTATAAATAAACACTCGAGTGTGTTTGTCGTGAGCTATAAGCATATGGCTCGAATTCCAGAAATACGTCTTAATCCTGGCATTCGAATACTCATCTAATGGGACTGTGCGATAATTTTACGATCCATACCCTGTTGGGAGGAGGCTGCGGCAGCAGGATGTTGGGAATTTGCTGCAAATGGCCCGTGGAAGGTTAACTCAATAAAAATATTAGGCTTAGACCAAAAAAAAAAACATAAATAAACCCCACAAGGATGCGAACAGTATTTTGTGGAAATGTGTGCCGCTTGGGTGGATATGATGAAGAGCCTTTCGGAAACCAGTGTCACACACATATGTCGTCGTCGTTGTCTTCGTCAGCGTCAGCGGCAGCGTAGTGCCTGATGATGAGGATATGTAAAGTGTGAGAGAGCTACTGGCAGGCAAATCCTCGATCCTATTACCAGTGTCAAAACAGTCAATGATTTATCACCATAAGGATACTACACCAGTGGGTAGTGGAATTGGGGATAGTGGGTTTGACGTCTTTCCTTTAAAATTCCTAAAAAGAAAAATAATTGTCTACATCCAGCGCTTCCGCTATGATGAGTTAGTAGGACGCCACCATCGCATCACACTGTGGATAACTATGATGATGATAATGACAACAACGATAACGATGAATCCTGCCAAGATGAGGTCGACTTTTGCAGACAATTGCGCCATTAAAATAACTCAAGTGGAAAACATTGGGAGATGATGGGATTGCCTGTGCGTATCGGTTGGGTTCACTTTTAGGGGGTGAACACATGGAATAGCGCTCGCGAACGGAGTTAATTTAATCGAAAACGCAAGGACATAATCCAAATATTTGCACAAGCCAAAGTTTTTGCACAAAAAACCTCCAATGAGAGAGGCGCCATTGGCTGAGGGTGAGCACTTCATATTTTCTTGAATATTCAGGAGAGCAAGTATCGGATCGGAACGATAGAATCAAAGAAGAACTGATTTTTTGCGGAAATACAATGTGTACACTACATAGTTTGAGAGAGATTAGGTAGTAGATACCTAAAAGACGACAAGGATACAACTCGATTTCTAGGAATTCAATTAAATCCTAATCATGAACCGCGTACCGCCCGCCGCCGTGCTGCGCACCCACAAGAGCACACGCACGCACAATGGAGCCGTATTCTCCCTGAATTATGCCATCCCGTCTGTTTCGGTGTTTAAATATTATCCTCGCCTAACAATAGGAAATATTTTCGAATTTGGATTAGCGTCAATTGTTTGGAATTTTCATGGTGGAAATTTTATTAATTTCCATGGAATTTCAAGTAATGGAATTTGAATGATATAATGGAGTGGGAGCCTTTTTTGGAATGGTTTTTGCGATTTGCAAACTTTGCAGTGGTTTCTTTATCGCTGAAGGGATTGATCGGCATAAGAGTCTGAATTGTAAAAACAATGTGAGATTGTTTATGAAACTTAGCGAGCTTGCGATTGGCAAATGCGGGTCTACCAGTTTTACCATCTGGAAAAAATGATGGTGTCCAATCACAACTGTAACATGATGAAGTCCTTAATGAAATTGTGAATAGACAATAGACATCCAAATGTTTCCTATCGGTGAACGATTGTGAATAATATTAAGGGTTTTGTTTAGATTTTTGTTCGCCATTACACCTTAAACGTCCAATGCAGGCAAATATATTTTGAAAATTCGCTAACTATAATACCAACAGTCACATTCGCCATTTGTTCGATTCGCTAACGATAACCGTCCCCTTGACCTTCCGCAGCATTACGGGAGATTGTTTTTTTTTTTGAAGTAAAACTTCTTTACGCACGAGTTACGTCATGTAACGAAATAATAGAGATGGCATAGCAACAGCCATGTTACCAACTGTAGCAATGTCTACGATAATCAACAACAACAAAAATAGCATACTACCAAAGCGTGGCTTGGGTTGGATTAATTCGGCCTGGCCTGATTAGCGGCTCTGGTGCATAAACAAATATACGACTACTCTCTCTCTGCACATATCATTTGTGTAAGGCTAGCATTAGCAGCAGTTCATCATCATGTTGGGTATGCGACGATATGGAACACCCGAAAAGGAGAGCACGATCATGCAGAAGCAGCGTCACCACGATAAAAGCTTTGTAATAGTTATTTTCCTTTTGCTATGAATTTAGTCTTTAAGTTGATTGCCAAAAGAAAGCATCATTAAAAAGAAATACAAATTTATTCGAAAAGAAATGATGTTCTTTTATTTAACCTTTAAAAATTAGATTTCGTAACTCACGCTTGACTTGGGGAGTAAGCTGGTGAATGCGACACAGAAGTGTAGACCAATGTAGACTTCCGGCGTAACGGAAGTGTAGGCAAACGTAAACTTCCGGCGTAACGGAAGTGTAGACAAACGTACATTTTTTTGTTACAGCCCATACAATTTAGTCGGCGGAAAGGTTTGTGGAATGGGTAAACACCCTTCAATCTCCTCAATAGAGGGCAATACTAAGCTCATCATCTATCCAAACCGATCCAAAGGAGAAAGCTATATCTAAAACAATTGCCGACAGATGGAATTTACAGGAAGTGAGCAAAGTCATTGTGTCCATGAATCGCAGTTCATTAGTTGCAAATATAGAGCGTCACCATCATCGTCAGATTTTGAGGTCGGACGGCAAAAAATCAAAGTTTGAGCTAGGGAGCTGAAATTTATAATATAGACTCTCCAGGGAGCCTCGATGCTCATGTGTAAATATTTTTAAAATTCGCCAATTGACACGCCCACAATTTACACAAAAAAAAAACAAAGTTTGAGATAGGGAGCCGAAATTTATAATATAGACTCTCCAGGGGCCTTGATGCTCATGTGTAAATATTTTCAAAAAAAACAATTTTACCAGAAGAAGATTTCTTTATGTCTTCGGAACTCAGTTGTTCGCTGAAAAATATATTCTTTCTTATTCCATTGAGGGCTGGACATTCCCATAATATGTGTTCAGCTCTTCCGTCGTCTTCAAGATATAGATGGCAATCAGGAGAGCCTACTATTTTCATTTTGTTAAGGTGATATCGTAAACCGTGGTGACCAGTAAGGTAACCTACTAAGTTTTTGATATCATGCGTACTTAGATTTAGACATCTGTTGGAATTGTTGTTGAAGGCCGAATGGCTCGTTTGGACTGTCTTACCCCTGGGATGTTCTCCCAATAAAAGATACATTTTATATGTTTCCAGCTTTTTATTGCTGACGATCTATGAGTGCAGCAGAAGGGTTTGCGACCTGTGAATTGTGTTTCTGAACCCTTCCTCTGGCCAATTTATCGGTCTTTTCATTATCATCAAACCCTTCATGGTCCGGAACCCACCATTGTTTCGTCTTGTTTCTTAATCCGAGTGTTGTTGTGAAGGGTATTGAAACAGTGCATGACTGATTTGGAGTCAATGGTGTACGAGCTAAGGGCATATATAGCTGCTTGACTATTCGTGAATATATATATGTTTGCGCCTTTAATACCAGATACATATATGAATGTGGCTGGCGCATTCTTGAGTGGCGTGGAGCTCTGCTTTAATTGCGATGGGACTTTTTCACATGGGTATAGTAATGCATGTGTTTGGTGCGTATATTCCTAATTCTTACCCCGATTCCATTTTAGAACCATTCGTATACCACTTTATGACATTGTGGCTGTTTGATTGGTTATTACCTTACCTACTGACCCATGCATCTCTCTTAAGAATTTCCGTGGAGAATCGTTTATTAAAGCATAGTGTTTTGTGAAGGCGGTCAAGGCGGTCTGTGACGGCGCAGTTCATATCAAGTTCTGGGAGTTCATCGAGAAGAGTCATAAGTTCCGAGTGGTCGTTAAGCCTTATATAATTTAACTGTATTAAATTCGTTGCACAGCGGATCGTAACTTTTTGAATATTAATGTGGAGTGGAGAGGTGTTAAAAAAAACCCATGTGCTTAAAACCACCTGGCACGACCAACCCGGTACAAAGAAGGACACGCGAAAGAAAAACATCCGACTTTCTAATCACCATCCAATTGTATTCTGAGAACCACTTGCATATACCAAAGGGCAATCAACCAAAATATGCCAAAATTTGGCGTTTACAGCAAAACAATACGTGAACTTGATGATTTTGATGGACTATGTCAAAACCATTTTGAATATTTCGGCAATGGAAACAGATAGCTAGAACAAAACTGATAAATAATTTGAAAAGAGCGCCTCCGAAAACGCAAGATTACATACCTGTTCAAAAAGTGAATTTTGGCGTATAGGGCAAATCGATGTTAGGTCGTCGATATGGTGACCAGCCATCAAATTTGCCAACAAACACCTTTCAGCACACATAATGACGACAGCAATATGGCGAATAGACGATGTATGCTGTTTCAGCACATCGTCTAACCCTACCTTAACATGCAAGTCAATTACATGATCATTTAAAGTTATTATATATTCTACTCATGGCACTGATAGGCACATTCCTTTCATAATTCGTTCTATGATACGGGCTAAACAATAAGTCAAATCGAATTTAATCGAATAGAAGACAACAATTCAGGCGCATCTATATGACCGGATATAAGCTGCTGTAACAAAAAAAACATGTCGCTATTGAGCGTTCATTGAGAATGGGGTATCATTTGAAGAAACTTGATACATTGGCTCTAAGCAGTAAGTTCAAAAACACCATTCCATGGATGTCCTCTTAGTTCAAATCGAATAATCTTACATTGAATGGCACTGATTCGATTTCAATGAATGTTGGGGAACGGTGTCCAAGCTTGTGAAGCATAGTCTAGCTGAGGAAGGACAAAGCAATTGTACAAACATAAGGAAAGGCTGCCGTTCGCTGGGGCGAACTGTTTGATTCCTTATTCCCTATTATAAAGTAAGCGTGGCAAAAATCGTAGTGGGTAATAAAAACCTTTGTATTAAGGAATTTTTTAGAACGACTTTGTCTACAAACTTTTATAAGCATAGCACTTTTATTTCCATTGATCTCTTCAATAATACTTCTTTTAAATAGTAGGCATGCAATTAGCGAATTCTAAATATGTATATTTTCACTTAGTAATTTTGGGCCCCTAGACAATATATATTCCAAAACTCAGCTTTCTAGCTCAAATTTTCATTTTTCGATAAGACAGTTTTTTTTTTAATTGTGGGCGTGTCAGTAAGCGGATTTTAAAATTACTACATAAGAATCTTATACCCTCTTATAAGTAAAAATTCTGAGCTGTCCATAGCTAACAAGGTAATATTGTACAAATCAATCTTTCAAGCCATCCTGCTCTACGGTGCTCCTGTTTGGTATGATTGTGCGAAAACGCACAAAAAAAAGCTTCAAATATGCCAGAACAAAGTTTTAAAAATGATACTTGGTCTGCCATGACATTTTTCTACTCACCGACTTCATGAGCTTGCTAATACCAACTTCTTAGACGTACTTACAGAAAAGGCCACACAAAAGTTTTACGAAAAATGTTACTTTTCTGATAACGAATTAATTAAAGATTTAATATTGTCAGTTTGAATTTTAATTAAAAATGAATCTGTTTTTGTTATAATGTAAATATTTTAAATAATTAAATAAAAATTATTGGGATAACTGCAATATTAGATATAAGTGTTAAATAAGGGTTTTTGATTGTAGCTTTTCCTTGAAAAACAAAATTAATTTAAAAAAATCATTGTTTTATTCTATCATTAATATATTATAGTTGTAAAGGAAAGCATGAGTCCTATATCTCTAGATAAGTTTATATTCAGAAAATGTAACTTATTATTTTATGGTCCATAATAAAGAATTGAATTGAATTGAGATCATTCTGGGCCGTTACGGAGTATATGTTCCAAATTTCATCTTTCTAGCTCGAAATTTAGGCCGCAATTTAATTAAAATCCTTTTAGTTTTCTGACTAATTTTCAATTATTTTTAATTGCCTTTTTTGTTCGCCCGATATGAAAAAACAAAAAGTTCGTACGAAAACGTTCTCGCTTTTATTTAAATAAGATTTTCTTATTAGCCACGTAAAATCAGGAAAAAAACCCGTAACAATATAGTTTCTATGCAGATAGCTATATTTGATTTGTGTTAATTGCGTTAAAAATTACAGTTTGAATATAAAAAGTATGCAAATGCAACTGGTGGATAAATATGTTGCCTTTTGTCACAAACTGATTTTTCCAATCTCTTACCTTCACTCAAATTATATAAAACACCAACACAGATCAAAATCGTCAAAGTAGTTTTTGAGAAAAGGGACATTTTTGAAAATTTTAAAAACTATTGTTACCCCATAAAATGTTATCGCACCCTCAACAACAATTTTTAGAACTTTGCATACTCTTTTTGACATCTGTCGTCTGACTTTTAAATTTGAGTGAGAAGGTACAATTTAAAATTCGATTAAACGAGGTCTAAATAAAAATTAATCTTTGAGAATCTTATAATTCTACTGCTTTTATTTTTCCGGAATTTAGTTGAATAATACTATTATATGAATCAAAACTTTATGACCACATCTTTTAAAAATCTGAGTATGCAAATTTATTCCAGATAGTAATATTAGCTCTAATGTAACATTTCATTGAAAGAACTTCGCCGGTTGTTGATATATAGCCGTTTTTCTAATGTGCCGTTATTCGAGACTTTTGCGAAACTGAGAGTATACCATATCTATTCTTCCATTTACTTCAGGTATTAAAAACCCTAAAAATGATCAAAATCATTACATGTATCTTTAAGATAAATGTTTTTTTTTTAATGTTCACTTTTAGAAAAAAATAGTAAAAAAGACGGTTTTTTCAGTAATTTAAATATGTATGCAATTTTTTTCTGAGTGGTATCATTAGTTTGTTTCCTAAGAAATAACTGGCCTGTTTAAGATACTCGTATAAGCATTTTGTAAAGTACGGTTATTGGGCTATTTTCGATAAAAACTGATTATACGTTTTTTTCTTACCTTGGTTGGTTGGTAGGTTAGATAGTCGCTCGATGAGGTACACTTAGTCCATTGTGATGCCATTTGGGAAGGGGCAGGTGAGTCACGCTGCTCGAACCTAGAACCATCTACTTTCCTTTATGAAGTTGTTAATATCAGCCGTGCAGGCATTGTTAAGATCATCTAGATCTAGATCCTGGAAGAAGTATTTACCTAAAGTATCCATCCTGATGTTGGCTAGTGCGGGACACGTGCATAGCAGGTACAGAACCGTCTCCTCCACTTCTTCATCTCTGCAACTTCTACAGAAGTCGTTATAGGGAATGCCCGGTCTCTGAGCAAGTCTTCGTATTGCACAGTGTCCGGTGATTATGTTTGTAAGGGTAGAGAGGGTTCCTCTTTTATGTCGTAGAAGTCTGTTTGACCATCTTTGGTCAAGCTTTGGCAATAATTATCTAGCGGTGCTACACTGGCTAAGTTGGTTCCATCGGAGGTTTGCTTTATTTAGCGCATCGGCGTGGATAAGGTTCCTGGCAGATGACATTGGTGCATCAATGTTGTCTATAGTTATGCTATTTGTACCAGAAGAGCCTTGTCTAGTCAATTCATCAGCCTCACAGTTCGCTTGGACATCACTGTGTCCTGATACCCAGCAAAGGGTAGTATTGTACTGTGTAGCTATCTCGTTAAGAGATACGCGGCAGGCCTTCATTACCTCGGATTTTATTGTGCTGGCTTTGATAGCTGCCTGGCTGTCGATATATATGACGATATCATTTTGTGGTATGGTATTTACCGACAACCAGTCAGCGGCTTGTCGAATTGCTGTGATTTCAGCCCGGAAGACGCTACAATAGTTCGGTAGATTGAAGGAGAGGTGGATGTCCAGGTCTTCTGAGAAGACTCCGGCACCGACTCCTTCGTGGGTCTTGGACCCGTCCGTGAAAATTGAAAGCGAGTTATTTGTAAGGACATCGCGTTGCGTCCACTCTGCTCTGTCCGGTATTGAGTGTTTGAAGCCTAAAGTGAAATTCGTTTCAGTAGGCAGTCGATCCGTAGAGTGCGGAAGATAGCTGTGCATATTAAGTATGTTGGCATGGCCAGTGTCTTGTTCTGTACATAGATGGGAGTCTCTCAGTCGTAGTGCTGAACTGGCAGCCGTTTGTTTACCTATGATGTCTATGGGAAGGAGATGTATCATGGTTTGCAGTGCCGCTGTTAGAGAGGTTCTCAGTGCCCCCGTGATACTGAGACATGCCGCTCGTTGAGCCTTTTCCATTTTTAAGAGAATGGTTTTCTTCTCCAGGACGGTCACCCAGTCCATTACACCAATAAGAGAATCGGTCTTATTACCGACGTGTACAGCCAATGCATTATGTGTTGTTGTAGGCCACATGATGAGCCTACTGCCCTCTTGCATGTGTATAGGGCAACCATGGGTTTTTTTGGTACGTTCGTTGACGTTTTCTTTCCAGTTTAGCTTCCGGTCCAACTTAAGTCCTAGATAACTAGCACTGTCGGAGAGTTTAAAGAGTGGATCCTCTTAACGTGGCAAGCGAGAAGTACGGAATTTTGTTTTTCCTAGTAAAAAGGACCAACTCAGTCTTCGTCGGATTGACATTGAGACCGCAGGCTTTTTTCCAGTTAACTAGCTTATCTTAATTATTTTACATTTAAGAAATAATCAAAATCGTAAAAGGCATTTCTGAGAAAATCGTTTCTGAATAAAAAAAAAAACATGCCTCGAGTTATAAATGTAGAAAGAAATTTGAAGAAAATCCGTTCACCCATTATGGCTGGAGCCTCGGTTACAGACGGACAGACGGAAAAACGGACGGACCGACGAGCGGAAATGCGGGACACACTTGTTTGAGCTTTTTATAGTCGCAATATCATACCTGCGGGTGGCAATGGTGCAGTAGTAGTGTATTCGCTTACGGAATGGAAAGTCGTGCGTTCGAATCCCGGCCAAGTCCATTACTTTATACCGAATACATGAAATCGTAATCTCCCTAAGTAACTTAGACACCACCCGTGGAGAAAAACCCTACAACTGCAGCCAAACACTTCTTTCCTATCTCTCTATTCTTTCTAATACCAAGTAGCTTACACTGTGTTCTTAGCATTATAAGGGTACTGTAACAACAGACAAAAATCCCTTAGCGTACACAAATTATAAAAAAAAAAAAAAACCTCATACTCTGTTTCAGCTCGCAATTCCAGCACTATTGCAATATCATTCTATTTAGTATACTGCACTATACGAAAAAGTTAAAAAAATATTGAAAAGTTCAAGAAAAGAATAAGCCATGGAAGATAACATTCTCAAAAATATAACAGCGAAGACCATCTGCTCTGTTCAATAACGCTATCACAAAACCCTATCGAATTTCAAAACGCCATCGCAACTGATGCCAAACAATGAAGTACGTCATAAAATTTGCAACATTTACCATACCGACATTTAAAGTCTATGAACTTAATTTGATGTTCAATTTCCAACAAAAAAACGGAGAATAGATGCACTCTTTACCGCTTCAATGCCATTACCAGCACCCCTTCTATGACTGCCCTTTGTGATGTGATCTATCCTCAAAATTGCAACAATAAAATTATCATAAAATATAATAATAACTCCCAAAGGTTATATTCCTTTAATCTTTCATCAATCAGTCGCAAGAAATAATGTACAAGCATGTCCTTTGTAAAAAATGAAGTAACTTTTATTGCCAACGAGTTATGAAGAAATAAAACAAAAATTGCAACAAAAAAGCCAAGTATATAGTAATTTGTCTACTTTGATCTCCTTCTCGTAAAAGAACCATTAAATCATCCAATAGAAAGTCCTTAAAGAATTCATACCTACTCATACGATCAAAAATTGATCTTCCTCACTCAGGATTCGTTCTCCATCCCCTTGGGGTTTTTACGATGATTCCACCTTTCAACGATGAATACGACAATTTTCTTCCAGAACCAAAAACTGAGGAGAGATTCCTTTTTTAATAACCTCGGGCAATAAATGTCGACGACGAGTATGAATACAAAAAAAATCTCACAAAAAGTACACGAATTGCTGATAGGTACTTGAAAGGACGATAAAAAGTAACGCATTCTTGATTGCAATAAAAACGAAATACTTCTATGTGTACGCGTACCACTTTAAGGATCGTATATCAGAGAAAGAAGCAGGCAGATAAAGAAAAAAACCTCCAGTTGACATAAACCTTAACCACCACGTATGTCGTCTTCTTTGACTTTTGGCATCATCAAATTGTAACTTGAAAAAGGATTACATTTTGTGGCGACAGAGTTGCGAGTATGTGTGTCCTTCAAAATCACTCTTCGAATTCCGTTTGCTGATTGAAGTTTTATTTCAAATGAAATTGCAATTTACAGATTTTTGCGTGTACCGTGAGTTCTTGCGTCATGTTTTTTTTTAATTTGAGTTCCAAAGTGAGTCAGTATTTTCCCCAGTATGTCAAGGCTGACCAGGAAATGTGGGGCTAATAAAATATGTATACCTGGGAAAAACGCATTGATTGCAGTTCAAATATGTAATGAAAAATTGGAATAGAAAAAATTTGCAACGAGATATGGAGTTATTATCAGTTTGTACACATCGTTGGATGCAAATTAAAATTTTAATATTTCAGGGATTCGTGGGAATTTAAATTGGGATTTACTAATAAAATATTAATTTCAATTTGATTTTAAAACAGATAAATTGGCAGTCAGATTCACATTACGAATGTGTGTCTATTTATCAACGGAATAAATTTGAGGTGTGCACAACGATAGTGAATGCAACAGCCTGCCTCATAATGCTGGGGAAAAAAATGTAAAACTGAATTGCAGAAATTATAGCAAAGTTTATATACTCGTAGGTATAGTCGGAATAGTAATCTGAGTTTTAGTACCTAGTGGTTTTTTTGGTTTGTGGCAAAACTCAGATCCCAACTGTGGGTTGGTGAGTATTGAGTTTATTAAAGGATTTAAAGTCTTTGATATGCTCAAACTGCTTGAAATAAATGAAGGTAGAAATGAGTGACAGTAGGTCCCCATTTAATTATTGTAGTTTAATGATTTCGCTAAATTGTCGGAGATTCAAACGTTTGGCGGTCAAATACATACATGCAAAAATGACAAAGGTCTTAAGCTCTTACAAAAGTGATATTAATTACATAGGTACTACACTCAAAGGTCTTCCGACTCGTAAACAGAAAGACCCCGATTATCTGCGACAAATGTTCAAGAGTTATATTCTCTCTGAGATCAGGGCAGCTGTCCTTGCAAGTAGTTATTTTGAGGCACCATCAAAATAAAAACTTGTCCGGGATTATTTTCAACGTTTTCTGATATTGGCTAGTCCACCTCATTGGGCGGATATAAAAGAAATGCAAAATCCAACGAACAAGCATGATACCAAGATCATTCTGCTGCTCACCAATATAAGTGGTGTTTTTTCTGCAACTCAGTAATAATTTATTCGTCATTTTATCTGTAATAAAAAACAAATCTCCACTCAATATAATTTTGTCAGCGAACCCAGAACTCAGTATTGTTTGTGAAGATTAAAAACCGGAAGGTTTGGGGAAAAATGTCGATTCTGTACCGTGGTTACCGATGGCCAAATAATTGAGAATGTCGCACAATAAAGTCGTCCAAGACCAAAAAACGATCTTATTGAAAAATATGTTAATAACTAAAAATTTAATATTTTTCTAAAACTATCGACCCGGCCCGGCTTCGCATGGGTGCAATGCTGATACTCAATAGGTGCCGTGACATAACCCCAAGCGTCATAAGCCCAAATCTCGAAATTTGGCCTTATGTCGCTTTTTGAAAGTGACATAAGGCCAAACTCTAGCATTTGGTATTATGTCACTTTAACAAAGCGTCATAAGGCCAAATCCGAAAAGTGACATAAAGCCAAATTTTCAAAACCGTACCTCGCACCTACTCCAAATCAAACAGTGACCCCAAGCAGGGGGGTTTACACTGTTTATGGAATCTACTTGCGATTTCGTAACTAATCCCATAAACAGTGCAATGCATCCCAATCACCCTGCTTGGGGTCACTGTTTGATTTGGAGTAGGTGCAAGGGCAAATTGAAAACAGCACCAAGCGAAAGTGTCATAAAGCCAAATTGGCCTTATGACGCTTTTTCAAGGTGTCATAACACCAAATGCTAAAATTTGGCCTGATGTCAGTTTCACAATGCGACATAAGGCCAAATTTCGAGATTTGGGCTTATGACGCTTGGGGTTATGTCACGGCACCACTCAATATACTACAGAATGTCTTTATATACAACGTTCAAAGATTTTTTGTCATTAGACCATACAAACATGTTTTCTTTAAAGGTTACTCTTGAAAGAGCGACATATAATTGGCCATGTGAAAAATCCTCAACGCTCAAATCTAAGCCTGCAACGTTGGAAGTTTGGCCCTGCGATTTATTAATGGTCATTGTAGGCGTTTAAATTGGAACGGTAAATCCGATGATATCAGAGGAATTCGGGGAATCAATACATCTTCTCCGGTACCACATCCGGTGAGTATTGTGCCTATATTATGAAAGTTTTTAGTGCCATTGCAAAGTTTAGGTGGATTCAGGTTTCTTAGTAAAATAACAGAACAACCTACTTTCAACACCACTTTATGAGGAGGGAATCCAGACGGTTTCAAAGAATTAAGAAATTCTGTAGGAAAATGAACAGCTTCTTCCAAATCGAGAACAGTATCGACCGAGTAGTAGTCGGTGCATCAATCTTTGAGAGAATCAAGTTATTTACCTTATGTACTTGTTCGTTAGTTGGTGACAGAATCGCTCTTTCTTTAAATCAAAATATAGTCTTATAACTTATATTATCAATGTCGGGATAGACATTGTTGACCAACTCTTGGATGTTGTCTATCAAAAAACATAAAGGTTTTCTAGGTTAATCCTTCCATCACTTTGTGTTAACTCTCCATTGCCAACTTTTGGCATCATCTCTGAAAAAATCTTGTTCTCTCGTGAAGACAATGAAACCCTCATGTTAGTTTTAAGCTCTAATTTATTGACGTGTGGTCAAACGTTGGATCTTTTTAGGAAAGCATTTATTTCGTCAGGACGTGTTCCTCGAGTCACAACTGGTAGTTTGACGAAAGTCTCCTGAGAACAGAATTGTACATCCACCCATAGGTGAATTTTTGCTTCGCAAATCGCGCATTGTCCTATCCAGTGCTTCCACAGACGTCTTGTTTGACATGGTTGCTTCATCCCAGACTATCCTGGGACATCAAGGAAAATTATTTTTCCTTCATTCTTATCAATTGATGATAATAATGTAGTGAATAATTTTTTCTCATCGATGTTCAATCGTGGCTCATCTTGAGCTATATTTTGTAAAAGTCTCGATTGATCCAAAATAATTGCCCTAATACTAAATTGAAATCTAATTCTATCTACCCTAATGTACTTACTAAAGTGCAGTTTAAAAATAAACCTTAATACCGACTAAAGTACGAACATACAATTTCGAAAAAAATGTCGCGCTGAAAAGCACGTTTTGTATTAAAAGAGAATTCCCTCCAGTATTTAAATACATACTATCAGTACTTAATTGAATAAGGATTAATGCTGTATTGCTTAAAATCGCATCGTAAATAATCCACTATTTCTCGTAAAAAGTAAAGGATAAAAAATGGTTACTGTTGGTCATCCCTAAGAGATAGACATAATATCATCGCAGACTTTTTTGTAGACCTTTTTAAGGTGTACAATACTGTTGTACATTATTTTGATCTATCTCGTAGGGTTCAGCAAGCGTTTGCAATTTAGGCGCAGACAAATGTGTTTATTTACGACATGACATTAGAAACCTCTAAAATTATCAGTGTTTCTCTACTATATTATGCATGTATTATACATATAAACCATCCTGTTGAATCACTCTATCTATCAAAAATAAACCGCATCAAAATCCGTTGCGTAGTTTTAAAGATCTAAGCATACATACTTACAGACAGACAGCGGGAAGTGCCTTTGTTTTATAATATGTTATGATTATGATATGACATTAATAGCAATTACTAACATTTATTTATGTGACATAAGGTTATTTTACCAAGAGATCCCTGAAACCCTAACAAGGTCCTTAAACTAAAAAAGTTGATATTTTTCCAAAATTACCCTGGAAATCGATGTTGAATCCATGAGTAGAAAAAACCTACGTTGGACCAGCCTCGAAACATGCAGACACTAGACGGAGCTTTGACCAGCGGTAAACAAAAGGAAATCTAAGGTCATGATCGGGCTGAGCCGCATACGCACACGGACGGGGGTCCTCACAGGACACTGCGCAGTGGGCCTACACTAGGGTGGGTCGATTTATTTTTTCGTCAAATCTATTTGTAATAGTGAAATTATGTTGTGTTTTTATCTCATTTGCACACACGTAAAATATTATTTAATTATTTTCAGTGTAAGAGCCCGCGCATCGCGACTTTATTTTGATAAGAACGTGTAAAATAGTATTTTAATGCAATGACATCCTAAGCCAGTAGAACAATAAGTTTGGAAGCTAAACGTATATCATTGTGTTGCTTTTAAGTGGCATAGAGCTTTAATGTCCCTATTCTTAAATAAAATGTCTCTTTTGTAAGATTTTGAGATGATAGTTGAAAGCTGTTTTAAGCCTTTCCCATCATATATGTAATATTGCGATTGATCTATTTGTCCTCAGTGCGACCGACAATCATTCGCTACATTAATATTTCTCTAGTCCCATTATATAATATTAGCTTTCGTCAACCAAAGTAAATCACATCACTTAATTGCTTTAAGATTTTTTGCAGCTTAGCCCAAACAAAATGACAAAAACAACATAATGTAACAAATGTGACAGTTACGTAATGTACTTGTATCAATGTTTCAAACAGAACACAAACACAGTCTTCTCTCGGTGCAAAAAAGCGGGAGTTGCCGTCAGCGTTTTGAACGAATTGCGTTTGAGACATCTGTTTAACCTTCCTATACCCGCGCCAAAAAAAATAACACATATACCCTGGGACCGAAATTTCTAGAGTGTATTTGCCATATTTTTTTAAGAAAGCCTTAGTCAAAATAAATTTGTAATATTATTAATTAGTGACTAACAAATTTTATTATTATTATTTATTATTATTCGGTTCTAAAATGGAAGCGGGGGTAGGAGCGGGAATATACGGACGCTTTACTATACCCATGGGAAAAAGTCCCAGCGTATTTCAAACAGAGCTCCACGCCATTCAAGAATGCGCTAGCCACATAAATTTATCTGGTATAAAAGGTGCAACCATCCTTATATTCACGGATAGTCAAGCAGCTATATACGCCCTTAGCTCGCATACGATTGACTCCAAATCGGTCATGTACTGCTTCAACGCCCTACAGGCACTCGGAACAAGTAACAAGACCAAGCCATGGTGGGTTCCGGGTCATGTCGGGGTGGAAGGTAACGAAAAGGTCGACGAACTGGCCAGAAAAGGTTCGGAAACACCCTTCATAGGTCCCGAACCCTTCTGCCGCACTCCTAGATTAGCAGCAACGGCAGCAATAAAAAGCTGGGAATACAGAAAATGTATCCATTTTTGGGAAAGCACCCCAGGTTTAAGACAGACCAAACAAGCCATTCGGCATTTCAATAAAAATGCCAGCAAATGCCTAAACTTAGTAGGTTACCTTACTGGCCACCATGGTTTAAGATATTATCTACACAAAATGAAAATAGTAGACTCTCCTGAGTGCCGACTCTGTCTTGAAGAGGACGAGTCAGCTGAACACATTTTATGTGAATGTCCGGCCCTAAACGGAATTAGAAAGAAGATCTTTTCCAGGGAACAAATGTGCCCCGAGGACATAAAGAATTCTTCGACTAGTAGAATTGTCCGCTTTACACGGAAAGTGGAAACTCAAAGTGCCCCCTTATTTTATCGCTTTGGCGAGCCAGAATTAAAAAAAAAAAAAAAAAAAAAAAACTTTTATTACAGCCCATTAAAATAGTCAGTTTTTCTGACGAGTAATGCAAATTTTATAAAAACTTAATTTTCCAAAACAAACTAAAAATATATCAAAAACCTTAAGGATTACAAAATTAGACAAAAAGTTATATAAACTAATTTTCCACAGACGTCTCACAACAGCAGTCGGAGAATTTCGTAATTACATTTTCCAAAAGAAACGACCGATTGATGCCGAGTACTGACCCACGCGGTTTGGGCATAAGCGCTCGCGCCATGCTGAATTGAAGTACGCGACGAATCATGAAGCTACCAGTAAGCTCATTGCGATAGCATTCTCCTTTATTGAAAAAAATTACGAAAATTAAAATTAAAATGGTCTGACAGAACAACGCGCGGGTATAGGAAGGTTAAAAAATTAGATGGGGTTACCACTGGACCATCCTGACATGCTGGTCCAATTGGCAAATTATTAGAAAATAGAATAATTAAAAATTGAAAGTGAACCGACCAGAAATACCTGTATGAAATAACAAAGTCAGTAATACTCGTAAGTGGACAATGTTCTGATGATTTGGCTAACAGGTCACCAGGAAAGATCTTCCATGCATCAGGCAGGTTGACAAAAGCTAATAGATTATTGCGGCTCTATATTTCTTCTCTAACTTCATCAAATAACTTACAACTATTAGCTGTAAAGTATACGCTCCAGTATGGTTTGACATAAAAACAAATCCTAATTGTAAAGATGGATCTAAGAATTTGTGGATGTTAATTAAAAGTTCTCGATATCTGCCAGCAGAGTTGAAACTTATAATAGATCCCGTAATTCAACGAAATGCCTAT
This sequence comes from Portevinia maculata, assembly GCA_949715645.1. Taxonomy (NCBI): domain Eukaryota; kingdom Metazoa; phylum Arthropoda; class Insecta; order Diptera; family Syrphidae; genus Portevinia; species Portevinia maculata. The sequence goes on along the minus strand of OX454526.1, from coordinate 279,600,274 downwards.
TTTGCTCATCCAGAGAATTTGCTTCTGTCGATGTTGTCTGATTAAAGTAAAACAGTCAGGGAACTTGCTGCCAGAAGTATACGAGTACTAAAAGCACGAAATTCACCTCATACAGGAAAGCAGCCTCGTGTGTTTAAAGTGTCGGTTATTAATTTCGATGCTGAAAGCTATATTGACATAATAGATTGGCAGCAAAAGTTTTACGATCCACCAATTCTTCGACACATCACTTATCAAGAAATAAACGATGTTATAAGTTCTCAGGGCGACGATAATCAATTTTTTTTAAAGCTACCATGTCAGACGCAGGCAGTCAAACGTTCTGTTCAAATAGTAACGGAAGCGTCTACGACCTTATGCGATAAAAATTCAAGAGAAGCGAAACTTGCATCCAGAAAACTAATGCCTCGATTTGAGAGTAAATGAGATTTCTTGCCTAAAATATAAAAAAAAAAGATTTCTTGTTTACATCATATTTATGATTTCCATTACCAAATTTGTGTTCTATGTTAATTGTTTATGAATTATTTTTTAATTTTCCATTAATATTTAATTTTTTTAATAAAATATTTAAATTTAACCAAACGTTGTTTTTTTCAAAAATCTCCGAAACTTCAAAGCTCATGCGCGGGCTAAAGATATGACTTAATTGCACTTTTTTTTGGGAATTATTATTTGTTTCGACCATACACAACATAATATTACTATTACAATATGATCAAATAACTTTTATTTTTTCCCATATAAAATCGAGCCGCCCTAGCCTACACGCAGAGCGGCTGGGCATAATGCACTACGATTACTGCAGGACGTCGTTACAGGGCACGTCGAAGAGATAGAATCTATTCGTCACCTACTATGTTAATGCCCTGCCCTTAGAACCAACAGATTCAAGATTCTTGGCAGCTTCTTCTTTGAGGAGCTGGAGGATCTGACCGATATTGAGCTAAGGAAACTTCTGAGATTTACATATAGATCCGGGTGGTTCTAAAACAGGGGATCACTGAGCTGTGAAACAGCGGCATACTGTTGATTTCTTTGCAGGTTCTCAAAATTTTGGAAAAACCCAACAATGGACCCAAACTGATGGTGTAAGAGAGCCGTGACACCAGTCACAAGGGCATCCATTTACCTACCTACCTTTATAGTATGCAGATGTCCTGGCAGTTGACAAGTGCACCGTCAGATCGTGAGCATTGGTAGCCTACCTAAAATTACGAACAAATGAAGCGTTTCTAGAATTTTTTTTTTGGATTGATTCTTCAAAACGTCTTCCATTAGGTATTATATATGGAATAAGCAAGTCCTCGATGACGACGGGTGGATGGATCTCAATTCTTGAAAATCAGTTAGACGAACTGCTCGTCTTTGAATACTGTCGAGTGTTTTGGAAGCCGAACACCAGCAGCAATATTTAAGCGTTGGTCTATCTTCAACATTATATAACCAACTGAACTCAGCTCAGAGGATGCATTGTTCACATTAAGATTATTTTAAATTTGTGGAAGTCTAAGTGTTCCTTCGAGAAGATACAGTCTTATCAAGATCTTGCTAAAAAGAGAACGTTGTACACATACAGCTTTGGCTTGCGGGTTAGGAGCTTTGATATCATTTGTTTTGCCTAACCGAAGTAGGAGCGACTTCAATGGGCAACTCTCTACGTAAGTGTCATTCGTGGAATTGATGGTAGATGAACTTCTCAACTCACTTAAAGTTGCTGCTGTGGTTTCGTCCTAATTAATGGGCACGCGCAATGTGCATTTTCTTTTGTTGACAGTATGTAATTGGCTTTGTCTTCGTTTACTGTAAGATCCAATTAAGAATGGTCTTCAATTGCCGTGAAAAACTCTTTTTGGGTTCGCTGGAAGCTGCCGATGTCTCACAGTAAAATGTGGTGTGTCTGCCTGGTAGTACAATGGACCAGTATTGAGTCTGAGTGCTCCAGTGTAGTAAGTCTCGCACCCCGAAAAAAAAAGCTGCCGATGATTTCAATACCGATATCGGCAACATTCCCCAGTTGCTGAATGGATCAGTTGGAGATCGAACAATTAACTTGGCAATGGAACAACATTAGCAGTTGTGACGCTACCCGTAGTCTGTGGCCTGAAATAGATGCTTAAAGACCAAAAACCCTTGTAGGTATCCTTTGATAGAAACCAAATCGGTGTGATCGTCGGTGTGTAAAAGGATACTAGGTATCTTTATAAATGACTTCTGCTTAAGCTACGGCAACGAAGAGGAACTTGAGTCCGCAGAACACCTCCTTTGCCACTGCCCATCACTTAAAAAATTTTGCTTAATATAAATAAATAATTGCGAGGCAATTTTAACAAGACCTTGCGAAAGTGTTAATAAAGAAAAGGGAAACGCATCCTTTAACTGCTTATTAGATATCCACGCATTGACTATAAACTTGTATAAGAAAGGTTAAGCCGAAGACTTTGTTAAAAGTTCAACTCCTCCATTTCTTATCATAAATAACTTTATTGGGTTCTAAAAGATATGATTTCCCATTTGCAGGTATTTGATGATCTTTTCGGAATTAGGGAATGTGTATTTGAAAAATGTTCTTAATAAATCTCTAATCCCTCGGTACCTTGTAAAACAGAACCAAGCTATATCCTTCTCATTTCTTATTAACAAAATTATTAAAACCAAGAAACTGTTACAAGTTTAAGGCCTTTTAAAGTGGGTTATCCCAGATACATCGTTCAGACTTCATTTCTTACACTTCAATTTGAGTGCTGCCACTTTGCATACTAGCAACTTATTGTTTACGAAATCGCATGCCTTTGTGGCAGTAAAACTTCGCTCCACCTGGCATCCATTAATTCAGAACCAAAACAATATCCTCCATGATCATAAATCTTAAACCTCCTTCTCTTGAGGTTGTCAGCTTTGAATTCGGTGGGTACCTACACCAAAAAGGCGCTCAACAGATGCCCACACCTCTCGCAAAAAAACACAAAAACAATTCCCAAACAAATACAACTTCTAATAATAAACCGAAAATCTACGGCTCATCCAATGTGATGGCCTCATAAAGCGCATTAAATATCATATTATAAGCCTTTTTTGGGAAGGGATTTCCTCCTTGACATTATCTCCGACGCAACAATTGACTCTTTGTTGCCAATGGGTGAGCGGATGAAGGGATCTGCCTTGAAATGTGAATTCGCTAAAAAGTTATTAAAAATTAAATTTCATTAAACATAAAGCCCCTTGCAGCAGCAGCTATATAAGCAGTTGATAGTTTGAACTTGGCTCCATGAAAAGCATTTTACTACTGTCCTAAGTACTGTCTTCCTTAAAAGATAAAAAAAACAAGGATTTCGTCCGCATCGTAAACTTGTTTTACTGAAAAATCATAAAATCCGTATTCCTGTCGAAAGGCAAAAGGAGGTGTGCCTTTTTGTAGTGTATCTGCCTTATTAACCCTACCGGCCGACTGCAGTCGGGTGTTTCAAAAGAGGGTTTGCGGTTTATTTCGTGAGAACGTAAAATTTCGTTATTTTGTCAATTTTGCCAGGAGACATTTGCTGCAGCAACACCAGCAGAGGTCGGAATTGGATGACACGAGCCTTGTCCTGTCTCTCACACCGAAAACAAAATATCCTCCTCCACATATGAGGTTTTTAAATTTTACTTTATGTGTATGAAATTTTATGTTGGCCGTAAATTTGACTGCAAATTCGGCTTTGGTGCACCGCGAGTGTGTAGAGCGGAGAAACGGAATTAACAAGACCTGGTGTGCTGTGTACATTTTTTTTTTTGGAAAAGGACGTGTGTGTGTGAAAATTGAGATGGGAAGGATGTAAGAATGTTGGGAAATTATAGAAAATTGCAAGAAATGAACTCGGTTGTACGAGTAGGTATGTGCCGTGGGTATTTGGAAACGGAACTGAGTGCAACCATAATGTTGTCCGCTGTATTTTAATGGGAAAACAGTTCTCGGTGCCATTAACTTAAAACTTTTTTACTGTAGAAAATATCATAAAGAATTTTGCATGAGGAATGGCTCAGTTTATAACGATTATATGATTCTACTGGGACGTAGTTAGCGATATTAATAATAACCTATTTCAAAGTTGTCGTGCAATTTTGACTGGCAAATGAAAAAGACGAGGTTTCAATGCGAGCCTTAAAAAATATTAGAGCACAGATTTCCAGCTGCTACTGAAGCAACAATGTTCAATGTAGTGTTGGGCGCATTCGAATGATATAATCGATTATAATCGATTCAGACAACATTTCGAGATATCTCGATTCTTCACTCAAATCATTCGAATGATTTCTCACATCTGCTTACTCTATGCGAAATGAGAACGCGATACTCGAGGGCGATTAGAGACCGAGAAGAGAGCAATGGACGAAAGAACAAAAAAGAAGAAAAAAAACACAAAATCGAGAACTCGAGAATTTGGTTTTTTGTGTATCTCGTGAGTTTGGGTTTATTTTTTTTATTCATTTTCGTAATCGATGCATCGTTGAGGGTTGAAGTTGAATATTGAATTGTAAACGAAAAGCGAGAAGCGAGAATAGTTATGTTATAACTTTTTTTGTGTTGGGTTTTTGTTCATTTATTTTTATTAACTGTTCTGTTCTGTGCTGAAGTCTGAAGAAGAAGGTACGTTAAGAATATTTTATGAATGTTTTGTCTATGTTTTATTTTTTTAGAAAGCAATAAAGGTAGGTAAATTAAATTATAATCAGTAGTTTGCTGTGATTTATATTAGATATTTTGTGTAATCGGCAGTGATTTAAAATGAAACCTAGTGGGAAAAATTGTTTCGAAGATCATTCCAATGATCGACCGATTCTTTAAATCATTGGAATACCAATATCTCGATTCTTTAAATTATTCGATTATGCCCATCACTAGTTCAAAGGTTGTATCATTATATAAAAGGAATCGGGAAATACCTGAATGTGAGAATACGACTCATACACGATATTCAGGAAAGGAAAAACATACTGCCGGGAGCTTCTGTATTTCAAACTGATCACACTGATTAACTGTGGGTAGTTAAAAAAAATAAATGCTCATCACCTGAAGGTGCATGGGCAACTGCTAGTTTTAGCGGGTGGCATTGGTGCGATGGTAGTGTATTCACTAACTGATTGGCAGGTCGTGCCTTCAAATCCTGGCCAGGGCCATGATTTTTAATTGAATTCACAGAAATAGAGATCACCTTAAGCAATTTAGGCGCCACCCGTGGAGAAAAAATACTACAAAAGCACCAAAACTTCTTTCCTATCCTCCTTTTCTTTCGAATAGCAAGTAGCACCTAAAATCATGCAATACAATACTTCATTGCAAGGTGCTGCTTACTGTTCAACAAAAAATGCGTGCGCTGTGTTTAACATTATAAGGTAAAAAAAACAAAGCCTCTTTAGCGTAAGCAAAATATATAAAAAAAAATTAATTTGATTTAGATTTTAGAGAGGTTAATTCAAGCTTAAAAATAAAAATGTATACTAATACCCAAGATCATTATCGGTAGGAAGGAGAGGGCAGATTTAATGGAGGAAGTGCTTAGATTAAAATGAAAGAGATTAGGGCTGGGAGTATGGTTGGCAGATGGCCGGGACTCGCCGGAATAGTCCAGATATTTTTAACGGTGTCCAGAGTCCAGCTCAAAAACAAATTGTCCAGTCAAACTCTTCAAATGCCAACAGTCAAACAAATAATTAGCTTGCTCACTTACTGCAAAAGCTTTCGCCTGTTTCCAGTTCTATGATATTTTGGTTCCTCATTGTAAACCACTTGTCTCCCCTAAACAACATGGCTTTCTTAGTGGTAGGTCTACAACTACCAATCTAACTGAGCATAACATTATTATCTTTAAACTTAAATCCTATGGCTTCCCGCCCTTTCTTATATCTTGGATTCAATCGTATTTAAATGACCGTCGTTACACAGTCCTTTTTAGATCTTGCAGCTCCAACCCTATCTGCCCTACATGCCCGGGGTCCCTCAAGGAAGTCATTTAGGTCCTCTGATTTTTCTATTGACCATTAACGATGTGGATCTCATCCTTAATGGATCCGGCCTTTAGATTTACGCTGACGACATGCGTATTTCTAAACATATTAAATGCATGGCCGATTTTCGACTACTTCAAGCTGACCTAAACAATTTCTTTACTTGGTGCCAACACAACTTTCTCGAACTTAATGTGAATAAATGCCAAGCCATTACCTACTCCCGAAAACGCCCTCCCTTACCACAACGTCAATATTTTTTTGAGAATGAACCAGTTGCAATTGTCACTTCCATTCGTGATTTAGGTGTTTTATGCGATAGCGAACGCAATTTTCGATCTCACTATGATAATATCATTAACAGAGCTAACTCAACTCTAGGCTTCGCTAAACGATGGTCGAAAGAATTCTCCAATCCCTATGTCACTAAGTCTCTGTATGTCACTTTTGTTTGACCTCTTCTTGAGTACGCCTCCGTAGTATGGCTACCACCATGTTCATAGTCAACGTATTAAAGCCGTTCAACGAAGATTCATTCGCTTTTCCTTGCGATACCTTTGTTGGAATGACCCATATAATCTTCCACCTTACGAAAGCCGTCTAAAATTAATAAATTTACAAACTCCTAGTAGACGTCGTGATAATGCCGACATACTCTTTGCCCATCATCTTTTGAATGGAGTCATTGATAGCGAAGGTCTTCTTAATAAATGTATACCCAATACTAGTAATCGTCATTTGAGAACCATTCCCCTCTTCTGCGTCCCTTTCCATCGTACCGAGTATGGCAAAAATGAACCAATTACTAGAATAATTCGAAAAGTAAATAACTCCAACATCTTTGATCTAAACCTCTCAAAATCCTCTCTCAAACTAGCTCTCCAATCTTAATCTCCCTCTTTCCCTTCATACCCTTATCTCTTTCCTCACCTTAGCTTTAAGATTTTATTATTTTATTGTTATTTAGTTTGTAAGATATTGTGTGCTTGTACTAAGCGAATGAATGTATAAATTCTACCAGTTTCTTATTAAGCAGTGCAATATTTGGAAAGGGTTGGAGATTTTTTCAAATGCCTAACTGAAGTCATTACACTCACTTCATTGTCACTTTCTAATCCAGAAAGTGTGACGGACACGAGCTCAATCAGCTTGGTCGTTGTGGACCTGCCTTTGAGGAGACCATGCTAATAAGGGGGATAAGAGACTTGCCCAGAAGGATAATGAGTCGCACATTATACTTTCAAAAACCTTGGGTATGTATATGCGACAGCTTAGCAATTGGTCGATAGTTTGATACATCTATCTAGGAGAACTATATTGTCTGAACATTAATTCTTAAAGATCATGCGAGGTAAGATAAAGTTAGGTTAGGGTTAGCAGGGTAATGAAAGCTGCTGTCACAAAATACCAGGTACAAATTCCGATCCCTGGGGAACCAACTATAGTCTTTGAGTGTTCTCCTCAAAGATCCTACAACAAGCTACTGTCTAGCAGCATAGATTGTATGTGTGATATCTCCCGTGACGCATATGTCATCACAGTATCGACACGCGTCTTTCTCTAAGAGCCTCATTCGTTTGGAGCGCTTCCTAAGAAGACAGTACCCAGACAGAATGTCTATTGTTGGTTTAGTTTCGGGTCTACTCAGATTAAGAATCCCCTTAGTTTTCCTTTTGTTCAAGCCGGGCCAAAGGGCTTTGGATACACTGATTCCCGTTATGTAAATAGCGACACTGGTCGTTCTTTTTACTGTCGGCAATTTGATGATAGCGTGTTTAAAGTCTAGCGTTTCAAGAGCGAAGGAGCATACATTTACTGCCTCTGCTCAGGCGTGAAGTAGTCTGCAAAGTAAGCTGTCATTAGGGTCCCGTACAATTTCAGATTGCATTCCGCATGTGGTTTTTCTTGATGTGTAACCCAAAAACCAAAATAAAAGATCAAGCCAACGTTGATCTTCGTTTCTAATAGACATCTTTTCGGAAGAATTTAATGTATAGAAATTCAAGTTTATGACCGGAACCTTTCAAATACGGAGATGACATTTTGGTAGCCCGCATGCACCAAATCATCAACCAAGTATCAGTGGAAGAAAGCATGCCCGATGACTGCACTATCAGCTCCATATCCCCGCTTAACGTCGCATATAAGATCATTCCGTCTCAACAAGTTCTGCAACACAATAATCGGCACCGTACCAATGTGGCGTCCGGCAAACAGATCGACAATAGATTCACATTTGTATACCCTATTCTAAGGGTATATTAATTTTGACGCATAGCTTGTATCATACCTTAATATTGCCCGTAGACCCCTAAAAGTTTCTATATTTATGATCAGCATCCCTAGTAATGTCGATCTAGCCATGTCCGTCCGTCCGTCGGCAAAAATTAGGCCTTGAAACTGGGCCTAGAGAGCTGAAATTTTAACCATATACTCTCTAGGGTCCCGAAATAATTAAGTTTACGAATTTTTGAAATCCGCCATCAGACACGCCCACAAACTCAAAAAAACAAAATTTTCGAAAAAATCGAATTCCGAGCTAAAAAGCTGAATTTTTTTTTTATGATCTATGACTCCTAAAACTGCTCGGGAGATAATATTTTCAAAATCCGCACACTGACACGCCCACAATTAAATAAAACAATTTTATTGAAAAACCAAAGTTTGAGCTAGGGAGCTGAAATTTATAATATATACTCTCTGGGGGCCCTTTAAGCTCATGTGTAAATATTTTCAAAATCCGCCTACTGGCCCACAATTTAAAAAAAAACTTTTTTTGAAAATCCAAAGTTTGAGCTAGGGAGCTGAAATTTATAATATATACTCTCTAGGGGCCCTTTATGCTCATGTGTAAATATTTTCAAAATCCGCCTACTGACACGACCACAATTTTAAAAAAAAAAAACTTTTTTTAGAAATCCAAAGTTTGAGCTAGTGAACCTTTTTTTTCTTACAAAAGCCTCGTTTTTTTTTGATAAAATCCTTTTAATATTATATAACAAAATATGTAGAGCGTTCTTAACAATTCAACCATACTTAGACTTTTGTCACGCCCACTTATGAGGGATAGGAATAAGAATAGGGTATCCAACAGTTCGCCTAAGCGGACTGTAGGCCGTCCCTATGCCTACACTGAGGCAAATCCTGGAAAACACTAACGAATTTCAAGTCACGATTTACCATCTTTTCATGACTTTAAAGCCGCATATGATAGCATTCATCGTCAGGAGCTCTACAAGGCGATCGCCTTTGTGCAGCTTGGAAGCAGCTCATTCGAATTATTCCAAACAGGATTCCGGCAAGGATATGCGCTGTCATGTGACTTCTTAGATCTTGTTCTGGAAAACCAGGCAGACTCTTATCTACAAGTCGGGAGCCCGTTTACATAATAAAAAGTAAAGTGCAGCTGAAACATTTATCGTGGCGGTTTAATTCCTACTTCCCTGAGAAAAGAATTTAAAAAAAGCACCTTACTTATAAATACATAATTTAATAAATAAATAAATCAATTCCATCAACGAAATACAATACGAAAGGGTGAATAGTGGACCCTCTTACTTTGAACTCCTTGCTTACCTTCAAATGAATCGATATAAATTGTTCCTCATTCACAATTTATGATGAACACATAAAGCTGTTTTATTATAGGTTCTAACAATATCAGAAAAATAATTTCAACCTCCTCTCTGATTCTAGATTCATATTATATAAATTTGCATTTTAATATTTATTTTCCTTATTTTTTTACATCAACTTGATCTTATTATTCCACTGTAGGACATCATGATAAGGAAGACAATTGCATTGAGTTGCTATTGTTGTCATATTCCCCCAGTTCATTATGACGCAAAGTAAGAACTGGGAATGAATATGACTTCAGGGAAAGAAGGCATCTGCCAAGTTGAAATGGGTTTCCTATAATTTTTTGTTCAGTTTTTTAATTATTTTTATGTTCACTGTTTATTCAATCAGCCTTAAGTTTAGATTTTTGATAATGATTAATCAAGGGTCATAGGCTGATGGGTGAAAAAATAATAGGATGGAAAGTTACTATTCGTCAATTTTGTTCAACTGTGTTAAATTGCGTTTTTTTCAAGGAAAATACTGAAATATAGTACAGTACAGCCTCGCTAGTCCGTTCATGCTCTGTTGCATTTCATTGCGACTTAATAACTTCATTAGTTTGAAGTTCTTTTAATGATACGACGTATTTTTTTGTGGTGTGGCTTAAATTTCTCGATGAAAGTTTTTTCAAAGATACATATCAGATACAATCTTTATTATTTATTATGGGTTCCGCAAAAAACGGAAGCACCTATTTTGAACTCTTTCTGATAAATGTAAAATATTGGATGAAATTTAAATTGGCAAATCAGTTAGCTGAAATTTGCAAAGTTTCGAAATCGACTATTTTCGACATTAAAACTAATAAGATGAAAATTCGGAAATTTATATCTAACACATTTCAATGAACAGGTATGCTGAAATTTATGTTCAAAGAATATGTACCCACTTTTGAAGGACATTTTACAATTGGTTCCAGGAAAGAGAAAGATGATCGGACAAGATGAATATCCAGCTGGAGAAGAAGCTTTGATGACATGGTTTATCCAACAAAGGAATCATCATGTGCCAGTTTCAACAGACATGCCTTTATTCTTTGCCCATCGCGGTATCGCCGTTTATATACGTAGTGACGTAGCCTACCAACTTCAGCCTCAATATGGCAAATGTGCCAACCCAGAATTTAGTTTCATTTGGCTAAAACTCCATGTCCGTAGGCAATTAATACACTACTGTTTTATTTACAGAAGCCCCAACTTGGACAGACATTCAACTTATAGTGAGTTTGATGCCCTGTCTGATTCTATTACAAGAATTGTGACCCTTCATCCTCGTTCTGAAATAGTTATTGCGGGCGATTTCAATATACACAATTCAAGCTGGCTTCGACATTCTGGTCAGACAACACCCGAAGGAAGGTACGTAGAGATCTTTGCTGAGGTAAATAACCTGACTCAGCTTGTAAATGAGCCGACACGAATACCGGACATTAGCAGCCAAACTGCCAACACATTGGACTTGTTTCTTACCTCTCACCCTGATAAATACGCTTTGAACGTATTATCGCCTCTAGGTTCGTCAGACCATTGCATCATATCAGCAAATTTCTCGTACTCCAACCACATAGTTAAAGAACAAACTCCTAAAAGAACCGTATGGCAGTACGAGAAAGCCAATTGGGAAAAATTAAACGGTTTCTTTAAGAGTTTTAACTGGTCGCTGTGCTTCCTCGACAGCGACGTGAATGCTGCTGCTGATATGGTCACAAACATAATTCACCTGGGTATGAAGACTTTTATCCCTAACAGGATTAAAAGTATCAAATCCAAGGTTAACGCGTGGTGTGACTCGAGCTGCAAAGAGGCTATCAGGTTAAAAGAGGTAAGTTTTCGGCTATTCAAAGCCAACCCATCTGAGGAAAGCCGTAAAAAGTTTAAACGAGCCAGAAATGACTGCAATGCCCACATTAATCGTGTCAAATTCTCCTATGACCAAAAGTTGAGGCAAAAAATACTACAAAGTCCCACTGGTAGTAAAAACTTTTGGTCATTTGTTAAAAACATCAAGAATTCGGCCTCGTCATCTATCCCGACACTCATTTACAACGACATTCCAGCTGTCAGCTCTACAGATAAGGCCAATCTGCTTGCTGCTCACTTTGCAGTCAGCTCAACGCTCCCAAATTGTGCTTTGTCTCCCCCTGTACTCGAGCGCGTAGAATTCTCCATGGGACCAATCCACTTTCGCACTCGTACAGTGGCTAGAGTACTTCAAGATCTTGACGTTCACAAATCCGCTGGTCCAGATGGTATTTCCCCTATCGTTCTGAAGAGGTGTTCTTCTTCGCTGGCAAAACCATTGCGTAAGCTTTTCCATCTGTCCTATTCTTCAGGACTCTTCCCGGGAAGATGGAAAACAGCATTTGTCCAGCCTGTACCAAAAAAAGGCGAATCTTCTTCTCCCTCCTCCTACCGACCAATTGCACTTACGTCCCTTCTTTCTAAGGTCATGGAAACGCTGATAAACCTTCAGCTAATGAAATATCTTGAATCGCGAAAACTTCTTAATGACCGGCAGTATGGTTTTCGCAGCAACAGGTCCACTGGTGATTTGATGACATATCTAACCGAAAAGTGGAACCAATCTCTTCACCAAGGTGGTGAAAGTAAGATCATTGCGCTTGATATTTCAAAAGCATTTGACAGAGTTTGGCACCAAGCTCTCTTGTCGAAAATGCGTGCATTTGGAATCGATGATACTCTTCTTCAATGGATTAGAAATTACCTTTCGGCCCGTTCAATTCAAGTTGTTTTGGACGGCTTCAAGTCTGCAACTCACCAAATAAATGCTGGTGTCCCCCAAGGCTCTGTTCTGTCCCCGACTCTCTTTCTCATTTTTATAAATGATCTACTGTCTGTTACTTCTAATCCAATCCATTCCTTTGCTGATGACAGTACCCTCAGCTTCTCATATTCGTTTCTTGGGTCCCGCCCCTCATATTCGGGTGTGGAACTGGAACGTCAACGTATATTAAGCTCATTAAATTAAGATCTTAACAGCATCACTCAGTGGGGTAAAACCAATAGAGTGGAATCTAATGTTTCCAAAACACAATGCTGTCTCCTGTCATTAAAGCAAAACCCACACACACTGCCATTATCCATGAATGTCACTTGCATCGCTGAAACCGAACGACTTTCCATTCTCGGTATGTGTGTTAATGACAACCTTCGTTGGAATGTCCACATATTTGATGTCGTTAAGAACCCTGTGAAGTGTCTAGGCGATGTAAGAAATATTTCACCCCTTCTGATCTGGCTACAATTTATAAGGCGTTTATTCGCCCGAAACTCGAGTACAACATCTGGTCCGGTGCACCAATAACTTATTTGGAGCTACTTGACAGGATCCAAAAACGCGCGATAAAACTCATTGGCGACCAAGACATCGCGAGATCGATTGACTCTCTTAGTCATCGTCGTAATGTCTCCTGCCTGTCGTTATTTTATCGTTATTTCCACTCAAACGAAATAGCCAGTTGCATTCCTCCCCTTGAACAATTCAACCGCAATACCCGCCATGCAGGGAATGCTAATCAGTTCACCCTCAAGCCTGTGTTCGGACGTACAGTGAAGTTCAAAGAATCTTTCCTCAGCCGTACAACACGAATGTGGAATGCTCTTCCCCGCTCCATTTTTCCTACACATTATAACCTACAGACATTCAAAACCAACGTGCATCGGCATCTCTCCTTTTCCTCTCACCCTAATTTCCTTAACGCCCGCGCTGTATAAGGGTCCCAACAAATCCCTTTAGTGCGCGCTAATTATAAAAAAAAAAAAAAAAAAAAAAAAAAAAAAAAAAAAAAACCCCAGCAAAGAGATGACAGGAAAATAAGATTTTGCAGCAAGTTCTGGTTGGTTGGACAAATTTAAATTGCGGCATGGAATTCGATGTCTTAAGATTTGTGGCGAAAAAGTATCCAGCGACGTTGCTGCTGTAAAACCTTTTCAAGATTTTGTTTTAAGTGATTCAAGAAATGAACATAAGTGAAGAACAGGTTTATAATGCTCATGAGTCAGCTGGCTTTTGAAAGGTTCTTCCGGGAACGAGAAGAGTTCATATGTGAATGAAAAATCTGCTGTGTTACTTTTATGCCGTGTTCTAACGCTGCAGGAACGCATAAGATACCCCTCTTAGTAATCGGAAAATTAGTTAATCCGAGCGCCTTTAAGAACGGTTATCTTCCAGTAGCATATAAGGCTACTAAAAAAGCGATTTTTTTTTGATTGCTTCAAAAATAATTTTATTCCAAGTGTGAAAAAGTTCTTGACAAAGAACAACATGCCATTGAAAGCGCTTTTGGTTTTGGATAATGACCCATCTCACCCTAAAGAGAACAAAATAAACTTTGATCCCAACTTCAGAGTCTTATTTTTCCCGCCTAACTAAACGGCAGTGTTGCAGCCGATGGATAAAAATTTAATACAGAATTATAAGGTAGCATATTGGAAGCAGATGTTGACCCACATTCTTCTCGAAGATGATAAAAACATTGCAGCTGTCTAAACAAAATTTAATTTGCGAAACGCGGTTTCCTTTTTTGATTCAGCTGGGAGAGGTATTGCAGAAAAAAATATTAAAAAGAGTTGGTCAATACTATCGATAGAACTAGCATCACAGTGGGATAATGAAGACCTTATACCACTTGCACCGTTACGCCAACAAATTGACTCTGATTCTTCGCTTGCTGAGTTAAATAGAAATTATAGCATAATTAGAATCATTGATCCAAATGGTAGCGCATCTACAGATGAAAAAAGTTGTCTGGGTGCGACCCGCAAGGTCCACACGACTAACTTCCCAGTGGGATCAATAAGATGTTTTTATTAGGTATTTATTTACTAACAAAAAACGGCTGGACCGTGTCAATGTCATCTTTGGTTCTCGATATAATCCTGGCGAAAGATAATTCCGAACGCACATGCGTACATACACACACACATACATCTCTATAAAAACGTTGGATTTGGATTCGGTTGACCTTGAAACGTAGAGATATGCCAAAATCCGAGATTCACAAAATCGGCACCATTACAAGAACTTCCACTGGGAAGTTAATAATTAAATAGGTAACTGGTCAAAGTGAACTCTTCTACGACTTTTCTGGACATTATCCAGTTCGCCTTAAAAATCCAACAAAATGTTGATGAAGATAACGAGCAAGTCAGTGAAGAAGATGAAAATTTAAACAAAGACCTTGTTTCAAACAATGAGGCAAGGAAATTGTTTGCCAGGGGCATTCAGTGTGCTGAACAAAATAATGCATCTCAAATGGACATCCTTTTTCTTAAGAGATTACGCGAAAAAATTGAAAAGATGTTTTTAGACAAGGCCTTAAACCAATAATAAGCACGTATTTTCCCACTGTGCCTGCTGTTTACAAACAGTAAATTATCTGTTCACCGCCTAGAACAGTCATTGTTGATACCAACAAAGATTTACAAAAAAAAAAATTCCGCCTAAAAATTGTTTGACTTTTGCGGACTTATTAGATTTTCCCTTTGCTTCACTTTGACATCCCCTATGAGGTGTCATATCCGCGAAGGGAGGAGTGGCAAAGAGATACAGTCACAAAAGCAAATGAGGTTGCTATCTACACTGACGGGTCTAAGTCGGATGAGGGAACGGGTTCTGGCATTTTGTCTGCTGATCCAGACCTGAGAGAGTCTATACGACTCCCGGACACAAGCAGTGTCTTCCAATCGGATTTTCTGGCTGTTTTAAGGGCGGTAGAGATAGTGCAGATGGGATCAATGTCGGGAAGAGATATCGCCATCTACATTGACAGTCAGGCGACACTTAAGGCACTAGAATCTGCTAATATAAATTCTGAAATAGTCAGAAACTGGCGCACAATGCTAAAATCAGTATGCAGACGAAATCGAGTAAGACTGTACCCAGGGGACACAGCGGTATTGAGGGAAATGAGCAAGCCGATGAGTTAGTAAGAAAGGGAGAGAAGCTGGAAATAGCGGAGGTGTGAACATTAAACCACCCCCTGGCGCTATTAAGGAATAATCAATGAGAAGATCTTAAAAATGACCGACCTTAGATGGCAGAATTTAGAGGGACACAGGGTGTCTAGACCGCTCTGGCCTCATTTGAACATGAAAAGATATAAGGAAATTCTAAAATTGAGCAGGGAACAGCTTAGAACAGTAGTTGGGATTATGTCGGGGCACTGTCTTCTAAGGAAGCATGCTAGGCGGCTTGGTTTGGGGGATGTGGACACGTGCAGGTTCTGTGGTGATCTACAAGCCGAGGAAGACATAACGCACATACTGTGTGAGTGCGACGGTATAGCACGGAATCGTAGGAGGTTTCTAGGAGAATACTTCTTCGAGGAATTAGAGGAGCTGAGCCCGTCAAGTAAGTTGATACAAAAAGTTAAGAATCCGGAAATAAGACGGCCTTTGGCTACACAAAGGGGAGGTTTTATGTCCACTACCGCGCTTGGCAGACGCATTTCCCCGCCTTTTCTTGCCAGTTCATCCGCGAGTTCATTGCCCTCTACGCCGCAGTGCCCGGGCTTTAGCACAGTCTAACACGGTGCTGTTCGCATAATACACTAATCATTGTGCGACAATACCAGACTGTTTGGGATTTGACAACATATATGATTCCAGCGCCTTAAGGGGGGCCTGACTGTCAAT
This sequence comes from Portevinia maculata, assembly GCA_949715645.1. Taxonomy (NCBI): domain Eukaryota; kingdom Metazoa; phylum Arthropoda; class Insecta; order Diptera; family Syrphidae; genus Portevinia; species Portevinia maculata. The sequence continues at coordinate 279,584,009 of OX454526.1, read as the reverse complement.
GTAAAAAGTGATGCCCCGGTCGGATATAGACCAGCAGTAATTCCGCAGCCTTAAGTACTGCCGGAACCTCCGACTGGAAGACACTGCAGCAGCTCCCTCAACTCATTTCTGCAGAATAGATTACGGATCCTGTGCCATCATCGGTTTTGGAGCCATCCGTGAATACTGCAATGTCCCATGAATTAATGACTGCATTATTGTGCCACTCCGCTCTATCGGGATACAGCACTGCTAGCTAACGGTATTTCGAAGTAAAGCTTAGAGGGGATATCATCCGATTTTACTGAATTACCGATATTGAAAATATCCCAAATAGAGCAGTGTCCAATTGGACTGCTTTTAAATAGGCCGAAGTTGGTGAGACGTATTTCCTGCCTGGAATTTAACTTTTATATCTACAGACAGTAGGTGCAGAAACGTTTCCAGTGCCGCTGTGGGCGTTGTTCGCAGGACACCCGTGATAGAAACACTGGCCGTTCTTTGTACAGTTGCCAATTTCCCCTGTATGTTTTTCTTGTTTGTGGCATTCCACCAGACAATGGCCACATATGTGAGGATGGGTTTGACTATCGTTATGTACAGCCAGTACATCATTGCTGGTTTTAGGCCCCACTTTCTTCCACTGCCCTTTTGCACGTAAAGGATGCGTTATAGGCTTTCTTATTTCTCTCCTGAATATTGAGATTCCAGTTCAATTTCCTATCCAGAATGATGCCAAAGTACATTTAGCATGGTCTGATAGGACAAGTTCAACCCCATCTACAAATTAGTTTAATTTTGAAAGATGGTATTTTGTGTTTTTTGGTGAAAAGAACTTTTTTCGTTTTTCCTGGATTGACGTTAAGTCCACAGTATTTTGCCCATTTGCTTAGTTTTTTAGGCGGCTTCCATAATTTCACTTATTGTTACTATTAAAGTTAAATTTCACGCGAAAATAAAAGAGACGAGCCAATCTTCTGCATAAAATGAAAAATTACGACGAAATAATTGGAAAAACGAACTCAGGTGGGCCATTAGTCGTTTGTGAACTTTTGGCCTGTGGATTAATGACCCTAGGCTGTAAAACGATTCATTTCGTTTCTCGTGCTGACACTAAAAATGTATTAATATTTCGGCAGCATTAATTTTTTTTTCTACACCGATGGATCAAAAACTAGTGACGGGGTTGGTGGCGGCGTTTTCTCCGAAAGGCTAAATCTGAGACTCTCTTTCCGTCTTCCTAATCATTGTAGCGTATTCCAGGCGGAGATTATGGCGATAAAAGAAGCCATGACGTGGCTGAAGAGAAATGTGTTATCCACAAAGGACATCCGTATCTTCTCGGACAGTCAAGCCGCGATCAAGTCCGTGGATTCAGTATCTTTAAATTCCATCGCAGACCTCGACTGCCGTTCATCTCTTAAGGAGATGGCGGAGCAGTTTAACATTCACCTCTGTTGAGTGCCGGAGCATAGAGATATTCCAGGAAACTGAATGGTTGATGAACTCGCCAAAAAGCGAACCAAACTACCTCTTTTACCTGAAAAGGGTTCTCTGGGTATATTCCAATCGCTACCTGTAAACTTTTGTTCAAGCTATCTGCAATTGAGAGAACAAACCTTAGGTGGACAAGTAATAATACGTGTCTAGCGACTAGGCACATCTGGCCAAAGCTGGACCTGTGACGCTCTAAGAGTCTGATCTCACTAAATCGACTGCATATTAGCTCCACTATAGTACGCATCGAGGCTTGGCGTTTACTCAAAGGATTTCTGCAGAAGTTGCTTGGACGAGGAGGAGGATGAGACTATACTTCACCTTCTCTGCACATGTTCTGCTCTCTCCCATAATAGAAATCTTTATCTGGGAGATTTCTTGCTTAATGATCTTAATGACCTGGCTAACGCTGACGTTAGAAGTCTATCGCGCTTCATAAGAAGCTCTAAATGGTTTAACTAGTAGCTGGAGAAACCCCTCGATCCGTGTGGCATCACAATGGACCTAACTTTGGTCTAAGTGTGTCGGCCTTACGCTGACAGCCACTTTAACCTAACCTAACCTAACCTAGTTTTGCTAATGTAAAAATAGAAACTTGCTTCACAAACAAGCCGGTGGCCCACCCCTTAGAAAAGTACATTTATGGCAAATGCTATACCTCGAAGAAAAAATGCACTTTACTACCACCCAAGTTGTGACCAGTAAACATTTTTAAGGTAATTTCAAATGGTGCGGTGTCATAAGTCCATAGGCCAAAAGTCCACAACGGACTTATGTTATTATTCCACAAATCAATTGTGAATTTATAACCTAGTCGGGGTTCTATGATCCACACGAAAATCTCGTGGACTCGTAGATAGCTTCGCGGGTTAAAATGCTTCATTGCTCCGCTAAGGGTAGGTGCTAGTTGTCTTGCAGGCGCCTATGTCAGCTCTACTGCGCATTTCAATAGGATTAACTAGCAAAGAGAATTTTAAACTAAGATAAATGAAAATGTAAGAAGGAACAATTGTGGGCCCTGCACCTTTTCAAACCCATTTCAAACCCAGGAGTGTGCAAGTCTGAAACTTCTTACCACGATAACCTTATTTCTAATTTCCCTTCAAAATGTTCATACAATGAAATCAGCTCAAACATACACTAATCAAATTTTCAATCTAATTTAAAATAATTAAATCTCATAGCACATCTGTAGCCACCAAAGTACGTATACGTATCTGACATTTAAATTTGGCATCTAAATTTGTTTTTACAAAAAAGAATTCCCTGCAAGAGTGAAAGCAAATTACAAATTCATTCATTCCCTTCTTCCGTGATGGCATTAAACTTTCCTCAAAATTTGTTCGAAAAAGTTGAGAATTTAGGAAAATTAACTAATGTCATCTTTCGCGAGTGGCAAACACAAACACAAACGTAAGTTTTCTGCAGAAAATTCAAAATTACATTTAATTAGCAATTTTGTTTTCCGTTTTTCTGTTTGTGTTTCCAAAAATAAAGGGTGGACAAAATACTGTACAACCTATGACATTTCCCACATGTCACAACACTTCATAACGAACCTCTGAAGGATGACGACGACAAGGACAGCGGCTACGGCAACAAGCAGCATACATATTGTGTATCTCTAGCCCGCATCAAAAGCATTTCAACTTTATGACATTATCCTGGTGCGTTCCTAGATGAAAACTCACCCGAGCAGTGATGTGAGGTACGAGTACACACAAATGTCCTTTTGCTGACCATACTAATAGATAGTGGACGCGTACATCGCATGTATGTCTCTTTTTGCAGAAGAACATTCTGCCACATAGCGGCTAGTCCTGCTGATAAGTTGTTGGAAAGTTCATTTTGGAATATTATAAGCTCATCAAAGAGTCCTACTATATGCAGTTGAAGTTGAGTCCTTCGTATTGTCGGCGCCATCCTGCTGTCCTAATGACAACCCAGAAAATATGCTGTAGTTACTTGGAACTTTAGCAACGTTTTTACGTCTATATGTCGATATCGACTCTGCCTCCTAGGGGCAGCTGAACGAACAAAAATGAAAAGTGTCTGTGTGCTAATAATGATGCCGATGGGGCGGATTTTGTTTGTCCCTGTTCGCGTATAATGCAATCCGGGACATTGATTTTGTATTAACATGCAATTTTCAAAATTAAAATCTCAACCAATCCTGCCAGTTGGTACACTGTTTCAATTGTTCTTAAAAAACATGCTGTCAGTGTTACACACTGATGACGATAACGATGATGATGTGTCGATAAAATCTGGCAAGAGGACGTTGACAACAGTTTCTGACTGAACGATGACGACTCGGTGTGATAGGAACGTTTTGTAGGGCAAATTTATTACACTAAGTGAGATAGACTGTAGGGAGGGGGCTTAAATATCCTGTGGTCTGTGTGACAGTAAATGATTTTTTATTTTGTGTTCATTAAATCCTTTTTTACAGAACAATGTGAGATAGCCGTTTTAAATGACTTTGTCATTTTGCGGTAACAGTGTCTATTGACTGACATTGAAGTAAGTATGATTTGGACGACTAGACAGCATGTCATTGGCTATGGTGTGAGTGGAATACAATGTGTCTTTTGTTCGAACAACTGTAAGTGAAATTCAAGACTATGAATAAATAATTATTTAAATCATTCTTGTACATTTAGATTAGACGAATGGTCAGTGGAAAGGATCTGAGTAGTGCTTAAATATTTAAGGGCAGTTAACTTGGATTAAAGACAACCAGTTGGGTTTTAGAAGAGTAAAAAGTACTTATCCGAAATTCTCCTGAAGTGATGGCATGTTTCATTTTGTTTTGAGTGCTTACCTGAAATGAGAAAGAAAATAGATTGTTAGAAAAGGATGAATGTATTTTTTTAGGAAAAGATAACAAAAACACCCCTATCGCGGAATCCGTCGGATCTGAGATTCACTTCACTTATTCGATTCACGTGAACAGAAAATTGCTATCGTGGGATCCGTCGGATACTCTCCCTTACCGACCATTATTCAAAATTCAATTGTGACAGCTCATTTCAAACACATTTGTTTTGTAAAAATTAAATTCAGTGAAAATAAAATAAAACAATTCACGTTACCGACATGTGGATGGTTCACGTCTGCGGATTGCACGATGCAAATTGTTCACTATTAGCGGATCGTTCCCTCCGACGGATTCCACGATAGGGGTGAACATATTTTTTTTTAACTCCTGGCTTGCAGGGCGATGAAAAAGGCACTTCGACCTATAAGATCTTTTGTACCATAGGGACCAGAAAATATTTACGCTAGTAGAGTTTCTACTTTCCCTATAGGTAAGGCAGACAATTTTAACAGCAGAAGAATTCTTTATCACCCCTATCGTGGAATCCGTCGGATCTGAGATTCAATTCACTTATTCGATTCACGTGAACAGAAAATTGCTATCGTGGGATCCGTCGGATACTCTCCCTTACCGACCACTATTGGTGATTAGGAAATTTAATTGTGACAGCTCATTTCAAACACATTTGTTTTGTAAAAATTAAATTCAGTGAAAATAAAATAAAAACTGCGGATGTCAAATGCATGGATAGATTCGATCCGTTCGTTTTCCACGATTCAGTGAATTTCATTCACTTTACCGACATGTGGATGGTTCACGTCTGCGGATTACACGATGCAAATTGTTCACTATTAGCGGATCGTTCCCCCCGACGGATTCCACGATAGGGATGTATGTCTTCGGAACTCAGTTGTTCCCTGAAAAAGATCTTCTTTCTAATTCCATTGAGCGCTGGACATTCACATAGTAGGTACCTATGTGTTCAGCTGTTTTGTCTTTTTCAAGACATAGTCGGATCAGGAGAGTATACTTTTTTCATTTTGTTAAGGTGATATCGTTAACCGTGGTTACCAGTAAGGTAACCTTCTAATTTTTGGAAATAATGCCTGCTTAGATTTAGACATCTGATGCCATTGTTATCGAAGGGCCGAACGGCTCGTGTGGCTTGTCTTAGACCTGGGATGTTTCCCCAATATGAGATACATTTTGTATGTTCCCAGCTTTTTAATGCTGTGATTGCCGCCGATCTAGGAGTGCAGCAGAAGGGTTCAGGACATGTGGTGTTTTGAGCCCTTTCTGGGAAATTCATCGTCATTTTAATTACCATCAAAACCTTCACCATACTTTAGTCTTGTTTCTTAAGCCGAGTGTTTGAAGGGTATTGAAACAGTGCATGACTGATATATGAAAGTCGAGCTCTGCTTGAAATACGCTGGGACTTTTTTCCATCGGTATCGTACAGCGTGTATTTGGCCCGTGTATTCCGGCTCCTACCCCTGATTCCAAAAAAAATAATTAGCCGACTGAAGAAGTTAGGAAGCCTGTCAAAGAATCCAAAAAATGAGAAGCCATTGGGCCTTAGCATTTCGGGAAAAAATGGAAGACATCTGGTCCAGATGGCTATTGCCTATCATCTCCATATCCATTCCAGCAATGAAATCAAGTAACGCAGAATTTTGCAATAGAATCACGAAGAGAAACTGCAGTTAACTCAAATGTGGATGACCTGTATCGGGAGTTAGAAGTAATCTATTTTTCGGTTGCTGACAGAAACAAGGTTTTTCATGAACTCCAACAAGCCAGCTTGAACAGGGGCACAACCATTTCAAAAATAGTCGCTCAGAGAAAGGGAAACGCTTAGAGAATCCATTCGCCAAAGTTAATCAGCAATGCTGCAGCTTCTTGTGGATGACTTAAAAATACTACACAGGTGGCCACAGCATTGTGAAGGACTTTTAACTGAACGATTTCATCGGATATACTTTCCAAAAAAGAGTCCTAACAATGAAGAAGTACCCTGCATTAATACCAAAGAAGCTAGGAAGGCTGTCAAAGACTCCGGATATCGCAAAGTGGTTGGGCTGGACGAGATACCCTCTGAGTTCTGGAAAAGATGGGAGACATCGGGTCCGATTGGCTCGTTATTCTCATCTCCAAAATGATGACAGGCGCTCTAATGCCTAGCCAGTGGATGGAAAGTTATTTTCTTCCTTTGTATAAAGGAAAAGGCGATACGCGAGACTGTGATAATAACCGTCCTAACAAGCTGATGTCACACACAGGATCATATTTCATATTTCATATTTATTTATTCATTAGTAACAACATTTATGATAGACTTCCAAAATCTTTCAAGTTATAAATGTGAATTTTGTAAAAAAGCCTTTCCATTAAATGATACTTCATATTAACTGAAAATATATTGTTTTATATTTAAAAAAAAAAAAAAAAAAAAAAAAAATTTACTAAGGTAAACTAAATATTAACAATGTATACAAATTCAAAGAAAGAAAAACACAATTTAAAAGAAGTAAAACGAAAACTAAAGAAAGAAAACGATAAACTTAGGTAGTACTTTCTGTATTTATGTGAGTGCAATGTGCCGAAAGAGAGTATCACTAAAATTGTTTGCATCATTGAGTCGTCTTAAACTGAGATGAAGTGCATTGCAGAGGCGAATGGCGTGAACAAAAAATTGCCGTTCCGTGAGCTGATATTCTACCCGGGGTGGAATCAACTTAGAGGAGCGTTGCGATTGTGCGAATTGATGCTTATCATATAAATAGGGAGGCTGTTTGGTGGTTATGATATTATGTAGATGCTTGATACTGCAGTATTCAAGATACTTGTTTAGTGTACAACCAACAATCTTTTTAGCATACGCGGAAACATGGTCGTATCTTTTCAATTCAAAAACATATCAAGTAATATTGTTAAATACAACTTGAAATTTGCGCGTTATGAAGGAGTTTTTATAACAGAAGGTTTTATAGCAGTAGGTAATAAGTGGCACCAGCTGGGTTCTAGCCAGCATCAATCTTGTAGTTGTCGGTGTGAAATTTCGCGAAAATGACAGGTTTCTGAGACAGCCGTAGATTTTCCCAATAACGATCAGAATATGGTTGTCCCAACACAATGTTGTGCTGAACCAAATACCTAGATTTTTTACTTTCTGGACAAATTGAAATGGAAAATTTCCAAAATAGATGCGAGGAACGCAAGATATATCCGGACAATTTCTGCTAATTACTATGCATTCGGATTTGTCAGGATTTAGCCTTAAACAATTGCGCTTGGACCGAGTTAGGATATTTTTGAGATCCGGATTGAGCTTATGGGCAGAATTAGTGATGAAACCGCGCTGTACATCGTCTGCATAGGTACATATGTACTGACGAGTAGTTGACAGCAGTTGGGAGGTCAATAATAAAGATTGAGAAGAGCAGTGGGCCTAAGATGGATCCTTGAGCGACACCATTTGAAGTTGCTAAAAACTCGGATGGGACTTCTTTGCTAAAGACGGCTTGCGTACGGCCTGTCAGATATGATTGAATACATTTCGCTGCAGAAGACGAGAGCCCTAATTGTGTCATAAGTTTTTCAACAAGAAGCCCGTGGTGAACTGTGTCAAATGCCTTGGAAAAGTCAAGTAGAGTCAGAAAAGTGGAGTAGTTTTTATCCATAGCTCCCGTATATCATCTGTCGCTTTAAGCAGTGCTGAAGTACAACTGTAATGTGGCCGAAAGCCCTATTGACATACATAGAGTAGAACGTTTTGTCGAAGATAGGCGGACAACTGATAGTGAACACATTTTTCTAGGACTTTGGATAAATATGATAGTATTGCAATGGCTCGATATTCTGACAAGGGGCTCTACTTGTTGCTTTCTGTTTACGGATTGGAATAATCTTAGCAGCTTTCCATGAAATTGGAAAAGTTGATGTCGTTAAAATGGTGTTGAATATATGGGTCACTATTGGAAGAATATATGGCAGAATCATTTTTATGAAGTAAGGATGGATTCCATCAACACCAACAGCTTTAGATTTAATATTTTTATATATATATAATTTAGAAATAATAAAGGACAGCTCTGACAAGATCTGCTTGCTCAACTCTCGAAAAATCAAAGGTGCAATTTGATTCGACGAAATCACGATTTAGCTGGTTTGGATCAACCTTATCCATCCCTGGATCTTTTTTACCACAAATACCTTGCCGCCGTATAAGCTTGCCAGGAAGTTTATGATTAAAATGCTCACGGAAATAATTTCGCTTTGCTTCCTTTATTTTTGAGCAGGCAAGGTTTCTAAGAGATTTATAAGTCAACCAAAATTCAGGAAGCCTGAAATATTTCTATTTTCTGAATGCAGCATCTGGTTTAATTTTCAGTTTGAGAATTTTAGGGGTAAACCAGACATTGTTGCTGTATTTAACAATCTTAGTTCTATTAGGAACATGGCAATCAAACAACTGTGTAACTGTTGAAAGTAATCAACTTGGGCGTCGGTCGAAGTTTCAGATTATATTGGCAACCAGTTCACACACTGAAGATACCGTTCAAGAAAATCACCATTTACGTGTTTGAAGACCCTATACGAGTATTTTAGTGGTTCTGTGCAGATGGAGGCAAAGTCAAAACATGCGAATATTAGATCATGTTTGGAAAACACCGGGGCAGAAACTTGACTGTAGAAAGCATTATGAATATCGCTTGATATAAATAAGTCCAGAAGAGTACTACTTAAATGAGTGAAATGCGTCGGATAGGATTAGTTGAGCAAATGAAGGTTAAGAGCTTTTATATTCTCAGTTAGGGAAAACGAGGTTGCACGATTCAGAATATTACATTAAAATCGCCACAGACAATAGTTTTCCAATAAGACGAGGTATTGTTTTCTAGGAAGCAGTACAGTTGCGAACAATCAATGTTATTGTAACGCCGAAAGACGACACCTAGTAGGCAATTCCTTCTCTCGCACATCAACTCTATAAAACAATACTCAATGAGGCTATTAAGAGGAGAAGTTGAGAGTAGCTTAACAGGTAACGCCCTACGAACGTAAATGGCCACTCCACCGCCGATTCTATTTTGCCTATCATCACGATCGTTGAGGATCGTTCAGCGGGTATAAGATAACCGATTGCGGAAAATAATACGGTTTCGACGAGCCTGCTGGGCGGTCAATGCTAGCAGCCATCGTTTTTAACCTCTTTCACGTAACCCAATGAAAAAAAAAAATAAAAAAATTAAGTTAAACACAAAAAACTGATCTAGAGTAGCAAAATCTGTAATTCTCGTCCTTAAAACATTTTTAACGCAATCAAGTGTGCCTTGCAAAACAGACATCCATAGCATTGCAACTAGAAGCGTCAATTTGTTTAATCATTTGTAGCACGCATTCCCATTTGAATCCAGATTGGCAAAATAGTGCAATGCCAACAGCAATTTTCAATTATCCTGACGCAAATATTTATCCCATCGACATGTGTCCCGTTCACATCAAAGTAGAACAAGCACACACAATACGTTCTATTATGTTCCTATAAATCGTTTCAAATCCTTGATAATATGTTATTTTTTGTTGTTCGTATTTATTCCATTCATAAGGGCCCATACACATGAATCGATGATGAAGATGACGGAGTCAGTTGGATGTTTGGTTGGTTCGTTCGTTCACCACCCTAACCAACCCCAAGTAGAAAATACAAAACAGGACACTTCACACAAAATATACAACCATACACCGCCCGTACATATTCATTTAATGCGTTCTCATGTCCTGTTATAACATAAGGACATGATTGGAACCACTTAACCAAACTTCCCCCGTTCTCCGCCTCTTCGATGTTTAACATGTTTCACGGTCCTTGGGTAGGGGGGCCTTTTATTTTCAGAGATTGTTGTTTGTCCTTTTTTTTCCTTTTGATTTTCAGAGCGTTAGCGTCAAATTACTCAACCCCTCCGCTTATGTCCTTGTCTCAAAGTTTAACTAAATAAAATCATTAGTAGTAATAGGAATATAATACAATATCGTAGATATTGTCACATAGAATTGAGGATAATGTCTAAATAAAAGGATACTCTACTCTGATTATAGTTACGGTGACAAATTTCCAAAAAGAACAAGCCAGAATGTCCGTTGGATGGAAAGGTTGCTCCATAGTGAGGAGTAGTGTCTCTATCGCGTGGGAAATCAATACCGAATTGTGTGTCATGTAGTTGGATTGTTGTGATGTGAATTGGAGCAAAGTAAAGTGGATTTTATATCGAGAGGAGTTTGAGGCGGTTGTATGTCGATGGGACGGTTTCGGTGCCGTTCGATACGTGTCGGAATAGGATGTGTTTTTCTCGTCGTTGGCTCTTTAGGCCATTATTGGATGTTTTCGATTGTTTGGTGTACATCGGTTGGGTTTTATCGGGGGTTATCTGTGGAAAAACCCAACAAAGAGTCACAAAAATGTTGAAAACATGGTTTCATGTTGCTATTTCTGCCTTTGATTCTACTCGTTTGCCCATATTCTGAAACTACAAAATGGTTCATATGACCCCTTTGAGAATTGGCCAGCTGCCGTGGTGATCAATTCAGTTTAACTTGACATAGTCAAGTAATGCATTTTTGGACGCTTCACTAGAGGAGTGACTTCATAGCACATATTGAATTTCCGTGAAGTGCCGAGGATAACGTGCTTTATGTTTGAAATCTCTAAAGGATTTTCGAGAAACTTTCAATTTTTGTTGGAACTAGATATGTACATAAATGTGGGTATGTACAATGTACATATATGTAAGGGCGTTGATTTAGGTAGTGAAATATAAAGAAGAGTTAAGGGACAAATATGGCATTTTTTGCAGTTTATAAAGACTGTCGCTGAAGAAAATTGTACCGAACATTCAGTTTTCAAATGCAGAAGTCGTTCGAAAAGTGCTGAAAGTACCTACATAAGCTAGATTTCGTATCACCTAGTTACTGAGACCAGTCAACTGCTGGTGCTTTTGTATTTATGTAACACAGGAGGTGTAAGGTGTTTAGTATTGCTCTAAAATCCAACTGACGAACTATCGACGTCTCAAATGATCAGGACAGTTCACCTTAGTGCATTAGTTAGTTTCCTCTTCTGTGGTTAAGCTTCAATTGCTAATTTAATACTTGGCTGCATAGAACCCCATTCAATGTCTAAGAATGAAGTCAAAAATTAAGTTTTAACGAAGACGAATCAGCAACTTCGGGTCCTCAACAACACTTAGCATTAAAGAAACGGGCGCCGCACCATCAAATTCACGAAGGCTTCTTGCATTTCGACCAGAGTCATGCTTTGCAAAATTAAATACACACAACAATTCAAAAATCTCCCTTAAGCAATTAAGGCGTCACCTGTCCAGAAAAAAACCGTATCGCACCAAAAACTTCTTTCCTATCCTCCTATTCTTTCAAGTAGTAAGCAACACCCAAAAACAGGCAATGAATCATTTGCTGGGTGCTGCATGCATGCAACAAAAAAGCTGTGGCAACATTACAAGGGTACTGTATCAATTACAGAAAAAAAGAAATGCATGATGTTTGATCCCTGACAATATTAATCCATTGAGTTAATTTAGGCAACATGATGTTCATTCTGATATGGGCTATCAGATCACAGCGACTTACCAACATTTGAGTTCTCTTATTGCCTAAGACGTTGCCAACTGATAAGAGTAAGTCTATTTATACTCGTGATGTTGCAGTATTTTCTCTTTTATCAAGCTGAGCGACTGTCTGTCCACAACGCAGGCGGCCCTAGACATGATCAACGAATGCTGCACTAGGAATGTGCTCGCAGTCAATCCTCTCGAAACAAGGGTTTCTCTCGTTACGAGAAATAGGAAGCTGATTGGTTTGACTCCACTTGTGCAAAAATGCGTCACAATCCGACTCGCCAATAAAGCTTAATACATATTTGGGAGTCATCCTGGATAGCAAACTTCTTTGTTGAAAGCATGTTGAGCTGAGGACTGCAATAGTGCTGTCGGATTTCTAGCAGTGCTAGGCCATCTCCGGCAGAAATGGGGCTTATCACAGAAAAGAGTCCTATGGATTTACAATACTATGATAAGGACATTTCTAGCTGTTTGGCGTCATAAGCTTACATGTAATATGTTACTGCCAAACTTCGAAGAAAGGTATGTCTCGGCTGCACGAGGGTGCTCCATAGCACACCTGGCTAAATGCATTATTTCTCAGAAGACGAAAATTTTTATTAAGTTGTACGTCTTCCTGGCAGTACAATGGACCAGTATTGAGTGTAGGAAATCGCGTTGACGTCAAATAACGCCGAACGAAATAAGACCAAATTCCAGATTTTCGAAACGAAATAACCCCAAGTTACCCCAATTTTGTTTGCTAGAACAAAATATTGCAAAAAAAAACTCATGGAAATAAAGCCAAATTTCCGCAATTCATTGTTTTGGCTTTATTATGCTTTCAAAGTGGAAATAAAGCCCAAAACATTTAGAATTTTTTACTTTTACGTCATAAACTTCTCAAAAATTTAAGTGAGAACAGTTCAAGGCTGTATGAATAATCGCCCAAACTCACTACGACCAATCGCCCAAAAGCTTCTGGGGGATTCTTTACAACGCAGGTTTTAACAAACGTAGAGTTTCGCAAGGAGATCCAATAAACGGTGGGGTGACATAAAGTCCGCGGACATGATGTCAATGAACGTTATGTCTGGCCGAAACCAACATAATATCCATGAACATAAGGTCTTTATTAGAAACAGGGCAAAATGTCCACAGATATGCTATACATGCAACCCCCATACTTGGATTCCACTTAGAACGCAACATAAAATACGTATCTACTTAGTAGGAAGTAGCACGGATAACAGTTCCTATGTGGCCGGGAAAAAAACGTTTAAAACTCTCTTCGACTCATACACCGGATGACCGTCGACTCATACGGTATGGAATAGTTCAACGGATAACAGTAGTACCCCATTCTTTGGGGTCTTTTTTCATTTTCGTTGTTGGGCCATTTTTCACTTAAGAATAATTTTATTCCGCCGCTTAAAGCAAGTGGACATTATGTCTTCTTCAAACGGACATTAAGCCCATTTAAACTCTGGTCCGGACATAACTGTGTCAGTTCGTAGACAAACGTTTCTTATGCCACCCAAATATTGTTCGACAAAAATATAATCCACTTCCTGGGAAGAAGATGCAAAAGATCAGCTATACAATGGTGACTTTTTGGTATTTGTGAAAATTGTTGAAAACGAAATAATGGCGAATTGGGTTTATTTCAATATCTTAATTGAAATAAAGCCAAGATCCAAAATTTGCTCCTGTTTCGATTTTAAAATAGAAATTACGCCAAACTTTGCAGATTTGGTCTTAATTCGTTCGGCGTTATTTCATGTCACCGAAAATTTCGTACTTGTTTATCCCTAACCTCGGGCTACGTTGAAAGATATCGATGACAAGGGAAATTCAACTTACGCCTTCTGCAGCTGATACTGAAATAGGCATGGCGAAAACTCAAATATATGAAACGAGCAGATTATTAGTTCATCCATAGCCCGAACATAATAATCCTAATTGGCTTACATTTAAAATCGAATAATTGTAGGACTTAGGTCCAGTACTTTGAGAACCATCCCAACGGCGGAGCTGGAAATCATCCTCAACCTGCTTCAGGAAGACGAATTCAACGGGGCACGAGCAGATTCTGAACAAACACTTGGGTTCAGCTGTATCCGCGGGCTAAATGCAGCCGCATCTTGACTCTTGCATAGACCATTCTCCTGCAATATTTTTCTTCCTAGTAGAGAGGATAGGGAGAGAAACGAAGACGTAGGCTAACCCCTATCCATTAACACAGATGGCTCAAAAAGGTACGTAGGCATTAGCTGGATAGTTTCCCGAAACATTTAAGCTAATGCAAAAATCTTCCAGGCGAAGACGTTACCAGTGGCAGAGGCAGCAAAATCAGTCTTAATGGCGGTGATACGGACTGATGTCATAATTTCCATTGATAGCTAAGCTGCAATAAAACAATCTTCGCTGTCGAGATTAAATCTAAGCTTATGAAACGGTGTCGCGAATAGCTGACGAATCAATGCGGTCAACATAATGTAGGGCTCGATTGGATCCCTGGACACAGTTACATACAGCTTAATGAAATTGCTGATGAACTAGCAAGAAAGGGCTCTACCACGTGCCTGAACAGGCAGGCAACAAACCATTTGGGGACCTCAAGGCACGGATGGGGCAGAGATGATTGGAAGTCGCCAAAAACAGGTGGAATATCCTAGATGGAATGATAAAGCAGAACCCACAACTCTTTTAAAAAACAGGAAATTTGTTTCGATGTTGGTGGGAATACCTAATGGACACAAACCATAAACTGGCAATGTATCTTAATGATGACGACCTGTGTAGGGGCTGCGGCGATGAGAAAACTCACGAGGACACCTTCCACTGCTTGTCACTGCCTAGGCCTCAGTTCAGAAAAAGACCTTTAAGAAATTATTTTTTGTACGACCCGACGGAGCTATCCGAAACGCCCCTTCCAATCTGTCAGGTTTTCAGCAAAATCTAAATTGCTTCAGAGCATCTATGCGGACAACACCAACGAGACAAAGAAAGACCCACGTGGAACCCCGATGGGTATCAAAATGGGTAAACACTGACCTGAGTGCGATGAGGAGCATTGACAAATCCTACCTTATTAACTCATTAGCCTTACCTAAGACCTTGCTCTTATACTTTGATTAAAAATTCCGAGAAAGTAATCATTCGTGGAATCCGTCGGATCTCAGATTCACTTCACTTATTTGATTCACGTGAACAGAAGATTGCTATCGTGGGATCCGTCGGATACTCTCCCTTACCGACCACTATTCCAAATTCAATTCTGACAGCTCATTTCAAACACATTTGTTTAGTAAAAATTAACACCCCTATCGTGGAATCCGTCGGGGGGGAACGATCTCCTAAAAGTGAACAATTTGCATCGTGTAATCCGCAGACGTGAACCAACCACATGTCGGCAACGTGAATGAAATTCACTGTATCGTGGAAAACGAACGGATCGAATCTATTCATGCATTTGACATCGGCAGTTTTTATTTTATTTTCACTGAATTTAATTTTGACAAAACAAATGTGTTTGAAATGAGCTGTCACAATTAAAT
This sequence comes from Portevinia maculata, assembly GCA_949715645.1. NCBI lineage: Eukaryota > Metazoa > Arthropoda > Insecta > Diptera > Syrphidae > Portevinia > Portevinia maculata. Next base: position 279,568,533 of record OX454526.1, on the reverse strand, counting down.
TCTAATCACCAATAGTGGTCGGTAAGGGAGAGTATCCGACGGATCCCACGATAGCAATTTTCTGTTCACGTGAATCGAATAAGTGAAGTGAATCTCAGATCCGACGGATTCCACGATAGGGGTGTAAATTCAGTGAAAATAAAATAAAAGAATTCATGTTACCGACATGCGGATGGTTCACGTCTGCGGATTGCACGATGCAAATTGTTCACTATTAGCGGATCGTTCCCCCCGACGGATTTCACGATAGGGGTTATTGTTCATCCAGCATTAGATACTTACAGAAATCTCTAAGACTTTGATTTTTAACTATTATGTACAATGTACATCCATTCCCTTCATAATCCTCGTTCCTTTTACAAAGTGTCTTCGAATGCAAAACTAACAACCAGCAGGTGCAAAAAAACAAAGTCATCCTAAATAATTGGTTGCCAATGTGGGCCGCCTTTGATACCTTCTGTTGTCCTTCTAAGAAGTGCCTTATTCTTGTATCCGTGTGCCGTCCAAAGTGATGACATTCGTTAAATGATTCTTCCTTCATTCGGCTACCTGACTTACCTAAGTAACTTAATTAAGACTCCTTTTCAGAGTGAATGCAATTTTGAATGGGTAAGATAATCAGTTGAGATAAAGCCAAAATGGTCATGGTCCTTTTTGTATCATTGCATCTGCAACATCCTAGACAAATTAAATTTCCGATTATCACCGATGTGACTGCACACATTTCACCTGAAATTTATATCCTGCTTTACATAGAGGAAAACGCTTTTTCGTGTCCAATACAGCTAGTCTATACAGTAGCAGCGAATTTGCTGCAAAGGACCTTTTAAGGGATCTGTGGCAATAAAATTCTTTGAAAAAATAAAACACAAATACTTCTTCTGCTCGATGCATGACGGAGTTTAATTTTTATTTTTTTGGACGATCTTTCCTGATCTCATAGGACCAACATCATCGATACCATGACTCGTCTTTGTCGTTCATCGTTCGTCAAGTGTCCGTTTTTTGGCTTTGAAAATCGAGTCACGTAATGCAAAGTGCTATACTATGTCTGAATGATAAGTGCTAAATGTTTGGGATACTTTCTAGAGGACGACACATAGTCCTTCTATAGAATGTCATCGTTTGCTTGCCCATTTCATCCTTCAGTTTGATGTCATTTTCTGTTTCGGGATGTTTTTTTTTTTGTATGTCGTCGTTGTTATTGCTGCCGTCTCCTCATCTGTTGTTCGTATTGTGGGGACAAGTAATCGACTTTTTGTAGTTTCATCTTTTTCTCTATCCTGAGCCAAGCACACACGAAATTCACCTCTTTGGAATGGATTTCCGAGTAGTGGGAGCATGTTTACATGAATTTTATATCCTTCGTCTTGTTGCTGTGCTACTTTCTTGGGAATACATTATTCAAGGATAAGAAAATTATACCAAAAAGCCAGGGAGACAGCGACAGAAGTAAATGGAGAACCGGCAAACATGTGGGCGGCAACAGCAGCAGCAAAAAAGGATTGGAAATAAATGAAATGTCCTTTTCCTCAGGAATTCCATCATGAAACATCATTACACACATTCGGTCGTGACGTTTTTCATGTAGGTAGTAAGAATTTTCGAGTTTGCTTCGTTTAAGTTATTTAGCCACGTGAAGTTGTTAGCTTTCGTCCTTTTATTTATGTGTCTTGCGTCCGAAGGTCTTACATTTTTCATCACTCATGGTAGGTAACAGCATTCGTCCAAATGGTTATTTCAGATGTTTTGTGGTGTACTTTGAAATATGCAACGTACCTACAAGTATTGAAGGAAGTTCAAGTTGACGTTCTAAAAAGTAAGGGTAGGCACCAAAACAGATTCGCAGTAAAACAACGGTTGTGGGAAGACAGGATTTAAGGCCAAATTTAATAATAATCTTGCTAAGGGACTAATACTTGTTGGTGTTAAGAGGCGCCAATACAAGGCTTAAAGCCTAGCTTCCCAAGAGGTGTATGTGATATTGTATATTTCTTGGCACGAATGAAGGGAACCTGCAATTTTAACGGCGATTCCAAACGGCAAATTTCAAAAGCTCTTTCTGTTTGAAGTTCTTGGATGTTTCGCAGAGTGAATTAATTTTTAAGTGTTTCCCAGGTGGGATTCGGATCTAGCTCAGTAGTCGAACACACCAACCACTGAGCCCAGATGAAGAAACGATTGCAACATTGTAGAAACGTTGACCAACGCTTTAAGTCGGAATTGCTCAAAGCTGTAACGAAATCGGAAGGACTTTACTTAAAGCTTTGATATAATGTCAATTCACGTGACATTGTAAGCAAACCATAACACTAGGCCTGACACTGCATATTACAGTGCTACAATAACAATGCTATAAGTGTTGAGACATGAGTCACGATTAAGACGTGTAAACTTCGCAACAATTAATTAAAAAAATAATAGCATACCCTTAGGCGGTTTTTATCAGTTGTGTTCATAAATTTATATCACACTTTTAGGCAGTGTTACATGTAACTTACACCGAAACGGTTAGCCTACCCACCCCTAGGGCCCCACTAAAGATGTTAACAAATCATAAACAACAAAATGCTTACAATGGTATCCTGATTCTTCTTCAATATAATTAGGCATGATTCTTGCGAAAGAGATCCTGGAACCAGCGCCAAGTAAAGAATTTTTCATGTCACTATCACTAACAAGATTCTGCCTTTTCTATTGTGTAAATGAGGCCATAAAGGGTCGTTCACTTCTCTGAAGCGTCATTTCATTTTGGCGAGCCCGGCCTCTCAAATACTCCCTAACATATTTATTCCTGTGACGACGAAGTGATTGATCTGGACTAAAGGGATCATAGCCCTCCCACTTCACTACATCCCTACTGGTCCGCCTGTGGGGTTCGCTGGTTTGACCTCAGAAAGTATCGGCAGACCTCCAGATTTTGAATCACTTCATCAATGAGGAAAATCAACTGCTGTTGTTGTTGCATTTGAGTGATTCAGGAGTTTTAAGGCCTGCCTCTCTTTCGCGATTATAAAGGAACATTGATTGAAATTGCCTTTATGACGGAGGATTTTTGCGTCGAGGTATTCTTCCGAACAGGTATTCGAAGCCTAAATCCTCCGATTCTAATCAGATCGGAGAATTTTCCATTCCGACGGATACCTCGCTAGGGCCGAATAAGAGTTTTAAGGATTTTGGATTGGAATAACGGTAGAAGCTTAAGAGGATTCTTCCTGTTTTTGGGATATAGTGTAGCACGGCTGTTTGAAAATGTGCCGGATAAAATGCAAGTGAATATGTACAATGGCATCTAGTATCGACCATTGGTTTATGTTCTTAGATAACTCCAAAGCGGAAAAACATTCGGCCCAGCGAGGTCTCCGTCGGATGCAGCCCTTTCGGTTGGGACTCGTGCAGTATGCGTCTGCACTTTGTAAGGGAAAATCTTCAAGTCGTTCACGAGATTCTCTGTAAAGACCGGCGATTGATGCCCGATTGCGTGGCACGTCGTCGGGTCGATACTCCGGGGTCCTTTGCGACATCTTCAGCCACAGCTGTCATATTCGCTGCAGAACAGCTGATCTGGCGCAACAATCATTCATGTGTGTCTTGTTGACGTGTATTTTGTATTTGTTTACTTCATAAATGTCAAAGTAGAATTGATATTTTGGCGCCATTTGAAAAAATTATAGTACCTGCCGATAGGGTAATGACTTTTGCGCCACCTAGTAATTAATCCGCCTACTGGCAAACCCGCTATTAAAAAAAAACGTTTTATTAAAGCAATCAATGGTTTATGTGATTAGGTTAATGTGGCTGTCGGCAGAAGCCGTTTTTTTTTATTATCACTTTATGGAAAAGAGCAACTTGTCAATGGTCAAAAAATATTTTTGGGTCATGTAACCATCAGTAATTCCACTAACACTAGAAAGGAGCAACCCCTTCAGCGCCGCGGGTGTAATATGAATCAAGGAAATTCATAATCCATATTACATCATACATATGGCGAAGCAATCAATAGAAATAAAAGTTCTATTCTTCGCAAAGTATGTAGATAAAGGTTCTTAACAATTTCTTCAAAGTTGTTTGCCACTCCCGCTCTATAGGGGCGTTTTTATCATTATTTTCTGGAAAAAAAATCCTTTAATAACGCAAAAAAAAGTTATGTAGAAAATATTATTTTTAACAATTCAACCATACTTAGAATTTTTGCACGACCACTTTTTTGGGATTGTAATAGTAATAGGGTACCCAACAGTTCACCCAAGCGGACTTTAGCCTACTCTATGTTTTCTACACGAGTGGCGTCTAAATAACCCAGATAGTTTGCTCGGATTTCACCCATTTGGAAACATTTGTTTGTCAATATAAAAATGTGCAATGTGGCAGCATGTTTACCATAAAGCTCTGATGAGCGGCGAAACTGTAATGCTTAAATAGCGTTAAAGTTGCTTGCAGATGCTGGTTGATATGGTGGGATCACCTCTGATACACTCCATTGCTAACCATTAGCTCGCCTTTTTCTTATGAAAACCACAACAAAGTTCCACCAGCTTTGTTCAATTGCACCGACAAAATTACATTTCAAAACTCGAAATACCAAATATAACATCAATCTATGTCAAAAACAGCCGTTTACAAAACTCAGTGTCATCACTCGAAGTCATAAATAACATCTCATTCTCAGGCACACATGTTTCCTGTTAGTGAACATTTTTTTTAGGGAATTTCCCCGAAACTCGTGCTGTTTCTGCAAAACTGCAAGAAGCGAAAAATATTAACACTGTTCGATTGCATTTGAGTCTCAAATCTACCGCCCCTTCCCAAGGAAGCATCTAAATAATATGTACACTTTTTTGTTCGTTTCTTCTAAGCCACCGATTTGAGGAGAGGTGGGCTAGTACTATACTCGGTTGGATACTTGCTCACAAAACGAACACAGAACCGGTTCTTGCAACCAACCTACTGACAAAAGGAAACACATGGAATGGTGACGCCTGTGGTTGGGTTGGATTTTTCTTTTATTGGAGTTTCAAATAAAAAACAAAAAAACACACACACACTCATAATAAATAGAAATTGTTTGAAAATAGCCACAAAGTCGATGTTGGATCAAAAGTGTAAGTAGGTATGTCGAGTTCGTGTTTTTGTACAACGAAAGCGGAAATGTGTTAATTTTTTTTTATAATTTTGCTTTGTTTTCCCTTTTATCGTATACTTTGCTTAGAAGAATGGCACTGAAGTTGCTCAAAACGAAGTGTGACTAGTGACTTTGTTATCGGCGAATTATGTCACAAAATAATTATGGGAGAAACTCTTACATGTTTAAGCATTTTCGAAGCTGGAGATAAGGACCACTTCGAATGGAGGTTAAGGTCGCAGTAGATAAATCTCGTAGTGGATGTGAAATATAAAATATGGTGCAGGGAAATAACTTCACGGGCAATAACTTCACATGGGCAATAACTTCACTTCGAGTGGGCAATAACTTCACTTTTTTGTGTTTTGCATTGCACTGTTTATGGGATTAGTTGCGAAATCGCAAGTAGATTCCATAAACAGTTCAATACCTATAGGGGGGTATGCGGCCCCCCTGCAACCCCCCTGCTTAGGGTCACTGTTTGATTTGGAGTAGGTGCGAGGTACGGTTCTTGAATTGTCATAAAATGTTAAGAGAATTTATTTCCCACAAAAAAGTGTAGTTATTGCTCACCATGAGTGGGCAATAACTTCACAAAAAAAAGTGAGGTTATTGCCCACTCGAGGTGAAGTTATTGCCCATGTGAAGTTATTGCCCGTGAAGTTATTTCCCTGCACCATAAAATATGTATATGGGAAATGGGTAACACATTGTATAGGTTCTGTTTTTAGCAGTATAGGTTCATTGGAAGAACGATCGAAGCCACCACAAAACAACCAATGGATGTAACCGCTCATAATAGCCCAGATGATGACTAACTATATTGTTCAAACCTAGCGAAGGCTCCCATCGCGTCCTTTGTTTCAATCAACCAGGATATTGCCACTGCAATTTGAATAGGTACATTTTCAATATATTTAGGTTGTTCTATCTGCAAGGTGGTTATACCAATGTGAGTAGAAATGAGGTGCATTCACTCGTTGCTCAAATTCTGTGATAGTTCCATGAGTACTTACGGAACATTGCCGCCTATGTATCTCCTTATATTTATACCAGATTGCCTTCAGATACAGATGTATTAGCGAACACATAGGATCTAAACCCCGGTTTCTTGGATCCTTGGGGAATTGGCTATTCTTTACATCTGATATCGAGTTTCTAGCGCAAGTAATAACATGAACCTACATTACTCTCTTCACTTCCTCGCGTAACCCTATGCCAACATCACGCGGTTTATTCCCTTAGTATACGTCTCTCCTCGTCTCTTCTTTATTGGCGGGTTTACATTTGTCTTTGTTTATACCCTATTCTAAGAGTATATTAATTTTGACGCATAGTTTGTAACATACCTTAATATTGCCCGTAGACCCCTAAAAGTTACTATATTTATGATCAGCATCGATAGTAATGTCGATCTAGCCATGTCCGTCCGTCCGTCCGTCCGTCTGTCGGCAAAAATTAGGCCTTTAAACTGGACCTAGAGAGATGAAATTTTAACCATATACTCTCTAGGGTCCAGAAATAATCGAGTTTAAGAACTTTTGAAATCCGCCCACAGACACGCCCACAAACTCAAAAAACAAAAAACAAATTCATCGAAAAAATCGCATTGTGAGCTAGAAAGCTGAAATTTTTTATAAATGATCTATGATTCCTAAAACTGCTCGGTAGATAAAATTTTTAAAATACGCCCACTGACACGCTCACAATTAAATAAAACAATTTAATTGAAAAGTGGTAGTTTGAGCTAGGGAGCGTTTTTTTTTACAAAAGCATCGTTTTTAGCGTTCCGTAGCCAAATGGCAAAAATCGGAACCCTTATAGATTCGTCATGTCTGTCTGTCTGTCTGTCCGGGAATGTCACAGCCACTTTTTTCCGAAACTATAAGAGCTATACAGTCGAAACTTGGTAAGTAGATGTATTCTGTGAACCGCATTAAGATTTTCACACAAAAATAAAAAAAAAAATTATAAATTTTGGGGGTTCCCCATACTTAGATCTGAAACTCAATTTTTTTTTTCAATAAACCTATACGTGTAAGGTATTTATCAATAGGTCTTCAAAAATGATATTTATGTTTCTAGTTTCATTTTTTTCTAAACTGAATAGTTTGCGCGAGAGACACATGCAAAGTGGTAAAATGTATGATGTACATTACCATGCAAACTTCCACCGAAAATTGGTTTGAACGAGATCTAGTAAGTAGTTTTTTTTAATACGTCATAAATCGTAAACCGCAATTTACCTTTCATTCAATCAACTCAAATATAAAAAAAAAACATTTAATTTCATAAACATAAACCTTATGCGTAAACCGTGAACCATTATTTTCTAATAATAAATCTGTAATAGGTGCCTAAGTAAATAATAATTATAATTCGCGCGGAACCCTTCATGGGCGAGTCCGACTCGCACTTGACCGCTTTTTCCAATAAAATCCTTAAAATGTTATGTAACAAAATATGTAGAGCGTTCTTAACAATTCAACCATTGATCACTCTATCCTTCTCTCTAAACTGAAGAGACATTTTAACTTTTCTACCACTTCGCTTAAACTATTGTGCAATTATCTGCAAAATAGAGTACAGCAAATAAAAACTGAAGTAGATATTTCAGAACCGATTACAACCAATACCGGAATACCCCAGGGCTCAGTACTGGGTCCACTATTATTCTCGTTATTTATTAATGACCTACCCGATGTCATTCGAAATTGCCAAATACATTTGTATGCTGATGATGTGGTACTTTATATTTTTCGTACAATTGGTTTGATGGAGGACTGTATAGCAAGATTAAATAAGGATCTAAATCTTATTCCCACTTGTGCTAATGCAAACGGTATAAAACTTAATCCTGCTAAGTCTGTTGCCATGTTATGCTCTAGAGATGAAAACAACCAAGTAAATTTTCCCCCAATGGAACCATTGATTATGTGAAGGATGTTAAGTACTTGGGATATAGAATAAAGGGTGACCTTAGCTGCTGTGGGGCAATTTCAACCACGATTAGACATGTTTACTATGGACTGCGAACCTTGAGATCTTCCTCGAACTTATTATCAACAAATATGAAAATATACCTCGTTAAGTCATTAATTATGCCGTACTTCATTTTCAACTGTTCAGTATACCCAATTTTGGATTGTGAATGCAAGCGCAAACTAAATGTTGCTCTAAATGATTGTATTCGGTTTATATACTGTATTCTGAGGTATTCCAGTGTATCACATCTACAACATACTCGCTTTGGTATTAAGCTGGATGAGTACTTGAGGTTCAGGTTACTTCTGAAGCTGCATGATGTCATCAACAATAGATGTCCTAATTATCTTAGTGAATTCCTACATTTTGCACGCTCACAAAGGGGTTTGAAATTAATATTACCGCGTCACTCACGTAACATAGCAAAACGCTCATTTTATATGTCTGCGATTCGTTTGTGGAATTTACTTCCTAATGAATTGCAAAGAATTTCTGCACCATCAGGCTTTAAGAGGAAACTATTTTTGCACTTCTCTAATTAAAACTTTTTTTTCTCTTTTTGTATATGATTCTAATATTATAATAATATATTCTTTAATAATTCCATTATTTATTTATTTTTTTATCAGGAAAATTATGTAAATTAAATTCTAGATACTATAAAAGATTCAAATCTTAATGTGTCATTGTAAATAAAATATTTCTCGAAATAAATGAAAATGAAAAAATGAAATGAAACCATTTTTAGACTTTTGTCACGCCCACTTATGGGGGTATAAGGAATAAGAATAGGGTATCCAACAGTTTTTTAGGCCTGCCTTTTTTTGCGTTTGTATTGGAACGTTGATTGACATTGCCTCTTTGACAGGGTTTGACAATTCTCTCCTTTGAATATGACAGTACCAACTGAGCCGGTCGCGCTCCAATTTTTTCTTATATTGATCATTGGCGATAATATAACACGTGTACGGTAAGCCAACTTAAGCTTTCACTAGGCGCGTTTTATTAAGAACTAGTTTCAAGTTCAACAATGGAAATCCCAATAAAACGCTATGTTCACCTTTAGTTCAAATGTCAAATTTGGAATACATATGGAATGCTTAACTACAGGTGGCGTTATTTCTACTCTTTTGTGAAACAGCTAATTTTCAGTGAAGTTAAGTGTGTTTTAAGGTGTTTATTCAGGTGCAGGGAAATAACTTCACGAGCAATAAATTTACATTGGCAATAATTTCACCTCGAGTGGGAAATAACCTCACTTTTTTTGTGAAGTTATTGCCCACTGAAGGTGAGCAATTATCTACTCCACCGTAAATTTTGTGAAGTCATTTCCCATCCATAATTTGAGAATTTGTCTATTAAAACTGAAGAGCAAATGTGAAATGGAGTTATTTACAAAGTTTTCGTATAATTTCATTTATAACAAAATAAAACAATTTATTTTTAGCAATTTATATCGGGGCCTTACGCAATAAGGCCAATTTGGCGTTATTTCACTTTCCATTGGTGCTGTTTTCAACAATTTGTCCTTGCCCCTACTCCAAGTCAAACAGTGACCCCAAGCAGGAGGGTTGCAGGGGACCAGAATGCCTCCCCATATGCATTCCACTGTTTATGTGATTAGTTGCGAAATCGCAAGTAGATTCCATAAACAGGCGATGCCTATGGTGGGGGGCATGCTTGGGGTTACTGTTTGATTTGGCGAGGCACGGTTCTTGAACTATCATAAAATGTTAAGAGAAATTATTTCCCACAAAAAAGGTTCGGACACCTGCTTATGTGTCATTCCATTAACCCTAGAAAGGTAATCTACGTCTGTGAGACGTATGGCGCGCGAAAAAATTGATATATCCTTTTAACTGTAAGCCGCATCGGGTTGGTTGCTTAACTAACTCAGCCGGTGATCAGAGCTGGTGCAGGGAAATAACTTCACGGGCAATAACTTCACATGGGCAATAACTTCACCTCGAGTGGACAATAACTTCACCTTTTTTTTGTGAAGTTATTGCCCACAATAGGTGAGCAATATCTTCTTATGATAAATCAAGAACCGTACCTCGCACCTACTCCAAATCAAACAGTGATCCCAAGCAAGCAGCATGCCCCCCCCCCCCCCCCCCCCCCCCATAGGTATTAAACTGTTTATGGAATCTACTTGCGATTTCGCAACTAATCCCATAAACAGTGCAATGCATATGGAGGGCCATGCTGCCCCTCTGCAACCCCCCTGCTTGCGGTCACTGTGTGATGTGGAGTGGGTGCAAGGGACTTCAGTTATAATAGAAAAATTCTCAAATTATAGGTGGGATTATGAAAATTGATTATTTATTTGTCTATTCACTTATTATATTTATCACTATTTATTATATTTATTTATTTATAAAAATTCTCCCAACTGTGATATAGTTTTTAATTTCCTTATAAAATAACAAAATCTAGTTTCTTCACATGAGGTTTTTTCTATAGTTTTTCCTTCAAATTTATTACTTAATTACTGACCGCATTTAAAAATAAATTGTATCTTTCAGTAGTAAGATATCAAGTATCATATCTCTGTACAAGCTGTGCCAACCAACAAATGTAAATATTTAACTATAAAGCGAAAAAATAAATATCTATCTATCTATCTATAGGTGGGAAATAACTTCACAAAATTTACGGTGAAGTTATTGCTCACCATCAGTGGGCAATAGCTTCACAAAAAAAAGGTGAAGTTATTGTCCACTCGAGGTGAAGTTATTGCCCATGTGAAGTTATTGCCCGTGAAGTTATTTCCCTGCACCATCACAGCTTTCCCGTGACGGTAAGTACTTGCGGTAACAATTTATAGCTAAACCGTACGTCTGGGAAACATGTGTGACGTTTGTCATTCATCCATTTAATTTAATCGTATGTGATTAAAAATGACTAAGACTTATTAGTAGAATTATTTGGCAAATTTGGCAACTACTAGAAATTAAAGTCAATTTTAAGGTTTTAAAAATAAGTTGTGTTTTTTGTTGATTTTAGGTTTTTTGTTTTTAGCTTCTAACTAATATTTATTTTTACTTAATCATTGATTTATCTCTCTTAATATGGACTACATTAATAAATAAATCATTAACATTTCTTAAAAAGCTCATACGTTTCATTAAATAAACTAACAAAGTGCCATACGTCTCTGAGACGTAGGTATAATTATCTTCTACGCATATGTTCACCCGTGTGCGGACCAATTTATATCCACTTTTGGTGTGTTGTTGTTTAAGATGTAATATTTTGCAGAGCTACACTAACCAATAAAGCGCGCCTACTATTAGCAGAGTCACTTTATGAAATAAACTTCTGTTAAATATATAATTAAATATCAATGATGAGGTCTGTATTTCGTTAGTCTGAAGATTATTGTTGTAATATCTGATTGATTTCTTATCGAAATCATAGCCTCGCCCTCAAAGAAGAAGACTTTGTGATTCAAGCACCTAATTAAATTATTTAAAAATGTTTCAAAATAAAATGCATACACTGCTAAGTTAAAAGCATATCTAAAGTCAATACCAATAATATACATTAATTACCTCCTTTGAAATTGCAACAAGGTTGCTCATAGTAGGAACTCCATGTATTCTCATAGGAACAGGACACATTGATGGTGTACACCATCAATGCTATTAATAACAGCCGGAACATATTAAATAAAATAATAATTTTCGAAACAATATCGTAGGTAGGTACACTTTATTTGTTTTTTTTTTATTTATTTACACACTTCTTTTAATTTATTTTATTTTAAACAATTAATTCGTTTGCCTCTTCAACGATTATACACTTCTTTTTTTATTGAATTTCCGGTTACACGTAATTAATTATTATTGCATTTAAAAAAAAAAAAAATTAAACTTGCGAGTATTAAAAAAAACGAGATAATGCAACAACGAACAAACAAAATATAACAAAAAAATGAAAAAAAAACTTTTATCGGGATTTGTTATTAAATCGTTCATTGATTTTGAATGCACTACTTAATTTAAATTTATAGAATTTTCACACGCTTATTTTGTAACTAAAGTGACAACACTGATACAAGTCAACTGAATGGATTTGTGCAAATTGACAAATTAACAGCACACTGGAAGAATTGAGGATTGGTTTTTTGTTGAAATTAAAATTACCTAATCCCTTCAATGAACAGATTAAAATACCAATTTATATAGAATTCGATTTGAAGCAACCGAAAATTCCTTATCATGTATTGCTGTCCATAATGACACAAAATGGATAACAACAATTATACAAAATGTTGAAAGTGGAAAGTGGGACCGAAAATGCGTTCGGCTTATCGCATTTTCCACTTAAAAGTGGACTAGTACCACAAACCCAGCTGCTACAGATACTCCTTCGAATGAATGGAATGCCGAGATGACTAGGGTCGACTGACGTCAGACTACAAGATGCTATTTGATGATTGAAATTAAACATTTTTCCTACGAGAGTTTTACAATTAAGATTTACGAAATACACAGTCACACACCGAACTCAGAGTACACATGTTTGAAGGCATAATTTCTTTGCTAGGTTCGAATTTTTATTAGAACGGATGCCGGTCTGGGCATTTGAGTGTACGAGGAGGAGAACAGTGGCAGAATGTGTATTGATAAGGAGCGGCACAATGGACGCGATGTTGTGTATTAGAAATGAGTATTTTCGTTCCAATGAAATGCTTATCGAAATTCAGTTAATTTTTTTGCATAAAGCGATGGTATAGAGGCGTTTAAACATAAATGAAAGATTGCGTGATGGCCTATGTGGATATGGATGATATTCATACATGAAATGAAATGATTGAAAGTTAAAACATTGGAGAACCTGTTACACTTCGCAAACTGGGCAGAGAAAAATCTGATTGTGGTAAACCCAACCAAATCCATGGCTATCCCCATATCCAATAAAACAAGCTCAAAAATTAAGGTAGTTGAACATGCCAAAAGCTTTGGATATATCATTCATCGTAGCCTATTATGTTAAAACCACGTAAACCGCGATTTGACTATCTGCATCTATGACTATCTGCGTAAACTGCGTTTTGCTCAATTTGAAACTCGGCAAAGAATCGTGCGTACACTCATAATCCACATCACATGTTATGAAATGCTGAAGTTGTCTACGGCCAAACAAATTCTTTATTGCAGCGTAAAGGTACGATTATACTGCCATTTTTTCAAGTCATTTAAATGACGCTGTGACGTCAGGAAAAAATGTCGCATTAGATAACTTTTTCTATCTTACTTTGAACTTGAGAATAAATAATTATTTAAAAAAAAACAAAACATTCAACCTACGATTCGTCATTGGTAATTTGCGAAAAAAATGGCGATCACACGAAATGACTATCATCGTCATTTTTGTAACAAAATCAAATGACGGACACTGAGAGTCATTTAGAATTTTCCGTTGGGATGCCATTAAATGACGAGCGAAAAAATTACGATCACATGGTAATGACTTGGCTCATCAAAATGACAAATGTCACCTTTCCTATTATTTCAATTTCGTAATGACCAATGAGAAAAATATAGCTACTGTCATTTAGTGTTTTTCTCTCATCTAAATAAAAAAAAGTCAAAAACAACTTTTGCGATGATGATGGAAATTTCGGATACGGCGTATTTGGCAGCGTGTGTGCTGGAAAGCAGTGAAGACGATCTTGATTATGAGCCAACGCGACGAAAGCGGAGTATTGGCAATAGAGGTGGTTGAGCCGTCGCGAGAAGAGTGGCTTTTGTGCTGGATTACTGCTCGAATTGCGCGAAGAAGAACCTGAACTATATCACAATGTCCTTTGTATGTCAGTCAATCAATTCGATTATTTGTTGAGGTTGGTGAAGCCACACATCGAAAAATAGAACACAAATATACGAGAGAGCGTTTCAGCGGAAGATGCGACCAATTATTTATGTTTTATTTTGTCGATAGATTCCGAAAAACGAAGCCGAATGGGAAGCTGTAGCGAAGCGGTTCACCAAGACATTGACCTTGACCGGACTTTGTCTTGTGCAGTTTCGGCTATTCAACTTTTTTTTTCTTTTTTTTTAATTTGCTTACGCTAAAGGGATTTTTGTCTGTTGTTACAGTACCCTTATAATGCTAAGAACACAGTGTAAGCTACTTGGTATAAGAAAGAATAGAGAGATAAGTAAGAAGTGTTTGGGTGCAGTTGTAGGGTTTTTCTCCACGGGTGGTGTCTTAGGGAGATTACGATTTCATGTATTCGGTATAAAGTAATGGACTTGACTTGGCCGGGATTCGAACGCACGACCTTCCATTCCGTAAGCGAATACACTACTACTGCACCATTGCCACCCGCAATAATATCTATGATATCTTCTTTCTGGCTCCATGTAAATCAACTGCCTCGATGGCCAGCTCAAGTACAACAATTGCCCAAGAATCGGTTTTGACATGTTGAAGTTTGTATTCTGAAACTGAGCTATCCCAAAGCGCCCGTTGCTTTTGCACCGCCACAATTAAACGCGATTCTTCTTCGCTCCACGAATAGCCTATTTTCCTATCCCTATTTACTCCTGTTTTCTGCGTTTTGCCTAATTTGCTCGACTTTGTCGACCATATTGTCGGAACTTGACGGCAACGGTTCGTATACCATTTCACTCATAGTAATTTGTACCGAAATAGCAGCCAGATACATGCAACACGTCCTTTCCCAACGACAAAAACACTAAATGAAAGCACAGATTTCATATTAAATGCCGCGTCATTTGTCATTTGCGTAGAAAAATAGCATAGCAAGAATTTCGTGCCTTGTCATTTTTTGGAGGCTGCCATTTAAAGTTTAGTCATTTGTCCTAGGCGTCATTAAAGAGCGATCACACGGCCATTTTTTCCCGTCATTTTAATGGCACTAAATTCATGTCATTTTCTCCGCCATTTTCATAGTCATTTAATTGACGCCTGAAATGTTATCCCAAAAATGGCGATCACACATTCATTTAAATGACTCAAAAAGGCGAGACCAACGTCCTGTCAATGAAGAACAGATTTCATCATTCAGTATAGGTAGAAGAGGTTAAAGTAAGCTTAAAAACAATAAAGGCGCCGGCTCTGATGGCCTACCAGCCGAGCTTTTCAAATACGGTGCCGATGTTTTGGTAGGATGCATGTACAAAATCATCAAAGCATTCCCGATGACTAGACTATCAGCTGCATGTGCCCCTTCTACAAGATAGGCGATCCTATGTCTTTCAAGAACTATCGAGGCAAATCGCTGCTAAATGTCGCATGTAAGATTCTATTCAACGTACTGTGTGAACGTCTGAAGTCGTTCTGCAACACACTAATCGGCATGTAGCAATGGCCCGGTAAATCGACAATAGCTCAAATCTTCACACCAATGCTAATCCTGGAAAAGACCAATGAATTTCAAGTCGAGGCCCACCATATTCTCATCGACTTTAAAGTCGTATATGGTAGCATTTTATGCCAGGAGGCCAAATTCGGCATCCCGGCGAATCTGATCTTAAAGCTGCTCCCCCGATTTATTCCAAACTTGCACCGGATTTCGGGAAGGCGATGTGCTATCATGTGACTTCTTCAATCTTGTTCTGAAGAAAATAGTGCGCAGGGCAGGTGTCAAATGGAAGGCACTATCTTCAATACATCCGTATTGGAGTATGCGGACGATATCGACATCATCGGCTGCTCCCAGTACGGGGTGGTAGAGGCTTTTACGGTGATTGCAGAACAGGGGAAATTGGTTGGTCTTGAAGTAAATGAGGACAAAACTACGTACATGCTATCAACAAAAAAACAGTAATAACTTCGAGGTAGTAAAGAAGTTAATCTACCTTGGAGTAAACATCAGCTCCAACAATGACACCTTAGTGGATATCCGACGGAGCATTACATTAGGAAACCGCAGCTACTTCGGTTTTATAAAACAAATGGATTTGAAACTCCTCATTTGAAGTACAAAATGCATGCTCATCGAACCTTAATTCTGCCAGTCCTGCTTAATGATGTGATTGTTGGACGACAAGTAGGAAAGGGGAGCTATTATTGAATCCTTTTGAAAGAAGAATACATCGCTGAATATTTGGTCCTGTGTGCGAGAAGGGTGAATCTAGGAGAAGATACAACCATGTACTCCAAGAGCTGTACAGAGATGTGGATGTAGCCCCAAAAAGCTAAATCACGTCGACTACATTCGCTCGGTCATATTGAGCGAATGGACAATAATGCTCAGCCAAGCTCGCAGGTTCAAGAAGGCCAGGAAGACCGAACATCTGATAAAGGACTAAGCCATCACGGATGACAGTGCGCTTGATCTTTACAACTGGAGGCAGCGTTCCGGAAATCGGAGAGAATGGAGACTGCAGTGTCTCATGCAGACTGGAATTCGCGGGTAGTTGGTCGTTGATATGAATCGCTACTAACCTAGATTCGCGACATCGTTTCATTTGTAGCTAATTTATTAATAATACTCAGTCATTCCTGATCCCAATGAACCCATTGATATGTTTGGCAGCGTTTTTTCAGTCCAATTCTTTCTAATAGGTGTTAAACTACTTAGATACCTACCTAATTATAACAAGAAGATCGCAGACAATTGCAACAAAGGCGAATTTTCAAAAACACACATTAAGCTATGCGTCCCTTTGCCAATTATGTAGGTAGTTCCCAGAAAATAAACTCATACTTTACAATAAAGGTTCAATCACGTTGAAATCGAACACCCCGAAAAAACGCATACATTTTATTGTAAATACGCCTGGCAACATTGCGTCACACACATGACAAAAGAACAACAAATATGCTGCATGGGCATGGACAAGTGCAACAATTAATTTCACACAAAAAACTACACGAGTCCAAGTCTAGCACCATTTCATCTTGCAATGTTCAATATTACAGTTAATTCCCTGAATAAGCACAAAATACTAAGCCACTCGCATAAACAACAAAAAAACAACAGAAAAAACTGAAGGAAACTAAAAAAAGCCGCATTGTTTCCTAAAATAAATTCCGTGTTATGTACTATTGAGCTCCGCATATTGTCGGACATTTTACAAAGGAAAATAATCGTGAAATTGCAGCCAAAACTCTTTGACACTCCCACACTAGGGAGGCAGATTTAATGGAAAACTCGGAACAATAATATATTGACAGAAGCACAGAAGGTATGAAAATGTTTCGCACCATTCGTATAAACAATAAACAATTTTAATACACAATATCACACAAATAAGGCAAGGCGACAACACGATTCCCGAAAACTATCCACAAAAGACGTCGATCGATGGCAACATCGCGAAGATCACTGACTCCCATCTCACTCTGGCACGTTTTGTTGATATTCACCGCGAAATATTCCAGTCAGTTGGAGTTGTTGTGTTGCGTTGCCGATGTCGTCTCAAATGTGTGTGTGCCTCTGTGAACTGTGAGTTGAATTGAAGCGGATAACTCAAAAAAGTGCGTAAGTAAGCGAGAGAGAATGAACTCAGTGGAACGCAACCGGTTTAACTGTTCAGCGGGGGTGGAAACTGGAATGATTTGTTGATCATCAAAATAAAAGTGGATTTTATTTTAATATTTGGGGATTGGTAATTTTCTTCTGCGATACCTGGTGGCGAACATAATCAACAAATAGAGTATGTTTTGAGCTGTCAATCTACAGAGTAAATTCATCTGCGATATCTGATGGGGAACACACTGCAACAAATACAGAACGTACAAATAATGAACTTCCAATCCTCATTCCTAAATTGTATTTATGCTTTCATTGAACACCGAAAATATTTTACGAATAGTAAGTAAGTAAATAAGGTTCGTGTGTGTTTTTAAATATTTATTTGACATCAATATAAGTTAGATTTTAAGAACACAATTTGTAAGATAGAATGAAGCTCAATAAATGGGGGGTTTGCCCACAGAAAAATGCATGCTACTCGTATGTTGTGAGGAGTTTAAGTGTATTTATGTTAATTACCCATCTTTACTTAATAAGGAAGTATTGGAACAGTTTGGTATGTTATTGCCAGTTTCAAACAAAAATTCAAATTAAATGAGTCGTTAAATAAATTAGAATTGTTGCGAGTGACTTCATAAGCTGGTTAAAAATAATTACCTTTTTTCTGGGTTTTTATGCTATATTCT
This sequence comes from Portevinia maculata, assembly GCA_949715645.1. Lineage (NCBI taxonomy): Eukaryota > Metazoa > Arthropoda > Insecta > Diptera > Syrphidae > Portevinia > Portevinia maculata. Next base: position 279,550,280 of record OX454526.1, on the reverse strand, counting down.
AAGGGTACATATATTAATTTTAACTCATAGTTTGTATCTAACATACCTAATATTGCCGTGGAGTCCGACCGAAGATTCGGCTTAAATGTCCATCTTCTGCAAATCATTCGGCTTTGAAGAAAAAAGGCCGAAGAATTTACCTTACTACCATTTTTCCAAAAGATAAAATTATTACAAACACACCTTGTTTTGAAGTAAATTTATAGCAAGTCATTTCATGTTTGTTTCGTTTCCATACTAGGTAGAAGTAAATTTGCAAGCTGATATATTTCTTTTTATTTTTGACTGAAACAGTTTGCATTTGCAGTTTTCGTAGGCAGTTAGTTAAACGTATAGATTTTTATAAGATTCCGGCTAAATTCACCTTTGGGGGGACTCTACTGTAGACCCCTAAAAGTTACTATAGGCGTATTTTATTGGCAAGTGTATAACATCTCAGCAAAATTGTACACCTCACAACAAACCACAAGTGGGGATAAATAGGTCAGAACAGGAGTGAGGATAAAGTCTTGGAATGCCTGGAATGAAATGACACCTAGGGGGTGTCCGAACCTCAGCTAAGATGTTTAATGCATAAGCTAAGCTGCGTGAATTAAAGAAATTAACTACCCCGCAACGAATCATATACATTCGCTCACAGTGGACAAATAGTAGAAAGGAAAATTTAGTTTTAAAGTAAAAATCAGGTTAATTGTACGGGAATAATAAGTTCGAGACTTGCTTTCGTGAATATACATACGTCTAAAAACATATTTCAATTCCACCGAAAATCAGATGTTTCACAAAAGAGTAGAAACAACGCCACCTAAAGTTGAGCATTGTGTATGATTTATGTATTCCAAACTTGACAATTAAACTATATGTAGGTGGATATAAAAGTGAACAATGCATTTTATTTGTACTTCCATTGCTGAGCTTAAGATACATACATACAAACATATAAGGCCTTAACGGCCCATACAGGGCCTGAACCTAGCTTCTCCAACCACTTTCATTCGAAGTGGAGGGGACCTACAGTTTTACGCCGAATCCGAACGGCAAATTTTAGAAGCTTTCTCATGACAATTTGATACTCTTGGATGTCAGACGTTCGCAAGAGAGCTTAAGATAAGTCCAAACTCAAATACGCCTTATAATCATGATCACCATCAATAGCGATTTGGATCTAGCCATGTTCGTCCGTTCATCCGTCGACAGAAATTCGGCCCTAAAACTCGAGCTGAAAAATGAAATTCGGAACATATACCTACTGATCAACTGACACGACCGCAAAACTCATACAAAAATAACAAATTTATCGAAAGAATCTAAATTTTCAATTTCAATTTATTTTAAGGACAATGTAGCACGATTAATATCGTATGTACCTAGTACAGTAAAAAAAATTAATATAATATTTGTACGTATAAAAAGAGGTATCATCATTCTAGGTAAAGAGCTAGAACATAATATCTTCTCTAGGGGCTCGAATTGCTCATGTGAAAAGATTTTTAAAATCCGCCCAGTTATATTTAAAAAAGAGGTTTAATTGAAGAAATCATTGATAATGAAAGTCGTTTTCTTCACTTTTAGAAGCTTTTATTCTACATAAACTTTATTTTTTCGATAAAGTCTTTTAACAACCGTATTGCCACGCCCACTTTATTGCCGATAGGAATATGGGATTGAAAAGTTCGCACAAGTGGACTGTAGCCATTAACTATGTTTATTATTTAGGACTGTGACGGAATGAATTCTGATTTCGTTAGGCGATTTAGCAAAGTCTGGGCCTAAATAACCGCAGGAGTGAACAAGTGAGTGACTTCCATACGTTATCGAATAATCAAAAAAAAGTTTGCGAAGTATCACGTATCGGATACAATTTTCAATTGTAGGTACAATGCTATTTATCTTCTTATATTCCTGTTTGTTTTAAATTGTGAAATTAGTTTAGTGTTTAAAAAGGGTATTTCATTAAGGACTTGACAACTTCTTTTAAAAAAAAAATGCAAACTACTTGAGATGAGATATCTCAAAAAATATATTAGCTTGAATTACTATCAAAAGATTTATGAATGGCATTCGACATCGACTTCGTTCATATGTTCACCACGGGAACGTATGCAGCGGTCCATACGTTAAACCCATCGCACATTTCGACCGATCCGCATACGGCCGCTATTTCTCGTTCAATATTGGATTTAAGATTCTCTAACGTCGCGGGCTTGTTGGCATAGACCAATTTAATGTAGCCCCATAAAAAAAATAGAGGCATCGAATTATACGATCTCGGCGGCCAATAGACAGGTCCGTTTCTCGAGATAACACGTTCGCCGAACTGAGACATCAATAACTCGATTGTTGCACTCGTTGTGCGGCTTGTCGCACCGTCTTGTTGGAACCACATATCACTGATGTCCAACTCATTTAATTGCTCAAAGAAATAACGTTCCAATATGTCTCTGTAGCGAATACCATAACGTGACGGTCATTTTCATCGACGAAAAAACGGCCAAATGACGCCACCGGCATGAAAACCGCACCAAGCAGCGACTTTTTGTGGATGAAGTGCTGTTTCATGAAGCACATGAGGGTTCTCACCTGTCCAGTAACGCATATTTTGCTTATTGACGAAGACGTTTAAAAAAATGCGCTTCATCGCTTTTCTTTCATCATTACCAGAGCCCAATTCGAGAACGTACATCGCTTCATATGATCAAGTGACTTTAGTTCAGAGCTGGAGTCAGCTTGATCGTGTAAGGGTGTAGGCCAAGATCCTTACGCAAAATTCGCCATAATTGTGGCCCAATTCTTGAGATCGCCGTGAAATTGACTGATTTGGCTAGTTTGCGACGGACGCCTCCACACTTTGGGCAAAACGTAGTCTCATTGTCACGGCAAAATCAAGCAACGAATATTCTGACTCAAATGTTTGCCTAGACTATGAATTGCTTGTTATGAATTGGCGTTAACGCTCTTAACGGAATTTCGGTAGTAAATTTTTTTTATTTGTAAACGTTGTTCCTTCGGGTACTTCACCATGATGAAAATGTTGATTTTACGGAATATTGTGACATTGACAGCTGGGTAATCGGCTGAAAGTTTGAAGTTGTCAAGTCGCTCATGAAAGACCCTTTATATTGATTTCATTTATTATTGGACCTTAAGCAAAACATTTTGTGAGTTCTTTCCACAGTCAAGCTCCGGTTTCCTTTTAATGATCGGAATTTGGCAAAACATTATTGTTTTATTAAAATCTAACGTAAGGACACATATTTTCTATTGCTACCTTAAAGACAATATGTAATTTCTATTTTGTTATTACGATTGGTTCACTCCTATCGAGTGGAAAAATACACGATCACTGAAAAAGAAATGCCTAACATTCGAATTCGATACTCGAAATCATACCGATGTCCTAAGCCATAAAGCGAATAATTCATTAACGAATATTGCTCCCTAGCTCCTGCGATAGGTTATCTGCTCGTTGTTTCCAAATTTCAAACGAGTATTAAACGTGCGCCGTTTCTCTTTGTTTTCAGCGGATTTATATGTAAAGCGCAAAAACAAACGCGGAATAAAGCATGAGATCTTACTTCAAATGACAAAATACATACTATGGAAACTGAAACAAAAATATGAGTTTGGACGTCTCTACTTTGACAAAAATAATAAAAACCAATATATATTTGTTTAATTCTTTTCGCAGTTCATTTTAATCTCCAGGTCAACCGTGTCCTATCTACGAATCCCTGTTCTCATTGTCATTAATTTATCGCGTTACTTGCATACAAATTTGCGGTGTTTATGTGGCTAAAGAATTTCTAGCTTATAAGCATTCATTTCGCACAATACCCACCACATTTTATTTTTCTAATTAAATTTAAATATGATTGTGACCTGATGACAATAATAAGAAAATTGTTAAAACAAACAGGCAAACTAATGCAATACGAAAAAATCCACTCAAATGACAAGAGAGGAACAAAAATGTAAAGCTTTGTCTGTTTTTTATTGCTTCCACTGCGATCGTAAACAAAAAATACTGTTTTTTTGTTTTGTTTCCTCTTGACATGGAACTTCTATTCAATAGATGGAAGCATAGCATTGCCAGATAAGAAAATATATTCCCGCTTCACAAAAACATAAATCCTTTCAATATTGAGCCACAATCGTATAGATACAATGCCTTCTGCCCATTCCATCAGATGGAAAAATATTTATATAGGTGCATATCTTTGCTCTAGACAAACACTCGTCCTTGCCGTCGTTTTCGTCGTTCCAGAAATTTAACAAGAAACCTCATTAACTAGCTCCAGCGGTTGCAAGTGTTAGATACTGTGTACCATAAAGCCCAAACCTAAAAGCTAAAAGGAATACCCTCTAGTTATTAATTCCATTACAACAGACGATGACGAAAATTACGTCGTCTATCATAAATTGTAAAAGTTTTTCAATTTATCCCCCTAAAAAAAAAACACAACCCCCACTGGCTCACAAGCGACCCTTGCTTTGGGGCTTAAATCCCTTTGAAATATAGTGCAATCAAACAAGCGCCGTAGTCGACTACATAAAACCTGATTTCGCTGATGTTAAATCCGGGTGCAGCTGCTACCCTACGTTACGTCGCTGGAAAAAAAAAACAGAAACAGAAAGCAGTCGCTCCCAAGGACGGAACACAATTCCGATCGTCACCTTAACATTCATTAGTTTACCAGGCGAGCACAAAAGTTTACACATTCCAGACATCCACGGTGATGGGGAAATATGAATGAAATGGCCCCTGCTCTCTGATGCGGTGCTTTGGTTCCGCAGCTTTTTGTCTAAACGGCGGCGGCAGCACGCTATTCCCCATGCAAATGTTTTATGAAACCATTCGCGGATTCTGTAATAACAAAGGACAATTGTAGAGCAGACGACCAGCCAACTAGTGGTAAGGCGAGAAGAAAGCTAGACACACCCGTTTCGCTCATTCCACATACAACAGTAGCAAGGATTATTTGTTTCAATTGCATGCACAAAAAAACATTCCCTAGATGATGCTGAGAGCTAACAGATAGATACATACGGGAACTTTCAATGAGCAAAAAAAAGAAATTATCGCTTCAAATAGTTCGCTGATTAGTTTTCATAGAATCGTTGTTGCTGGTATAACACAAGGACGAAATGCTGACAGTGTTGGCGCTTTTTAATTACTTCCCGAAGATAATTGAAGCGATTCAAAGGATAGGTTTGACATTGAATCAACTATGACGAGTCTGGCGTATTCCGCAACCACAAGGACAATTTTTAATGAGCAACGCAGATATAGCTTTTTATGGCAGGCATTTTATTACTGTTACCGTTACTTCAAAGGAGTGGGGTGGGTCGCTTCTACTGTGGTGTAGTGGAAATTTTGTCGGTTTGTAGAATGAAAGTTTGCGGTTACATTTGAGTAAATTCCAACCTCCTTCGGAAAATTGAGTATTGGTAGAGGGAAGTCCTCGTGTGTACAGTGAGATGATCCGCATTGATTCCTTTACTGGTGAATAAGTTAAGTTTAAAGGTTATAATATGTAGAACAGCCACATTCCACCAATGAACCTTATATGATACATGGCACTGTGAACGTATTAATACGGCTGAAGAGCAGCATGGAATACGACTCTGCTGGGACTTAGCCTGCAGCAGCCCCTATATTAATGATTTTTAAGTCCTTAATAACAAACCAATACGAATCGATCAAACGTATGCTATTCTAGGTTCATTTCAAAAGATGAAGATCTGCCTCAGCAGTTATGCATGCAGTATCATATTTCATATGAGCCTAGCGACAAATTTAACATCTTGAAACTGTCCGCAAGTGTGCATGCAAATCCGTGGGCTGATACGACTTGAGAACACCGGTGTGCGAAGATCAAACAATTATCAACAACGGGAGCATGCACGTGTCGAAATAGTAAAATTATAGGCGTGTCGAAGTAGTGAAAATATAGGCGTGTCGAAAAAAGTAAAAATATAGGCAGGCAGGCAATGATTGGACTCAGTAATGAAGTGATCCAAAACCGAGAGAGATCCAAAAAACAATATTAAGGTCGAACCGGCGAACCACACAGACGGAGTTGTTTGTCAGGCTAATAATATTGTGTTATTAATATGTTTAATCTAAGTGAATGTTTGCATGTAAGTTGTGTTCGCAAAAATTCGTTCATAATAACTGTAAGATGGTTAGGTTAGGTTAGGTTTAGGTGGCTGTCGGCAGAAGCCGACACACTTAAACCAGTTTAGGTCCATTGTGATACCACGTATGTATTATCTACCTCAACTCTGTAGATGGGACTGACCAACGACACGCGGTTGGTCCCCAATCTACGTACTTACCGCGCCCAACGTCGTTTAATTACGGTGATGTGACGAGAACCGATTAACTCGACGTGGTATGGTCGTTGGTTAACTGTAAGATACTTTAGAGCATTTTTTAAGAAATTTTATAGTTGAATGTAGTTCGGGCTATTGAGAACGGTCAGCAATTGATAGCTTAGTTCATCGCTTCCAAGAAATATTCTTCTGTAAGGTTTGAAAATTGGACAGGTCCCGAAAAAGTGATAGGTGTTTTCGGGCATCAAGGTTGCAGAGTAGAGTAGATTAGAGTAGAGTTTTTCTTAACGTCTGGTCAGTAGTTCGAGATGGTGATTCGCGCCATACAGACCTATTCATATTAAAATTTAACTCAATATTGACGTTATTATAGATACATATCCATCCACTTCTTCGCCCAATATGTTTGACGGCGAAGTACATGCCGATTTGCCGCTAGCGAAATAATTTTACGTAGGTTTAAGAAATGAAGTTTGAGTGCTGTTAAAAATTGTTTTAGATGCCCGGCCTCTTTGTGCATTGTTTAATTGGGCATTTTATTCGACAGAAGGAACATCTATATATATAAAAATCAATCCATATTTGTGTTTGTTGCCGGTGTTTGGCCAAACGCGTTAACCGATTCCAATAAATGTTAAAATAAATGAAAGGTGACGTCTGTACGAAGGTTTTTATGTATGTCCGATGTCTGTATGTATCTGCATCGGTATGTGAATTATGGGCATTTGAGTCAGTACAAATGTATATGTGCAGATGAAAATACAGATACAGACTCCGCATATATAAAAAACCATCGTACAGATATGAAAGAGGAAGACCACACGAACGTTTCAAGTCTATTGTGGTGTTTGTGCACACTTTCATTCTTGAGATATCGTGTGTTCAATGTTTTATTCGAATAACTCTTATTGAATATTTTTCATTTGTTTGTGAATATCGGACATTGAAAAGTTGCTTTTCCCACACTGATAACAATCGGTGTGAAAGTGAATGAAAAGTGATTCTTTCAAAGTTTTTTACTTTCGCTTTGTTGTTTGATTCGCACAAGTAAGCTGACATAGGCGCCTGCCAGACAACAAGCAGCTACCCTAAGCGGAACAACGAAGTTGCGTGAGCGGCCTAAGCCATGCGGAGAAAAACGTGCCTGAGAGTGTTTCCGTGAAGTTTGGTCAAAATCGGTCTTCTTTTTTAGGCGCAGCAACATACGCCGGATACCCGCTATAGACAATAATAAGGAAGTCTACTCGAATATATTGGTCAATAGAATTCTCGGGCATGGGCAAAGCCGGGCGGGTGCAGCTAGTTTTTTTTATATAAAAACAAATCTCTGAAGAACAATATTCAGCTTGACCATACTCTGCCCCATACTTGAGAACAATAATTGTGCGTAATTGACCTTGATGCAGCTGCATGAATTTGAAATTGTGTGGAATGGCTGATTTCGTTGATGAAGATGAATTTGCACCACGTTGCATTTATGGCATTTTTTAGACCTTGCAAGTATGTTAGAGGGATGCTCCTTCCCTGTTGTATGTTAGGATATGTTGTAATATAATTTTTGGTCATGAGTGTTCCATCACCTTTTTATCATTTGTGTACAGCCATATAATTATAAATTAAGAGTTGCAACTGTCATCATTGGTAATGTCATATTTTTCTTATATACATAAAAATCAATCTCTTGTTAATCATCAAACCTGCAGGACGTGTTTTATTTGGTTGGGTATATTTGCAATCCACTTGCTCTGAACTAATCAAATAGGTTTTGCAACAGGAAAAAACATAACTATTTGTATTTGTTTATTACGTTTATTAAAGCTACATAAAAAATCCGTTTTTCGTTAGCAGCTCTACAGCGTCCGATGCAAAAAGTTACAATTTTATATTTAAGTGAGTTGACAACCAAATTTCACTTGCTGCAATAGTTGTTAAATTGGTAATTAACTGGAGCATGTTAGAACTGTCAGGCAGTAGTATATAGTAAATCATCTGCATACATTATGACATAGATTCTGAGTCCGTCTATAATAACTCAGCTTGCGGTGAAGATCAGATTGTAGATCATTTAAAAACAAAACAAATAAAAGCGAATTTAAAACGCAACCTTGTTTAACGCCCATGTGAATCGGAAAATGGCAGTTCAACATTTACCAATTATAGGGATGCAATAAATTCTCTTAATCCTGATCATAGCTTCGCCGTTAAGGAGCAAGAAGAAGTAGATGAATCAACACACTTATCAGATGGTTACTGGGCACAACGGCGATTTCTTATATATACATTTTTAACGAACTTCAAATTGAATTTAAGTATTCTTTCAAATTTAAATCAGCAATTCGAAAAATTGTGTAAATTTAACATATAAAAAAACAAGTCTATTTTCTTCCCAAGGGAACTCTCCATCTTAGCCTCTGTATTCACGTTCATCAATTTTATGAAATTTCGTTGAACAGAATTTATTTCGTATTGAATTCGCAAACTTTCAAACAGTCTGCATGCTTTAGAATATGTAGGATTGTAGGTACATGAAAATCCATTTAGCTTAGGGCAAATTCCGAATTTAAGTGCTCCATTACTCGTACATCTAAAACGGTATGAGTTTCTACTTCATACCAACACTTCGCTTAGTTAACCTTACTAATTGCATGAAACTGAATTGAAAGCAACAAATGGATCTCAAATTCGCACAGACATACCATTATATGAAAGCCTTAATGATTGAAAAAGAACAACAGAAACCAAGAGTAGGTAATATGCAAATGTAATCCCCCGAGGTCACTATTGTTAATTACAACTTTTCTTTAAAAAGGTTCCATTCTCTACCTGCGATCTCGGTTCGAATAAATAAATAGACACGGCCGGCAGTAAGATAAAAGCGAGACCAAACAAATTCTTTGAGACTCGAATAAATGTAGAAATAACTATGCAAATCAACAAAATTAGGGGAAATTTATTGCATGGCTCATTTTGGTTTTCTATAATTTTTTTTATTTTAATTTATTTTCATTTGGCCTGGATAATATATTGGTTCTGATAGAGACACCGCCCTTAAGATGTATCTAATCAGTTTTGAAGCTTGAGTGACTAATTAAGTAATTTTGACTGGTGTTGGACATAAATCACCAAAATACACTTAGTAAGAAATAATAAAGCTGTTTAAATTAATAAAGTGACATTTTTAAGCTGGAAAGCCGGAGAAAGGCAAGAAATGAATGATCAAGACAAAATACCCTTCGAGTTCTGGAATAAGATACGAAACAACAAGTTCAAATGGTGCATGACGGTTATGTCCAAGCTAATGAGACGCAATCCAATTCCTAATCAGTGATGGCACATTTATCTCCATCCTTTGCACAATGGAAAGGGTGAAACGCGAAACATTAATAATTGCGTTTATATCAGGCTGATGAAACAATGCACGAAGATCATATCGCGGGTAATAGACGGCGAGCTTATTCCAGGTAAATCAGCCGCAGATGCAATCCAAATTATGAGAACCATGGTAAACATCATTATTTCCATTAATGATTTGCATGATATCATTTTGGATGTTTTCGAAAAAAGCCTTTGTTAGACAAGCTAGAAATCTGTTATGACGAACAACAGAAACAGATTTTTGTATGTTAAGTGGCAGTGTTCTGTTGGAAGTGACGTCTCTTCTGTCACATACTAGATTCTGTTTATGTTTCCTTTTTTGTGATTCCAGAAGCCTTCATAATGAACTCTATGAGGGACAAAATCTAGAGTAAGGGACCAAAAAAGACCAGGGAAGTGTCCTCGAGCAAAAACGTTTTTATTGGATTTGGATGTGTTCGTGGTAGATCCGCAGATGATCCTGCGCCAGCACTTCCCACTTCCCTGTTGCTCTATTGGTCCGCCTGTGGGTTTCGACGGTTTGACATCAAACAGAAGTATCGGCAGGCAAGTATGGAAAGCAGTCCGCTTGGGCGAAGAAGAGGCTTTGGTATCATATGAAATGGTATTCCTTTTTACAAACGTGCTCATCCAACTGGCAGTTAATATGAAGTGGGATGTCATAGAGAACAGCACAGATCTCGGCCAAAACTATTATTTTGAATTGTTGAGTTGTGCCTCAAAGAAACAAATATCTACAGTGCAAGGATAAGTTTATAGAAAGCTTGACGGTTTACCAAGGGGCAATCCACATTCTCCAACCGTAGCCGATCTAGTTTTAGACCATCTGCTGGTTGCGTGTCTCAAAGTGACTACAAAACCAAGATTTATTATGAGGTTTGTATGTAGCTGTTCTCTTTGCGTAGTTGAATATCAAAATGTCGACACTTTGCTGCAATACCCTAATGCGTTCAATCCGAAGATCCAGTTCACAGTCGACAAAGAAAAAACAGGTCATTAGCGTTTTTGGACGTCAAAGTGCGGGTGGTAACGGTGCAGTAGTAGTGTATTCGCTTACTGATTGCAAGACCGTGCGTTCAAATTCCGGCCAAGTCCATTACTTTAAATCGAATACATGAAAAAAACTTGATCTCCCTAAGCAACTTAGATACCACCCGTGGAGAAAAACCCTACAACTGCCCCAAAACATTACTTTCCTAATTCTCGATTCTTTCTAATAGTAAGTAGCACCTGAAAACATGCAATGAAAAACGCCATTGTAGGTGTTGCTTTCTGTTAAAACACAAATGTTTGCGCTGTGCTCATAGCAGAATAAGGGTACAGTAACCTTTACAAAAAAAATCGTTTAGCGTAATCAAATTATAAAAAAAACACCATCTCTGATTTAACTGCAAGTATACTACGTTGGTACAACACAACAATTCCTCATAAAACGGCTTCTAAACCGCATATCAGATATAAAGTCAGGCAACCCAAATAAAACAGCGCAAGCCAGCGGTATTGAAACAAACCATAAACCTGAATTGAACATAAACAGAAAGTAGCGCACATAGAACATTTCTATAGTCTACTGCTCACTCAACTCCGCGAAAATATAGATGAGAACAGGAAAAGGCTGCAAGACGTCGAAGTGCTAAGCTAATTCAGCACATTTATTTCTTTTTTGACTTTATCTAAAGGTCAAAGTCTTCTTTTTCTAAATGTCACAGTAAAATACGATATATATATATTTAAATTTTATTTGTAAGTAAAAATTATATATATTATATATCCTATTACTATCTTCAACAAGTATCACAAAGGGTCTACATAGACCTAAGTGTGACGGGAGCAGGACTCTCTTGCCCCGTCAACCCAGCAACCTATCTTCAACAAACTGAGAGTCGCACTAAACTTACTATGAGAGAATTGTAAAGAAGGATATTGTGTTCATATTTTGTTAAGCAAAACTGTTTTCTACGTTTTTTTAAGAACTTTATAGAAAAAACAATATTTTGTTAAGAAACATCTCTTTAACGTGAAGGAATTGTTAAAAACAACTTTGTCTACATACTTGGCGCAAATTAGGACTTTTATCTCAAATGGTTTCTTTAATCTAAAACGGATTTTTCTAAATAGTGAGCATTTCAGTCCCGTAGAAAGTATCTATTTCTGCCTTAATGTCGGTAACGCTATGATCAGGATTGATTTGATCATAACCCTCCCACTTAACTGCATCCCCACTGGTCCGCCTGTGAGGTTCGGCGGTTCGTCCTCAGAAAATAACGCCAGGCCTCCCATTTTTGAATCACTTCATCGCTGGGGACAATTATCAGTTGCTTATCGTCTCTCGTCGCGAGCGCACGCGCTTAATTTTTTGTCGTTACCATCAACAGTTGTCGCCACAAGACCATACGGTTCGCGAAATTTAAAAAAAAAAAAAAAACGAAATCGCGTCATGTCGGTGTCAGTGCAAAAAAAGCCACAGCGTTGGATATTCCATCGTGGGTAATTGGGAAAAGCTAAACGGTTTCCTTAAGAGTTTAAACTGGTCGCTGTGTGTTAAGGAATATAGGCTATGAGGCGAGCCAACGGACCAAACGAATGTATTTTAAATTATGGACCACATGTGTTAGTTCAGCGATTGACACATTTGGGTTTGTTGGCGCTTCAGTTGCAGCAGTATGTGCCACTGTCCCCAAAAAAGGCGAATCCTGATCTCCCTCCTCCTAGTGACTAATTGCAATAACGTCCCTTCTCTCAAAGTTCATGGAAATGCTGATAAACCGTCAGCTAATGAAATATCTTGAATCCCGAAAACTTTTTAATGACCGACAGTACGGTTTTCGCATCAACAGGTCCAGTTGTGATTTGATGACGTATCTAACCGAAAAGTGGAACCAATCTCTTTCTCATTTTTATAAATGATCATCTGTCTGTTACCTCTAATAGAATCTACTTCTTTGCCGATGACAGTACCCTCAGCTTCTCATATTCGTTTCTTAGTTCGCGGCGCTCATCTTCTGGTATGGAACTGGAACGGCAACTTATTTTAAGCCAAGAACGCTGCAAAATGCCTAGTTTTCGTTAAGCGCCCAAGAAATATTTCAGCCCCTCCGATCTGACTAATATTTATAAGGCGTTTATCCACCCGAAACATAAGTTAAGTACAATGCTCGTATCTGGCCTGGTGCACCAATAACTTATTTGGAGCTACTTGACAGGATCCAAAAACGAGCGTGAAACTCATTGATGGCCGTTACATCGCGAGATCGCTTGACTCTCTTTGTAATCCTCGCAGTGTCTCTTGTCTCTCGTTATTTTATCCGTATTTCCACCATAAGTGCTCAAACGAAATAGCCAGGTACATTCCACCCCTAGAACATTTCAATCGCAATACCCGCTGTGCAAGGAATGCGCATCTGTTTACCATTAAGCCTGTATTCAGACGTACAGTGAAATACAAGGAATCTTTCCTTAGCCTTACAACACGAATGTGGAATGCTCTTCCCCGTTATATTTTTCCTTCACATTATAATCTACAAACATTAAAAAAGAACGTACATCGGTATCTCTCCCTATTTGCTAACCCTAATTTCCATAACGCCTTCATTTTATTACATTATATTAAAAAAACACTTTAGTGCAAGTACATTATAAAAAAAATAATTAAATGCTGGTGTTGCTGCATTTGTGTGATCCAGGCGTTTTTAGACCTGTCTCTCTTTCGCGTTTGTATTGGAACGTTGATTGATATTGCCTTTTCGACAGGGTTCATAGGATCTCTTTTTTGAACATGACAGTACCAAGTGAGTCGGTCGAGCTCCATTTTCTTCGAGGTAGTTTCTTTGACGTGAAGGCTTCCTCAGATCTTGGAACTTCTTATTCGATCAATCTTTGTTACTCCTGTCCAACATTGTGAACCGTATGTGAGCGTCGGTAGCCAATCTGCGGTGGAGAGCCTTCCTTTCACCAGAGGACTTTTTTCGATCACAGAAGATGGCCGTATATCACCGCCACTCATCCACCCTACGCTTATACGATGCTTAATGTCGTCATAACAGCTTGCTTCGCTATTGATCATAGATCCTAGATTTTGAACTTTTTGCACTTGGGAATCATTCTTCCATTCATATAAACTAGGGGTCGCCCCATGGTCGAAATTCGACCAATTTATTCTATAAGTTGAAAAAAAAACAAAGTCGACTGCTATACATATTAATCTGAAAATGAAATTTTTCGACATTGCATTCTCTGATTTCACATGATATAAAAATTTTCCGGCATTTTCAAGTAACTTCAAGTTTTCAAGCATTTTCAAGTAACTTCAATTATTTTCAAGTATTTTCAAGTAACTTCAAGCATTTTCAAGTAACTTCAATTATTTTCAAGTATTTTCAAGTAACTTCAAGTAACTTCAAGCATTTTCAAGTACCTTCAAGCATTTTCAAGTAACTTCAAGCATGTCCAAGTAACTTCAAGTATGTTCAAGCATTATCAAATGCATAACATGCACAGCAATGTTGTTGTTGGTAACTTCAAGTATTTTCAAGCATTTTCAAGTAATTTTAAGCATTTTCAAGTAACTTCAAGCATTTTCAAGTAACTTCATGATATAAAATTTTTCCGTTCCGATTGGCAGATTATTGCCTCACACAGCAATGTTGTTGTTGTGTTGATAATTTTTGTATTGTGCACTTCCATGTATTGTTCCCTACCCAAATATGTATAGTGTTGGCATATCTATGTGACGTATAATAGCAAAAATGGGTGGAAACACGTTATAGGCAACTCCGTATTAATATATAGATGTATGGAATAGTTCGGAAAGAGTATATATTTGCCTGGGTTCCTGGCCACACAGGTATCCAGGGTAATGAAAGAGCGGATGCTCTGGCCAGGAAGGGCTCTTCAACAGTCTTCATTGGCCCACAACCATCCATAGGATGCTGCTCATCCGTCCACAAACGTGAAATGGCTTCGGCTCTACGCCAACAACATTCCGAATACTGGCATGACCTGGTCTCATGTAGGTATTCGAAGAAGCTAGTGGACGGTCCAAAAATTAGCAGAGCTAAGTTTTTGCTTGGACTAAACAGGAAAGACTTGAGATCCTTGATTGGTCTCGTCACTGGTTTCAGTCCTCTTAACGAGCACCTAAAAACCATCCACATAAGGAGCTCGGGCCTATGTGAGTGCTGCCTAGAGGTGGATGAAACTGCATCTCAATTCATCTGTGAATGTCCTGCTTTCGCCAGAACCAGGCTCAACACTATAGGCAAACAATTCGTCAACGAAGATGAGATGGGGGACATTGAACTTGCTAGTATCCTTCGCTTTGCCAAGGCTACTGGCAGGTTCTCCCTCACTGACTCTTAATAATCGCCAATAAGCATCGAGCGGGCAGCTATGCTCAAGTACTATGGACCAATAGGTCTAAGTGCTTGTCATCTACTGATGACCCCACTGCACATACAATACAATATATTTGATAAAACACTTTTTTTATATTGCGGGCTTGTCAGTGGGAGGGTTTCCCAAATTTTTACATATGGCTACAACGACATTACTATCGATACTGATCACAAATACAGTAGTAGTATGTTTCAAACTAGGAGTCGAAATTACAATACACTGAGGAAAAGTTATTACAAATGGAGCGCGACTAAATTTCATCATTACTTCAATATGATGACTCTTTGCTTCATTAGGGAAAACACAACATTAGAACACCCAGCCTACAATTTGCCTCTGACCGACCTCGAATTAAAAAAAAAATTCAACACAAATTAAAACAAATCCTTGTCTATTACATACATTCAACCCTCTATATTGTATTTAAAAATACCCACCGATGATCGTTACTAAATCCTCAATTACCGTTGACTAAGCTATGCATCAACCACTCAGCACCACTTATTGTACAAAAGCTTTTCAAAAACGTGTGACTCAGTTAATATAGCCCCACGATGCTCGTCAAAACAACCCTAATACAAATTTAAATCCACAACCAAGACAGCGGCGTACCTTACATTTTAATTATGAATTTCAACAGTCACTATCCCGGAAATGGGATATGACAGTTGGGTTGATAGGCACTTTGTCGCAATGATATTCTTGCCAGTCAACATGCATAAGTGCACAAAAAGGTACATACTACAACTTCTCGTCATAGTTTTTCATTATTAAAACTTCAAATACTTCCATGACATGATTATACTCTTGGAGTAAACATGGACGAAAGTTTTGGCAAGAATATTTGCCCGAAATGCGTGCTAAACACACAAGTCGTTAAGATTCATGCCAAGGTAAAGATGAAAACGATGCAAACGATTATGATATCACGCACGTTCCACCCGAAAGTATGCTTCTAATTACAGCGATTCTCATCTACTGTGACCAAGGAGACTGTATCCTTCCTCCCACCCCCTCTTGGTGCACTACGAGTAATTTTATGTTTCAATTTTGTGCTGTTTAAAAGTGGTGGTGTCTTCAGTTGTTGGTTCGGGACACATACACTGACTTACAATGAAGGAGGAAACACTGAAGCGTTGCGGTGAGGTGACATGTGCATTTAATCATCAATACCAGCGTGTGTTGATGGGATTTGGCCTTGCCCCACGTTATTAGAAGGAAGACGTGTATGTTTCTTTGTCAGGGCTGTATTTGTACTCGTAATTACTGTCTGAGGATCCCGCCCGGCCTGTGGCATCACTATCATCATCATCACCATAAGCAACGGCAAGGGCATTATGTCAGACGAGCTAAATGCCCCTTTAAGTGTGCTGACTTGGTTGAGTGTATCCGCTTTTTTTGTCGGTTGCCAAAAAAGGGAAAATCAGGGAAATGGGCATAAAGGGTGGTTCTTCAGAGTGGTTTTGAGGTGACGACTACGATAATGGTAACGACGACGTATGGTTCGCTTTATTGTCGCATTGTGTGTTGTGCTGGCCCATTTCGAAGGTGTCGACAACGGAAGAAAGGAATCGCACAATTTCAAGCACAAAGGGTAACCAAAGCACGGAATCACGAAAAAAGGGACAAAACATTTTCGCATAATGGTCGCAACTATACCATCATTATGTAGCTTAATTAAGTGCTTTTTAGTCTGTAGACATGGGTTATGTCTCTCGAACAGTAAAGACTGGAGAATGTTGATCCCCTGTAAGTGCTGTTGCCTGTGTGTCGTATTGCGGGCATGGAGTGGTGTTGCAGACGCTGCTGCTGCTATGTGTGTAAGTAAAGTTGTAAGCCAAAAATCATTTTTGTCAACACTGATACTCTGCTGAAAGGATAAATTAAATGGAAAGAGGTGGACATATTTTAAAAGAGGTATTCTCTGGGGCTTAACTGAATTATTATAGTGGAAAGTAGTGTAGTTTTGTAGTAGGTAGTGTGGAGCTACGTTGAATTGATAGTTGCGTCCTAGCTAATCCAGTTTTATGATTCTGGCAGAAGGGAATTAAAAGCTTTCCGAATTTGTGACAGTTTCCTAAAAATCTCTCAACAAAATGTTGTTAATATCATGGACATGTGTAGATATACTTATTTGCGATGAGAATAAATATGGCTTTCATAACAGAATACAGTGGAAATAGAGGCTTTAAGTTGCTGTTTGTAATTCTCGAACCTTCCATAGGCCGCCAGTCAATATATATTTATAATTGTTTAGCAAAAGCCGGTTTCTCGAACTCACCCATCTATTATTGGAAATTGGTTTGTTTTCACTTTAAACGCAATTCATTATGTCTATTATTATGTTTCAATGGACACAACTGATGAACTGGGTAAGAACGGAACTAAACTTCCTATTTTACCTAAGATTGACACTCATGGTAAACCTAGATACCATCGAGAAATCTAACCAACGGTGGACACGTGTTCCAACTTGTCTAGCAAAAACACAGTTTTGGGATAGGCTGAATCTGTTTGATCTCTCTTAGCAAATTGTACATTGGTGCTTCAATAATTGGTGTCATCACTGGGTACTGTCTCATAGGCAAGCATTCATCGAGGCTCGGCGTGTACTCAAACGATTTCTGCAGCAGCTGCTTGAACAAAGAGGAGAAAGAACATATTCTCAACCTTCTCTCTTACGCTATATAAAAAGCTTTAAATAGTTAATTAGTACTGAACGCGCTGGCGACCCGTGCAGAGTCTCTGTCTGATACACTGCAGCCCCCCATCATTTGTGATCCCGGGCACGCTGCTTCCAGTTGCACACACCCAGCCCCCTGGTATCCGCGATCGTTTGGTCTTCAAAACGGAGCTTCGGGTTTCCTTGTCGTCTCGAACCTGGGGGCTGGTATCTGAAGAACCTCTTCGCTGGAGCATTATGGACGAGCTAATGTAGTCGATGTGATTAAGCTTTTTGGACTTCATCCATATTTTGGAACAGCTCATAGAGGTCACGGTTGTATGTTCTCCTCCTACCTCGCGCACCTGACCAAATATCCAACGGAGTATTTTTCTTTCGAAAGAACTCAATATTAGCTCTCCTTTCCTGCGTATTGTCCAGCACCCTACAACTGCACCCAAACACTTCTTTCCTATCTCTCTATTCTTTCTAATAGTAAGTAGCACCGAAAAGCATGCAATGAAATACATACGATATTGCCAGGTTCTGCTTGCTGTTAAAACACATATGCTTACGCTGTGTTACGCACTATAAGGGTACTGTAACAACAGAAAAAAATCCCTTTAGCGTAAGCAAATTATAAAAAAAAAAAAAAAAAAACACTCGTTGGCCTAAAGCAGAATTGGCAGTATCAGTGTTTTTTCTAGAGCTAACATTTGGTCTACCGGGTAAGAAGTTTTGAACCCATTTGTTATGCCAAACCGAAGAAGACATTTTTTCCTGGGGTAATTCTTCGTCGGATTTTATCTAAGGTATCATTTGTGGAGTTGATATTTACTCCGAGGTAGGTGAACTCCTTTACAACCTCGAAGCTGCTGCTATCAACAGTGACGTTTTGTCCCAGTTAGTGGATCGATGTTTGTTTATTTGTTGAAAGCAAGCACTTCGCTTTATTATTATGTATTGACTTCAAGGTCAACCAATTTTGCCTGTGCTTCAATCGCCAATTTGTCGGGCGCAGTGGCTCAGTCGTTATTGTGTAGGACTGCTAATCGAAAGGTCCCCGGTTCAATTCCCGCAATGCCCAAGTAAAATCTAGAGTTTTTTTCCACTGGCCCACATCTTTCGAACGTCTGACAAACATGCAAGAGTATCAGTTGTCATGAGAAGCTTCTCAAATTTGCCGTCCGGAATCGGCTTAAAATTGTAGGTCCCTTCCACTTCGCACAAAACTGTGGTTGGAGAAGCTAGGTTGCCGTTGATGCCTAATATTTATGTTTATTTTATTTCAATCGCCATGAAAGGTCTCTAACACTGCACGCTGAGATCGGCCGATGATGTCGATATCGTCCGCGTATCAGAGTATTTGGACGGTTCCGTTGGAGACTGTGCCTTCCATGTTCAAACCTGCCATCGCATTATCTGCTCCAGAACAAAATTAAAGAAA
The DNA here is from genome assembly GCA_949715645.1 of Portevinia maculata. Classification (NCBI taxonomy): domain Eukaryota; kingdom Metazoa; phylum Arthropoda; class Insecta; order Diptera; family Syrphidae; genus Portevinia; species Portevinia maculata. The sequence continues at coordinate 279,531,066 of OX454526.1, read as the reverse complement.
TTACATGACAGCGCATCTTCTGGCCGGAATCCGGTGCAGGTTTATTTTCAATACTGCACATTTCACCGGGTATTTTCCAACGTCACCCGACACAACTGAATCAGTTTTACAGGATCCCAAATTTGGCCAACGCCACTTAGAGTTACTCACGATGAATTGATAAATTCCAGGATTTGCCCTCGCAGTGGTACCTGCCCATTTTTTTTTTATAAATTAGCGTACGCTAAAGGGATTTATTTTTCTGTAATTGATACAGTACAGTGATCGCAGTAGATAATGCAACCAAAGCGCAAGCATTTTGTATGTTGCTGAAGCAGCACCCAGCAAATGAGTCATTGCCTGTTTTTAGGTGCTACTTACTGCATGAAAGAATAGAAGGATAGGAAAGAAATTTGGTGCGATATGATTTTTCTCCACAGGTGGCGTCTAAATTGCTTTAGGGAGATCTGTTTTCTTGTGTGTATTCAATTTAAAAATCATGGCCCTGGTCATTATTCGAACCAATCACTTAGTTAATACACTACCATCGCACCATTGCCCATAAGTATGTTGTAGAACTGTTTCAGACGTACGTTGGGTAGGATAGGTTCAATGAGTAAAGTAGAATAAGATCCACGTGGTTTCACATAGGAATAGCACATTATACTGGTCTTTGTGTGCCGGTTTTGTCAACTGCCACTTCAACGTAATCTTATCTAATCTTACCAATCCGAAGGTACAACCCAAGTTAAGCTTATTTTAATGCGGGTTAAATTCAATCAAATGAAGACTTTTGCTTAAACGGTTTTGATTCAGGTATGTACTCCTAAGCATGTTTGAAACCTCTAGTGAGCTATAATTTTCTCGACAATACTTGTATGCGTATAAAATGATCTTCGCATCATAAATGATGCGGCATTACTATTAAGCTAGTTCGTCTCACTTCTTTTAAGTTCAAAGTAAACTAGTTTTGTTGGTCCATGACAGCGATGCCGTCCAAGCTGGTCAAATACGGTCAGAACGAATTTAACTGCAAAATTTAAAACAGGTATAGGTAAAAGAGCATTACAGCTAGCGTATAGGTACAGTTATGATGAAGACATGGAACATGGAAGTACCTAAGGAAGCAATTCTACTGGAGTTTCTGTAAATAATTGGTATTCCGATATATTTGAAATCGTTGCAGGTGTACCCCAAGGATCCGTTCTTGGACCGTTATTGTATATTATATACACATACGATTTTCCGAAACCCCATAACTGTAAAACGGAAATTTTCGCGGATGATACCTGCATTTACTCAACAGATTCAATTGGTTCCTTAATTGAAACCAATCTGCAATCTGCTTTGAATTTAGTCAAATCATATTGCGATGACTGGAAAATAAAATTGAATGCTTCTAAGAGACAGGCTCTCTTTTTCACTAGGAAAAGAAAAGCCTGTTACTTTCCAAGCAATAGACTCCAGTTGAATGGGGTTCAAACTGAATGGAAATCGAGTGCCAAGTATTTTGGAGTACACCTGGACAAAACTTTAACCTTTAGTCTGCATATTCAAGAAACACTTAATAAACTTAACATGGCGATAAAAATCCTATATCCTTTTATAAACCGTAAGTCCACATTGAGTGTTGAAAACAAATTGCTATTATTCAAAGTAATATTCCAAAGCTTAATGCTATATGGTTCGCCCATTCGGCGAACATGTGCTAAGAGTCATATTCGCAGGCTGCAAATTATGCAAAATAAAATTTTAAAAATGATACTCAATCTTCCCTGGAACTATTCTACCGAGGATCTCCATGAAGAGGCAAAGATTGAAAAAGTCGAAATTCGAATCGCAATATTATATGATCGATACAAAGTTTTGTGCGGTTGCTCTAATAATAACTTAATTTTAAATTTAACAACTTAAGGTGTTGTGTCTTATTTATATACATTACTGTGATATATATATTATTTTGATGTTCATAGATCTTATTTGTTAATTGTTAATTTACTATTTAATTATTTATTTATCTTCTTTGTTATTTATTTATTTATTTATCTTCTATGTTTATTTATTTATTTATCTACTTATTTATTTGCTTTATACTTATTTAGTCGATTATGTTAATTTACTTATTTATTTATTTATTTATATTCTTATTTATTTATTTATTTATTTATCTTCTTTGTTATTTACTTATTTATTTATTTATTTATTTATTTTTTTATTTTTTTATTTATTTATCTTCTTATTTATTTATTTATTGACGTTTATTTAATCGATTATGTAAACAACATCTTTATTTGTGATCACACGGACCCACTTCTCTCTCCTCAGGAAAAATTTATTTATAATTAAATGAAGGTTTTTTCATGTAGTTTTTTCTTCTTAAATCTTGAATCTGTGATAATACTATTGTATAAATGTTATAAGTTTTCCAGTAGTAAGGTAGAAAATACCATTTCTCTGTAAATTGTGCAATCTAGAAACACGAAAAAAAAATTTATATAAATTCACCTACAATAAAAGTTAAAAAAAAAAATTAAAACAGGTAGGTAAAAGAGCATTACAGCGAGCGTGTAGGTACAGTTATGATGACGACATGGAACATGGAAGTAAATAAGGAAGCAATGCCACTGGAGACAGAAGAGGAACTGTACTCGTATTCAGTCAGCATGCACAAATAATGACAATATGGTACCTACTTTATGGGGCGTTATAACTTATATTTATTTTGTATTACAAGTTGTTCTTAGAAAAATAAATACTCTCTATAATGATCTCCTAACATTTTTCTCAAAATCCGTAAACTTTCCTAAGGCGACGTTGGAGAGAATGACAATCACTATAGAGGGTATATTCGCCACAATAAACCCGATATAGTAAAAAAACAACACTTTTGTCCAAGTTTAATACTGCAAAGATCCTATCCAACGTATTGCGTGAACGTCTTAAACCGTTTTGCAACACACTTATCGGCATGTACCAGTGTGGCTTTCGGCCAGGCAGATCGACTATAGACCAAATTTTCACACTGAGGCAAATCCTGGAAAAGACCAACGAATTTCAAGTCGAGACACACCACCTATTCATCGACTTCAAAGCCGCGTATGATAGTATACATCGTCAGGAGCTCTATATGGCGATGGCCGAATTTGGAATCCCGGCAAAACTGATTCAGATGTGTCGCGTGACTCTGGAAAACACGCGGTGCAACGTGCAGTATGGAAATAGTTCCTCTAAACTATTTCAAATATGCACCGGATTTTGGCAAGGGGACACACTATCATGCGATTTCTTCAATCTCGTACTGGAGCAGATAGTGCGCAGGGCAGGTGTCAACACGAAAGGCATTATCTTCAACAGGTCTGTTCAGCTGCTGGGTTAAGTGGACCATATTCACATCATCGGCCGATCACAGCGCTCCGTGATAGAAGCTTTCAAGGCGATTGAAGAACAGGCGAAATCTGTTGGCCTTGTAGTAAATGACGACAAGACTAAATACATCCTATCAACAAACAAACAAACATCTGTCCGCCGCCTAGGACAGAACGTCACTATTGATAGCAACAATTTCGAGGTAGTTAAGGAGTTCTTCTACCTCGGAGTAAACATGAACTCCACGAATGACACCTTAGTGGAGATCCGGCGAAGAATTACCCTAGGAAACCGCTGCTACTTCGGTTTGGCAAAACAACTGGGTTCAAAACTCCTAACTCGGAGGTTGAAATGTATGCTTTACAAAACCCTTATCCTGCCAGTTCTGCTTTATGGCGCAGAGTGCTGGACGATAAGCAGGAAGGGAGAGCTGATACTGGGCTCCTTCGAAAGAAGAATTCTTGCGGATTTGTGGTCCTGTGTGCGAGGAGGACGAATGGAGGAGAAGATACAACCGCGAACTCTATGAGCTGTACCAAGATGTGGATGTAGTCCAAAAAGCCAAAATACGTCGACTACATTGGCTCGGTCACAACGAGCGAATGGACAATAATGCTCCAGCTAAGAGGATCTTCGAATCCCAGCCCCCAGGTTTAAGAAGACAAGGAAGACCGAACCTCCGTTTCAAAGACCAAGCCATCGCGGATGTCAAAGCGCTTGTTCTGGACAACTGGCAGCAGCGTGCCCGGGATCGTACAGGATATAAGGCTGCTGTGTCTCAGATAGAGACTCTTCACGGGTCTGGAGCCCGTTAAGTAAGTAAGTACAAGTTGTTCTTAGAAAAATAGATACTCTCTATATTACATTTTTCTCAATATCCGTAAACTTTCCTAAAGCGACGTTGCCGTAGTAGTTAGGAAATTCAAAACTCTAGACAACACACAAGAAAGAGGAAGCGTTATCCTCAAAAGGGAGAAAATGACAATCTCTATAGAAGGTATAATCGCCACAATAAACCCGATATAGTAAAAAAGGCTTTTGTTCAAGTTTAATACTGTAAAGCTGATTTCACTCTACTCTGTCAATGACACGATGACACTTATCAAGAATTTCGGTTATTCAAGTACCTAGTCAACTTGGAATATTCCTGAACGTCACACGCTGTCTCCACTAGCGATAAATTCATAGCAGAAAACAGATGAAAAAAAAAACAAGTCTACTCTCAAATTTCGTAAGCTGCGCACTTTAAAGCATACTGTTCCTTTGACAGAGAGAGGCAATGATATTCATGGAGAGCATCACTGCACTAACAGCAAGGCACGACCCTTCTCTTTTGTTGTTATCATGCGATAGAGAGAATGCGATAACAGCCTGCTTTCTATCACAATCTATAGATCTATAGTTGTTATTATGGTCTCCACTTCAGATAATGACAGCTTGCGTTATCGCATACCATCAATTTATCGCGATCAGAGACCACGTGTCTTGTATAACTAATACGTTCAACCTGTCATGCTGATAGTTTTGCCATTCAACTGCTTGATGAACCCGATATACATATATGTATGTAGTCAAATTTGGTTCCTTTTTTCACCCCTGTATTTAAAACATACCAAATTCCCGTAACTACTGCCTATCTTGTCTCTTACCTCCCATCAACCAATAAGCACAATGGAAAGTCAACCTCTTATTATACGAATGATATCCTAATTAATACTTTATCAAGCGCTATATATCAAAACCTTAAAATGTACTTTTAGTTCTGACACATCCCGTGCAAGTGCTTCTCCTCCAAAGGACCCTAGCAGAAGCAGATACAAATTTTGTTTCTGGTTTCCCCCCATTCTATTAACATTTCCATTTGCTCAGTTCTCCGATAATATATACATACATATACAAATGCCGTGCAAACATCAAATTAATGGAAATTAATGGCCGCAGATTTTCTACTGAAATTCATATATACGTAAAAATCATTTAAACAAGAAAACGACTCTCAAAAGCGTATCCCAGAACCAGTATAGCAAATAAAACCCAGCGCGGACGAAAGACAGTATAAACACTCGCCAATCCCATTCCGCATAGATATATGCAAAAAAAAATAGAAAAAAATTAATTTTATTTTAAAAAGGACGAACGTTTATTCCGCCAAAGGAACAAAAATATACAAATACACCAGCCGACGGGGCATATCTTAAAACAGAAAAATAAAACACTCCCGAAAGCAGAACAATGAGAGCAAATAAAAAGGAAAACAAATGATGTCCTCGCTACAACAATGCTAGTCGCCGGTTGATGTTGATGCTGCTTGCTTTTGCTTGGTATTGCGCCGTTTTTTTTGCCTAAAGTCTGTACAGCTTTGACTCTATCAATGTGTTTCCTGCTGAAAGGGCAACAAAACGATGCTAGTAGTCCCATGTACAAGTTCTACGAATTGCATAGAGACAATTATTTTCATTGTTGTTGGGACTTCACTTGTATATTGTTGTATATAGGTCCTTCATTTGTTTCGACATTTAATGTTTCAACTGATTTGCTTAGTACACATTAGAAAATTGAGCATGCTTTGAGTTCGATATTACGATTGTTTGTCTTGAAAGAATGAAGAGGAAGATCAGTGTATGCACTATTCGAAGGGTATTGTCAAGGTTCCGGAAATATTTTATCTTTACTAAGTATTGAATGCTAACTTAGATGGAACGTGCGATTGATCCACACCGCTACTAATGGAGAATGCCAGTTTTTAATCAATGCGTCGAATTATCGCATCAACTTCATTGATTTCAGTAGCCATAACAATAATATTTTTAAAAAAAAAAATATTTATATTTGGTAAACGCGATCTAATATCAATAGGCTACAGGTTCGACCTCAATGAATGTTGGCAAGTCCCCGATATCAGATCTCTTCGTAAATGAGGCCAATTAAATGCTGGTGGTGTTGCATTTGTGTAGTCAGGAGTTTTTAGGCCTGACAATGACGGTGAGGCTACGATCACGATCAGAACTCTCGAACTTAACTGCGTCGCTACTGGCCCGCCTGTGGGGTTCGCCGGTTCTACCTAAAAATTAACGGCAGGCCTCCCGATTTTTAATCGCTGAGGCCAATCAAATGTTGGTGTTGTTGCATTTGTTTGATCCAGGTGATTGTAGGCATTCCACTCTTCCGCGATTGTATTGGAACGTTGATTGATATTGCCTTTTTGACAGGGTGGCAATGGTGCGATGGCATTGTATTCGCAGTGATTGGCAGGTCGTGTGTTCGAATCCCCACCAGAGCCATGCTTTGTAAAATTGAATACACACAATAAATCAAATCTCCCTTAAGCAATTAAGGCGCCACCTGTGGAGATAAAAAAAAAACCTATTGCACCAAAAACTTCTTTCCTATCCTCCTATTCTTTCAGTAGTAAGCAGCACCCAAAAACAGGCAATAAATCTGGATGCTTCTTGCAGCAACGAAAATGCCTGCGCTGTAGCAACACTGTAAGGGTACTGTATCAATTACAGAAAAATAAAAAATCCCTTTAGCGCACGCTAATTATAAAAAAAAAAAAAATTCTTACTCTTGTCTTGCTATACATGTCCATGATTATCTGCACATAGGTTTCTGGAACTCCTCGTTGTCTTAGCGCCACCCATAACAGATTGCTTGGTTGTCTTCAAATGGCCTTTTCAAAATCAACCAACACCATATGCAAATCCTTTAAGGAATATGGAATCCTTATACTTTGGATTGCATCTGTGGTTGATTTACCTGCGAAAAACTCGCTCTGGTCTTTAGAAAGCCGTATTATTTTCCACATTCGGTTATCTGATACCTGCTCAGCAATCTTCATGGTGTGTGACATCGGCTTGATTGAACGGAAATGATGCCAGTCTAGCGTATCACATTTTCCTTTGTAAAAAGGAAGAAGAAAACATTCTCTCCAGTATTTAGGCATTGGATCGCCTATCATCAATTTGGAGATGAGAATCATGAGCCCGATGTCTCCCATTTCCCGGTCGCTTAATCTCTCATTTTGGCGGTCTGCGTTGAACCGAATTTACAGTTAAAGATTTCTTTCTATTGGGTTTCCTGCGGTTACGGATCTATACGAACAACCTTGGCGATTCTAAAGTAAGTGGACCATTTATCGTTAAAAGGTTTTCGAAAAATCAAGGAAAATGCTTTGGAACGAGCACGAATCACATCAACGTTGGCCGCGCAGGCAGGCAATTGACCGAAATTATCCTAAGTTATCTACTGCTGCTACTTAGTATCGAAAGTATAGTTCGAACCCTAATGTTAGCTAAGTTGTTTAGATATTTAAGAAGGAAGGCTACCCCAGATGAAGCTTTCTATTATGGCAAAGAGCAAGACATCTACAAAGAATGTGAAGAGTGGTCTCCTCCTCCTCGTCGTCCATGCAGCATTTGCGAAATTGTTTGAGTATACGACAATCCAAGGTGCGTGCTTGCATATGAGGCAGTGCCCAGTGATGACACCGACTAAGGGGGCACTCGGTTTAGCGAGATTAGAGTGTCGCAGGTCCAGCTTCGGCCAGATCTGATTTGTCATTAGACATATTGTGCCACTTGTCCGCGTAAAGTTTGTTCTTTCGATTGCATATCGGAAAGTATTGTATTACCTTCCCATCAAAAAAAAAACACAAATAAAAAGTAATTTCAAAAGCATCTTGCATGCAAAACTCGCGTCCTTACGATAAAAACGAAACTTTTCAGAAGCAAGGACTATTTCGAAAATGAATGATAGATATTACTTTGGTTCACTTTAGAAAACCTAGCAGAATAAAGCGGAATCCTTATGGAATGTTGTCGCAAGAAGCCGCACCAAAGCAATGTATTACTGGCAGGACTTTAAAACCATCTTACAACAAACTTACAATGGCTTTTGACATTCCAACCTTTTTAAATTGTGAAAGAAAAAAATTGCTTTGCAAATAAATACAACAGTACATACTTAAAGTTTACTAAGCTTCGAGTTTTTACTACATTTTAAAATTAATTTAAAGTGGATTCATTTTAACTGACGTACTTTTTTAGAAGAGAAAACAAAAAAACTGTTTATTGCCGCTAAATGTTATGCACCCTCGTTCTTTACCCAAGCTATGTCTAGCACTTGTATTACACACCATTATTCATAGTATGATAACTTTATGTGTCGGTCTCATATCACAAAGGAATGTAGGCGGTCTAACATAAAACCGAGTATACCGACTACATCATAAGGCAAAGGAATTTCCGGTTCCTTGTGTTTGAATAGTTTTTACTCGAGAAAATGTCGACTTACTACTCTTGTGCTATTTAATTTTTTATTTTTGCTTTAACTCTCTCATATACTTTATTATACTTAAGCGAAAGATATTGCAATCGTGCTGAACTTTCGGATTAAAACTGATTGTGAGATAGCTGAAAGAGCAGTCTAAGAGAGTCTAAGAGTAGTCTAAAAGAGTACGCTCCTGCCACAATGGGTGGACGGACTTTTTTCAGTGTTTGTATTTGGGATTTTAGGCTTATAGCTCGCGGCCATATTTATTTGATCGTATCATTTTATATAACGGTACTTAAAGTAAAACTGGTTTTCGGAGCACTGATTTTCTCAAAAACCGGTCTAACGATTTTGATAATTTTTCAGTACAAAATAAATGAGATGGACGCGAACTCAGTTTTTGCCAAAATAGTCGAAACGGTCTTTAACAAAAACGCCAATTTCTCAAAAACAGGTCAATAAAATGTACACCCTTAATAATAGTACTATTTTAAACAAACGGCTTTAACTATTTTTAACAATTTTGAATACCTCAGTTTATCCCAAAAGAATCGATTAACGGATATTTAGAAAACCAGCAATAGCACAAAAACAAGTGAAGAGATTTAAAAAAAAATTGATATATTTCCTGAAATGGTTGTTTTTTAAACGGGTTCTCGACCCGTGAAGATTATCTGCCTATGCAGACTAAGCGCTCTGGAATCCGCGATGGCTTGGTCTTTAAAACGGAGGGTCGGTCTTCGGCTGGGTGCTGGGAATCGAAGATCCTCTTCGCTAGCATTATTGTCCATGATGACTTAATATTAAGAAAAAAATTGGCATTCTTAGATTTTTGGAATAACCATTCTTAGGGTTTTGTCTCTTCAGAATGTCGAAGTCAATTTGAATTGTGTATATTAAAAACGCCCGAAGTGAGGATATCAGTACGATTATAAAGGGTCACAATTCTTGTAATGCAGTCGGCCAGCGCATCAAACTTATTGCAAGTTGAATTTCTGTCCTTATTCGGGATTCTTTAAATAAAGCTGCAATGAATTAATTTCCTACGGATGTGGAATTTAAGCCAAATGAAACTAAATTTTGGCTATATTGTGGTTGAAGTTGGTAGGCTACATCACTACGTACATAAACGGTAAGCCTTCGATGGGGTCTGTTCTCCGATAAATCGGAGCCAAGGTTTTTTTTTTTTTTAAGATCCCAGCCTACGGATGTTACTCACATATGATCTTTAATTTCTTCCCATAACAAAACACAAACATACAAAAAACACGAACTCCGACGCACCCTAAGTGTGGCCGCGAAGTTAAGATTCAGTATTAGTTTTCCATATCAAGACACGGTGGGCGCTATGACCACGGTAAGTTCACCAAGAAAATCAACAGTAACACTACCCGCTTTTCATCAGATGCCATCTTAACCCACTCATTACGAATGCTCTCAAGATAACCATACCACTATTGCAATAGCCACGCAAAGCAGGAAACTTACGAAATACGTGGACTGGTGGGATCCCACTGGGCTGAGGCAGAGAATCTTCACGGGTCGGTAGTGCGCTAAGTAAGTTGTGTTTTTCTTTTTTTGCACACACACACACACACACACAACATTGACTGAACTACGCAGTGAGCTATTAAAATGTGCGTGTGCATGTGTATACGACGGGTAGAAGAGCGGACCTAAGATTCTCAAACGACATTTTGATGTGTAGGCATCTTTGCTCTCGGTAGGGACTAGTTGGAAATATCGAGCGTCACCGTCATCGTCAGATTTTCAGGTCGTTATATGTAATATAGGTTCTCCAGTGGCCCTTGATGCTCATGTGCAAATATTTTCAAAATTCGCCCACCGACACTCCCACAATTTAAAAAAAAAAAAAACAAAGTTTGAGCTAGTGAGCTGAAATTTATAATATAGGCTCTCCAGGGGCACTTGATGCCAGTTAACACATCAAAAACAAAAACAAAAAAATATAAGTGAATTAGAAATGCTATAAGAACTCAAAAAAACAAAAATTAATATCCTTCCAGAAATAATATTCTGCAGATTAGCCCATGCGGCTTTGCAGATTTAAATTTGAATAATATAAATATCACAACAGAGCCTAATCCCTTGGCAAAGCCTGGGATAGGTATTTTCCAACTTCATAGAGGTTGAGAAAAAAATCAACTATACTGTGAGTGCAGCGTGGCTCACACCTTTTTTTCTTTTTGTTTGAATTCATATAATAGTATCTGTCACAGCCTACCTATTGGGTCATGTGCTGATTGTACGAGTATAGAAAATGGCTAGTGAAAAAATGTGATTCGAAACCAATTCTTATAAAAGTGAGAACATTTCGTATGACCAAGATGTGCACTTTATTAAATTTATGCGCAAAACTTTAACCATCTAGAGGAATTTTTTCGACTTGTTTTGTTTTTTACCTTTTGTGGAAATTATTTACAAGTTTTTTTTCAGAAATTTTAATCAATTAAAATTTGTGTACCTATAATACAAATTATAATCTACAAACATTCAAAGCCAACGTGTATCGGCATCTCTCCCTATCTCCTAGCCCTAATTTTCTTAACGCCCGCGCTGTGTAGCTATTACATTATAAGGGTATTCAAAAATCCCCATTATAAAAAAAAAAACTCAAAATCATTGTTGAAGCCCTTATGGTGACTTTAAGTAGCACCTGAATTACGTGCGAAAGTATAAATGTTTTATAATTGTTGTAACAGGCACTTTCGTGGTACTAGTAGTGCAATGAAAGATATCGTAGCAAACACAAGCTGCAGATGTACAGTGGAACCGTCTCTGAGAGAAGAAGTTCGCCGAAATGAACAACGGGAATGGAGAGCCAATGTCAATAAAGTTCGAGAAAATATTGTTCATTGACAATGCCGAAGAATTTCTACGCAGGTGACGCCAGTCTTGTAGAGAAGGTTTGCACGAAAAGTTTCCCAAACAATACTTTGTAATAGCCGTTTGTAATTATATACAGTCGATGAATTCTGGAAGGCGGTCAGATACTCAAACAACAAAATAAAAGCGGCTTGGTCAAAGATACTCGTATACTCTAAGTTTTGGAAAAAGATGGGAGATATCAGGTCCGGATGGATCCTGATTGCCATTTTCAAACTTATAAGAATGCGATCCAATGCTTAACAATTAAAGGGAATGGAATCTTCTTTGTTTGCATAAAGGATAATGTTCAGTAGAGGTAAAGTCAAGACAGGTGCAATCTAAAGTATAAGAATCTTAATGGAAATAGATATTTTTCCATAAAGGGATTTGCATTTGTTGTTGTTTGATTTTGACAACAGTCTTAAATAGACAACCAGAGATCTGGCACATCGGTGAATTCCAGAGCGTTCGCTATTTATAGCAGTCCTTGATTATTAGTTTTAAAGAAAAACCTCCGGACTCAGGGTGCGTCAGCTATTTTTTGTTGACGACGGAGATGTAATAAGCGAGGACCAAAGTTCCATGCAACAAGCACTTATGTATAAGGGGATGCCTTGGAGGGAATGGTTTTGGCCGTAGAAATCCCAAAAAAGGGCAGAGTGCATCCCGATTTCTGATCTACCAGGGTTATATTAAAAAAGTCCATCCCATGTTTTTGTTTTTTTTTTCTATCAGAAAAGCCGAATCTACATAATAACGCTCTTAGTCGGGCGCAGTGGCTTAATGTAATTCTTTTCTTGAATTCCTCCCAACACCTTCACTACGGTAGCAGGCTTTGTAGTACTTGCGTGCGGTTATTCCAGATTGCGCCTGAGTTCACTCTCACACCAAGAAGATGCATTGTCTCATTACGAATAATTGGCTGGCCATCAATTTAAAACTAAGGAAGACTCAATTGGGTTTTCTTCGCATTGAACGCAACCAGATTATATTCACCCCACCTGTGTTTTCATTCAGACGATCTGTTCACATCTTTAACAATGCTTTATGTAATGCATTACAGGCTCGTTGTTCGATAACGAAGATATAGAAGTGCTATCATCAGCAAAACTATACATTTTATTTTAATGTCGACTGCAGAAAGTCAGTAATGTGGATAAGAAACAAAGTTGAAGAAAGTATATATCCTTTGGGTGATCCTCAAAGAAGTCCGAAAAGTTTAAATATATGGGATCTATACTTAACCGCTTAGCAAGCTGTAAAGATGACATCAATCATTAAGAAAAGTGGTTAAATCGACAGGAAGATGTAGCCATCTTTTGTAACTGAAAAATGAGACCCAAGCTGAAAAGAAGATGTACCTCGCATTTAATGTAAAGATGTTAGATCTTCCTGATAAGGCGTACTTTGTAAAGATCTTGGTGTGATCGCATCTATAAAGATGAGCAGTGTTTGCATTTGTAGGTTATCCGTTTCAGATTAGTTACGTAGTTCAGTAGATCACCCGCTGACATTATTCGGACGTCGAATCATATATCATCAATAAAATATTGGCAATAACGTTATTGTCCACATGTGGTGAAGACCCCTACAACTGCACGAAACGCTTCTTTCCTATCTCTCCATTCTTTCTAATAGTAAGTAGCACCGAAAAGCATGCACTGAAATACGCTATCGCTAGGTGCTAGGTACTTGCTTTTAAAAACACAAATACTTTTGCTGTGTTCATAGCACAGAACGGGTAACATTTACAGAAAATCCCCATTAGCAGAAGCAACAAAAAAAAAATGGCATATGATATATGGCTTTGGGAATAAAACATACCAACGTGTCGAACGTTGAACTTGTTAGGCAATGAAACTCTTGTTTTACGGCAAGCGAGTGACTGGCAGTAATCTCGGCCGAAGATTCCTCGACTCAAGCAGAGAGTGTGCTGACAGAAATATTTATAGTTTGCACCATATGTCCATATCCAATGACCACACTTACGCATAAGGATTAAATAAAATAAAGCCTTCGTATGTCCCAAAATATGCAAAGGATGCCAAATTGAAATCAGCATGAGCTAAATCGAACTGCTTGTCAGGAAGATAATGAAAAGAAAAGAAAACAAATAAAAATTGTATCCATATTGTCGACTGAGGCGTATACGTACTTATTTCTGACAAAACCTCTTACATTCACATAAAAAAATATATCGCGATATCCGTTTTTTTAATTCCGCTTATACCAAATATCAGCCATAATCCTGTACGAACATTGGAATAAGTCAAAAATTAAATTTCATCATCTGAAATCATCTTGTATCTCGCAGATCATACAAGTCCCATTAACTGCGAACCGACAACAATTGCTGCAAGGATATTGCCGCCACAAATAATTCGTTTTTCCTTTTTTTTCATTCCGTTACATTGAAGAACACTGACTGCACAACAAACACTCAACTCACATTACCGGATGTGAAACATTTTTGAGAAGAGACAAAACAAATGAGCGACACACACAAAAATAAAATATTTCGAGAGAACATGTATTTATATTTCCGAGAGAATATTACACAGTATTCCCGCGGTAGATGGATACACAAACAATTTTTACGCCGGAGTCTTTCTACGCATGTACTAAAAAGAATTTTATTCGCAAGGATAAAAGGGAATAATAAACGAGGTGTATACCGGTCTAACGCCACTTGTGATGAAAACCGAACTGAGTCGGTAAAATCACACTCGGGAAATGTTGTCCTTGATATTCCAGGATAATGGTTAGTATAGTTCTCTTGTCATTTATTATGGGGTTGTAGATTGTATACTGAGAGAAAATGAGAAGTGCAAATGTTGGAAAAATAAATATGTTCTGTGGACGCTATTCTCTGAGTGTCTGAGTATTGTGTGAGTGATAGAGAGAGTCGTATAGAAAACTCGTTTTGCCGTTATTCCAGGAATACTGCTAGAGAATTCAAGCAGTTTAGAGACAAGTGGTTTTCCAAACGCAACTTCTCAGCACAAACTCAATGACCACGGCAAGGAATGAACTGCGAAGTGAATGCGCAGTGATTCAAAATCAGCTGATTGATTATTTAATTATTGGTCGGAAAAATTCAGGAGATGCACGGACACGGATTTATGTTACATTGAGTATCGTTTTTTATTGCAGCTTATTGAACAATTAAGTTAAATTAAATTATGGCCCAATTCCATTGGTAAAAATTTGCTTTCCTAACTACACTATCGTAAAGTGATACTTATTTGTTAGCTCCCTATATTAATACGAAAAAAAATCGTTATGAACCATGGCAATAATTTGTTTGTCAGTGACAAACAGAGTATTTTGGCAAACGGTATCTGCCTAAGGTAAATATTCATCTTTGGAAAGAAAATCATTACTTACGTTAATGATGTTTGCCTGCGAAGATGGTATTTGCATAGGCATCTTAGGAGAAACAGCCTTCAACCAATTAAATGTAGGAATTTTTGAAAGAAAAAATAATGTTTAAGCTCATTTGTGACTAAAAGCAGGCGCCCATACTACACTAAAAAATGTATGTGTATACTATATATTTTATTTGTACCCCATCTATTGAAAGACGAAAATATGAGTTGGTAATCAATTACGCCAACTAAAATTAAACTTAAATTTTAAGAATACAAAATGCGCCATCAAGTGGCAGGCCATCACCCCTTCTGGGGGTGATGTGTTTTTTAGCCACTTGAATAATTTGGGGAAGCATTTTTAAACTTTCGACAAATTTTATAAATTTTTTAAATAATTTCAACTTCCTACAAGTAAAGCAAGATTTAAATTGTATTTGAAATCAATTCAATTTAGCCAAAACATATTGTTAATTGATTAAATGACTGCATTGCGTGTTTGCAATGCTTGCTTGTGGAAGTAGCAATTCAATTTTAAAACAACATTGGAGTGCGTTGCGTTTTCGAATCAAAGGAGTGTAGTGTGATTACATTGTGTTAATTTTAATATGTTTTTTTTAATTTTAATATTTTTAAATATTTCCAAGTTTTTTGATTAAAAGTATATCCAATTTTTTTTTATTTTCGGCGGGGCTACGCTCAGAGTTAAATGGATTGTTTCACCGTTTCATTTCCGGACTAAAGCCAACCAAATGCTGGTGTTACTGCACTTTTTAGATTATTCTTTTTAACGATTCCGATGCGTGCCATTCTTTCGCCCACCTTTTTACGAAGCCCAGCAAATAACGAACGAAATAAACCCCAAGATCCTTAAAATTATCAACATTACAAAGAATATGTTGAGACAAAGAATATTGAAAGGTGGAAGGGATATTCTTTCTAGAGAATGTCATATGTTGACATTTAGTAGGGTTCAGGGATAAACCGTTTTTATCACACCAATTGGCGAAGCTATTAATGACAGGTTGAAGAAAAATGCTGTCTTACTGACTCTTGATGGATTTATATATTTTCATATCATCAGCGTAGATCAGGATATTACTGTGATTTATACATGCCTTAACATCATTATTGGCTAGTATAAATAGAATTGGTCCGAGGTGACTTCCTTGGGGAACTCCAGACTGAGATATGAAAGATACAGATAGTGATCCTCTAAATTTGACTTGATAAACCCTTGATCTAAGGTATGAATTAACCCATTTTGCATGATTATATTACATATTAATTTTTTATTGATTGTACTTTCCAACACCGGTGATCTCCAGTAGTTTCATCTCATGGATTTCCATGCGCACTTGTAGGAGAGTTTGCAGATGTTCAATGTGTCGCTAGTCTGACCTGGCTGTCAAAATTGGCTAGATGTGATTTGTCCGATAGTCGCCTTATGCAAAAAGCTCCTTTTTGTTAGGGGCGCTGCAGTAATACCACGGTTCTAAGAATTCAATTGACTGCGCTGTTTGGGCAGCTAATAAATTAAAACTGCAGAAAATGTGCAGCGCTACATATCACTGCCCTACACAATCTGAATATTTTGAACGAGGTGATATTCTGAATTCTTGAAAGACCGGATATTCTCAGCCCGTCCCTGTACGAGAAATTCTAATGATAATATAATCGGGGTGTGTGAGACTTTCTGCACTGGAGCACTTAGACTCAATACTGGTCCATTGTACTACCAGGCAGACACACCACATTTTACTGTGGGAATTTACTCATTTTTCTAAGAAAAACGAGAAGGCACTTCAATGATAAGGAGCTTAGGTTTACAGCACTCACCATATCCGCACCAAATACCTGCCACCTGATACGAGCAAAAGCAGGATTATCACAGAGGAAATGTTCCGCAGTATCGTCGCTTTCTCCACAGGCTTCGCAATTGGTGGTGTCGCTTAGTCCTAGCACCTTAAGGTGTTTGGCAAAAGCAGTGTCCCGTAAGAACGCCAGTAGTCTGTCTGCAGTCTTTTCTGTTGAGAAACAACAAGAATGCCGCGGATTTCCCACAGACGTCGGGGAGCATTTGCTTAGTCTGTCTGCACCCTGGAGAGTCATGCCAACGGCGATTGTGTTCATAGGAAACCCAACCGTCAATGGAAGCCCTGACCGAGGACGCAGGCAGACAGATCGCTGGTTCAGGTCCTGAGAAGTCCCCCTCTGAGTCTTGTCTAGCAAGTTCATTGGAGATCTCATTTCCCGTGATCCCGTTATGACCCGGGACCCAGACAAGTTTAAGTGAATTCAGCCTTCCGACCGAATTCAGAGATATCTTGCATTCACATACTATATTGGAGGTAGTTAAGGGTTTGAGTAAGGCCTTAAGCGCAGCCTGACTGTCGCTACAGACGCAGATACTTCGCCCCCTCCACCTGCTCCTCGCAACATAGTCCATGGCCATTAGGATAGCATAAGTCTCTGTTTGGAAGACTGACGCATATTTGCCTAACGGAAAGAAAAGTCTAACGTTATCGCTCTCCACGAAGACACCAGCACCAGATCCTTGATCGGTTTTGGAGCCATCCGTGAAGATTTAATAGTTCAATAAAATAAAACAACAAATCGAACATTATGTATCGAAAAAAGATTATAATCTGCTCGAGTGCTCGAGGAGGCAATGAAGGAAAAGAAATAAATGTGAATGTGAATGCAGCAGATCAAAGAAATATTATAATGTTGGTACAGAAAAATGCTGATTCTGAAAATGAAACGATATTTTTGAAACCATTCACTAATCTGGGAAAACTGTTTGACAGAAATCAAGAAGGATATTTGGCGATCATGGTGTAAAAAGCAATTGACATTGAATGAACATTTTTAGTTTTATGCTTTTATTTTCAAATAAGATTTTTTTTTTTTTTTATAAATTGCTTACGCTAAAGGGATTTTTTCTGTTGTTACAGTACCCTTATAATGCTAAGAACACAGTGTAAGCTACTTCTTATTAGAAAGAATAGAGAGATAGGAAAGAAGTGTTTGGGTGCAGTTGTAGGGTTTTTCTCCACGGGTGGTGTCTAAGTTACTTAGGGAGATTACGATTTCATGTATTCGTATAAAGTAATGGACTTGGC
Organism: Portevinia maculata; assembly: GCA_949715645.1. Lineage (NCBI taxonomy): Eukaryota > Metazoa > Arthropoda > Insecta > Diptera > Syrphidae > Portevinia > Portevinia maculata. Next base: position 279,513,068 of record OX454526.1, on the reverse strand, counting down.
CGGGATTCGAACGCACGACCTTCCATTCCGTAAGCGAATACACTACTACTGCACCATTGCCACCCGCACAGATCATAAAAAAACCTTGCAGCGGGATTCTTCGAATCAAACGTGAAACCCGTGCTTTGGTAGGTCGTGAAACCTGCAAAGTCTCGGCAAACGTAACGAAAAAGTTACAGACTTTGTTAATCACTAAACTGGTCAACCAAACTCGCATTATTTTTGGTCCAACAGTAATTAAAGAAAATATGCATGGGAGCAAGATTTAGATATCAAAACTTACCTGACTTACTCTCATAAAAATTTATTTCAAAAATCTAATTTCTCTTGAAGATTTAAGATTTAATCAAATAGAGAAAATGTCTTTCGTCATAAGAATGCAATTGCCATTGCAACAATTTTATCTTTTTTTTTATTACAAACCAATTTTGCATCAAAGCAATAAATTATGTCCAGACCAATTTGCCGAAACAAAGAAATCCTAAAACTATTTCCACTCCAACAAAGACCATCTGGCATGCATTGCATAAGAATAGATTTATATTCAATCAAAATTAAATTCATTTTATTGATAGATACGAGAGCGAAAACAAAATAAGAAAAAATAAATGAAATTTATGCAGAAATCGATAACAAATTGCATCTTGATTGAATATGTATTCTCTAAATCAAATCACCTGGATTTTATCAACTCAGATAGCTATGCAGACACATTGTAAAAGAGATACAAATTTATTTAAGACAATTCCATTGGATGTGTGTATTGTCTGCGTTTCGAAATACTTTTCACCTAGAAGTCCAACTGACAGATACATTGGATTATCCCCCATCGGTTGTGCATATCTAGTGATATTGCCAAATATCTATTGCCTTGTTTCACTGTTTTTGCATTACCATGTATCGTTGTGGAATAAAACTCACTATTGGATCTACATACCTCTGGCAAAGTGCAAAGAATTCATCTATCCTTTGCTGGGGCAGGAAGTTCACATATCATATTCAGAGCTGCAGATAAATTCTAGTACATCAGCATCTCTAACTGACGAAAAATCTCTGCATCCTTGCATTATTTTGGGTCAGAATTCAATTACTGGTTTCTTTCATCTGACAAGGATTGATATCATAAACATATTTGCCAGCTCATCATTTGCAGGAATTGAGATTGAGCTAATTAAGTGATTGATACTTTGCATATTGTCATTCGTCCGGTCGACGAGTAGTCGCAAAAAGAAGAACATCAGTGCCAGTGTATTGATTTGTGAAGTACTGCATCAAATTGACATTTCATCACTGTCAACGAGCATACACAGATATATCCTATGTATTTGTGAATTACGAAAATCGATCCGAAGACATGAAGCCAAACGTCTAATTACTAGATCTGTCAATGATAGCATAGAATATGCCTTGACGCTGGCTTTATTGAATATCCTACGGCTGCGCTACCTCAATCCTTGCGCTAGACGGATAATCAAAAACAACCGACACTGACATGTCAGATAATTATATTTGGAATTTTGATATTGCAAAAGTGTGCATATGTGCTACACGACGAGTAGGTTGGGTCAAAAGAGGTGGGTCTTTTTATTTGCACGTTCATCCTCTTTGGCCGTAAGTACCTGTCATCACTCGTCGCTTTTAGTCTGACAAGTATTCAAGGATGACCAAAGTAGAATTAAATTGGCTTACGACATTTGCATTCTGCAATTAACCTGTATGTAGCATTGATGACCTGAACATTTAGGTACTTTCGCTTTGTTGTGGGTTACAAACTGATTACAAAAGGATTCCTCATTCCCGTTATGTGTATGGCATTTTGCAATTAAATTAAGAAAAAGTTGCCAAAGCAATTTTGCAAATGGTGAAATGGACGTCGAAACTTGAAGATTTTTCATAATCACACGGAAATAGTAAGTACCATGGAAGGACCAAAGGATACTCGTATTTTGGATACTTACCGTATGAGCTTCTTGTTTTAGATAACATAGGAATGTAGGATGTGAATTCTTACCTGAAAAGAGCAAAAACAAATAAGATGTTTAATTTATTGTAGATTTCGGAAGAGTAAAAACAAATTGCAAATAAATAGATTAATCAAATGAATACAATAATATTACATGAAAAATTGGCTCGACAAAAATAAAATTAATTTATTTAACAAGGAGTGATTTTGAATTTAATTAATTAGATCGCGACTGCTAATTGATTGGAACGCTCAAGAAGTGCCAATAAATCATATAAAAATCTCTTGAAATAAAATTATATTAAACGAGATGTTTACATTGGGTCACAGTCACAGTCAAGCTCCCAGATTATTATATTTTTGAAATAACAGAAGTAATGACTCATTAAGTCAGCCCTCCCTGCAAAATTAATTAAGGGAGTAGTTAAAAAAATGGTTTATACATTTGTATATCCAGAATGCAATATCGAGACTCAAATACACATTTTGGGGAAACAACTACACAAATATTTGGCATAACAGCCCATACAGGGCCAGGACATAGCTTTTAAGACCATTTCTTTGTGAAAATGGAGGCGACCAACAGATGAATTCACTAGCTTTAACCAGCCTTATTCACTGTTGCCGATGTTTTTGAATCGACAGACTCTTTCGACTGATTTTTATATGCAATGGCTTATTCGTTTCTAAAAATTACTCAAAATCAATCAGTTCAGAATTTGGCACCCAACTTTTCAAAATGGAACTTTTTTTGTGGGCTCAGTGGTTAGTGTGTTGGACTACTAATCAAAAGATTCCCGGTCCGATTCCGACAGGGCCAACATCTAGATTTAACGTCTGTAATGACCATCGTGTGAGACCCTGTGAAGTGAGCCTGCAGCAAAGTTTACATCGTTTCTTCCCGGTCGCGTGACCATCTGATTTGATTAACAATCCCATGCTTTTTGATTGATCCTTTGACAGAGGATCAGTTTGGAAGTTTTTCAATCTTCTCGCAGTTTGCACGCCATGAGGCTCTTTTGGATCTGCGCAACTCTAAGTTGTACATGGTCAGCACGGATTTATATTGTTCCCATGTGCCGGTGCGTTTGGCTTTGTTAAAAAGCTTTCTCACTCTCTTTCGAATAGACTCAAGGTTATCGTTCCACTATGGCATGCACCTTTTAACCACAGTTCGCTTAACCTTGCAACTACTTTTGAGTGAGGCAAGAATAATATCATTTATTTGACATTGCGCAGCATCTGCATCATTTGTTGTTGATGGTGCTTCTAGCAGTATGTCAGATCTGATCGCTAGATTTTAGCGGTAAGTTCTCCAATTCGTCAGTCTGTTGTCATAACGGACTGACGCGTGTTCGGCATTGCATCTTATCTCGAATCGGATGTGCATATGATCCGATAGAGATGCCTCGCCAGACATAAGCCAGCCCTCTATAATATCTTTCATAAAAGGAGATGAGATAGTAAAATCTAAAAAAAAAATAAAAAAAAAACATCTAGATTTATTTGCACATATAATAGTATCAAATTGCCCTGAAAAGCTTGTCAAATGTGCCGTTCGGATTCGAGTTGAATGCCCCTTTCACTTCGAACAAACATATGATTGCAGAAGCTAAGTTTAAGGCATGTATGCACTAATGTTTGTTTGCCGCGGCAACGCTGCGATTGTTATGAAAATTAAGCGCTCGGATGTTTGGTAAGACATTGAACCTTACATGTCTCGCTTACTAGTTCAACGCATAACCCAGCTCAACAAATTTTTGAAAAGCAAAACGATTTAATCTAAATTCATGTAGCAACTATGGCGTTTGTCATGGGAGCTGCCGACAAATCACTTTACTGCAGTGACTATCATATAAACGTAAGAACGCATTACGCACATTTCAGGCTACAATCTTAGCCACAGTTGGGTGTCGTTGAGAGACTACATAATTATATATTCAAGATATAACTTGACTGGCTGTTTCCTGACTAAAAAATGCGTACCCAAAGGCCGTTTTCTATTTGAAGAATAACGAAGAAACAGGGACCATGTTTCACATACCTTTCAAAACTTCAAACTAATCGGCTTGTTCATATGTAAGACTAATTTCTGCATACTTGCCGTATCAGCTTTCGAATTGTTTTAGAACTGTATAGATATCTCAATATTTTCCAAAGCAAATTTCAAATAAATATATTTGTGAAATATGTCCTCGGCCAGTTGATGAACATTTATATCCCGCGTTCAATCTCTTCGCGACCTTGGTACATTTCCCATCAAATGATTGATGGGACAATTTCAAAGGCCAACTCATCTCTCCCTTTCAGTGTGTCCAGGATCAATTGCATCTAACGTCGTTTGTATACCCTTTTCTAAGGATATATTAATTTTGATTCATCGATCTAGCCATTTCCATCCGCCCAGTGACATGCCCACAATCTCAAAAAATTTAATTTATCGAAAAAATCGAATTTTGAGCTAGAAATCTGATAGTTTTATCAAAAGTCAAAGTTTGAGTTAGGAAACTGAAATTTATAACATACACTTTCTAGAGGCCCTTAATGCTCATGTTTAGAGATTTTTAAAATCTGCCACCCACTGAGGCGCCCACAATCCCACACCTCATCAAAAAATCAAAGTTTGAACTAGGAAGCTGAAATATGGAATACTCTCTTGAGGCCCTTTATACTCATGTTAAAATATTTTTGAAGTCCGCCCACTGACACGCCCTTTATTTAAACAAAAAACCGTTTCATTGAGGTAATCATTGTAAGTGAAAGTCCCATTCTTTGTAAAGTATGTATATAAAGTAGTTTTGAGCTATTCCTTTATAATCAGTTATAAAGTTTTCTGCCCCAATTTTAAAATGCGTTTTCTTTTGCATAAACTTTTTTTTTTTCGATAAAATCGTTTTAAATGTTGTATAATAAAAAATGTATATCGTTAACAATTCATCCATACTTAGATTCCTGCTACACCCACTTTATGAGGGATAGGAATAGGAATAGGGTATCTAACAGTTCGCTAAAGTGGACTGTAGCCTTTTCCTATTTTTTGTGTCAATTTGCCGTTCATGATTTACACTAGAACAATGATTTAATATTGCCTTCCTATCAATACTGCTTCCAAAGTATTTAAAGCTTCAAAACGATTTCGATATTCTAAACAAATTTCTTTGCAGAAATTATGTATTGTCCATTGAATCAAAACGTAAATCGAACAGCCAATTCTTGTAGAGTTTCATCAAAAGTAGAATCAAATTATATTCTTATATATCTGCATACAATACCTACTCGTAGATAGGTACTACATCTTCCGATCTAAGCACAATCTGCACAATTGGGTTGCCAATTTTTTCCAGTCGGTGTATACAACTCCCTGTTCGTTAAACATGTCTCTTAGCCAATCATTGACTTGTTTTATACATGTCGGTTGCTTAGTCGTTGATGCAGATGAAGTCAAAGATGCCGAGTCCTGATGGAGTACTTCCAGTTGTTTTAAAAAGTTGTGCAGCGCTTATTTTTTTATTTATTTGAGTTTTGTAGCAGGCAAATCCACAACTTCCAACTCAGCAGTTTTCTCCAAAAATGTAATTAAAAACTTGAACAAGGATTTCAAACTGATGTTATTTACACAGATGTCTCCAAAGCATTTGATAGGGTTAACCACGGAATACTGAGGAATAAGTGGGACATTTTTCGTCATAACTAACGTTTGTCCTTTTGGTTTTTATTATATTTTTATTATACAAGAATTTATTTTTATATTTTTTACCGTAGATAATTTTGGAATCCATTTGCAGATTTTATATGCAGTGCACTCAATTATTGTTAACACTTCGAGTAGTGATCTTACGCTGTCTTAACAGGTAAAAGACGTAAAAGTCAATTTTACCATTAATGTGCGTCTAGCGACACATTTAACATCTTGAAACTGTTCCGCCAGTGTGCAAGCAAATCCGTGGGTTGAGACGACTGGAGATCACCGGCGTCGTAAAAGGAATATCAAAGAATAATCAACAATGGGAACATGTACGTGTCTAATCATAAAAAAGGAGCACGCTTTAAAACTCCTGGATCACACAAATGCAACAGCACCAGCATTTGACTGCGCTTAGCTATGAAGTGATCCTAAACAAAGAGGCTTGCCAATATTCAATGAGGTCAAACCGGAAAACCCCGCAGGCGGACCACAAGCTGTGCAGTACAGTGGAGGTGCTCTGATCACTTTGATTCTGATCATAGCTTCACCATTAGGGAAGAACAAAAGAACCGAAGCATATGAATATAGGTACGTTTTTTCTTGTGACTTAAGCCATTGATTTTGTATGACGTAGTCTGTTAAGTCATCGTGAATTCCACGAAAAGCGGTTGGTTCTTTTAGAATTGAGATTATCATATTATTTTTAAGAAAACTGCTTTTGATTGTAGAGAGATCTCAAAACTCAATTGCAGATAAGTCGTTTTTGATAGAATAATTAAAATGTAGTCCATGTGAAGTTTACTTACTTGCTTAGGTGGAGCTACAGTCCGGGGTGGACCTGGGCCTCAACCAATACGCCTCTCCTGTTAGCACGATCTTTGGCTAAATGCCTCCAGTTGGGCACTCCAAGTTCGTTGAGATCCCCTTCCACTTGCGAGTGCCACCTAAGGCGGGGTCTTCCTCTATTGCGTTGTCCCTCCGGGTTTGAATCGAAGACTCTTCCGGCCGGAGCGTTGGTGTCCATTCGCTCTACATGTAATAGCCATCTTAGTCGACTGATGTCGACCAGACCGATGTCGCTGTACAGCTCGTAGAGTTCGCTGTTAAATCTCCTCCTCCAAAGCCCGTCAACGCAAACGGGGCCGAAACGACCAAGAAGATCTTCATCCGCTTTTCCTAATGCCCACGCTTCTGCGCCGTAGAGCAGGACTGGGATGATGAGGGTCTTATACAAAGTTCCTTAGTTTTTCTTGACAAGGCCTTACTAATCAATTGCCGTCTTAGGCAAAAGAAACAGCGGTTGGCAAGTGTAATTCTTCGTTTGATTGCCGCTGTGGTGTCATTATCAGAATTTATAGCGAAATCGAGGTAGACAAAGTCCCTAACTACCTCAAAATTATAGCTGTCTATCGTGACGCTCCGTCCGATTCGTCGATGTTGTGTGCTTCTTCTTGTTGACAGCATATATTTTGTTTTGCCCTCATTCACCACTAAAACCATTTTTGCCGCTTCTGTGCTCTGTCCATGTGAAGCTAGCTCGCTTTATATACAGGCTATCATCGATTAGTTCAACAGGTGGTAGAGCAGCAAAAGAAATCGATTTCAGTCGGTCAAAATGATATCTCTGTTCTCACCGCCAAAGAAGACCATTGAACCATGCGATGTTTATTAAAAATATAGAACCCTTGCAACCTGATGTAAGCCTAGCAGCTTTACCAACCGCCACCCAACATAACATCCGAATATTGCATGCATCTACATACTGTATCAGCCTCTCTACGTATTTTTAACCAGAAAATAATTAACTTGTCATGTTCAAATATCGCATTCCCCTGCTCTACCCATGAGTTCTCTTCACAATAAAACTCCACCACGTCGGGTCGTTCAATTTAAAACATTTTCTTTTCTAAGGATTTGCCAAGTGTAATTATCAATTCTAAACACTCTGAACGCTTAAACATAAAAAAAGTAACATGAATAAAAAAGAAAATTTCATTTTCTGCACCATAAAATACAAAATCTCTTCACAGATTAAGTCGTCCTTTCTCTATGTTCCTGCAAGTATCGACATTCTCATCAGCCTGTACAGTGCACAGTGTTATAGTATAAAACAATTTCATCTTATTTTCCACCATTGGCTGCAGAAATTTCCTTTGATTGCCTCTCCTTTCTATCAGCAGTTTTCATTCGTTTAGCTAAAAGAGTTAAACTTCCTTATACACCAGTCTTGACGGCCCTCAACCCAATTGATGTCTTCTGCTGCCACCATTGTAGCACTTCCCTTCCTTAAGTGTGGTTTAACAGAATTTTTCTTTGGTCTCAACCTATTATTTCTTCGTCGTCGTATTTTTTTTGTGCATTACTTTACTTTGCTTCCTTTATCCTATGCAGTAGCAGGTAACCACTGGCTGTTCATTTTTGCCAGACACACAAATTTCCACTTGAGAAATTGTGAAAGTATTTAGCAGAATCAAGCTCATCTTGATAAGGATTTCTCCCCAGACAAAAAACAAAAATCATGGAGTGTACCTGGAGAAAAGCGAAAGGGTAATATTTATGTTTGAACTGCATCTTCTAATATCTGAAGTTGTATTCTTGATTTTTCGGTTTTGTTGAATTTCGCAATGCACACCTTTTCATTACCATGAACCGATGTACAACCAGCTCCTCTGTTGGATTTCGAAATCTTTGAGTCTAATAAAAAGCCATCCACCTTATTGTTGAAGCTATTGATGGGAATGGGAAGTCTAACAAGACGTTTTGCTTTTATTGAAGATGGGTTCTGCTAGCAAACGACGCACACACAGGCGATTAAATAATTTTATTTTCTTAATAATAAATTTCCCTTTGTCTGGTGGCGAACTATAGCATGACAACGACGACGATAGTTGAAAAGCTTAGAGACTCTTGTTTACCTTTCATCGTCAATTTTCGATGGGTGGAGAATCGTATCTGGTTCAGAATGATTCCTTTTTCTGCCGTCATTATCGATGAAAGAACATTTTATTTGAAGTTTCGAAAATAATGACGAGTCGTTCGGTTAGAGGAAATACTTAAAACACACTGGTGTGAAAGAAATGAGCCACTGAAATGATTCAGTTGACTGTAAGAAGTTTATTTCCAGTGGGGCTAGCAATTCCAATTACATTGAGACTCGATTAACCGGGATTCTTTTAACCGGGACATTCTGTTAACCGGAATTTTTTATGCAAATTTATTTTCAATTAATTTCCCATTAGTAACTCTACTAGCCGGCATAATATACTCTATTATCCGTAAAAGAAAAAATATTTCCATTTTGTATCTTTGAATTTGGAAAATTTTGAATTGCTCTTTAGACACATTTATCTGGTATTACCTCTGCTATCCGTAACCGCCGCCGACGTAGATACAAGGTTAAAACTAACGGAATGTTTGTATCTTCTGAGCTGGTTGGTGCATGCACGATCATGAAGTAAACGGGATTTTTAATTTGTCGGGTTGCATTTTGCATTGCTGTGTGATTGATTTTGATCAGTTTATTGCGAAAATTTGTAAGTTACGCAGTGTTTTGTTTACGTGAATAATGTCATCTTCATCATAAAGTAAAGAGAAACGAAAAACCATTAAGCAAGCAGAAAGTCCAAAAGTCGACACAGCAACATACGCATGGGTTCGCCAGCAACGGTGTAGGGGAGTTCCAGTATCAGATCAAATGATCGTGAAAAAGGTAGACTTTTTCATGCCAAACTTAAACATAGCTACGGATTGTGTCTATTCTCAGGGTTGTCTAAAAAAATTCAAAAACCGACATGGGATTCATGGAATTGAAACAACAGGAGAAAAAGAATCTGCGGATTATGAGGGTGCCACGCTGTTTGTTGAAGAACTAACCGAACTCATTGAAAAAAAAATTAACAAATGATCAAATTTATAATGCCGATGAAACCAGCCTCTTTTGGAGGTTTTTGCCTCAAAACACTCTAGCAAGAAGTGACGAGCGTTCGGTGGGGGGTACAAGGAATCGGAAGAACGGCTTACGGTTCTAGTATGCTCCAATGCTGCAGGGACACATAAATGTAGATTGATGGTGATAGGCAAGAGTGCTCGTCCAAGAGCATTAAAAAATGTTGGAGAGTTGCCCGTAATTTATAAAGCCAACAAGAGGGCTTGGGTTACTCAACAGCTGTTTCTAGAATGGTTCAACAAACACTTTGTTCCGGAAGTAAGAGAGCACTTGGAAAGAAACAAACTTATGCTCCAACATTTGCTGTTTTAACGGAGGACGAAATTATTGAAATGATCAATAATCCCCTTAAAAATGATGAGGATGTATCTCATTCTAGTGAATCGGAAGATATTGAAATTCAAAAAATTCCAATTGGTGAGGCAATAAATGCGAGTGCTACACTTTTGAAGATTTTGGAAGACTCACACTGCCCTGGAATAACGCAACAGAACATAATGCAAATTAATCGCGTTAACGAACATTTGATAAAAGAAAATAAAAGAATAAAGTCACTTAGACAGACAAATATGCAAGAATATTTTTAATTGACATTTCGCGTATCTGTTTGATGTTCCTCTCAAATGTTTGAATTCTTTATTTACTAGTTCTTCTTCATAACGTTGTATGTATGTATTGGTATATAGTTTCTTTCATAAATTGGTTTATTTAAAATGAATTGTTGTGTTTATTGATGAATTTAATATTTGTTTTTATTTGTATAAGGTAAAGAAATAAAGTGTCATCAAATTAGAGTTTTTTTTTTTATAAATTTAGAGAAAAATCTATTAACCGGGACTTTTGATTATCCGTTATGGGCTCGTTACCAGCCATTGCGGTTAATCAAGTTTCGCCTGTAATTGAAACAAATGATTGCCTTGAAAGACAGGCACAATGGCTTGGATTGAGCTTTTAATGATCTTGTGACTTGTGAAATTGATACGAGTATGACAATTTGTATCCATCTTGGGACATACAGTTGAGTTTTGTTTCTGCGAAGCTATTAAACTTGATTGCGCACAAGGCCCTCTTCATATTTAAAGATGAGACACCTGCCAATTCCACAAGTGCCAACATAAATTTTAGTAGATAACGCTCCATTAGCAGTTGTCAGATATGAACTCTACGAATGATTCACTTTGCAGAATTAAATCCCATTTATCAATTCACAAATATGTATTGAATGTTTCATGCTGAATCCATCACTAAGAAATAAAATATTTTTCTCAAACTGTTGCATCTGCATACTATGCAAGCAACATTATATCCATTATTTTCCACTCGATTCTGATTTACAAAGTCGACTAACCCAGTCCTACATTGATTACCTATCCAGTTATCCTTTTTCAAAGAAGTAACACTCACTTTTCATTATTTATTCGCTACCATTTTCCTGAGCGGAAATCCTCGAGGACTTGACAGTAATCCAAAGCTCTTTTCCCATAAACTTTTCATTCATCAAACCCATGTGCGGGTGTATAGATACATGGTTGATGGCCAACCATGCAGGAGTGGCAGACGGCAAAAAACCCGCTGCGGTGAAAACTAAAAAAAAACTAAACCAAAATCCAACTGCAGACTTAACAAGAGAATACTCCATCAATCAACTGCAAATTTACCTTTGGAATTAAGCACGTCCGTCGCCATCTCAAAGTGGAGTGTTTCTGCCCTAGAATGTAACTGATGCTGTCTGCAGAACCTTGCAACGTGTGTAACTTTTTCACGGATGCAGGAAAAAAGAGGATTCTTCACTCCATGCCAATTACCTACGCACATCAGGCATACAATCTCACAATAATGACCGATGGAATTTTCAGGACCAAACAAATGTAAATGGAATTCGTGTTTGTTACACCGAATAGAGTGCAAGGTTTAGGACGGAACGTCTGTAAGCAAACCTGTACTTGACGTAGGGTTGAGAAAAATAAAAAAAAAACTGTTCCTAACGAAGTAAAACGACCTGGGGCAACATAACACATGCATACGACTCAAGAGGCAAGCAATAAAGGGATATCATTTCCACCAATCTGCGTTTTTTCTGCGTCTGGACGGTCTGAAAATTATTTATGAATTTCACTTTCCACTTTTATCAGCGTCAGCAAGTGGTCTGCGACGACAAGGACATTGTTGGTCACTTTTGGAGGAGGATAAGCTCGGCGATATGGGAAGGCGTGTAGATATGCACAGTGAAAGCACGAATATCGCGATCTGTCTCAAGAGCAGCCAACTTCTCAATTTCAATATCCGGAAGGTAAATAATATAAATTCAGTCTGTCTGGTTGTTTCTTTTTCGTTTGGGTGTGAGGGGATCGTAAACAATGACAACTGAAGCGAATCAACGGCAGACAGAGGGCATGTAATATGAATATAATTTCCGTTGTAGTTTCTGCTGCAAGAAAGGATATAGGTATTTAACGAAAAAAAAACAAAGTTGAACAAATTTGAAATCGGAAAATTAAGTGATTCACTGCTCTCGACCGATTGACAAAGGATTCGAAGAGTCTTCAGAAAGTATCTTAATTACTTCAGCAAGGCAACCCTACTCGCAATCAACGCCTTTGTAATAACATCAAAACTGGTTTGGCATTGTCTTCAACTTCTACAACTACTGGGCACCACAAACAAATTTCAATTGATTTGAGTGCCTGGACACAGTGGATACGAAGGCAATGAAAAAGCTGACGAACTAGCCACCCCCGTTCATGATGCCAAGACCATTCTGCGGGATACCAATAAAGACTATAAAAAGTTGTGTTAAAACCTGACTTGAGGAAAAGAAGCTTTATTTCTGGAGGGAAACCGAGCTAACAGGGCACTGCCATGTCAAAAAACACCGGATGGCTATGGGCATAGCGCATAGCACAAGACAATACCTGAAGATTGTGCAACGAGGATGTATAAACAGCAGAACATTTACGAGTATTATATGAATGCAACTCTTTGATCATAACGCGTCAACGTTTCCTAGGTAAATTCTGCCGTGAAGCAGCAGATATAGCTGCCAGCTGTCCCAAAGAATTAGCCGCGTTTCTAAAAAACTGCGGCATCATGGACAAGCTCTAAATGGAGGATATCACAATAGGCCCACAAGCGGCCGCAGTGATCTTTATACAGTATACCACCTCCCCCAAAAATCGAATCTAATCTACCCAAGTACCTGGACGGATCTATTAAAGATAGTGCCTAGCGTGTTCACACCTGCCTGCGCACTATCTGCTGCAGAACAATATTAAAGAAATCACATAATAGCGCATCTCCTTGTCGGAATCCGGTGTAGGTTTAATAGCTCCTGACCATGAATGCTATCTTATGCAGCTTTGAAGTAATTAAAAGGTAGTCGGTCTCGATTTTAAATTCATTTGTCTTTACAGGATTTGTCTAAATGTGAAGATTTGGTCTATTGTCACTCTAAACGACACTGGTACGTGCCGATTATTGTGCTGCAGAACGGCACAATACGATTAATAAAATCTTATATATCAGGGATATACCTCGATAGTTCACTCGAGGCATATGATCAGCATTAGAAGCTGGTATTCCAGTCCTCGGGCATGCTTTCTTCCACGTTTCACCCATACTCGGTTCTCGGTTGTTGATTTGGTACATGCGCTCTGCCAAAACATCAATTCCGTATTTAAAGAGTTCCGCTGCTAAACCATCAAAGCCGGAGGCCTTGTTTTTCTTTATCTTTTTAAAAGATACGCCAACTTCATCAATACTGGAACTGGTTCCGCATTGACTGGACGTGGATTCTCTTCTTGTCCAATTACTCTCCTATTCATTTATTGCTTATGTCCTTTCTTCTTAGCAGGTTCTACTTCTACTCCCTTCTCATGGCTCGATACTCTTTCCATGGTGCCCTAGTTTTAAGTCGCAGCGTTTGCAGATGTGCACGGCTCTGGCAACTCCAATCGTGCTTAGGTTTCTATAATTGACTTTATTTATCTGTGCGGTTTGCAGCTTCTTCCCGTTGGACAGTCAAGCTCTGGAAGCTGCAACAAGAAAATGGTCAGACTGTCAGAGTCGACGTTTGCCCAAGCCCATCGGAATGTGTGCACGTTTAAATGCTGGAAGCGTTCTTCGCTTCGATTAGACACATGTTCGATTTGGTTGGCGGTTCGACCATTTGGAGAGCGTCAAGTTGAATTGTAGATTCGCAGTCCTGAGAAGGTAATGCTAATTATTACCGCATAACGGGCCGTTGTCTGGTGTCGTGTCGTAAAGGTTGCCGACTAATTCTACTAATCCCTCGAAGATGTTTCCTTACCGATTTTGGCGTTGAATTCTCCAAATACTATCTTGAAAACGAGCTTCTTAGAACTCCTCCTTGATAGCTTCTCTGCTTCGTCAGTTTTGGCGTGTGCACTTATTAGACTTTTGTTGTAAAATGCAAGACAAATCCGCATCCAAAAATGTTCATACTTTGTGACAGCTGTAATGAATAACGCTTTGTTGTCATTTTAGCACACCTGTTCTAATCCATCTTATCTCCTGTATCGCGATAATATCTGCATAATACAGCGTGAGGACAGATTCATGTTTTTTAGCAGCACCAGGAGTGTACATTGTTCCTACGTTCACGGTGCATACTCTCAGTTAATAGTCTGTTGACGATCTGGGTCGTGATCTCAAACTAAGGGTGTCTATAACTGGAGGGTCAGCTGGGATTGTGCAGTCCCATACCACGTAGAAGGTGAAGGTGAAGGGAAGGGAAGGGAAGGGATGCGAATTATCCACTTCGATAACATGAGCAACAATAGAAAAGTGATACAGTGATACAATTCTTCCTGCATCTGTTTATACTTCAAATATAAAGTATCCTTGTCGATACTATCAAAAAATTCTCCTGCAGATGACGTACCTACTTGTATGAGTAGAAAAATAAGTTATTTTAGTGGTGCATACGCCAAATTCATTTTTAGGAAATTATTCACTTATTAGCACTGTACTATTCCCATTTACTCGTTTTTATTTTGATTGATTAATTAAAAGGCTTCCGACCCGTGCAGTCTCTGCCTGAGACACTGTAACCTTCCATCCTACGCGATCCCGGGCACGCTGCTTCTAGTTGTCCAGACCAAGCGTTCTGGCATCCACGATGGCTTGGTCTTTAAAATGGAGGTTCTGTCTTTCATGTCGTCTCGACCCTGGAGGCTGGGAGTCGAAGATCCTCTTCGCTGGAGCATTATTGTCCATCAATTGCTCGATGTGGTGGAGCCACCTTACTACATACTTCCTTACTTCTTCGAATTTGCTGCTATCAACAGTGGCGTATTGGCCTAGTCGGTGGACAGATGTTTGTTTGTTTGTTGAAAGCAAGTACTTCGTTTTTTCCCGACTTCAAGGCTTACAAATTTTGCCTGTTCATCAATCGCTATGAAACCTCTAATCGGCCGAAGATGTCGATATCGTCCGCGTATCACAGAAGCTGGACGGATCTGTTGAAAATAGTCCGTATTGACTCCTACCCAGCGCACCATCTGCTCCAGAACAAGATTGAACTAATCACATGACAACGCATCTTCTTGCCGGAATCCGGTACAGGTTTAAAATATTCCATTTGCCAAAAACAAATTCTTGGGCGACAAAATGCTGACCGCCAAAGGTTCTATCCACACAAATTCGTTTCCATATTTCTTTTGACAGCAAGAAAAGAGACTGCAGTAGATTTCAGACGGCTTTTTCAAATACAATATACGGATGTCTGGAAACAGGACATCCGGCTTCGTCCGAGTGTTCCAGCTTTTTAGTTGGAACTACTGGAAGAAATGTCAACGACTGCAAGTAATGTTATTGTCTGCGGTGACTTTAACAGTAATCTTTTGGCAGAAACTCATCTTGTTGAAAATATGAATGCTCTCGATCTACATCCAGTAAATACGCAGGTTCCGACTAATTTCACGAACACTTCCAGCACCTTGTTAGATTTGTTTTTTGTAAATAACACTGACAGAGTACTACTCTATGATCAGATTTCTTTGCCAGCATTTTCAAAGCACGACGTCATTTTTCTCACATTTGATTTTGATATTAACAGAGGCACAAGCTCGAAGAGTTATACATTTAGAGATTTTAAAAATATAGACAGGTCTGTTCTCGAACGCCATATAAATGGTATTCCATGGCACCTCGTTTACGACATGCCCTCACCCGATGAGCAAGTTGATTTTATCCACAGCAACATCAATCATCTCTTTGATACGCAAGTCCAAATAAAACCTACAATGGTACAGGATAAAACTAGGGCTTGGTTAACGAATGAAATTCGACTGTTAATGGGACAACGTGATCAGGCGTACCAACGATGGAAAAGCTTTCGGGTAGACGAGCTTCACCAAGTCTACAAACATCTAACAAATAGTGTTGTTCGTGAAATAAGAATTGCTAAGTCGCAGTTTTATTTCAATCACCTGAATACTAACTTAGATGGCAAACAACTTTGGAGTAACCTGCGTGAATTGGGGATTGGTAGACAAAAGTTAAGCTGTGCAAGTGATATTGACTGCAACGAACTGAATCGGAGGTTCCTATCAAATCCACATCCTAGACCCTCAGTAGTGGATCAAAGCAGTACTTATTGTGGTCCTACTTTTCCAACAGGCTCACCATTTTTCTTCACAAGAATAGAAGGTACGGATGTGGTCGAAAGTTTCTTGTCTGTGAAATCAAATGCTATAGGAATTCATCCCGTTTTTATTAAGGCCATATTGCCATTATTACTTCAGTATATTACCCATGTGATCAATACCATGTGATAATCCCTGTTGCTAAGAACTCAACAGGTGATGAATTTAGACCTATATCCATTCTACCTTTTCTTTCCAAAGTTTGCGAAAGAATTATGCATAAGCAAATAAATGAGCATATTTTACGCAATAACCTTATAGTTTCAGTTCAATTCGGATTTCGTGCCAAGCATAGCTGTACCACTGCTCTGATGAATGTTGTAGAAGATATCAGAGAAAAACTAGATAAAAACGAAGTTACCTTCCTGATCCTTCTGGACTTCTCCAAAGCTTTTGATATGGTAGACCACCATATTCTACTTGATAAACTACGTTACCGTTTTAACATGTCTCCTTCGGCTGTAAAGCTACTTTCGTCGTATTTAAGTGAAAGAAAACAGGCGGTGTCTTTGGAGGGGGTCCTATCAGAATTACTTCCTTTAGTGCGGGGCGTTCCGCAGGGGTCAATTTTGGGACCACTCCTATTCTCACTCCACATCAATGATATACAAACCGTAATACTAAATTCATCAAAACACTTTTACGCCGATGATATTCAAATTTATAAATGTTGTGCCCTTGGTCTTATAGAAAGCTGCGTCAATGAAATAAATGAAGATCTCCAAAGGATATCGGAGTGGTCGTTTGAGAATAACTTGGCACTCAATCCAAACAATTGTAAATGTTTAGTTATTTCAAAAAAAAAGTTAGAGCTTAAATGCTATAGTGGATAAGGTGTACGGTGTTCTTCGAACTCTTTGGTCTGCTCAAAAGTTCACACCACTGAGGAAAAAGTTAGTGCTAGCTAAAGCTCTGGTTATTCCTGTGCTTATTCAAGGATGTGAAATATACTGCAACTGCGATTCTACGAGTAAAAGGAAGCTTCAAGTAGCATTTAATAGCACTATCCGTTATGTCTACAGCCTAAGAAGATTAGACCACACCTCGCATCTGGCAGAACACTGGATGGCGCACGTCGATTTAAGAGCGAGTTGCGGCTTTTCTTTTCGCATCAAGGCAACTAGACTTTTTGATAACAAAAACTCCCCTCCCCCATCTCCCCTAAAGCAATGATTCCCTTAAATTATAAACTTTTGAGCTTACAGAAATTATGTAAACATTAATAATATAATTATCTTCATTTTAAATTACTCAGTTGATTCGTGTCATTCTATGAAATTTTTAGTTTTATCTTAATCTTAATTTGTCAAACTTTTTTGAATATTACCAATTGTTTGCCTCTCACAGAATTGAAAGTGTATTCTTACTGTGTTGAAGTATATAATAAAGTAATTGAATTATTGAAAACGGCAAAAGAAAAAAACCTCAACACCGATTAGGTACTACTAAGAACTTACAAGAATACATCAGGTTAATGTCCTCCATCAATCTTACACACAATTTCCCTACAATTCAACTTTAATTTCTTCAGTATTTAATTCACCAGCAGATTAAATATGGATATTTATAAGAATTAAGTCCAAGCAGTGATGCTCTCACCACAATCCATCCCCATCGCATCTTAAACAAAAAATTATATTAACCAAACCAAAGAACCCCACTTTTTGGATAATACAATTATCCGCAAGAATTTCTGACTTCACAGGCACTAATGCGAATACGGGTGTTCTCTGATGGGTAGATCTGATTTTTTTCTATATCCCATTTGTTATTATATCAATTATTAGCATAAACGTTCTAGAAAATTTCTCAATTTGTTTTCGGTTTATTCTTTGTTGTGTGTTTTCTTTAAGGATCAGCATTTTTTTTTTGTTATTTTTCTCCTCATCTTTTCTCATTCTCAAGCTGAGTTCCTTTGAACATCCTACTCACCCACAAATAATGACAACAACATCGTTACAAAAAAAAGTCCTGCTTCATTTGTGTGTTGGGTATGATAATCAAACTTCATTCGTGCGAAAAATGCCTTGATAAATAATTTTTTCTGTCTTATCTTTGTCTGGCAGGAAAAAAATGAAGCGAACAAAATTAAATGCGAAGAAAGGAATAAAAAAAGGAGACTCCACCAGGTTTCCTTCGCATATTTCACCGTAGTCGTTGTCTCCGTTGAATCGTTTTGGGTTTGCTTTCAGATGTATTCGTTGGAATTTTGAGTGATTTAAAACGAAGCAGAATTAGGGGTTTTAATTCTACTCCCACTAGCTGAGTAAATCCTTCTCAATACCTTACACAGTTTACGATGGTTGATTCGAGTAAAAGGCCTTGGCAAGAAAAGTCCTTCCTTCCTTCCTTTGATATTAGTTCGTTACTCTAAGCCTCACCTAAAATTCCAAAAGGAATAGGGAGAAACTAAATTACCCTCACCTGCATAACCTCCTTTTGCCACAGGTTTGAGTCTAAATTGATTATTATTTTTATTTGAAAGAAGGAAAACCGGGAGAAGACTGGATGAGGAAATTATCGTTGATATTGATGTCGGCCGCACCGAGAAATTTAAGACATGTTTTTTTGTTGCTCATGCGAAAACGACAAGATTTACAGGGAAGATGATGTAAACCATGGTGGTGGTGGCCTTTCATCTGCATTATAAAAAAAAATATCAAATAATTGTTTTGTGTATCGTCCTTATGAAGCACGTACACCTACACAACCATTCAAGGAAGGTGTGGAGGATCTTATCCTCTGTATTTTTATATAGTGTTGGTAAACATAGAAAATGAGACAATCTCATCCTTAATTGATTTTTCTCCTTCTATCTTCTTTTGTAGTCCTTTCTTTGTCTCGGTCTTGTGTTCGGTTAATTAAACTTACTTTTTCCGTGAGACCATTCAGGGCATGGCAAGAACCTATGTCCTTTCGTTCTTCTGATATAGGGTGATGTCATTTTGACCCCCACATCCTACCCTAGAATGACATACATTGGTTTTAAATGAACCTAATCTGGCTGAGATGGGGTCCTTTTGTGGGGATAATAGGATATTAGTTTTCTCGCCGAGGAGCATATGCGAGGCTATTCCAAGGGAATAGAAAAGGATACAATAAAGGGATCATTTCTTGTGAAATATTGTCGATTAACAGGGACCATTTGACGTTGAATATATGATTACAAAGGATTTTCTATTGGCTGAGTAATTGAATAGGCAATTACATATATCATTGTGGATATTTTAAGCAATTTCGCAGGACGGTTTTTATTGTTCTAATATTCAAAATTGGTAGTTGATGGAGTATTTTGTTTACGCAAATTCCATAGAAATCGTGACATCAAAAATAAGAATCCTTTTGGGTCTTGATTAAAAATAATCTTAGCTGAAACGGAGATAGTTGTCATATGTCCTTGAATACTGCTGTCGTGTCATATTATGAATATTGTTTGAATAGGGAAGGATCTCTAGAACTTCTATTGAACGTATAAATAATTTATTTCAAGTTGTATGTCCTCTATGGGGCCTTCACAAAACTAACCGTAATTAGGGATATAGATGAATGAAACCCCAATCACAAAGGATTTAAGGAGCATTCGGAAGGCATTTTTTTTTAAAATAGGGTGACAGCAAGGCTGAAGATGATCTTATTGAACTAGGTATAAAATAGATCTTTTTAAAGCATCTGAGATAGCAGTACAACTGATTAGATTACTGTTAATTATAAAACCCAGTTATTTTACATCATTCACGTAAGCTAAAACTACACTAGCAAGGATAACAGAGCGAAAGTCAGAAAGTTTAATTACAGATCAGTAGCAAAATATACTTAGTAGAATTCAGTTTCAATCTATTAACGCTAGACCAAGCTAGGATATGGCTTAAATCCTTTTTCGACCTCATTATACCATCCTACATCAAACCAACTGAATGGAAGATGTACAATAACACATCATTTGCATACACGTGAGCTTGGCTATTGAGAATCAAATCAGGCAAGTCATTTATGAAGAGCGAAAATAGAAGTGGACCCAAGATGGAGCCCTGGGGTATACTCATGTTGGTAAGAAGTGGATTAGAAATACCAACAGGTTTGACACGTTGAACCCGATCTTTCTGATAATTTCACAGAAGTTTCAGCGAAGTGCTGGAAAAATGATAGTGGCCTTTGAGATTCGTAAGTAAGGTCTGATGATCAAATCTAAAAGGACCAAGGCTCCAAGCTTAACTGAATCCAATGCCGGTCGAATATCTGAGGTAACCTTAATAGCTTCAGATTCACAACTATGTTTAATTCGGAAACCAGATTGCCATTTGGAAAGCGTATTGTTATCATTTAGATAATTTTGTATGTGGTCACTGGTCATGCATTACCTTTTCAAGTACGTTACACAGAAAAGACAAGATACTGATAGGCCTAAGTAGGAAGGAAGGGAAGGGTTCTATTTTTTGGGAACTAGTAGAATATTAGCACTTTTCCACGTGTCAGAGAATTTACAGGGAGAGATACAAGCATTGAAAATGTGTAGATAGAAAGTATTGCAGTATTACCACTAAAATTCACAAATTTGGGAGAAATATCGTCAGGGCTAATGGCATTGGATTTAACCAACTGAATTGCATTTGCCACGTCATGAGCATCTATGCATTTAAAAGAAAAAGAGTTAAGGCGGGGCCAGAACAGAAGACATCAAATCAGGGGTAAACTTAAATTTATTTTATTTTTGTCTTCTTTGACGCAAAATTTTTTTTGGTCACCCCAAAGTTCCTTCGTACTGAGAGTACGATCAAGTTAGTCTAAAAAATGGTATGAGTTTATAAATTTTGTTGAGAATAAAAGATTCAAGCAATGGGCAGGCTTGTAGCCCTAGCAATCACCTTTATAACGCCACGTGGCATGATACAGACAAAATCGTAAGAGTTATCGTCGAAAAACCTGTTTTAAAAAATGTAATCAGTCCCTAAACAAAATAAGGGCTTGTGGTTTTTCGCTTCTAGTGAGCCAACGTTGCGCCGAATCAAAAACGTGTCAAATGCAGATCTATTTCCCTGGTAAACGTCTTTAAAATAAAGTTGAGCACGGTTTTTTGAGACAGAAATGTAGCAGTTATGATCAAAAACCCTTTTTTCTAAATTGTTACCAGAAGTCCTTACCAAAAAAGGGGGTTGTGGATATTTTTCTTCCAGCAGGTAAAGCTTAAAACTAGAGCTGGGGCTGAACATTATGAAAAAAAATCCATTTTGCTGGGGTTGTAATGACTCCTTTGGCCCTTTGGGTTGCAAGGACCTTTTGGTAGAAAGCATTTAAGTAAAATAAATGCGCGAATTCCAATGACATTTTGGATATATTTTTTTGGGCTTGTGGACCTTTTCGGGATTTCAGAGATCTCTTGGTAAAATAACCTAATGTCAAATTAATTAATGTCAGTAATTGCTATAAATGTCATATCTTAGATTAATATTCCGTTTTTAGTTATTAACATGTTTTTCAATAAGATCCTTTTTGGGTCTTCGACCACGTTTTTGGGCAACATTTTCAAATTGCCCTTCCGTAACCACGGCACAAAATTAAATTTTGTCCCCAGCCTTAAACTAATTTCAGCGACGTCTGGTTTTCAATCTTAGCAAACTGTACTGGGTTCTAAGTTCACTGACAAAAAAAATATTGAGTGGAGATTTGTTTTTTGGTTTACAGATAAAATGAACGAATGAATTATTACTGAGTTGCATAAAAAACACCATTATAGATACACATATTAAGGCAACCGCTGCTAAGATTTTACACTCATCATTTTGCAGGAAGAAAAGCTTGACTTCAAAGAAATCGACTTGATGAGAACAGTTTCAAAAAACAAGAAATTTAAAAAATGAAATTCTACCTTAGGTAGAGCCCGCTTACTTAGTGCCACACTCAGGTCAATACTGACCCATTGTGATGCTCATCAGGGGAGGAGGGTTGTCCCTTACTCATTTTTTTAACCCTGTCTACAAAAACTGAGTTTAATTACTCACTATGTTGTTCGATACAAACCATCCTGTGGATTTGGTGAAGTTCATTATCCTGTCTATCGATGTGCTGGAGAGCTCGTCTAGGTCATGGAAGAAATGTCCCCCAGGAATCTGTACCTGATGTGTTGGAGACCCGGATCGTGACATAGGAAGTGGGTTGTATTCTCCAGAGCTTCCTCGTTGCCACAGCCTCTACAGAGTTCTTCTTCCGTCAAGTGCAATTTCTTCACGTGGTACCGCAGAGTATTGTGCCCCGTTAATATACCTACGAGGGTGAATAGTGATTTCCTATCCTTTTTCATGAGACTCTTGGTTCTGGCTCCATTGAAGGTGGCCCTAACATTCTTGTGGTGTGGCAAGTATCTAGTGCCGTTCATCTAAGATTCGCCTCTCTTATTGCCTTTCTCCCTGCTTCAAGCCTGAGTGTGCAAGGCGGGATGAGCACAGAGGGATCAGCTTGTTCGGACACCGCTGCCGAACCTTGTCTTGCTAATTCATCCGCTTTCTCGTTGCTAGAATGCCTTCATGTCCCGGAACCCAGCAGAGCGATACATTATGCTGAGTACCAAGAACCTTGCGTTCTTCGCGACAGCATTTCACAAGTTGGATTTTATTACAGCTGCAGTTAAGGCGAAGAGTTTATCTGACTACCTCTTGTGTGGTCCATGAGATTTTAAGCCAGCCTTTCTTCTGCGATTGATTGGAAACGTTCATAAGGAGGCTTGCAATTAAATTCGAGATTCAAACTGCGATCGACAAGGTTCTTTACTATTAGCCACACTTTTCCCGATGTTGATCAATAAAAGAAAGCCCGATGGGGGACCCGCAAGAATTCAATAAAGCTTCACATCTAATTCGACATAACTTCCTCAAATATGTCGAGGAAGATTGTCCCCTAGCTCATCGAACTACGGGCCTACGGAGTTTGGAATGTAGATATATAGACATGGTATATATGGTTTAAGAAGAGTGTGAAATGTATGTATACATACACTGCGTATGAGAGCAGTATTTCTACTATTTATTTTTATGGTTTAAGTGCAGTTGTTGGAGTTAATTACTTTAGCATGATTTGGTCGCTTAAGAAGAGCATGTATAGTGCGTACCAAAACAGTTGGCCATTCTACTGCGCAGGTCTCTTAAAATGTGTTTTACAATCTCTTAAATTGCAAAAACAAGCATAAAGAGACGAAAATAGGCGGAGCCATAATAAAAAACGACGTATACCCTGCCTTGTGTTCAAGATCGCTGTCGCGATCTCACTGAGGGTGGTTTCTTCATTTTCCTTCTTTTATACTGAAATTAGGAGCGGAGGAAAAATATAGACCATTATATGTCAACTTTACTTGGAGGCAAATATATTGTTTCGTTTTTTGTCTTGTCGGTTCTTTGTAGGAGTATGATGTGATCACGGTCGGATAGATTAAGCAAAACATTGCACATGAATTGATTGTGTGACTGTGTCTGTATGAAGGTGTACGGTTTCAGATTTAAACCCTATTTGCTCATTATGCTTTCGTTGATCATTATTAATTGTGTCGTGCATATTGATCATGTAGGTACTGATATTGGCACGCAAAGTAAAGTAAATTGCAGTGTCACACCAATTTTTTTTTGTTTATATCATTGAATTTGGGCGAGGTAGGTAAATTTAATAAAAAAAATACAATTTGGGAATTTTTTGGAAACGTAAACGATTTTATGCCCAATAACAATAGGCACGATTTTCTGTCACAAAAAAGAGGATGGGGTATTAAACGGTTCGTTAAAGACAAAATGGTGAACGTTCTTGATTCTTCAATAATTTTTTTTAAGAAATGCAGTTTTTAAAACTTATTGAACTACCCACCACTTTTAAATTTGTAACCTTGATTAAAAGTGTAAATTATAGCGAGATAAAATTGACGATGAATTGCAAATATAAAACAGATTTACAGCGAGCAGCAAAACAAAACACCAGTATACCAAATGGGTGGTTCGGTTTGGTTTGAATTAAGAAGTAAAAACACACACGTTTTAGTACTAAGATAAAAATATTTATTGATTTTGCTACCTATATATGAAATAGTTGATATTAATGTATATTAAATTGAATTCGAAGAACTGTCAGTTTCATAATCGGTTGAAGAATCATCTCCTGGATTGATAATTATTGCATCCGACATTGTGTCCCACATCTGCTCGTGTGAAAAGTATTCCTCCTCTGTCCTTATAATTTTTTCACAAACTTTGCGCCAATCTTCAACTGTTATTTTTGAAAATTCTTCTTCAGCTAGTTTCTGAACATCCGATAATCTAAACGTTGTATTTCGGCTTCCGACTCTTCCCTTGACTGTTGCCCAGATCTTTTCAATAGGGTTGAGATCTGGATGATAGGGTGGCAATCGTAGTACTTCGTGTCCCGCGCCGTGAATCATATTGTCAATCTTATGCTTGGGGTGGTGATTAGTCCGATGTCGCTTTATAAGGTCATAAAGTTCGACTTTGAGCATTTTTGAAGAATGCGGTATATTGTTGACGGAAAGCCATTCTAACATCTCCGATTTAACGGAAGCAGAAGTGATTTGCTTGTGTTCCCATTTGTTGTGATATGATGCGTTGTCCATTACAATAACCGATGGTTCCTCTAGGTTATTTAAAACTTGATCCTTCATCCATTTGGAGAAATTTTCAAAATTCATCTCATCGTGATAATCTCCTGTTTTCGACCCAGATTTAAATAAAAGCAAGGCATTATTCACGAAGCCCTTCGCTCCACCTGCATGCGCCATTATCAGCCTTTGGCCTTTTGAAATTGGCGCCTTTAAACCTTGACTGGTGCCGTCAGTCCATGCCCTTGGCCTTGTGTGAGAGCTGTGAATATAGCTCTCGTCCAAATAAATAATCTCATATCCTTCTGACCTATACTCCCGCACCTTCCTCAGATATTTCACTCGTAAAAGTTTGATTTCATTTCTTTCGCAAAGAAATTTACGGTTGTTCTCCGTTTTCCTATAAGAAAATCCATTTCTTTTAAAATCCTATGTAGCGACATATTGCTTAGGTTCAGCTCCAAATCTTCCTGCACCCGTTGTCTTAACATTTTTAATGTTATCATCATTTTTTCTTCAATGTGGAAGTTGTATATAATTCGCCGAACAGCTGTGATACCAAATTCGTCCAATCCAGTTTTCCATTTTGTATGTGGTACTCTTTTAGTTGGAGATTCAATAGCGCCTTTCTTCTCATATTCTTTAATTATCCTTCTTATTGTTCGGGCCGAAATTCCCGTAAACTCCTCTGTCTGTGAATTTGCGTATGTGATGGGATTATCTATACATAAATTCCTAGCTTCTTCAATTTTTTTGTAATATATCCTAACAACGATCTTACGTCCTAGACTTCCTATTGGTTTTCCTTTTCTTGAAAGATCCATGACAATTTATTTTATTTTAATAAACTTATGTCCTAGCAATGCTTTTGTTTTCGTGAAAGTGAATTCCAAATAGGAAATCCATAATATATATGCGTTATCTTAAAATAAAAAACTCTAAAAACCAAGCAACAAATTTATTCCTTGCCCCTACAGGTAACCAAATGCAAACACTAATCATGTCGTAAAACTTTTACACTTAAGTCAAACAGGTAAAATCAAACATCATAAAATTAATGCTAACCAAGCACACCACCCATACAGGTACCTAGCGCTAAACCACGAAATGTTCAACCATCAAAAAGGTTGGGAACGCTTTCAAATACAATCGGACTTCTAGGTAGAAATGAATAAAAGTCGACCTCATAATAAAAAATTAAGTTTATTTAGATATTCAACAGCATTTTAGTTCTAAGCACTGTAAAGTTGGGTTACGCATTGTAAATTACAGGCAAAAACGCTTAGTGATTAAATCTCTTTCGCGTCATTTTTGTTCTCTTAAATCCTCTCTCTGCGCAATCGACCGTTGGCCAACTGTTTTGGTACGGACTATACTTGCCTTGTGAGCACACGGTATCTTTGGTAGAAGGAGTATTTCTAGGCGTGGTACCCTGAGTTATGACCTTTCTAATGAGACGACTTGCAATAGTAACGTTTTTTAAGTATGTAAATGTGCGTATTCGACTTCCAAAAATGTATACATTTTTGAGAGGTGTGTGTTATTTCTTGTCGATTTCACCTTCTTACTACTACACTTACTAGCTCATGGCGTAAGAGGTTTACACAGAAGGTGAAAGCGATCGAAAATGTTGCGAGTAAATGGGCCGCGAGCAAGAAGGTCGTGTGAGAGAACGAATATTTTAATTCGAAGCAGTTTTCAGTGTTGACTGATTTTGTTGCCGGTGTGAATTTGCCAAAGTAAACAACTGCGGTTTTCACCTGATTATTGGATTAAAAAAAAAAAACGATTTAACCGGTCAATTAATGATCCATTTTACTTTCAGGCAGAAATTGTGAGGGGTTAAAGTTTCTCTCTATAAATGCGTAGTTCCCCAATAGAAGATTGATACAAAACACAAGGAAACTAGTTAAGAAGACTTTCACTTGACAGTAGTGAAGTTTCTTAACCTCTGAATTTATAGGCAGCAGTGATCATGGGCTCAAGTCCTCGCAGAAATTCCTGAATATGTTTTTACTTGCCCACCTCTTCCGAAAGTCTAACAAACACTCAAGAGTAAAACTGTCATGACAGCTTCTCAATTTTAAGTCCTTTAATCGTGTAAAAAGGATAACATCGTTGGGGACGCTCGAACTCTATGCAATTTGCCAAATCTATATATATAAAAATCAATCCATATTTTTGTTTGTTGCCGGTGTTTGGCAAAACGCGTTAACCGATACCATTGAATTTTTTTTCCACGAAAGGTGACGTCTGTACAAAGGATGTTTTCTATGTGCGATGTCTGTATCTGCATCGGTGTGTGAATTATGGGCATTTGAGTGAGTACACATGTATATATGTGCGTATGCGTGTAAATTCGATGCAGATACAGACAACGCACATATAAAAAACCATCGTACAGACGTCACCTATTTTGTTATTCGAACGCGCATATGAAAGAGGGAGACTACACGAACGTTTGAAGCCTATTGTGGTGTTTGTGCGCACTTTCATTCTTGAGATATCGCGTGTTCAATGTTTTATTTAAATAACTCTTATTGAATTTTTTAATTTTTTTTTTGTGAATCGGACATCGGCAAGTTGCTTTTCCCACATTGATAACAATCGGTGTGTAAGTGAATGAAAAGTGATTCTATAGAAGTTTTTTACTTTCGCTTTGTTGTTTGATTCGCACAAGTAACTTGACATAGGCGCCTGCCAGACAACAAGCGCCTACCCTAAGCGGAACAACGAAGTTGCGTGAACGGCCTAAGCCATGCAGAGAAAAACGTGCAGTCCCTTTCACCGGTTGAGCTCAAATCAGGCAATCTTCG
The DNA here is from genome assembly GCA_949715645.1 of Portevinia maculata. Taxonomy (NCBI): domain Eukaryota; kingdom Metazoa; phylum Arthropoda; class Insecta; order Diptera; family Syrphidae; genus Portevinia; species Portevinia maculata. The sequence continues at coordinate 279,485,409 of OX454526.1, read as the reverse complement.
GTATTGGCCTGAGAGTGTTTCTGCGAAGTTCGGTCTTCTTTTTTTAGGCGCAGCAACATACGCCGGATACACGCTATAGACAATAATAACGAAGTCTGCTCGAACATATGGGCCAATAGAATTCTGGGGCATGGGCAAAGCCGGGCGGGTGCAGCTATTAGATATTACATAAAAAATGTCACATATTCTGAGCAACTAAAAAATCGTTTTTTGTTGTACATACTTTGAAAATGTTAAAAATACAGTATGAAAACAAAATTGAACGACTAATCCAGCAAGGGCAATGTATTCGAGAATAAGGCATCATTCATTGTTTTAAGCATTTAGCGGCAACAAATAATCTCTTCATTGTTCCTCATAATCTCGACTGCCCAACCAAACCAACGTAATCTATTAACCCTTTTACAAACTACTCCCGCAAAGAACAAAGAAATGCATCCAACAAATTAGCTCACATAACACGTTTTAGTTAATTTTCAAATGTACTGCAGTTTAAATGGTTTGTTAGACTTGTATTAATTTTTGTCCTGGTACTAATGAATACACTCTTATAAATGATAAACTCCATGCAATCTAAAACCACATACCTCTGCCATGCAACAACAAACAGCACTTAAAGTTGCAGCACTCAAAATGACAGCAACCCTTTCGTTTGTACGGTGGAATACCGCTTACATCCTTTTCTCCTCTTCTTCATGGTATAAAATAAAATATTATTTAAAACCACTCTTCTACAGGTAGAAAGTAGGTATTGCATTAAAATTCATAATCATCATGTCATGCTGGAAATATTTGCATGAATAAGATTGTCTTGTGTTCAGATACTCTCTATGAGTATTTTCCAGCAACAAGATAATGGCCCGCCTCTCCAACCACCACCCGCCGATATATTCATATATGAAGGATTAAAATAATTTTCAATTTCGGGGTACATTTATGTTCGTCAGTTCCTTGGGAATGCATGATTAGGAAGACACGACTGCTATACCTATAGCCTGCCTGTCTGTGTTGGGATTCGTGGTCGCTTTTGGGGATGTAAATGGTTTCCTTATACTTCTAATGTATGTTCACTTCATAAAAGGTATTCCAGACATAACAAGATACAGCAGTTTTGTATCAGATCGAATGTCGAAAAATTTTAGTTTGTTTTGTACACGAACCAGTTGGGAGTTGGAAAGGCTGAAGAACACAATTGTTGGGTTTAATTAGAATGGAATTTGAAATTGTGGAATTGGAGCTGTCAGTGCAGAAAATATATTTAGTTTTACTTAAGGCCATGTGATATAAACTTTGCTTTGTGATGAATATTCATAGCAGCAATGGGTTTCGGTGGTGGTTTTTTTTAGCGTAGTCTCGTGTAAGGAGGGTACATCCGTTCACGGAAGGAACTTTCTTCAACAGAAAAGTCCAACAGCTGAGATACGCCGATGATATCGACATGATAGGCCACATTGGCTCGGCCAAATGCAGTGAGTCAGCTATAAAGGTCCAGCGAAGAGGATCTTCGACTCTCGGTCCCAGTTTCGAGACAATATGGAAGACTGAAACTCTGTTTCAAAAACAACAAAAACAAAACTGGAAGTAGCGTACCCGGAATCGCGGTGTATGGAATTGTGAAGTGTCTCAGCCAGAGACTCTCCACGGTATTTTGGTATTGCACATTAGCAGCAATTCAAGAATATCCTCGTTAAGAGATATTCGCCGGAAAAATAAGGGTTTGTGCAAAACACACGCATGGTGCAAATCAATCCTTTATACTCGAGCGAAAAACTCAGTTTTTATAAATACGCTTCCATATTAACGCTTTTCTAACTTTACCGAAACCCGAATGACCGTTTTAAAACATCCGCACGTTTCGACTTCGAGGGTGGGGCGAGTCTTGCATACAATAACGCCACACACCAGTTATTAACCTAACCTACAGCAATAATCGCTGCACAAACCGTCATTATCGATTCTATCTGTGATGTTTAACAACCAAGTCAAGTCTACCAGCTCTTCCCATTTAGCAAGTTCAGCTTTTGATTTAAGAGAAACAACCGAAACTTGATTGTACAGGAAAAATCGGTGGAAAGATCAAAGCGTTTTTCTAAATCTTGTACCGCTTTTTTAAGAAACTGGTCGACCTCGGAGAGGAAACTGCATTTGTCAGTGTCGCAAATGTGCTTTATTTTGGATCGAACTTTGCTTCCATAGAATTTGTATATTAATCTACTTCTAAGATTCCCCACTTACTTTCTCATTACAACATCTATTTCCAAAATTTTGTAGTTATTATTTTCTAAGGCAAGTACTGCAGTATTAAATTCTGGCATAACGTTTTGTATAACATGCAAATACGCGTCTGATATTCCATCCTTTTTACTTCCGTAATCTATGTCAAACTCAACATTAGCATTTATCCCTTTAGAAATAAAAGTCCATAATTCTTTTCGACAATAGTCTTCTCCATTCGACAGAAAATAGGTACATCTTTACCAGCTTTAAATCAGGCGATCAATTGCAGGCAAAAGTGATAACCATCTAGTTGGTATATGAAATAAATGATAGAATTTGAAAAATAAGTTTTGCTGGGACTTTTGACTGGACAACTCATTTTTCACTGGGGCTCTGGACACCGCTTAAAATATCTGGAGAATCCCGGCGAGTTCCGGCCGTCTAGCAACCTTAGGCTGGGTGAATCTATTGAAAATAGTGCCTTCCGGGTCGACATCTGCCCTGCGGACCACTTTATCCAGAACATGATTGGGGGAGTTACATGATAGCGCATCTGCCTTCCGCAATCTGGTGCAAGTTTATAATAAAACGGAAGACCGGCTTCCATACTGCACAACGTGCCGCGTGTTTTCAAGTATCACGCGATACAACTGGATCAATTTAGCCGGGATCCCATATCATCATCATGTAGAGCTCCTGAAGTTGAATGCTGTCATATGCGGCTTTAAAGTCAATGAAAAGATGATGAGTCTTTAATTGAAATTCATTGGTCCTTTCCAGGATTTGCCTCAGTGTAAAAATTTGGTATAATGTTGATCTGCCATGCCGGAAGCCACATTGATACGCGTTGATTAGTGCGTTTCAGAACGTCTGTAGACGTTCATATAGTACGTTGAATAAGATCTTATATGCGACATTTAGCAGGGATATGCCTCGATAGTTCTTGCATTGCATAGGATCGCCTTTCTTGCAGATATAGCATATAAAGCTGCTATTATAGTCATCGGCCATGCTTTCTTCCACCCATACTTGGTTGATAATTTGGTACATCCAAACAATCAAAACATCAAAACCGGCCGCATTATTGTTCTTAAGCTTTCTTCCAGCTAAGCCAACCTCTTCTAAACTGGATGGTGAAATTTGTTCTTCATTGACAGGGCATGGGTTCTCTTCTTGCCCTATCGCTCTCTCTGCATGATTGTTATTAAGCAGCTTTTGTAAATGCTACTTAAATATTATCTATTATTCCCCGAGTCCTGGTCTAAAAGTGAGCAGGCAACTCGCTTTTTTTGGTAAATATCCGGATGTTGTTTCGGTCGCAAGACTCTTTTTCTACGCACTTAAATTATATTAATATTAGCTTTAAGATTGATGTATTATTATCATTATCCGTATTGTTAAGTACTACAAAGGACCTGAGTCTTATTTGTACATTGGTTCTAAATAAATTCAAATTGAATTGAATTGAACTGAATTAATCTTCTTCTCCTCCCTTCTCTTGGCTCGATGTTTTGCGCTGCAGAGTTTTAAAATGTGAACCTTCTGTCACCTTCTTCCAGTAAACACATATATCATCATACCACGGGCTTTTTCTCTCGGGTGCTGGTAACCTTCGGTGTCCTCGGCTACCTCCTTGATGATGTCGTGATATTGATGCCACATATTGTTGACGCTACCGGGTGGTGAGTACACAGAGGAGAGTCTCTCACTTATCAGCTATCTGGCGACGCTACTCCAGGTGTGCCAAGGCATCCAAGGTTTATTTGGAACTGACCAAAACAAATAGCTGCCCACTGAACACAAAACTACAGACAGACAGATATGCTATAAAATGAATATTTTCATAACTGAATGCATGTTCGGGGAGTATGTTCCTCTCATTTTCCTTCCCGGTACGATATATGTTATGTCCGCAAACGAACCCAAAGCAGCAAGATCCTCTCCACACCGATGACCCATTTTAGTGGTTCCAACACAGTTAAAAGTTAATTTCTCTTTTGTTAATAAAAATTTCAAAGTACCTACTTGACTCTTTAATTTTTTTTGTTCTTAGTCGACAGTGAGAATTTACTTCATATTAAAAGGGAACTAAAACCACTCAGAGTTTTGGGAATTTATTTCCCACTTTACATGGGAATTAAGTCCACTTCGCGGAAGTGGTTTTATTTCCCACTATGTGGGAACTAAATCCCTCAGTGGACTTAGTTCCTGTGGACTTATTTCCCTGCACCACTTTGCGCCACCTTGTGGTACCCTGTACACGCAAAATTGGCCAAAATAACCCGATCTGGTTAGTCTGCACTTCGATTGCAATAAAGGTACACTAAAACCACCTGGTACTTCTTATCATGCGTAAACATCCCACACGCCAAATCGCGCAGTCCTACATTATGATCTATGCAATTTTACATTTGATCATTGTTTTGCGAAATGACAAGGAACCACCCTCCCCCCAACAACAACCTACAACAACTCCGTTACGCCAGCAACTAAACAAGGTGACAAAGAAAACTTTCCTTTAATGAAATACTTCCCGAATGCTCAATTCAAATTCAATTCATTTATGGATACCGTGCACATCCGGACACACACACAGATAGAGTCCTTCCTGTAAACGACAGGAATTTCTATTTCTGAAACGAGACACTCCAAACCCATCGAACCCTATCGAATTCCTTTTGCCAGCTATACAACGTATGCGCATATAGATTTCAGGTTATCCTTTATCCTGTATGCATATGAGGTAAAGAGTTAGCATAATCTGTGAAAGTATGCGACTCAATATGTGTGTGTGTGTGCTTGAAGAAACGACACAGTAAAAGGTAAAATTTATGATTAATGTCCATCATACCATAACGTTGTGTATCATTGTTTGTCCAGCATAATCATGATATTTGCACCTTTTGTGCAATACGATGCGGTTTGTTGGGAGGATGTGTCCTCTGGGTTAATGTGTATAGCCCAGACTAAGTTGACTGGAAGAATATTGAATTTCCAAGAGAACGTACTGTGCACCGATCGAAAAACAAAGGGCGGGTGGGACACAGACCACTGCTATATTCAGATGTTTTTACCGGAATGGACAAATATTTGAGGGTCCAGGTAATAAATTCATAATTCTCTTGTCTGAACGCAAATTGAACATTTCGGAAACCGCATACTGTGGCATCGGAATGAGTTGAGGACTAAAGTACGTCGTATTCAGGTGGTGCCATAATAGGGGTTTGAAGGAGTACCGACTCGTGACGACAACAAGATGGACTCTGCAGTTTATATGATCAAAAATAAATGTATATATTATAGAGTGTTGTAGGGAATTGAAATTCAGACATCCGTCGTGGAACTTTTAAGAAGCCGTAAGGAAGGGAGCCGGACAAAATTAAGATAACCATACATACTCCTAAAAGTTTTCTAGCTCTTTAATTTTTAAAGAAAATCTGATATCTGATAAATGCTATGCTTAAATTCTTCGTAACGACAAAACACTTTTTTGACTTTTTAACAATATAAATGTATGTACATACATACATATCTGCAGTACTAACTCGATTTACGCAACTAATAGAAATTAAAGCAGTTGAAATAACTGAGGTTGTTGCACTTGCAGGGTAACATTTTTTTTTAAATAAAAAGTTATAGTTTAAATGGCTATGTTTCTGCAGAGATAAGGCACAATGTGGTAAAAAAAATTTTTGAAACCCAAGCAAATCACTTTACCGAACACATTTTTTTAAAATCAGAAATCGAAATGTTAGAACATATACAAAACTAACGCCCATGCTGACCTAATTTCCCGAAATAATGAAAGTACAACTCATCTGAAGAAACATATTTACATATGTAGGTACGTATTTACAAAGAAATTTGCGTAGGTCCAACAAAACATAGCTGTGATACAACGGCAGAAATAACAAAACAAAAGGAGAACATGCAATTAAAAAACAGATGAAAAAACACAAGTTGCACTTATCAAGGTTACTTTGAAATGAAAAATTGCATTTATAGAAAAATGAAGTGCGACGAGTTTAGTGTTGCTGAAGTCGAGGAGTTGCGCGAATCGTTAACCGAGTTCGTACTGTCTACTGTATAAAAAAATTCCAAATACCTAACGCGAATAATTTATGTTTTCAGGAATGAAGTCATAACATATTATCCAGTCCGCAGAAGGAAGTGAAAGGAAATGAAGAAGAAATTTTGATGCATTACAAAATCGTGGGTGTTAGCAAAGGTCATAGAATTAATTTTTATTTGGGCCTCAAAACACGGACTTATAGAAGTGGGCCAATAATTCTGCCGTTTATTGAGTATTTTTCATCACTGACGCTTTATACGACGTATGCAATCAATATCCTTTCACAAATGTGTCTATCTACAGCTGAGAAATAACCCAAAACTATTATCTATATAAACTGACACTATTAACATGCTTTGAAGTATGTACGAGTATGTACATTACTATCCCACATTTTTGGTTAAAGTGAATAAAGAAAACAAAACTAATGTGCATGTAGCTACAAAAAAATGTACCATGCTTGGTCATCATTTAAAAGCAGTCCGAGCTCATAGGGAAAAAAATGAAAAATGTTCATCCATTGTATGGTCTATAACCAGCGTGCTCAATACGTGAAGAGCGCCGTTTAAAAAACTCTTTATAAATGGGCCATCATAATATTCCCCGGGAGAATAAAAAAAATCAGAACGATTTCTTTCTGGAGCCGGACTGGTCTACTGTTTGTTAATTTACATACCACTTTGTTTTCGGTTTTTATAATTTTATGTTTTTTTTTTTGATCTCCCTTTTTCTGACATAAACCCGCAGGTAAAAATACGGAAGAGTATAACATGGACATTTTGTTTGCGGCATAAATCGATTGCGAAAGTACATCCATTTGTTATTGTTCATATTTCTATTTCTTTTTATTGAGTTTGTTGCCATTTTTTGTAGTTGGTATTTTATTATTGCTTTCCCTACAATAGCTAACAATAAATAAATTGTCAATTGCGTTTACATTTTTTTTTACTTCTTTGCTATATTTTAAATTGATGTAGGTATGTACTACTATTTGTTCAAAAGTCAATTGCGAATACGATTATTTGATAAATGTGTGTGTGTATTTTAAAAAACACCTTTGAGGATATTAATTGAGCTGCGACCGTAAATACAAACAGTTTGTAAATTTAAAAATGAACTCAGAACAAGAATTGTATTTTTGTTATTGTGTAATTTATTTATGTGGAATTCAAGAACGAAAAATTGAAAAATTGATTCTGTTTTTCAATAGAACGGATGGCTGAAGGCTATATTTTACGAACTTAATAATCATGTTGAGTATACGACACCGTTCATAAAAGTTCGGTTATTTTTTAGCGCAAGGTTTTCAACTTTGAAAAATATTCCATTTGAATTTCAATCCGTTCCTTAAATGAAAAAAAGGAACATTTCACAAAACAGACTTTGGGGCTGTTACAGGAGTAACCTGTTTCTTTTTTAACTTTCTCGTATACCTACTTTATAAAGAGAATGATATTGCATTTATGCTGAAATTTCGAACTCGGATAGATAAAATTATTGAGGTGAGCGTAACAAAATGGCGTACTCAGTTCAAAAACAGGGAAGTTATTTCAAAGAAAAGTGTCATACCGACCAATACTCCAACTTAAAATGAATTTATATATTAAAATTGTTTTTAATATTTTTTTAATTTTTATATTCATATAGGTAACGGTTTTTGAATTTTTGAAAATCTCACTTTTCTCAAAAACGGCTCTAACGATTTTGAATAAATTTGAAGTCTTGAATATATGGATTTAGTCTCGGAAGATGGCTTACTCAGTTTTTCACAAAACGCTCGATTAACGGTACTTTAGTAAAACCAACAACATCTCAAAAACAGGTGATGCGGGTTACTAAATACAAATATGTAGAAGAAATCTGCATATTCAGATTGTAGAAATATTTTTTTTATAATTTTTTTTTTAATAGTTCCTAACATTTTGAAACACATCACTTTTCTTTAGAACCTCTCAAAAGATTTTGATAAATTTCGGGCTTTTTATAACTTGAAGTAAATGTAGAAACTTGGCATACTCAGATTTCGCTAAAAATTTAAATTTAATTTTTTCTCAAAAACGTCAAAGAGATTTTAAAGGACGTCGTGCATTTTTTTTATAATTCTTATAATGTAGATATGCTTAGATATGATATGATATGCTTATAGCTATATACCTATTAGTGCGGGCAAAAGAAATGCGGATAAGAATGAGAGCGGGAAAACTGATGCACGATGGTTTTAATTATTTCTTAATAAAAATGGGTAGGAAAATCGGCTCCATGAAATTTGGTTCAATGCAAAATGCCAAAAAAAAGAAAAGAAAAAACTGCAAAAAGGTTTCAAAAAAATATAAAGGAAACCACGACAACGTTTTGTATTCCGATCAGGGATATTTTTTAATGGTCTGGGGCATTTTTAAATTTTTTCGATATAGCATTAAGATCCTATTTCATTCCGTAAAAAATATATTAAAATCGATTTCAAATATTGCGTCATTAAAGCAAAACCCAAATACCCTGCAATTGTCGAGGAATGGCACCTGCATCGCCGAAACCGAACGAACTCCATTCCTGGTATGTGTGTTAAATGACAACTTTCGTTGGAATGACCTCATAAGGATGTTGCCAAGAACGCTGCGAAATGTCTAGGCTTCTTTAAGCATTGCAGGAAATATTTTCCCCATCTGATTTGGCTTCAATATATAAGGCGTTTATTCGCCTTAATCTTCAGTATAAGGTTCATGTCTGGGCCGGTGCACCAATCACATATTTTGAGCTGTTTAACAGAATACACGCGATAAAAGTAACTGGCGATCGGGATATGGCGATCGGGATATCGCGGAAACGTTTGACTCTCTTAGTCATCTTCGTAATGTCTCATGTATATTGCTGTCTTATCGATATTTCCACCGTAAAAGCTCAACCGAAATAGCCAGCTGCATTCCACCGTTAAAACATTTCAACCGCATACCTGCCGTGCCAAAAATGCGCATATGTTAACCTTTAAGCCTGCATTCGGATGTACAGTGAGATACAAAGAATCTTTCCTTAGCCGTACAACACAAATGTGGAAAGCTCTTCCTCGCTCCATTTTTGCTTCACAATATAACCTACAAATATTCAAATCCAATGTGCATCGGCATCTATTCCTATCTTCTAATCCATTACAGAAGGGTTTGTTTGTTTGTTGATAACATGTATTTAGTCTTGTCAATCGCCGTGAAAGCTTCTATCACGGAGCGCTGTGATCTGCCGATGATGTCAATATCGTCCGCTTAACCCAGCAGCTGAACGGACCTGTTGAACATAATGCCTTCCGTGTTGACAGCTGCCCTGCACACTATCTGCTCCAGTACGAGATTGAAGAAATCGCATGATAGCGCGTCCCCTTGCCAAAACCCGGTGCATGTTTAAAATAGTTCGGAGGAACTATTTCCAAACTGCACGTTGCACCGCGTGTTTTCCAGAGTCACGCGACACATCTGAATCAGTTTTGCCGGGATTCCGAATTCGGCCATCGCCATATAGAGCTCCTGACGATGTGTACTATCATACGCGGCTTTGAAGTCGATGAATAGGTGGTGTGTCTCGACTTGAAATTCGTGGGTCTTTTCCAGGATTTGCCTCAGTGTGAAAATTTGGTCTATAGTCGAACTGCCTGGCCGGAAGCCACACTGGTACGTGCCGATAAGTGTGTTGCAAAACGGTTTAAGACGTTCACACAGTACATTGGATAGGATCTTATATGCGAAATTAAGCAGGGATATGCCTCGATAGTTCTTGCAAGACATAGGATCGCCTTTTTTGTTTATGGGGCATATGCAGCTGATATTCCAGTCATCGGGCATGTTTTCTTCCACCCATACTTGGCTGACGATTTGGTGCATGCGCCCTACCAAAACATCACCACCGTATTTGAAGAGCTCCGCTGGTAAGCCATCAGAGCCTGCGGCTTTGTTGTTCTTATTCTTTTTTATAGCTAAGCCAACTTATTATATGGGTGGTGGTAACAAAGTGGCCAAATCTAGCTAAAACTCGATACCACCGAGTATAAAAGTTATGTAACTTGGCCAATTTGCAGGACGAATAAACTGAAGTCAATCATGCAGAGCTAAAAGTCCAATAAGTTAGTTGCCACCATTCAAATCCCACACGCAACAAAGCAATTTAAACTGCTGCTCCTAATTCTTGTAACAAAATCTACAAATCTGAAGTCAGCGCTTCGCAAACTAATTTGTTATAAGTTAAGCCCGAAAACTTTTCGGCAACTTCAGGAATAGACTTCCATTTCCGAGAGAGAACGTCATAGTTCCGAAACATCTCTTCAATTGAAACTGGCAATAAGTGCAGTCAGCCATTGCATTTCGCCCGTCAATTCCCTGACCATCCGTTTTGATTGGATTCGGGATACAAAAGTTTTGCCTTCCACCGGCCGCAAATACCCGCTATATCTACGAATTTGTTATTCAACATATTTCCGAAATTACTGTGATCCGCTAGTTCTCTCATCAAGTTCCGAATGTGCTAAAGTGCATTTCCCTTGGGTATTAGCGAGCCAATTCACAAGGACGAAACAATGCCACACAATCTCTGCGCAATGGTTATGTTTGTCTTTCACAAAAAAATGTGAAATTCTTCGATAGCGTTCTGAATATTATGTACCCTTTCAAATGTCTCGCCCACTATTCAAGAAAACTGGTTGTACGAGTTGGAAAAATACTTAGGTCCGTTTTATTCACTATTGTTCAACTTGCTGATAACTCCCAAGTTTGCTAACTTCGGAGTTGAACTGCAAGTTGAAAAATGTTTTTTTTTTTACTATTACAACTTACGGTTTGGAAGTTGACATTCGCAAGTTGGCCAACTTGCTGTTTCAAAAAATTCCCTGGAATATTTTTGACAGATGACACATAATATGTCAGTCTCAACTTTGGATTTGCTGACTGTTATTTATTATTATTATTATTAAATTCACAATATATAAGTTAACAACATTCCCACCAAGCGGAAGCGTTTCCCGGAATTTAAACATCGGACGACAATACAATTCCCACAGTGCAGGTAAAACTGTACCGGCAGCGCAGCAGACACAATTCCAGGAATACAAACGACACCTGCATTGCTTTCATTCCAAACATTCTGTTGAAGAATAAGATAAACCATATTTCTTTAAATATGTAAAAAAGCATACATTTTTGAAGTTTGTTTATTTTTCTTTTCTCATTAATTCTTCTACATTGATTGGACTGAGCGGACATTGTCAGTGACTGTTGATGTTATTTGCAAAGGCGTACCCGTACATCTTCGGTGGCGGTTCCGACTAATTCTCGTCAATAGCTACGTTGTGGAGAACGGCACAAGCAATTGTAATTAACTGTACAGTCTCCACTCTGCACTTTAAGCCAGTTTCCAACAGTGGAAAACGCCTTTTCCAAATTCCGTACGAACGTTCTAAGTAATTGCGAGTGCGAATCTGCGACTCATTATATAAATTTTCGATGGGCTTCATGACATTCAGAAAAGGTGTCGCAAGATAGTTTGTTTTAGTGTAACCCGAATCACCAACAAGAATAAATTGCTTGAACTCGCCTCTTTCGAATCGTTGTTTCAAACTAGACAGATTGAAAATGCGCTGATCGTGCGTGGAGCCCTATTAAGGAGCGCATAAAAAATTAAAAAGCGATTTGAAATGTATATTGTTCATGTGAGCTACATATACCTGCCAACGAGCAACGATATCGTTTATCTTCAAATTCGCAGCACAAACCGTTTGAACGTTTAGGGAAAACCATCCCTTACGATTCCTAAAATTTTCTGCGTCAGTTCCACCTGGTGATTGAATTCGGGTATGCGTACAATCAATCGCACTAATAGTTCGAGGGAATTTTGCTTTTGCAAAAAAGTCACGTCCTGCTTGCAGTGGGTTTCCGGCATACGAATGAATTGTGGCGAAAGATTGGCAATCGCTCTCGACACTCGTTTCAGCATATGATGCACGGTGGCAATGCTTACCCCAATGAAATCGGCCACCGGCAATTGAATTGATCCGAGTGCATAGTAGCTTAATACGATTAATAATTGGGTTATTGGTCGTAATTCACGCGATCTATCGAAGAAGAAAACCACTATGGAATATAGGTACAATACGAGTAAATTCCAACTTATTCGTCGTAAAATACCTTCTCTCGTCGTACGGCAACGAATTCATTATAAGTTGGAGCACCATCATTGTCGTCCGCTTTGAGAGACGAAAACGATATAATGAAGTCGCGGCCGTCCTATTTTTCGAGTCCAGCATCTTGTATTGCCGTCTTTCACAGACCAAATTGCGCTCGTCTTCTTCGCTGCCCGAATCAGACGATGGCCAATCTTCCCAGAAATAATTCGACCAATACATTGTTAAGTTTTAAAAAATTAATATTTGATTATTTATGCCACTTGATTTGAAGTTGGCACAATCTAAAACAGAAATGAGAAAAAAATCTGACATTTGACGTAAAATCCCAAGTTTGCTCTACAACTTCTACTATTTCGGGGAGTTGAGCAAATCCAAAGTTGATCAACTTTCAGTTTTCTCAACTTCGGAATATCCAAAGTTCAGCGTGTCAACTTTAAGTGAATAAAAGCAATTTATCAAGTTGAGAAGAAAAATCCACGAGTTGTGTTCAACTTCGAGTGAATAAAATGGCCATTACTGTCCTTGCTGATTAAACTGATGCGGAATAGCTTGCAGCAGGGAAATAAACCGACTTATATAATATATGCGTACAGTTTATTCTGTGCAAAACAATCCTATCCTGCATGTCCCACAATGAATTTCAACTCATCATTCATTTTCGATGTGTCCACCGCTAACGATGATGATGAGGAAGACGATGACGATCAGCAGCCCCAGCACCACTCAGAATGTATAAATATTGGCATCTCCAGGTTAAATGGTGGCTGCCGCCTGTCCACAGATAGAAACGAAAAGTCACGAGAGTATGGAATTTCAGCCATCAGGCTATTTCGCATAAATGCACTTTTCATCGTTGCCACGTCATTGGACTACGATGACGTGTCTCTGGTGGAATAACCAGACCCCAATTTATGCTCTAAGTTATTGTTATAAACTCGCGTGTATCTGAGTCAAACCCATCGGGCCGAATTCAATGTGCAGCAATATCAAGCGATGGATTTTTGGATGAGCCTTGACTGGGCGGATAATGATGGAATACGCCTGATGGCCGTGAGCTCAATGAAGGGTTGATAAGCCGTATATTTCGTTGCCTTGTTTTCCTTGTCAAGGATATGTTTTTTTGATGGCAATGACCTGGTAAGTGCATGCGATGCGATGATGATACCCGGTAGCTGTGTGGAGATATTTAAGGTATAATGACCATAATTATTTCGGAATGTTGCGATAGATATCCCCTGGGTTATTATTCAAACAGCGATGCATTTTTGCACTCGAATGGTTGTAGAAATAGGACGCTTTGTACTGCGGATTTTATATGGTTGCATCTGCACGGAATCTGGATTAATACACATTCCAAACATGTGCGGAGTTTATTCCAAAATGTAGCCTAAAGGTTGTTAGATTACACGATCCTTGGTCAAACCGTTTACCTATATAGTGTATGTTGATCAGGTTACTGCATTGTTAAGCACCCACTCATAAGAGCCTTTGCAATGATTCTGAGGCTAGAAAGATTCTAATTAAAGTAATATTTTACATTATTTAGGAATATCCATTTAAAATTATTAATCAAAGGTTGATCGAATAAGAAGTTCCAAGATCCGAACAAGCTTTCATGTCAGTGAACTTATCTCTAAGAAAATGGAGCGTGACTGGCTTAGTTGGTACTGTCATATTCAACTGACAGATCCAACAAACCCCGCAAAGAAGGCAATATCAATCAACGTTCCTATACAATGGCGAAAGAAAGGCAGGCGTAAAGAATCCAGAATCAAAACAATACAAATACAACAGCATTTGATTGGCCTCAGCGACAAAGTAATTTTTAAAAAAAATCGGAAGACTCGCCGATACTTTTTGAGGTTCAAACCGGCGAACCCCAAGGGAGGAGCAGTAGGGATGCAGTAAAGTTGGGTGGGTTATGACACCTTTAGTCCACATCATACCCTTGTTTAAAAAAAAAGAAGTTCTTTGTTTAAATGTTATTGTTCCTTGATCTGCTAATATATCCATTAGCCCAACCCAGTTTTTGTGAACCTTGATTACAAACATCATCGAATAATGAAAGCGTATAACAATGTATCAAAGGAAACAAATCCACGAATCCATCTAAAAGTGTTGCGTTAAACCGAATTTATCCCCTCAAAAACACAAGTTAACTCTATCATGTCAACACGGCAAAGTAACAATATAAAATAACCTCAAAAAGGTTCAGCAATTCAAAGTAAATGTATCGCCAGCGTTATTCCAGCGACCTTCCACTTGGGACAGATATCCACCAAAAAAAACCGAGCACACATCTTGAGGGTCTTTTACAAATCCAATCTCTTCGCGTAATGGAAATCTCGAACAAAAATTTAATTAAACCAAAAACAACAACACAAATGCGACACCTTTTACAGGTACTCTTGAGCTAGATACCCGGGACCTCGGGGTAGCCATAATTACGACCAAATGCCGATAGCTATAACCGCCAACACATTGAACATCATACAGCACTTAGTTCGGACAACAGCGAACCCAAACCTGAGGCGGAAATAATTGCGTCCAAAAAGGTGAAGGGATGCACAGAGAAATTTCCAACAGCAGGTTGTCAATTTATTCCATTAAAATTTCGGTTTACAGCCCTTGAGCGTCTTAATTTCTATATCAAACAAAAAAAAAACTGCTTAACATCAAAAGGAAAACCCGTCAAAAATATTTCAACACGACGACAAAAAGTGAACTTTTGTAACAGGTGCGGTTTATTATGTCCTCTCTTATTCTTCCCTCGAGAGACATGAACTGATCCCAGGACCAAGCGAAACAATTTGCAACTGCCTTTGGCATAATGACCTGTGTTGGAAAAAAGAAAACCCGCCCACCCAACGAACAAAAAGCAAAAGACTCCCTAACAAAATAACAAATGAAAACATTTCGAGGGACCGTTCTCTGGCCATAGTCGGTCGTCAAGAGTTGTTAAAAGTTTTAAATTTTATGTTTTCCAGTCCCTCGCCCCGTCTTTTGAGGCTAATTTAGAATTGTTGGTGCTATTTCCTTTCTTTCAACCAAGTCAAATTCGAAAAGGTGTCTGCAAAGCGCGAATGTCCTGTTCAGTGAAAAGGATTTATAAACATCTATTTGCCTTTTCCATTGTGGGTAATTTATTTGCCATACATATGTACAAATAGGGGCTATTACCTTGTCACTGAGCCACTAGAAACGCCGAGAAAAGAAAGCTTAAAGTATGAGATGATATACCTTGACCCATGATGACAGGAACGTAGGGAGCAACCTGCTAAATCGGGGAATCGGGGTGCCACTTTGTTGAAGTTTTCGAATTAATCTCACATCCACCCTGTTGGTGAAGGGTAGTTTTCACTCGTCCTGCTTCATCACATAGAGATTGTGTAAGTGGAGGGGTGTCCTGTCTGGCAGTGGTCTGCTTCTGTTGCTAATGCGTTTTTACCAAGGGAAGTAGTATTTTTTATTTATTTTTTTATACTGAGAGAGTCCGGGGTATATGTATGCTTTGCAACATGTTGTTTAATGGGAAATTATGGGACATTTTAAAATTCAACGATGTCACAGATGGATGGAGATGCGACGAGCACGAAGAGGGTGCATTGGATTTATGCCACTAAACGAGCGCTTGATGGATGTGGCCATATAGGGGTGGACATAGCCATGGTCATAAATGATGGCCACGGCGTGTATTGAGACATAAAGGGAATTTTCAATGAGGAAAGATGGACACTCGAAACATATTTTTGAGCAGAAAGCATAGCATATGGCAGTGATATGTAAATTTTAACGTAATTTCAATTTGACTGTGTATGCACTTTTGACTTCATTAGGATAACGCTCAAAGCTACTAAGGAATCATGTGGATGTTATATCTCGTAGGTTTGGTTTATCAGAAATAGTTGATAGTTAATAAAAAAGGATGACCATTCGCTCTTGTTACTGACATGGGAAGCAATTAAGGTAGTGTCTCATTTTGGAAGCGTTTATATGCCTTTGTAGCGTCTCAGCAAAAAAGTCGTAGGTTGTAATAATATTTTGTCATTGAAACATTGTCTAGCGTAAGCGTGTTCAATCATTCGTGAGTGCGCAGAAATATTTTTAGCCCATTTTACAACTTTTTTATACTCGTTTGTAGCGTCGAAAATTCAGGAAAAGTTGTAAGTTGTCTAGGGTAAAGCTTCTTCATTTTAGATAATAATTCATATTTAAATTAAATTTTTAATTATATTAATATTATTAAATTTAAATTATATTTGAAGTAGTTCATTTAATTTTTGTTTAAAATTAAGTTATAGCTTTCCTGACATTAATTTGGTTGACGTTTCTCAAGTGTTGAGGAAGGTTATTTAGTACATTCGACACGGTATACATCAGCCTTCTTCTGCCATACTCATTTATAATCGATGAGAGTTGATACGTTCCTTCGCCTTGCCTTCTTGTACCAAACTGATGACTTATTGTAGTGCGGAATCCTGCATCGTCATAGTACTCCAGTGCTACGCTCATATTAAATATCTGCCTAATTTTCAGTACCCTTATGGGAGATCCAGTTCCTCTTGACATCAATTTGATCGCACTGTGGTGGATGTTTTGCAGTTTTTCGATGTGTGTTTGCGCTGCACCTCATAAATAAAAATGTCACAACAGAAGGAAAACAATTTACATAAAACAAAAATACTAATTCGCATTGAACAACATTTTTTATCTCTTAGATGAACTGATTTGGATCCCCATGCCTGTACACCGTAACGTAGCATCGATTCTATTAGTGCGTGATACACTTGTTTTTGTACACTAATCGAGGCCTTGTATTGAAGACAAGCAAGCGCAAACAAGGACCGTCTCAGCTTCTTTCGTAGATGATTTATGTGTGGCTCCCAGCGAAAGTTGCAGTCAATGATAATACCAAGATACTTGTATGTATCCACGACTTCAATTTCCTCAGAGTCAGACACACTGTCACATTTAAAAGTTTTAAGGACGATTTGTGACGCTGGATACATTGGGCATCGAATGTGCATAAGTTATGTTTTTTTTTTCATTTAGTACAAGCCCGTTATCGTGACACCATTTCGAAACTTCGTCGAACTCCTCCTGCATCACCGTTGTAGCGTCTTCCAATGACTTACGACACACAACGATAGCCGTATATGCGAAAGGTACACTTTTTTTTAAGCATTTAAGCATTTCGTTTGTGTACAAAATGAATAGTAGAGGGCCAAGCTTCGAGCCTTGCGGTACTCCATATTTAGCTTTATGTGCAACACTACAGCAATTCATGATTTTGGCTCGGAAGGTTCTGTCTGCAAGGTAGTTAGTTAGCCAATCCGTGCTTTTTCCCTTTTGGAATTCGTATTGGCTTTTGCAGATCAAATATCTATCTCTCTATTCTTTCTAAAACCAAGTAGCTTACACTGTGTTCTTAGCATTATAAGGGTACTGTAACAACAGAAAAAATCCCTTTAGCGTAAGCAAATTATATAAAAAAAAAAAAAAAAAAAAATTATGCTTTTTTACAAAGTCCCATATACGACCCGAAACGATTTGCTCCATGTCTTTTTTGATGGCCGGTAAGATTGTAATTGGCTTATAGTTTGTGAGTTGCTTTTTAATCCCTCCTTTATATTGGTCGTACCACTGCCTCTTTAAGTTTTTTAGGAACTTTTCGCGTATTAAAGATTAAAGCTTAAATTAGTTTGGTTAAAATGGGGACAAAGATATCGGTATTACGTTTAATATCAGATACTCTAATACCGTCTACCCCTAGTGCTTTCTGTATGTTTAGGCGATGTACCAAACCTTCTACCTCTGCATAATCTGTTTCTCCGAAATATATAGAGTGACATAATCTCGTTTTTGGTGACTGGATGTTTCTACATTGCAGTTGTGTATTATAGACTCCGACTGTTTTACGAAAAGCGTTCCAAATTCCTCTGCCAACGCAGTATTGTTCTTGTCGGGTGGAAAATGTCTACTAATAGTGTCATCCAAGGATAGTTTTCGTCGTCCTAACACTTCATTGCTGTAACCATAAGTCCAAAGGCCAGTGGCACACTTTTGTGAATTCATCGCAAACTTCTTTTATCTCATTGCAAACAAAGGGCTTGAATAAAGTGAGGTGTAGTGTATTGACTATCAACGCGTCAATGAAGAAACTACAGCAATGACATAGCAACTAATACAATAAAAAAAGGTATCTGTGTGCTATAGTATAATGGATACAATGCTCTCGTAGCCTCAGTCAGGCTAAGAACAAAATAAATAAAGTGGACCACTGGGTAGTACGAAATTATTTTGATTTTATTTGAAGCGGCTTCGAACAGCCTCTGATGCCCGTTGCTTATTCATAGACTGAACGTGGGTACTCTTGTTAATCTTTTTTTTTTAATTCATTTTAATTTTTCGATAACTTATATCTAGACAAATAATCTGAGTGCTCCTGTGTGGGCGCTCTAAGCTAAACTGTGAAAATAAAATTCATAAAATGCCCTTCGGCCTAACAGCATTCTTAAATAAAAATTCAAATATGGAAGAACGTATTTGACACCAAGAAAGAATTTATAAACAATTTGGTTTCTGCATCTGGTTTTTTTTACTTATTTTACAAACTAATTAAAGTACTCTTACAACCTACAAAAAATAAAACTACTTTAAAACTAGTCACACTCACAGCAATTTGTTTGCACAGGAAAAAACTTAAATATTGATGATGAATTTCTGTTTAATTTTAAACGCAGTAAGCATTCATGAATTATTTCGTTTTGATGTTGACTGTTTAACGACGATTTAACAAATTTGCTTTTAATATTTAAATTTGGACGTAAATAATAAGTCATTCGGAGGAAGAATTTCTTTCCGAAACTATTAAGAAAAATATCTAGTTTAATAGAATTTCGTTTAACATTGTATTTCATTTTATATTTATAGTTTAACACCTTTCTTACGGGTTATCGCTGAAAGGGAATACAATATTCATTTGCCACTGCTGCACTGCAAAATATTTCATTATACGAGTACCATTGCAAGTTTATTTATTCAAAACAAGGCGCACATGCACATTGCACAAACAAACAAAACACCCCCTGCTGCGGCATCCCCAACATCTTTCGGAAACATGTGCACACATGCAGAATGTAGTTCTTCCTGGCAAAAAGTCATCAAATATTCAAATTAAGAGTCGAATTGGTCAGCGCAATTGGAAGCTTTTTCAGTAGCACTCGACTTTGGGTGAGTCCGAGGATAATGCTTTGTTGTTGCAATATATGAACAGGAGAGCATCAGGATATCCACTCGGAATCGACGACGACGTCAGAAAAGCATTTCTGTGTACAACAGCACGGAAAATCCAAAAAAGAAAACAACAACCCTCAAATTTGCATCCAGAAAACACAAAAAAAAAAAAATGGGAGAAGGCTAACTAAAATAACACAAATATGAAGCGATATACTTGTAAGGGTCAAAAGGGTTGAATCGGGAAGGATGGGTTTGTTGGTTATGAAGGGTTTTTCATTAATATTTGTATAGGTGGCGAATTTATTGCATTAAACTGCATTCCATGCATGATTTTCACCTCCACATGCTTTTCGCTATCAGCGGGGTTACCGGACGGTTGAACTCTTACCCTCGCCTGAGTATTTATGTATTTATGTGTATGAGTTGTCTTCTTGCATATACATTATATATATTTTTTTTACTTTGGCAGAGCTTGAATAATATTTTCGAGGATCCTAACAGAAAATACTGGTATAACGTTGCTGTTCTCTTTGTAGTGATGGAGTTTTCGCCGACATCAAATTCGTTAAAAGTTATTATTCTCGCGTGCATACAATTGAGACAACACAATTAGGTTCAGGCAAGTTTGTTTGCAATTAAGAGATTTGAAGATATTTAAATGATTTTATAAATTCGAGTTCCTAAATTTTGCCCTAGAACAAGCAAGAAAATTACATAAAATTTGTGCCAACATTAATTTACTGAATCCATAATACCTGATCTTTATGCTAGATGGTATGTACTAAGCTTACGCTTTACAAGATTCGTGATTTTTCGCCCAAAATAATCGCTTTTCTGAGGCAGAAATTCGTGCAACGCTCAAACGTTGCGTAGGAATCAGTTCAGTTGCGGGCTAAGCAACAGATCAACTGTGTTTGAAATAAGCGAAGCTCCTCGATTCGTCGCAGTAATCAACAATTTTTGAATGTTTAAAGAAATATGTTGACTGACTTATTCCTCTCGAAATTAAATAAATTGAATGTAGGTGAGCGCCGGTTTCAACAAGACCTAGACACACATGTCATCAAACCGCCATGTTATTGCGAACGAAATGTGAAGATCGCATTATTTCGCTTATAGGAGAAGTTGATTTGATTTGCGTTTGAATTTTTTTTATGGGGCTTATTGAAAAAGTAAGGTCTACGCCAACAACCCTATCTGAGATTGGGGCCATATATGGGAGAAAGGTCGCAGGCATGATATTGTATTCGATACATAATTGTGAAAAACTGGAACTTATTCCATGATGATAACCCATAAAAGAAGTTTTATTTAACAAAAACTTACATTTTAAATACATTTAAAAAAAAAAATTAATCAGCAGAAAAACTTGTGATCGGAACGAAACAGAAACAAGGTGGTAGACAGATGACGTTTAATTAGTGACAAGTGGAAAGAAACCGACAAGCAAAGTTTGGTCAAAGCGCCTCATTAATAAAAGAAACGAAAAAACTTACCTTGATTGGAATATACTAATATTCTGGTATTTACGGAACGAACAGCCTAAAGCCTAGCTTCTACAGACATTCGTGTTTACCAAGTAACATTTTTGGCATGGATAAAATGGGCCTATAGGTTGACACCAAATCCGAACGACAAAACCTGAGAAGCCTGAAGCCTCTCATGATAACTTATACTCATAAATTTTTGTCAGACTATGCCAACAGGTAGATTTTGGGTGTTTTCAGACCTGCGTCTAACGCATAGAGTCAGATTTTTGATCGAACAAACCCAGATGAATTGCAGAAGATATGTTCATAAACGTCATAAATGTCATCAGCGTCTGGGAAAAAAATTTTAATATTATTTTTGGTCGGCCAGTGTCTTTTGTTATCCATAAATTTTGCAAATCGTTTTCAACAAACTGTGGAAATGAAATTTTTATCTTTATTTTTATTATTGCAGGAAAAAAAACTTACATTAAATGTGGACCTCGACATCCTAAAATGGCCAGCAAAGACGTGGTTCGGGAACTCAGAAATTATGTTAATAAAAAAAGGATTTTTTGGAATTAATTGATATTTATATTTTTAAAATTTTACAAAATTTCTTTTTGTTGGTTTGTTCCTTTTTTTATCCGGAAATTATTTTTTGAAAGTATATTGTTGTCTTTATATAAAAGTAATTCACAAATTAGTTTAAGCACAAAATCCTTCGCGGGCATTTCTGATTTTTGTCTGACGTTAATGAACATTCATTGACTACTTAAAATTGTACTTAAGCAGGCCTGCTCACGTTCTGCAGAATAAGTGTGTTCAATTATGGAACAAAAAAGAAAGACGATTGTACTAGCATAGATTTTCGACGTTTATGAAAACACCCTTTATCACAATGGACTTCAGGTGAGGCAGTGAATAAGCTCTTAGGTGTTTGTTCATGGGTACGATTCAAATCTCGACCACCTCGTTCAGAAGTCTAATGCACTAACAATAAATTAAGCGACTGCAATCACACGAATCGAAATATAGAAGTTGTAAAGGTCCGTACTCAAAGGGAGTTTGAGGATATATCTTCGACTGCTGATTCGAACCAATCTTTCCACGAGCTGCATGAACACGGGCCTTATTCAAAACAGCGGCAAATGAAGGAAGAATTTCACAAAAGATTCGTTCACCAAAATGCAATTACAATGCCCAAAGCCCAAGCCAGGTACTTGTGGATGAGGAACACATACCTGTGTATATATGGCAGCAGTATTGTGAAGGAATTGTAAATAAAAAGTTGTAAGATCCATTCCTTACTATCAAGAAGTATCAGATATACATATAATAGTGTAAGAAGTTGGGAAGGCGGTCAAACGCTCTGTTGAGTCGAATGAACTACCTCTGAGTGCTGCTGGTGGCAGACATCGGGCCCAGGTGGATTACGATTCTGATCTCCAAACTTATGAGAGGCAAACCGATACCTAGTCAGTGGACTGCATCTTCTTCCTCCTTTTGACAAAGGAAAGGAGAATACTCGAAATAGTAATAATCCAATTTCTATGAAGTTGATATCACACACCATGAAGAACGTTCACGCGAAGTTTGTAACATACCTTAATATTGCCCGTAGAATATTGCCCCAAGTAATGTCGATCTAGTCATGTCCGTCCGTCTGTCAGCAAAAATTAGGCCTTTAAACTGGACCTAGAGAGCTGAAATTTTAACCATATACTCTATAGGGGCCCGAAATAATCAAGTTTAAGAATTTGAAATCCGTCCACAGACACGCCCACAAATATAGAACCTCTAGGTGCCCTTTATACTTATGTTTAAATATTTTTTAAATCCGCTTACGGACACGCCCACAATTAATTAAAACAATTCTATTGAAAAACCAAAGATTGAGCCATGGAGCTTCGTTTTTTTCGATTAAATCCTTTAAATGTTATATAACAAAATATGTAGAGCGTTCTCAACAATTCAACTATACTTAGACTTTTGTCATGCCCACTTCTGAGGGATAGAAATAAGAATAGGGTATCCAACAGTTCGCCAAAGCGGACTGTAGCCCGTCCCTATGTTTGATTATCTGTTTGAAGAGAAAGTTGGATTCCGTCACGTTTACATCACTTTTCAATTTAAGCTCAATCAACTTTTCGATACAAAAGAGGAATAGATCTTAAAACCCATACAGCACACAAATGCAACAACGCCTTATTGACGAAGTGATTCAAAATCTGGAGGAATGCGAACCTTTTTGAGGTCAAACAGGCGAACAAACGAGAATGACATTAAGTAGGAGGGTTTTGATTCCTCTAATCCGCATCATAAGCTCACTGTTAAATAAAGAAAAGTTCTATGCATTCCTTTGCACTAACCTTATCAAAGACTTTCACCATACATAAACTACGTACCTATGGCCATGTCGCTCACTGTACTTTCAATTCGGTTATTGTTTGCTCTATAGTTGATTATACATATTATTTTTTCGACGCTTCTGGAGGATAGCAATTAAGAATTTTAGCAACTGTTTTAAAACTATATAATATGAATGCGCATTGAGGTCGACCCTAAAATGTGTTCTGTCTCTTTGTTTCAGCGTTGAGATTTATTTGCCTTTGCAGGACTTTTTCTACGGTTCCTTTACATTTTACTTAATTTTTGCTGGCTTTTCTATTAAATTGTTTTTTTTTTACTATTTTTTATACTGTTGTATTGTATACTTAAGAGAAAGATATTACAATCGTGCCAAAATTTGAAACTCAAACTGAGTATGAGGATATAACGACCATAGAGAAGTCGAAAAACATGGTCCCGAATTTTTGTTGGTGGTCGATCCGTCTGTCTGTCTTCCGTCTGCGAGGCTCCGGTCACAATGGGTTTACGGATTTACTCCAAACTTCGTATTCGGGGTTTCTAGGCTTATATCTCGCCGCCATTTTTTTCAGTCTATCATTAACACCGATTTTTTCAAAAACGTCTCCACCGATTTTGATCGTTTTTCAAACATAAAATAAATAAGATGAGTGTAAGAAAATGGCTTACACATTTTTTTTTTGCAAATATGGTCTAAATAAAGGCATTTTACAAAAATGCTCATATCTCAAAAAGAATTAAGTTTTTTGTTATAAAACTTAACACACCAACTAATACTACTATTTTGAACAAATTTGCATATAAAAATTGTTGGCAATGTTTTTTTTATAATTTTTTTCTTAAATATAAAAGTATACTGAATTTTTAAAAAAGTATTTTTTTTCAAAAAAGCGGCTCTAACGATTTTGATCATTTTCGCTATTTTGAACACTACGGATGAGTGTCACAAGATAGCGTACTCCGTTTTACCAAAAAACTGGATTAAAGGTGATTATGAAACCATCAATATCTCAAAAACGAATTGAAAGATTTGAAAAAAATGAATGAGGGGAAGAAATTTGCATACACAGATTTAACCAAAGGACAACACAGATATAAACCAGGGGCATATGAAAACGAATATAAAAATTATATTTCATTCAAACAGCATTAATTAATGCAATTAAGAGAAATCAAATCTACATTGTTACGGTTCTTTTTTCCTGATTTTACGAGTTAAGCAAATGGCTAATGAGAAAATGTGATTTGCAACCAATTCTTACAAAAGCGAGAAAGTTTTCGTACGATATAGTCGTGCACTTTATTTGTTTGTGTATTGTTGCTGTTTTCCCCATTGTGTTGTACTTACAGAATTAATGAATATTTAAAACGTATGTATAGCTGTAGGCAGGAGTTGTGTATGAATTAAAGAGGATGCGGTATGTGATACAAGCGTTGCCAATTGAAGTACGAGCAATCGAACAATGCAATGTCGGGTAAGGAAAAGCTTTGTGTGCGTGTACTCTCTCAATAGGAAAGTTATCGAATTATTACACACAAGGGACGAACGACTTTGGATGAATAATCCAAGTGCCATACTGAATTCTGACAGAGTGAATTCTGATTGTATACCATATTAATGGCGGCATTTCAATGCTTGAAAAGAAAAATGTGTACGGTCCTTCCGATATGGTAAAGGAGTAGTTCCTATACTGTGGCAAATATGAACATTCGGAAAGGATAACATTTTGTGTCTTTTTCATATTGTTGATGAATAATGTGTTTTTTTATTTGCAGAAAGATATTGAATTATGCATTCAGAATTGTTCAGTTGTTGTGCGGTCAATTGAGGAATCGCTTAGTTTAACCGCACAATCGATATGTATGTGTGTGTTTTCTCTTAAGAAATTCTTAATGCCTTGCAAGAGAGACGTTTTTGGTCATGGATAGCTATCGCTCCCATGGCTCAACTTTGTAACATATGTAAATTGTTGTAGTAAATAAATGCTCTGTTGGGCAACGAAGGATTATATGAGACTACTGAAATTTGTAGCAAACTGTGATGACGATTTTATTCATCGCGTAAGCATAGGGTGATTGATGTGACGGGAAAACACAGCCATCTTCTGTGACCGAAAAATGTAACTTTAGCTGAAAGGAAGGTTCTACATCGAAGCTGTGCCCACGGCCGGCGCTCACATACGGTTCACAATATTGGACAGCGTATAAAAAGTTTGAGGTCAAATAACCAGCAGCGGAGATAAAAATGCTTCACAAGGCAGCAGGAGTAACAAAGGTTGATCGAATTAGAAGTTTCAAGATTCGACGAAGCTTTCACCTTAAAGAACCTATATCGTAGAAAATGCAATGCGACCTGCTCAGTTTTTACTATCATGAAATGAGAGATCCCTTGTAAAAAAGGCATTATCAATCAACGTTGCTATACAATCGCAAAAGGGGACTAAAGGACTCATTCTCCTTGCGGGGTCAGTCACCTTGACGTGTGTACCATCATGGAACGCAAATTCTATGGTGCCGGTGCAGAGGCTTACGGCGCAAAGAGTCATCGGGCCTTTCTGATAAGGGACAGACCGTCTGATGAGCGTCAACTAAGAACTGACCAGGACTACACGTCCGCTACCCTTCTCCTCTTTCCTTTCAATTTTCAATTACCCATATCCCCCCTCCATCAAATCCCTAAATCCTATTTCCCCAATAAACCCCTAATCTAAGGTGGCAAGCGCCGAGAGATGCATGGCTAAGAGGGTGCTTAGTCGTTAGTTTGCAAACTTCGGATACCAGGCGACCTCCGATTTTAAGACAGCCTTCCTGTGGTTAGACGGGTAGACCACGGGCGACACCATATCCCGAATACTCGTGGGTTTCAAAATAAACCAAACAACAAAACAAACAATAGAGAATGATGCCTCTAAAATTGCATCATCAAATAGGGATGTTTTAGAACACCCTGTCGATGACGACACGACATCTGCCAAAGGGATAGAGTCGGTAATCATCGACTCTGAAATGGGGGAACCTGAAGAGAACTTGTCTCAACTCAGTGACTCTATTTCAGAATCCAGCACCATATGCAACAGCATATTATCGGATCAAAGACATCCCGATATAGAGGACGTACCTAAGACAGTCGGCAATGTGGCACGGACTGAGTCTGAGTACGTTAGGTTCACACCATCTGAACAGCGCAGATTTAAGCGCGCGCAGAAGAAGGGGAGCACCATTGAGCAGGCCCGTCTCTATGCGATCCAAAAGATGGTAAACAAGGGTCCCGAGGTGAAGCGAATGCGATCCGAGGATAATACCCCGCCTCAATCCGAAGCGAAGCGAGGTCGCACTGGGAAGACAACCGTCGACAAAGTCTCGTATAGCAATATAACGAGCTATGTAAGACTGGGTGTTGTACCGGTGGACATCGATCGTAATCCTCTCTCCAACGAACAAATGGGTTCGATACAGGAGAGGATTATGGATATCACGATCGAACAGCGTGACGAGGAGGTTAAACCAGCCTTCCGCGGTACTACGTTCAAAGCCGGATGGCTCATGATCGTATGTGCAGACGCCACCACTGCAGAGTGGATGAAGGCAACCTTCGCCAAGCTAAAAGAGAAATGCGGGTTAGAGGTGATGCTTGTGGGAGAGGAAAATTTTCCAAAACCACATGTCATCAGAGGGTTCTTCCCGCAGAGTACCGGCGTAGCTAGCGAAAGGATCCTAGGATCCCTATTAGATGGCCAAAACAAAGAACTGAACACGAGAACGTGGAGGGTTCTGCAAAGATCGGCTGAGCGAGACATCGCACATATGGTCTTTGCCATAAACGACAGCACCATGAGGAGACTCGTGGAGCTAAAGGGTATGGTCTCTTTCCGATTCGGACAGACCAAACTTATCCTAAAAAGTGCTGACAAGACGGCCACACAGGGCCCTAAAGATCAAAAACAGCACGTTTTGGATAAGAAGGATGTCACAGCTCACGGCAGCACCGCAACTGACCCAAGTGGGGCCAGCACCAGCGCTGCCGCTAAGGCTGCAGCTTCAAGTACGGCAACAACTGTGCCAGAAAAAGAAGCTACAAGCGCGAAGTCAAGCGCAGCCAGAGAAAGCCAAACACGATTCAGGCCTAAGTTAGGTATGTATCGTAAGAAAGCACTGGCACAAGAAGGACATAAAAACAAAAGTCCTAGAGGCAGACAAAGTGGTACTCCTCAACAGGGTATCGTACGTAGAAGAGGTGATAACAAGCCCAATAGAGTACGAAACCCTGAATACAGACGCAAATGACCACCCGTCTCAGCGTTTTGCAGGCCAACCTGCACAGGGCTATGGGTGCATCGGACACCTTTAGCCAGCGATGTGCCGAAGGGAACATTGCTATTGGACTAATCCAGGAACCTTGGGCAACCAATGGTAAGATATCCGGATTAAATTGTAAACACAGAGAGCTAATTTTCGCCAAAGGTCCTTTCAGACCAAGGGCGGCTATCTCTATTAAGAAAGATATAAAATTTTCTCTCATTCCAGGTTTCACAACTAGGGACCTGGTGGCGGTTCTAATAGAGCGCCACAAAGGCCGAGAGCTGCATAAATTTGTATGCGCATCGGCGTACTTTCCTGGAGACACGGATGCAGTGCCTCCCTTACCAGTACAGGAACTGTGAGGACCAGAAAGTACATATACTAATCGGCTGCGACGCAAACGCACATAATACCATCTGGGGCAGCCGAGATACAAATAACAGAGGTGAGTCGTTATTAGAATATTTATATAGCAATAACCTCGTTTTTCTAAACAAGGGAAATAGTCCTACATTTAGAAATTCTATAAGAGAAGAAGTTTTAGACCTTACTATATCATCTCCTTTTATGAAGGATATTATAGAGGGATGGCACGTGTCTGGCGAGGCATCTCTATCGGATCATATGCACATCCGTTTCGAGATAAGATGCAATGCCGAACACGCGTCAGTCCGTTATGACAACAGACTGACTAATTGGAGAACTTACCGCGAAAATCTTGCGGTCAGATCTGACATGCTGCCAGAAGCACCATCAAATACAATTGATGCAGATGCTGCGCAATGTCAAATAAATGATATTATTCTTACCTCATTCAAAAATAGTTGCAAGGTTAAAAGAACCGTGGTTAAAAGGTGCGTACCATGGTGGAACGATAACCTTGAGTCTATTCGAAAGAGGGTGAGAAAGCTTTTTAACAAAGCCAAACGCACCGGCACATGGGAACAATATAAATCCATGCTGACCATATACAACTTAGAGTTGCGCAGATCCAAAAGAGCCTCATGGCGTGCAAACTGTGAGAAGATAGAAAAACTTCCAGAGGTGGCACGCCTCCAAAGGGCCCTGTCAACGGATCAAGAAAAAGGCATGGGATTGTTAATTAAATCAGATGGTTCAATCACACGCGACCGGGAAGAAACGCTGAAAACTTTGCTTCAGGCTCACTTCCCAGGTTCTCACACGATGGTCATTACAGACGACCATACAGCGGAGGTCTCAATTCCAAGAAACCTCAGCAGAATTCATAGTTTATCCGGAACACTTTTTACTCCGGATAAGGTTAAATGGGCAATTAACTCATTTAAACCATTCAAGGCATCAGGTACAGACGGTATTTTTCCAGCCCTCATTCAAAATGGAATAGAATTTTTACTACCATCCATGATTGCCTTATTTAGGTTCAGCTTCAACTGGGGGTATATACCAGTTACCTGGAGGGAGGTAAACGTAGTATTTATACCTAAACCGGGAAACAAGCCGAGAGAATTACCTAAATCATATCGTCCGATAAGCCTGACATCGTTTTTTCTGAAAACAATGGAAAGGATTATTGACATTCACATTAGAGAATGCATATCAAAAAGCATGCCTCTGCACCCTCACCAATATGCGTACCAAAAGGGCAAATCCACGGAAGGCGCTCTGTTAAGACTAACTACAGAGATAAAAAACGCCTACCGTTGCAAAGAGATCGCACTTTGTGCCTTTCTGGACATAGAGGGTGCTTTCGACAACACTGGATATGAATCCATATCAAATGCTTTGTACCATAGAAATATAGATAAACCAACTATTAAATGGATCAAAGCGATGCTGGAAAGTCGCAAAATAACTTCCTCGTCAGGAACGACCTCAGTATCAGTAACAGCCGTAAGGGGCTGCCCACAAGGGGGAGTACTCTCACCCCTTATGTGGTCATTGGTCATCGATGACCTGCTACACAAGATGAGCAGTTTGGGCTACACCACAATTGGGTACGCCGATGATATTGTCATCATAGTTAGGGGCAAAGACTCAATAGGAGTCACATCAAAAATGAAAAATGCTCTAAAGACAGCCATAGACTGGTGCATTAAGGAAAATCTTTCCATAAATCCCAGTAAAGCCGTCATCGTTCCTTTCACTAAAAGGAGGAAATTAGACCTAGGCCTAATCACAATAAACGACACGGTCGTAGAGTATTCCGACGAAGTCAAGTATCTTGGAGTAATCCTGGACAAGAGACTTAACTGGAACTCTCACATAAACAACAAAATCAGTAAAGCTAATAGAGCTTTATGGGCCTGTCGTCGCACATATGGTAGAACCTGGGGAATCTCTCCAAAGATCGTCCACTGAATCTACACAGTGATGATAAGACCCATCATAACATACGCCTCCATAGTATGGTGGACAAAATCCACACAAAAGGTCGCAATAGAGAAGCTCAAAAAGGTACAACGGCTTGCGTGCCTTGGTATCTCCGGAGCCATGTGTACCTGTCCAACAGCTGCCATAGAGGCAATAACAGGAATTATACCCCTCCACATATACGTCCAAAAAGTGTCGATCCGCAGTGCAATAAGTCTAATACAGCTAAACGAGATAAGTCTTAATGATCATCCGGAACTTAAGACCCTTCTCGATGAACTGCCAGAACTTAACATGAACTGCGCGGTCACAGACCGCATTCAAAAAACACTATGCTTCAACAAACGGTTCTCCACGGAGATACCCAAAAGAGAAGCATGGGTTAGCAATAACCCACCAAACAGCCATAACGGCATAAAGTGGTATACGGATGGTTCTAAAATGGAAACGGGGGTAGGAGCGGGAATATACGGACCACACAAACGCTTTACGATACCCATGGGAAAAAGTCCCAGCGTATTTCAAGCGGAGCTCCACGCCATTCAAGAATGCGCCAGCCACATTATCTTATCTGGCATAAAAGGTGCAACCATCCATATTTTCACGGACAGACAAGCAGCTATAAACGCCCTTAGCTCGTATACCATTGACTCCAAATCAGTCATGTACTGCTTCAATACCCTACAATTACTCGGAGCAAGAAACAAGACCAAATTATGGTGGGTTCCGGGTCATGTCGGGGTAGAAGGTAACGAAAAGGCCGACGAACTGGCCAGAAAAGGTTCAGAAACACCTTTCATAGGTCCCGAACCTTTCTGCTGCACCCCTAGATCAGCAGCAACGGCAGCAATTAAAAGCTGGGAACATAGAAAATGTATCTATCATTGGGATAACATCCCAGGTCTAAGGCAGGCCAAACGAGCCATTCGGCCCTTCAATCATAATGCCAGCAAATGTCTAAACCTAAGCAGGCATGATATCAAAAACCTAGTAGGTTACCTTACTGGTCACCATGGTTTAAGATATCATCTACACAAAATGAGAATAGCAGATTCTCCTGAGTGCCGACTCTGTCTTGAAGAGGACGAGTCAGCTGAACACATTTTATGTGAATGCCCAGCCCTTAATGGAATTAGAAAGAAGATCTTTCTCAGGGAACAATTGAGCCCCGAGGACATAAAGAATTCTTCTACTGGTAAAATTGTCCGCTTTACACGGAA
This sequence comes from Portevinia maculata, assembly GCA_949715645.1. Classification (NCBI taxonomy): domain Eukaryota; kingdom Metazoa; phylum Arthropoda; class Insecta; order Diptera; family Syrphidae; genus Portevinia; species Portevinia maculata. Next base: position 279,454,014 of record OX454526.1, on the reverse strand, counting down.
AGTGGAAATTTTACTAGTTTAAAATTTTTCTGGCCCATACGGTACAAAAGATCTTTTAGGTCGAAGTACCCCCCCCTTTTATAAATCGCCTTGGCGAGCCAGAATTTAAAAAAAAAAAAAAAAAAAAAGGACTAAAAGCCGCTGGATCGCACAAACGCAACAACAATAGAATTTGATTGGAATCAGTGACAAAATTATTTGAAAATCTGGAGGCATGCCGATACTTTTTAGATCAAACCGTCAAACCCATCAGGCGGAACCGTATTGAAGTGGGAGGTTTATGACCCCTATTGTGTTTGATCAATTAAAATGCAACCAGCTTCAATAACACTTAAATTTATTTATTATCACTAATGCAAGAGATGTTGTTAGTTAGAGCAACTATGAGCAAGTGCCGTGTTACATTGAATGCACACAGTAAGTAACATTAACAATCATAAGATGTAGGTTAGTATATGTGAATATGTAAGCGGGTTCTCTACAACCCCCAAACTTCATTTCTTCCACCTCTTCGTTCAAGAAAAGAAAGATGAGCGCCTATTTCAAGAGCTGAATAAAATTGCATTGACGTTTTTTTTCTGAATTCTCACGTCATCTTCCACTACAAAATAGCCCCAAATAAACCACCCTAATCTTAACTTACTTTGTTGTACACCGCAATGACCCGACAATCTTAACATAATCACTTCCAATACCAAAGTCAACTTTTAACCTTACAACAATAAATCATCTTTACTTTACGCAAACAAACTTCCGAAAAATCACTTTCATGCCATGCCAAGCGACTTTCTTTAAATGTTAAAAGCGAATAACTCACTGAAAAAAATATAGGTACAAGATTGTAAAATAAAGCTCTCCTTTAAAGACAGATATCCGCTTTCGTTTATGCGTGGCTCACGCTCATACCAAACAATTAATTTATTCCCACGAATTTCAGAATTTGAATGCCTTGAGGATACAAAATTAAGAGCATATCCTTATTCATGTTCGTGTTTATTATTATGGTTCCTACACTTTGCTATCAAAGAACAAACAAATCCACTAAAAGAAAAAAATAAACTAACAAGCGAATACCGTTGCTTTTTTTACTCACCAGACCATTAAATAAGACGCGAATGTCCCTTGGGTGGGTACTGATTTGAAAATGTCTCATAATTAAATCGATGGCACACAGGATACATTCGGCAAGTGGGTGGAGGATATTCGTTTTCATGTTTTAATTTTAAAACTCTCGTTAACATAAGAAAAAAATTACAAAATAAAAGAAACGAGCGCTATTCATGTTTTTTCTTTCGGAGGGGAAGAGCAAATTCTTTGTGACGTGTCACATCACACGAAATTCGAAGGACGAAGGCGTCCTTCATCTTTTTTTTGTTGTTTTGTAACATTTGTATAAACGGTTGGGTTTGGGATAATTTGGATGCTTTTTTTTAAGACATGCTCTAATTTTGTGGTAGTTATTTAAATAAAAATTCAAAGACAGGACTTTTTAATTACAGAAATTTGCGAGGTTTTTTCCACATTCTTTGTAAATTTCAGATTTAATTATCCTTTTTTTAATTGGAATTTGTGTGTTGTTTGAAAAAGTATGTTGGAACGGGTTTTGTGATTCAAGATATGATTAGGGTTCGAAGTAATGGCCTCGGGTATCGATAACGAGTATTCTTTGATATCGATTCGACAAGAAACGATACCTGAAAAGTATCGATACTGCTCAGTATCCAACACTTTTCTGAAAAAATAGATAAAATTAAAAAAAACCGCAATGAAATAGTTTTTATTTTCCAAAAAATTAAATCAGTCGGATACAAAATGTTAAAAAAATTGATAAGTTGCAAACATTCTTCTCCAGCTTCTCGGCTAAGAAAAGTAATTTATTGCATACTTTTGGCTTTAAGCGATTTCTCGCCTGAGTAGCTATAACAACGTGAGTGCTGTAAACCTAAGCTCCTTACCATTGAAGCGCCTTCTCGTTTTTCTTAGGAAAACGAGTAAATTCTCACAGTAAAATGTGGTGTGTCTGCTTGGTAGTACAATGGACCAGTATTGAGTCTGAGTGCTCCAGTGCAGAAAGTCTCACACACCCCGACAACAACAAAAAAAAAAAAACATAGGGCCGGGCTACAGTCCGCTTGGGCGAACTGTTCTCAAACTCCCTAGCTCAAACTTTGATTTGTCAAAAAAAAAATAAAAAAAAAATTGTGGGCGTGTCAGTGGGCGGCGGATTTTAAAAATATTTACACATGAGCATAAAGGGCCCCCTAGAGAGTATATATTATAAATTTCAGCTCCCTAGCTCAAACTTTTGATTTTCAAAAAAAGTTTTTTTTTAAATTGTGGGCGTGCCAGTAGGCGGATTTTGAAAATATTTACACATGAGCTTAAAGCGCCCCTAAAGAATATATATTATAAATTTCAGCTCCCTAGCTCAAATTTTGGTTTTTCAATAAAATTGTTTTATTTATTTGTGGGCGTGTCAGTGAGCGGATTTTGAAAATTTTATATCCCGAGCAGTTTTAGGAGTCATAGATCATATATAAAAAAATTTCAGCTTTCTAGCTCAAAATTCGATTTTTTCCAAAATTTTGATTTTTTGAGTTTGTGGGCGTGTCTGTGGGTGGATTTCAAAAATTCGTAAACTTGATTATTTCGGGACCCTAGAGAGTATATGCTTTAAATTTTGCTCTCTAGGCCCAGTTTAAAGGCCTAATTTTTGCCGACAGACGGACGGACGGACATGGCTAGTTTGACATTACTATCGATGCTGATCATAAATATAGTAATTTTTAGGGGTCTACGGGCAATATTAAGGTATGTTACAAACTATGCGTCAAAATGTATATACCCTTAGAATAGGGTATAAAAAAAGCTATAACAACGGCTTTAGAAAATAATCCTTCTGCGGGCACCAACGATACAAAAATCATGGTGTGATTTCGCAACTGTCGATAAAGGCCAGAAAATACTTCCTTTGGTATCGTCTTGCTATCGTCATCATTTTAATTATGAATAGGGTTATTTAAAAAAAAGTTTGTGTAAGGAAATAAAATTAAATGAAAAAAGTATTCACGAAAAAGACACTTTCCATTCCGGAAAAATACACTCTCACGAAAAAGTTGTCTAAACCTTCAAAATTGTGATTAGCGAAAGGAAAACTTGCGAGGTATAAAATCAAAAATACAAATAAAAAATATTGCGCTAAGAGCTCTCAAGGTTTTTAAATGACCCAATAAAAACAAGAATCACACTAACTGATTTGTTTGCAAATTCCCTCATTTCTAATGGTTGGGGGGAGCTCGCAAATGCTCACACATTATCATAAATGATTTGCGTGAGTGTTTACACGATTCGCGAGAAAGGATCACAAAAAATAGCTACGCGGACAATTTGGTTTATACACAAAAGCGCGGGATACTCGATAATTTACAACGATACTACTCAAAGTATCGGCTTATATTATCGCGTACTCAGCATCTGTATCGAATCTCAAAAATATATGTACTTACTCAGTATCGAAAGTATCGTTCGAACTCTAGATGTGATCAAAGCAGTCAAGTACATCAGATATGGAACTTAACGACAACGTTATAGTAATTTTAGAAATTCGAGAACCTATGTAGTGATGGCCACATCTAAAAGATGTAAGCCAATATGATGCTTGCATTAAACATAAATAAGAAAGGAATCAAACAACAGGTTTCACCTTTTTCTACAACTGAAATTTCTAAGCACCTTTCCGAATTTCCCGATCTTGGAAATCCCCCAGCAGAAATTTCCGATTAGCACTTACAACACCAGCTGTTAAGGTTTCATATTGAGAGAGTGAGGATGAAGTGACTCAATTGTTAGTGCTTTGGAGGGTTCCTTGTCCAAAATCACTAAAGTTAACTTCTTCTTCCTTTGCGGTAACGCACAGTCTTGGGAGGGCATGTTGACATCTCTCACCTCAAAAAGTCGCCAAAATTTGGCAAATTGCTTTTCCGTATCGAGGATAAACACTCGTTGCCTTACGCAATAAGTGGTCAAAATCTAAATTGCTTTCTGAGCGCCTGACAATCGTTAACGTGCCAACGCGCCGCCATGAGCCGACTGAAGCCTTAAAGCGTCAATCACTTCCCCGAAGAACCACCACAAGTTGGCGAGCCCGGCCTCTCCCAAAAACGCCCTAGCTAACTTAATCTGACTTACAAACTAAGAAGATGTTACCTAGAGTAACGCTCCGTCGTGGGAGGGCATGTTGACCCCTTCACCCTCAATGAGCCACCAAAATTCGGAGAATTGCTTTTCCGTATCGAACACGGTGAAGCTATGTTCAGGACTAAATGGATCACAACTCTGCCGCTTTACTGCGTTCCTATTGGACCGTCTGTGAGGTTCGACAGTTCGGCCTCAATGAATATTGACAGGCATCCGGTTTCAGATAACTTCATAATGGTAGTGGTGTTGCAATTGTGTGATCCAGGAAATTTTAGGCTTGGTAATAATTACATGCTTCCATTGTTGATTATTGCTTGATCTTCGTCTCATGACACGGGTGGCAACGGTGCAGTAGTAGTGTATTCGCTTACTGAATGGAAGGTCGTGCGTTCGAATCCCGGCCAACTCCATTACTTTATATTGAATACATGAAATCCTAATCTCAATAAGCAAACTTAGACACCCGTGGAGAAAACCCCTACAACTGCACCCAAACACTTCTATCCTATCTCTCTATTCTTCCTAATAGTAAGTTGCACCGAAAAGCATACAATGAAATTCGATTTTGCCAGGTGCTGCTGGCTGTTAAAAACACAAATGCTTACGCTGTGTTGCTATCACTATAAGGGTACTGTAACAACAGAAAAAACCCTTTAGCGTTAACAAATTATAAAAAATATCCAGGTTACACTTTGCTGGATGGTTTCAAGATATCAAATGTGTAGCTAGGCTACAAGAATGGTAAAATTGCCTAGATGTGATTTCTTCTCCAAGTCGACTTTTAGGACAAACACTTTTTTATTTGAAGGCACTGCAATGATATTATTAGCCCGACCTTGCACCCCAGACCTAAAATGTTTCCAATGCCCCACCTCTTGCGAAAATCAAAGAGTCTCAATCGTCATGAGGAATCATAAATTTGCTGTTAGGATTCGGCGTTAAATTGAAGGTCCCTTCCATTCGTGCCAAAATTATAACTTCGCACAAACAAATAGTTAGAGATGCAAGGTTTCAGGCCCTGTATGGGTTGTTATTAAAATAAAATTAAAAATAAAAATTAAGCATTAATGGCCTATTCAGCGCCTAAAACTTAGCTTATCCAACTATTTGCTCGTGCGCTATGGAAGGGACCTACGTGGAAGATGCTGATAATAAGTCCAAGTTTAAAACACATCCTTTAATTACAGCAACATCTTAGGCAATTGCTGGACGAACTCATGTTAAGAAGTAGGTTAACCCTTGTTGAATAATAAATTTGTGCCAATCTCATCTATCTAAAATCAATGACTTTTTTTCGATATCCGAACTTTTAAACGCCAACTTTAATTTAAATTATTCCTAAATGCCCCGAAAGGTCACAAATGCCTAATGCTTTAATAATAAAAAAACAATGCTTTCCCAAAACCCGTATCTTAAAAAAAAATATTTCCATTTATATCTTCACTTTCAAGAGTTCATTTATCATCTTCATCTCATTCAACCGCACCCACTTACATTACCAAAGCAAAAAAAAAACACAACAACATCGTTTTCCACTTTTTGTTTGCGGTTTTAGTGCCCAAATAGCACACAAAATTCATCATCATCAGCATCGAATTTGTGTGGATAGAATGACCATTATTTGTGCGCCCGCAGAGCCCTTCAATATCCTTCCAACAATCCGCACTCTTGTAAACACCATTCGCATACAAAACTGATAAACCGAACCCAAAAGAACTAATGTTTAAAATTGTCTTCCGTTCTTGTCCTTATTTCGGGTTCATTAATAATGAGTCAAGAGCTGTGTGTCATCTCCTTCGTCTGCGTCTTTCTTCATTCCGTTAATTTACCCAACGTAAACGGTTCGTTAAATCCTAATTCGAAGGTTGTGATTTTCTTCTCAATCCACAAATCTCCTCTCCGTCTCAGATTGTCACCTTAAATTTTGCAAAAAAAATCCCATTTCTCATGAACGACGATACACAGAGGATGAACTTAATTCCCGAATCGAGTGAACTAAGTGGAAAGACAACCTCATGAACTCAATATCTTATTATTATTGTGATTATGAATGCAAATGGAAAATATATGAACCCCTAGACATGCCCATGTCCAGCACATTAATTTAACAACCACCACTACCACATCGCCAGACACTCTCAGTCCTATGTGTCGAGGGAACGCACATTTGGTATTGCCAAGTGGCGAATGCCAAATGAATAGAACGCCCCGAGATGATGAATGCGTATAAGCTTTGACCCAAATAAATTTGTCAATTTATCATTCAAAATGGAAAAGCTTTTTGGGTCTTCTTTATTTTTGGCATCCATTCGGTGGTAACGATCCTTACAAATTGAAATGAGAAGCAATTTCTCCAAACACCTAATGAAAGGGAAAAGATTTTTCGCGGTGAATAAGGGCAAAGGGATTGCTCGAGGGAAAACAGAAATAAACTTGAGTGTCGTTTAAAGTTGCCCTTACTTTTTTATGATACACTTTAGATCTTCCATTTTAGGTAGAAATATGAATTTCGTCAATTTGATTTAAATAAAGGCTTTTATGGGGTTGAAAATGTATGTGAATACATTTCTGTGGTCGTCTAGTGTTTCGGAACATCAGAAAAGATCCCGAAGCCTGAGTATCACGCCTAGGATTTAAGAATCTTAGCATTAGTTACCCCTTTAGTATAGGCAACCAATAGGAGCAAGAGTGAGGACTAAATTTTCGTTTAATGCAAAAAGGGTCCAATTTACTAGTGAATAGTAACTATACATTTATAAATAGTATAGGAAACTCTATGAACAACGTTTGTGCTATATCGCAGGACCTGCTCATGTATGTGGAAAGGTTCTGTGTACAGGAAGCGAGATATGGTCGGACCACCTGCCCATAAAATTATCCCTGAAACGTATCGGTACGTCCACGACCACGAACTCTTTCAACCTCTTGCCAAAGTTACAATGGCACGACCGAAAAAAGGCAGTACCAAGGTAAACTAAACATCAATTTACAAAACCTTAAGCTTCAAATAGCCCGATTAGAGCTAAAAGACTTATGCGATATAGTTAAGAATGCAGCTAAATAACAGAACAGTAGCTAAAAGCTCTTTAAAGCAAAAAATAAATGGTACCTTAACGAGTGCAAAGCAGCCAGAAAAAAAAGATATAGATTGTTTAATATTTTTCGAAGAAATGGAAACCAGTAGGCAAAAAATATTTACTTAAGGGCTCAAAAGGAATACAGGACAATCTGCAGAAGGAATATGACAGCGTACTACTTACTGTTTGACCTCGAAATAGGCAGGCGATCTGGACAAGCATATTAAAAGTAGATGAAATTAAAAACATTCTGAAAAAAGCAAAACTCAACAAAGCACCTGGGGAAGACAGGATAACCTATGAGTTTTCCATAAATGCAACGTATGACTACCTCGAGGAACTAGCTGTTTCCTTTAGTAGGATGCTGAATGACTGCAGGATAGAGGAAGCTTTTAGTAAAACAATAATTATTTTTCCATCCATTATTTTCAAAAAAGGTTATATAAATCAACACAGCAACTACAGGGACATCTCTTTTATAAATAGTTAACGAGAAGCTGTATGCATGGGTGGAGAGAAATGGTATCTTGACAGAATTACAGCGGGCTTTAGAAAAAAAATATTCGACTGTGGATAACATTTATAATCTAACTTCAATCGTTCACGTGAAGCTGGCAGAAAAAAAAGAAACTGTATGCATTTTGTGTCGACTTGAAAGCTGCATTTAGAAAATTTCAAGAAATTTGCTCATCTACAAACTACACGCAATTAGAATCTCGTCCAAATTTGCCAACCTGATCGAAGCTAATATGCCAATACTCAATCATTAAACAGGGATGCTTGCTATCATTCCTTATCGCACTATATATGAATGATTTGCATGCAGTTCTAGGAGGAGGACTCTATATCGACTGGTTCAACATAAGAATTCTGCTGTATTTTGGCGGATGATGCCAAGGTGTTGCAGCAAATGATAACGCAACTTGAAGCCTACGGCGTGAAATGCGCCCTAGAAGTAAACCTATCTAAATCGGAGATTATGGTGTTTAGAAATGATAGGAGGCTATCGTGCCAAGAAAATTGGACATTATATGGACAAGGAATAAACGTGATGTTTTTAGCTATATATAACTCTAGCAGTCTCACGGTCTCCGAAGATGTCGTTTTGCAAGCATGTGAAGAAGAGAAACAGTGCAGCAAAGAGCAGCATAAACTCGACTTGGAAAAACTTTTTGGTAAAAATAAATATTAATCTCACCGCAAATTGGAAATTGTTCCAAGCGGTCTGTAGAGGTATTCAAACTTATAGCGCTCAGATCTGGGGTTTCGGAATGTTCATCATCATTAGAGACAGGAGCAGAAGATGGACATTATTATACCCTTTATCTTTCCTTGAGATACATAGCAAAAACATAGGTACCGTGAAATAACGCCAAACGAAATAAGGGCATATTTTCACAAAGTGAAATAAGGCCATATTTTCATTACAAATATGGCCTTATTGCGTAAGGCCTTTACGGCACCGTTCGAATATAGTGAAAGAAGACTACCACACCAAATAACTAAAATTCCTTTAAGGGAAAAATTGTTCTGGCTTAAAAAGTAAACCATCTTGGGCGTAGATTTGGGCTTCATTGGGATGAAAGAGACTCATAGCGCTTGGATAGAAAAGAGCTTAGATCTACTGCGGCTGCCGAAATCGGAGGGGAAAAAAGCAAAATTACGGAGGGCATCGGAAAGCAGTACACGCATCTACAAATTTCTGGATCATTCTAGAGGGACAGGTTGCATCACCGATGGGTTCGAAATGAACAGAATCACCTTTATATTTGAGGCAAGATGCGGCTAATTCAATTTAACGTAAATAGAACGAAACATCTCTATGTACTGTGTGCAGCATAAGGGAAGGAGAGAACAACCAGCACTTCTTAGGCAGATGTCCGGTGCTAAGAGAATTCAGGCTGAGTTGTTTTGCGAGAGCTGGGTTAACAGAAGCCGAAATTATTCTTATACTCAACGGACTGGCTCTGCAATAAAAATATCGACAGCGATAATAAATGCATGCCTTAAGTTTAATTACTTTCCTCCTGTCCGGAAAAAAGCCAAAGTTGTTCCTATTTTGAAAGCAGGTAAAAATTCAGAATGCCCAGGGAGTTACAGGCCAATTAGCTTATTAAGCAGCGTAAGCAAAATAATAAAGGAAAAATTAATAGGTATTATTCATGAAAGGAGTATATTCCCGAATGAACAGTTTGGTTTTCGGCGCTTCCATAGTACTTGTCACAAAGTCCTTAGAATCGCAAATAGTATCAAAAGAAACCACGAACAAGGAAAATCACCGGTATATTAGACATAGAGAAAGTATTTGACTCTGTATGGAACGCTTGCCTCATACACAAAATGAAACATTTTAATTTTCCCTCGTATCTATGTAAATTAGTTTTTTGTCAAACCGTTGTTTCAGTGTGCATGTTAATGGTAGCGCGTTCAACTTAGTGTATTTTCACGCAGGTGTGCCAAGTATGGGGAAATTGTGCAAAATGTCACATTAAGAAGCTGCAAATAGCTCAAAATAAAATATTAAAAATGATGTTGAACCTACCACGGTATTACTCCACCATAGATTTGCACAGAAGAGCGAATGTTGAAATGATTTGTGTTAGAATCCAAAAACTAACCGATAACTTCATAAGTAAAAAAGAACTTTTCTGAAAATCCCCTTATTAATCAAATGAGTCTTTAAATTCCATCTTATGTTGTTTATTTATTAATTTGTCTTTATATTTATTTATTTATCAATTAATTAATTTATTTATTTATTTGTTAATTTATTTATTTATTTAATTGTTTATTTATTTTATTGTTTATTCGTTTATTTGTTTATTTATTTAGTTGTTTGTATATAAATCTATTTATTTATTTATTTATTTATTACTTATTTATTTATTAACTTACTTATTTATTTATTTATTTATCTACCTATTTATTAATTAATTTATTTATTTTTTTATTTATTTTTTATTTATTTATTTATTATTCATTTAATTATTTATTTATTCATTTATTTTTTTTGTTTCATTCGAAGTTTTTTCCGCACTTTCTTCCAAAAAAATTGTTATTTGCTAAATCATAATTCTCTTCAGGTTTGTTAAATATATTGTTACAGTAGTACGATACAAAAATATCATATCTCTGTAGGTACTTATGTAAAATGTGTGGTAGCGTACCGAATGTAAATCATTATTAGGCAAAATAAATCTATCAATAAATTATTATACTCAACGAAGAAAAGAGTAATGATTTTGATAGGCTCATTAATTATATCACTGTAGCATTACCATATCGAAATGAACTTGTTAGAGAATTAAATCAGTAATTTATTTCTTGATCATAATACTTTGATTTTCATTTAAAAATGTGTATATAATTCATTTAAATTAATTATATCCAAATATCTGTAAGGACATTCAACTTTAAATGGACTTTAAACATAAATTACTCGGGCTCACTTCAAAGAATAGAGCTCCATCTAATAGACCAGACGTTAAAAATCCCAATGTAACCTTTTCTTTTCGATTGCAAAAAATAAACTTTTAAACAAACAATTGCTATTGCCCTAGAAACTCGAATTCACCTCTTTCTCTTTCTCTTACAGAATGGACAAAATGATTTGAGTGTCTCCGACGATAGTATCCGCACCCAACCTCAATGCCCACTACCCAGTGTCAGTGAATAAATTCAATCGGCCGTAAATCCAATTTAAGAACTGATGGTGGTGTTGGCTTCCTGTGCCCTTACATATTGTTACCACTCTTCCACTGCCACAATGTGCAATGACAAGAAAGAAAACTATCATCTGGCGATGAAATTTATTGCCAACAACGATGCTCCAACTGCACCCATCGTCGCGCCGCTCCTTCTAGTTGCACACATCACAATAAAAACCAAAAGAATGTTACTCCTTTCAGCGTGGCACCACTTTCAATACACAAACCTTCAAGAAAGGACAAGCGTGGAGAAATTCTTTTCGCTGAATATTTACCGCCCTAAACCATAATTTATAGAGCAAGTGCCACTAAGCTATATCGGTTTGTGTTCATAGAGCAAACGATCGTCCTGCGTTCGGGTTGGTCTCATTTTCTGTGGATATGTGTGGAAATTCAATTGCGCAAAAAAAACTTTTTCGGCGATTTATTTCAGGATTTCATCCTTTTTAGAGAATTTTTAAAATTTTTATCAAGTCGTCCCCGTCTTGCACGTGAAAACTGCATAGCTACCTTTCTTTCCTTTTATAGGGAAGCAAAAATTGTGAATGCGATACCGAATGAATGAGTTATGTGTAACAGTATAGCATGGCGGGCTGCCTGCATTAAGTTCAGGTACGCGATTCGGAGAAACATAAAATTGTTTCTCCCTCAAAGTATTGGAAAATTCTTTGCGCGAATAGAAATCGCTGAAGCGAGCAAAAGGTGATAAACAGTTCCAATTGGCAATAAATATTATTTCACCAAAGTAAGACGGAAGAATTTACAGCACCCAGTGCACCAAGGTGTAATGCTATTGACGACAGTTTGGAAATAGTTGCTGTTCCAAGTAGCGGTAGCTAGTTGGAGTAGTTTCTCAATTCTAAGCTTGGAATTCATCAAATTCGATTGCCTTGGGGAGATTTTAGTGGCAGTTTATTGAATTGTCGGGTGTGGACAATTGTGCGAATGATATGAAAAGTTTATGAGCCAAAGAAATGAAAAATAAACCCAATTTGAGGGTATTTGCAGAATCACTATAGGAAAACAGTTTTCAGCATTCCTTCTGGCTATTGTTTGATACTCTCATTTGATTTATATGTGGCGAAAATGACTCCGTTGTGCATTACGAACGAGTTACAGCAGTGTTTTTAGTTCTTCCGGCAAATTGTCACAATAACTGATTGAGTGCTGATGCCTGATTGTATGAGATTAAATGGGTCAAACATACACTCCCAGTCTCGTGATAGGGTATCAAGTTTAAAAAATTAAAACGCACATTATTGTAGAACTTTCCAATTTGATTGATCTACACAAAAAGAAGAAAAACAGGATTCAACAAAGTACACGTTTGGGTCATACGAAACTTTCTCGCTTTTATAAGAATTGTTTTCGAATCCAATTTGCTTGTTAGCAATTTTCTTCCTCTTCTCCTTTTACAACCATTCTGAGATGACGCTGTATTTGCGGAAGATAAATTGATCCACTTCTACACCGATGGATCAAAAACTAGTGATGGGGTTAGTGGTGGCGTTTTCTCCGAAAGGCTAAATCTTAGTCTCTCTTGCCGTCTTCCAAATCATTGTAGCGATAAAAGAAGCCCTGACGTGGCTGATGAGAAATGTGATATCAACAAAGGACATCCGAATCTTCTCAGACAGTCAAGCCGCGATAAAGTCCGTGGACTCAGTCTCTTTAAATTGCATCGCAGCCCTTGACCGCCATTCATCTCTAAGGGAGATGGCGGAGCAGGTTAACATTCACCTATGTTTGGTGCCGGGGCATAAAGACATTCCAGGAAACCGCAGGGAAGTTGAACTCGCCAAAAATGGAACCAAACTACCTCTTATAGGGTATATCAATCGCTACTTGCAAACTTTTATTCAAACTATCCGCAGTCGAGAGTAGAAACCTTAGGTGGAATACATGTCTAGGAACTAAGCATATCTGGCCAAAGCTGGACCTGCGACGCTCTAAGAGTCTAATCTTACTAAGCCGACTGCATATTAGCTCCACTATTGTGCCATTATAGAGCACTGTCTGATAGGCAGGCACGCATCGAGGCTTGGCGTTTGTTCAAACGACTTCTGCAGAAGTTGCATGGGCGAGGAGGAGGAGGAGACTACACTTCACCTTCTTTGTACATGTCCTGCTCTCTCCCATAAAAGAAATCTCCATTTGTGAGATTTCTTGCTCAATGATCTAAATGACTTGGCCAACGTGGACGTAAGAAGTCTATCGCGCTTCATAAAAAGCTGCAAATGGTTTAACGAGTAGTGAAAGAAACCCCTAGATCCGTGTGGTATCACAATGTACCTAACATTGGTGTAAGTGTGTTTACCTTATACTGACAGCCACCACATCCTAACCTACACTAACCTTTTACGTTGAGGTTTTGATCGGGATTTAAAGTAATTTTTGGTAATTGTAATAAATTAAGCCAGTCGGAGCCCTTCCAACATTGTTTTGCCAAACATTCATTTTTATATAAGACTAGCGGAGCCCTTCGAAAGATGTTTCGTCTTAACTAAAAAGTTTTTTTTTCAGCTGGTACCTGGCGTGCATTGATGAATCAAATAGTGCCCACCTCACCCTTTTCTCCGCATGGTTTAGCTCATGTAAATCGAAGTTTACCAGAAACTTTCGCGCAAGTACTAACAACAACTGTACAAAGTTTCAACTCAATTGGGTGAACGATTGAAGACGAAAACATAAACATTATGTTTGATATAAATTTGCATTAGCAAAAAAAAGGTGTTGTAGGTAAACTGCTGAATGGATTGTGACCACACTTAAGAGAAACACTCACGTTCTAATATCGAATATTTCCTGAAATTCAGCGCAATCGGTTCGGTGGTTTCCGAGTCCATAGCATAGATACAAACGTAAATAACTAGATTCATTTTTTATAGAAAATAATAATGATAATAATCAGCCTTATTGCGAAGATCAATCGACAATTGATAATTGACTATTTTCAATGTGTGCTATTGTGAACGAACGATTCATTTGGTATTTTTGTCAATCGCATTTTTTTAATTGACTGATTGACAAAATCCTTTAGAATCGTTCGTTCACAATAGCACACATTGAAAATAGTCAATTATCAACTGTCGATTGATCTTCGCAATAAGGCTCAATAAAAAACCTCTGATTATTTTGGAAACATATTAAAGTTTACAAGGATACTCTGTGTCAAGGCCCGAATACTAGAGAACACCCCACGTATCACAAAAACCTATCTCAAGCATTCTCTTCCCGAAGCCCATATTTTAGCATACCTAACAGTGCTCACTTGACCCGCACTCTCCTTAAGCGATAGTAATACGCAAACATTGCAAGGTTAAACACTTCGCTAACGCATTGTAACTACGTGCATACCGCAAGTGTTCCCAGGAAGTGTATACTTTCAACTTTTATGAAAACATTTTCACTGCAGGAAATATCCGATAGAAGTCGCAAAATTATTTAAATCACATGATCCTTTTCGCAACTACTGACATCAATCACCAGCATTCTTTAGCATACTCGTGCAGATATATCCGCATCAGCGTAAAGTCAAATTCATGTCAAATGTAAAATCAAATTATACGACTAGAAGGACACTTGAGGCGCCCTCTTTGCTCTAGAATGAATAGGTACCTCATTTTTTGGCTCTTCTTTAACATACACTGCACATCATGAATAATTTAACAGCTACATAATATGAACTGCAAAAGTGTTGTGCAGTGAAAGAAAAAAATGCTGAAATAAAACACTCCAATCCAGGACACCTTCATACATATCCTTAAAAAATAATCAAAAGTCGTTCGTAGTTCTTTAACAACCAAAGCCAAACAAATAGTATAAAGGTAACAGAAATGGAATACACACTTACCTGGTGACAATTCCTCGGTAATCGCTTGAATGGAGGACATCATCGCCAAAAGGACTATTATGATGATGCTGCTGCCATAGCTGAGGGCGGATGGCATTGCGGCGGCGACCTTTGTATTCACTACTGTTGCAGTTGCTGCCACTGCCATTGTATTCACTACTGTCATGTAAAGCAAGTGTTTCAATTTTTCTTTTATAGGGAGACGTATGGGTGTGGACAAGGACGACTTATTACGGGAAGTTGCTTTGCCTTGTCAGCCTGTTTTATCAGTTAGTTAGCTTCTTTGATCCGTGGCCACTTGGGTTGGTGCAATTGCAGTTGTTGTGCTTGTTATTGCTTTTGCTGCTGCAGATGGTCTCTTAGACCAGAAAATCCTTTTGTAAAATTTTATTTTTGTGTTTTCTTGAGAGTATTTGCCGCTTGTTCAAAACTGGTTGCAGCAGACCACGATAGCTCTTCAAATACACACAACAAGCAGCAGCTCACAAGAGAGTATTTTCCAAGCTGACAGCTTCCTGAAAAACGTAAAAATAAGAACATCCTTTTAATTTTTTTTTTGTTAATTCCTAACAGAGGTATACTAGATTTACATTGTGTAAATGGGGTGGAAAGTAAATGTAGTGGTCTTGAGGTGGGATGTGGGACGTGGGACGGAATCCCACATTACTTTGGATTAACAAAATTGTACACTTCTCCCGAGTTACGCGATTCAAAACACAAAGAACAAACTACAGAAGCAAATCAAGACAGTTGACAGACTGTTAGAAGCTTTATTTTAGAGAGTCTGAAAATGGAAAGATTCATTCATTGGGAACGAAATGCATCACCTTTGGGGGCGGTACAGACAAATGCATTACAGGAAAACACAAATAAACACATTGTGTACGCTGCGTCGGATTAAAATTTACGACTTTATCCTGTCGGTTGCTATATTGGATGTAGCAACAAGACACTTAGGGATAGGTATCTCAAGCTGGCGATAAAACAGAATAAAAACTCTTTTGCAAACAATATAGTCTTTAGTAAGGACGAGGATGAACATCCCGGTGCAATCTTTCAGACGGAACGTCTTTGATGTGTGTAGCGAAAGGGAACTGCTGCGGATGGTAAAGTACATGTTTGCCTTACAATAGAATGTAAACAAATAAACTTTAACATTTAACTAAAATGTAATTCCCATAAGTACTTTACAATTATATAATATAAAATATACATGGCAACGTGTGGCCAATGGCGCCTATTTTGTCCTGAACGAAAACTAGCACGCCGAGATACTTTTTTTCTATCAAAGAGCACACAAAACACTACGTTCTCTAGTGTATATTTTCAGTATCGCTTTACACAACTGTTGTTTGCTGCGCGACTAAGGATCATCTCCCGATTTTAAATATTAGGCGAATTGAAATAATACATGTAAACTAAATCAATGAAATTCTACTCGGGATAAGCTAAAATCTATTTCTATGCAAACTTATTGAGTTTGCTTATGTATCTTGTAACAGGCTCATTTTTACCATAATTGCCTTTCAATTGAATATAACTTCTAATCCACTATGACATGTATTTATATTTCACAGATGAATTAATAAGATATTTAAGCGTATAGCAAATAAACATAGAAGAAGTTTCATTGTGTCTAAAACTAATGGGTTACAAAAAAAGCTGGGAACATATGAAATGTATCTGGTATTGGGAGAACATCTCAGATCTTTGGCGGGCAAAACAAGTTTTTCAGATCTTTAACAGAAGACCAAATCCTTCTTTGCAATTCACCAATACTAAAATTTTTGCCACGCCACGTTTTGTATTTAAAAATGTTTGCAATTTGTCGTGATGACATGGTTAGGTTAGGTTAGGTTGGGTTAGAAGGGAGTGCACAGCAAGGCTATGCTGTGCTTATACGGGGGCCCATTGGTCCATTGTGATCCCTTGTTGTTTTACGTGGTAACAAACTACACTTACAATAAAAACACTTATGGAACCAACCTGTTTTCATGGCAAACCTGATTGTGTCCGTCAGTGGTACCTGCGCTACGTCTTCTAGGTCTTCGAAGAATCTGTTGCCCATATGGCGAAGTCGAGATGTCTGGAGATTTGGACACTCGCAGAGCAGGTGTTTGATATTCTCGGTTTCTCCTGCAGTAGTCTGGTGAGCTGATGCCCAGCCTGTTTGCCATTACACCTATGGTGCAGTGGCCTGTCAGTACGCCGGTTAAGATACGTTTTTCTTGTCTGTTCATTTCTAGAATGTATTTTGTTCTTTTTTCGTCAATTCTTGGCCATAGACTGCGAGATATAACACAGTCGTGCCTTTGGAACCAGGTAGTGTTAATTTGTTCTCTCAGTTTTTGGTCAATGTTTCTTTTTGCTGCACTAATTGGGTTGTCTAGAGAGTGATCCTGTATCGTTTGCCTATTTCGTTAAGGGATTTTTGGCAGTTCCTGACTGTTTTTGATTTTATGGTTTCGCTGTCTAGTGCTTTGATCGCCGCCTGACTGTCTACGAAGATTGTAATCTTGGAAGGATCCAGATTCTTCGCGGATACTGTTTTTGCTGCATTGTCGATGGCGACTATCTCGGCTTGAAAGACGCTGCATTCATTGGGAAGTCTGTACGAGTAATTTGTGTCTAGGGGCTCGCATACAACTCCTGCTCCTGTACCTACACCCATGTCGTGATGACATTCACATTTCAACAATGTTACCAGATTGTAGAAATTCGGTTCCAAAATTATGGTTCTGTAAGCCAAACTTATAGAGCACTTGCAAAATATTACAAATCGACCATGTGAGACCGCTGTCCGCCGTATTGTTGAACATTTTTTGTGAAAGATACAGTGGCACCGAAACATATTAGAAAAGTGCGTACTGAAGAGAATATTGCATCCATTCAGGAGAGTGTTGAAGAAGACCTAAATTTATTTTTTAAACGTCGTTAACAAAAGTTTGGTCTTTCTCCGTGGAGAATGGAAATTTATGGAAACATTTTACGCAAATTTCTTGGTTTGAAGAAGGCTTTTAAGATTCTGTTCATTCAATAATTGAAGTCCAATGACCATCGCTTGCGTCGAAATTTTGGTGAATAGGAACAAAATCAACTGGCATTGGGTCCACTGTTTTATCGAAAAATTGTGTTCAGTCATGAGGCTTCTTTTTGGCTCAATGGGTATATCAATAACCAAAATATTCGCATTTGGAGTGAAGATAAGCTAAATGAAAATATCGAAACGCCGCACAGTTAAACTATTTTTGTTGCAAAAATCATAGCTCGTAAAAAAATAAAGATATCGTGATAATTTTTTTTCAACTTGAAGAAAATTTCCAAAGCTATACATTTTGCAAATTTTAAGAAAAAATATTTACAGTGTGTTTCAGAATTTTCTGCTGAAATACGAATTTCTCCCAATAGGAAATTGACTTAATTTTGTACCTCAAAAAATGTCAATAGTAAATAACTGAAGTAAAAACAGGGTGTCTTAAAGTCAAACAAAGTCGCAGTGGTGCATAAAAGTAAACAAATAATACATTTTTTTTATATTTCTGCATGTGTACCAAAAGCATTTTGTTTTTATTTTGAGAGTGAAAATTTACTACTTCAGTGGTACATTTTAAGTCAAGGTATAGAGAAAGTATGTAAAGTGCTATAAAATAATAAAATTTAAGAAAAATGCTTTACAAACTTTCGTCAAAGTTCGAGGTAATTTCTAATAAACTAATCATTTCTGGAGAGTATCGTGCTTTGAGGTATTTTTCAGTTCTAACATGAGGCTGCAAGCATGTTAAATAGGTCTTCATTCTGCTGCATCCTTGAAACCTTGCAGGTATTTTGGTACATGTATTTTTTGTAGTCTTTTTTGTGTTCCTGAGCTTCTTCTGACAGTTCTCCCATTAATAACGACTGATACTCGATTATACTTTGGCCATGAGCCGACATTTTATGAAGAGTAGGTGTAAGTTGCTTTTCGGGATACTTTTCTTTCAATAAATTTGTTGTTTTCATTGCATAAACTCCAAACTTTGAACCGTCACCATTTTCTCTGCAGTTTAAAACGTTAAGTATTACTTGAAGCCTTCTTATCACCCCCATATTGACTCCAGTTATACGAGCTGTTACATCTGGTTCTGCAAAAAATCTTCTCGATGTATTTCCATCGTTAGTGTTTCCAAATCCTTGTTTTGGTTTATCCACATCGAGAACCATTTCCTCGCGAAATTTCCTTTGGATATCTTGCTTCCTTATTCTTTCTGCCTCCTTAGTTCCAATACTTTCATCAATATTTTCTCCATCTTGTTTGAGTGTATATGCAGGTTTCAAAATGAATTCCATGCATCTGATTCTGACATTAATGGAGACATTCCATATTCGTAATTATGCTCGTCATTTGTTGACTGATCTTCATTGTTGAAGTTTTTTTTCGTTCGCAAATGAGACATGAACACTTTTCCTTCAATCATCGTTAAAAATAGTTCGTGGTTTACAACAAAAGCCATTTATTGTGGCAAATCCAAGCGTTTCGACTTGGAACTTATTGACGCAAATTGGAGTTAGCAGACGATCATTACAACGGATAATTCACGATGACTTAAACTTGCTTCCGTACAAAGTCCAAATTACAAGCAAGTTAAACCCTCTGGAATACGAATACGCCAGGAGTTTTGCCAAAAAAATAATTGAAACGACCGAAGAAGACAACAGCTTGATAAATTGCTTTTTTATGTTCAATGAGGCTCATTTTGATCTAAACGGCAATGTAAATAAGCAAAATTGCCCTATATGGAGTTGGAGTGAATATAATCCAGAAATATTCCATGAGACGGTACTGCATCCAGCGAGTTTGAAGAAAACGGTGAAACAGTAACTGTCAATGAAGACCGTTATTTAAGGATGTTGAAGAAGTTTTTTTTTACGCAGAACTGCACCGAAAAAGTATCCGTTTCAACAGCATTTGGTTCCAGCAAGATGGAGCAACTGCACACATAGCCAGACCGGGTATGGCGAAGCTCCAACGAAAATTCCCAAACAAATTAATATCCAGAAACTCCACTTTCCGCTAGCCCCCAAGGTTACCTGACCTGACTGCACCTGAGTTTTTTTTATGGGGTTATGTCCAGCAAGAAGTGTACAAAACGAAACGAAGGAATTTGACTGAATTGAAGCAGTCCATTAAAACAATAATTGAGGCGATCCCGACTTCAACCCTTCAGGCCGCAATGAATAATTTTCAGATCAGGTGCCGCATACGCGTGGATGAGCATAGAGGTCATTTAAGATCTATCATCGTCAAAAACAATTACTTATATAAAATAAAATTGAATTTAAATATTAATTAAATACATTGATTAAAAAAAACGTATTTCAATTTCTTATTGTAGCACAATTGGTGCGCCACCCTGTATATATATATAATTGCAAACCATTTCGTTGATATCTTTAATTCTAAAGATATAAAAAAATCGAAATTGAGCGAAATACAAATAGGGGTTAAGCATTTCAAATTTGAGTAGATAATCGAAAATTTGAAATAAGCAAAGTAGGAAGTATATTTTTTCAAAAAATTACGTGCATTTTTTTATAAAGAAAATGTCAACTGTTCGGTGTGGTGGCGCGTGATAATGTTGACCGATTTCAACACACAATTTTTTGTATGTTGGTATCATAGTCAGTTTTAAATGGATACGAGTATTAACACGAAACAAAATTTTAACATTTCCCAAACAAGCGCCACCGTTATTGTATCTATATTATTTGTATGTAAACATGTTGGATATGCTTTGTTAAATCAGTTTTGTAACTGAACATCTTTTAATATGTATATACTAAAACTAAAAGTCAGTTTCAAACTAACTAAACCGTTAAAAACTTTACTTAAGGTAAGATTTTAAAATATCGCAGTT
Organism: Portevinia maculata; assembly: GCA_949715645.1. Taxonomy (NCBI): domain Eukaryota; kingdom Metazoa; phylum Arthropoda; class Insecta; order Diptera; family Syrphidae; genus Portevinia; species Portevinia maculata. The sequence goes on along the minus strand of OX454526.1, from coordinate 279,433,286 downwards.
GTATTGGTTCGTGATTGAGTTCAAATTTTTAATGAAAAATCTCAGAATTTTCATACTGGAGCACTCTACAGAACCTGCACCCAGCACCACCATAGATAGTGGACCAAACAAAAAACGACAACTCCATAGGTACTGCCTAAAAGTTGTCACGATTTTATCCAGTTCCTTTTTCCCTATTGTATATAGGTAATGTGTACTCTCTTTTTTCTTTGGCCCGTGTAAGCTGAATACGCACACGCAACAAATACCACTCCAATCATTTTTAAAAGGTTTATCCACCGACAAGATCAATGATATCAGATTCCATTTTGAATTGACATGAAAAATTGCACAGCAGTTTGCGTTTAATTTCTGAAAACGGCAAAATGTTCAGCGATTCCCAATGACATATGGTCCACGGCCACATCCTTTTTCGAGCAACATCTAAAGTTAAGTGAAAGGATATCCTGGCGATGGAGAGAACGCCACATACGCACCGAAATGAGGATAGAGATCCCAACATCTCACTTTGATGTATTGGCGGGTATTAAATTTGCTCATTTCGTCCCTTTTTCGCCTGGCGTGGAATCTTTCTCCTTCCACAGCAACTCTTCATTTATAAAGCACAGTCATTGTTTAGCAGTTTTTCATTCCGTCATTACGACGACAAATGATTTTGTGTGTTGTTCAGTTGCAATTTAACGGTTTTCATTGTATATATATTTTTATTGGTATACATATATACATAATAGTCCACCACACAACAATGTGTACACAGTATTCAGCAGGCGCCAAAAGGGCGACAATGTCAGACAAACCAACGCACAAGGACGATGCCGAACAAAATGTTAAGGAATGAAAAATTACTTTCAATTTAAAACTCAATTGATAATAATTGGTATGTGAAATTGTGAACAATCGGGTAGTGACGGTGATGGATGTTCTGGACACGGGTTCATATTACCGATGATTAAGGATGTTTGCCCTTGTGTTCCATAGTTAAGAGCGACAGCGACTCCCGTCTAGTGACGTGTGATGTGGAATGGGGTTGAACCAGCATAGCATTTGCGCGCGCCAAAGAGTGTAAGGATTGGGTTTCATTTGTAATGGATGATGTTTGGGTGAAAGGTATTATGTATTATTATTTTTTGATAAAAATTTGTTTAGACGTCTTGGTGACTTTGAGAAAGTCAGTTCCTCTGTGGATGGATTTTATTTTGCTTTCAGTTTAAATTTGATATGTTCATATTTGTTGAGTGACAAATGATTCTTATGTGAATTTTTTGACAGCATATAAATATGAACCGTAAAAAAAAGTCAAGGGGTAAACATTATAAAAGTTGATACAAATTCGGGCAGATTTTCGAATCATAGCGAATTAAATCTGAATTTGAGAAGTCACTTCTTAGCAAGGCTTTTAAAAACAGGAAGATATTTTGTTTGTGGGTGCAGTGGCTCTGTGGTTGGTGTGTTGGCCTACTAATCGAAAGGTCCCGGGTTCAAAATCCGCCGGGGACAAGTAACATCTAGAGTTTTTTCCCACTTGTGAACGTCTGACAAACGTCCAACAGTATCAATCTTCATGAGAAACTTCTCAAATTCGCCGTTCAGATTCGGCTTTAAATTGTAGGTCCCTTTCACTTTTCCCATCAAATGGTTGAAAAAAAATAGGCTTAAGGCCCTGTATAGGTGACCGGCATCGATGGCAATGTCGATTTAGCCATAGGTATGTAATCCAGCCTTCCATCCGTTCGTCCGTATGTAGATAAAGTCGTTTTAAGGGAGGTTTTGTACATTAACATTGTTTCTTCGATAAAATACTTAAAAGAACATGCAAAACAGTTGTGTTTAATAAAAAATGTAGACTATATCCTTTTTAACGATTCACCCATATTTATATTTTCCCCGTTTTTGGAGGTATAGGAATAGAAATAGGGTATCCAACAGTTCGCCCAAGCGGACTGTAGCATTTCTTTATGTTTTTAATGGAGGGTGGTGCAAGTGTTTCTTTATGACAAAAATTGGGCAGCCTAAGGCTGTGGTTCCGGTGCAAGCAAATGTAAGCGAATGTCACTCGCGCGATTTCGTAAAGTTTGCTTAACTCATTCAAAATTACGTATTTCTTATGTTGTGGTTGGGGTGCATAGAATTTACTCGCGCGAACTAAGCGAATGTAAGCGAGTCAAGTTTCCGATGGTTTTATTTCTATTTTCTATTTCAGAAAGCGAATTCAAGAGAATTTTTTTAGTTTTAAAGAATTTGTTCTTACGTTCTCGTAGTTGTGTACTGAATTTCGTGCATCGTTCATCTTTTATCAACGAATGCTGTAAATTGTGAACTTCCCCACATTCCAGTGTTTTTAATAAATTGAATTAATTTCACATCGTTTTTTAATGTACTTGTACTGCAAAAGCTATTTCCAAACAATTTGTTCATTTTTTCATTTGGTCTTCACAAAGCGACAACGACATGATAAAACTTTCATAGCACTTCAAAGCCCAACTTAGCAGTTCTTAGCAGTACAGATACGTAATAGTATCTACACACATAAATTAACTAGCTTCGCGTGAGTAAAACTCTCTTGCACCGGAACCAATCTATTCGCACGAATTTGCGTGAGTTGTATTCGCTTATATTTGCATAACTCGCCCGAGCAAAATTCGCTTGCACCGGAACAGCAGTCTAAATAAAAAGGTGGAAGAACGAACTTCTTAAAAAAAATTACTGAAGTGTTCGGGCGATACTCTCTCGCAATCACACAATAAGTGTTCTGCCTAACGTTGTCGACGGACGGACGCACATGGCGAAATTTATATTACTAACTGTTAGGGCTCTGGGGGCAATTTTAAGGTATGTTACAAACTGTATGTATGTATGTATAATTCTTTATTAGTATTTTAATACTTTATAAAACTTACAAATTATAAATTATAAACTTTTCAATTCAGTCTTATTGTAGTTACATATTTTTAAGTATTTCTTTTCACAAATTCAATACATTTTCTTTTAAATGATCTAAAATTGTTATCATATTTAAACCTCACTAACATGTCTGACCTCATTTAGTAAATATCTTGGCGCATCACCATATTTTATTTTGAAAACAGTCAAAGGCGTATTCAGCTCCAAACTCTGCTTAACGTTGAGCCACATAAGAGCTTCTAGCATATCCCTTACTGGAATAAATCTGTTGTTTTGTAGTGTTTGCAGCCTTTCGATCTGACCCTGGTTGCAGCAAGAAAACAATATTGATGAGCAAAACTCAAAATGTGGTTTGACTATTGTATTATACACTGTAACAGCTGTCAAATAGTTCATTCTTTTTCGAATCCTTTTAAAAAATCCTATTTTTTTACCAATTTTTTTGCAGATATAATCTATATGGTCATGCATTTTAGATCCTTATCGATGATCATACCCAGATATTTTATGTTCTTAACGTTTTCAAAAGCTTTTCCGTTTATTTCTATATTTGTTGTGCCATTCATATTTATCTCCATTAACTTTGTTTTCTGTTCCTTTAATTTCAGTTTGTTCATTTTTAGCGCCATGTGATCAATTAATTTATATCATTCATAAGTTTACATTTGCACTCCTCTTCGCCTGTTCCTTTTGCGTATATCAGAGTATCGTCAGCGTACATAACTATTTTGCAAAATTTAACCATTTCTGGCATATCACTTATGTATATTATAAAAAGTAGCGAGCCTAATATTGAACGTTGCGGCACTACTTGCCGCTGCTATTTACTTTCGTCCGTTGTGTTCTATTTGTTAGGAAAGATCTGAACCACTCTAGCTCCTTATCTTATAGGTACACCATAAATATATAATTTACTTAAGAGAATTTCTCTATCAATTGTTTCGAACGCCCGCTTAAAATCTAAGAACAAAGCCATTGTTTTTTTCTTCTTTCCGCCATCTTTCCATTCATTCACTACGTGATTAACTGCTGCTTCACAGGAATAATTCTTTCAGAACCCCGATTAATATATATTGAGAGAATATTGTTCCTCTCAACGTATTCCATCAGTTGTTGTTTAACCACCGTCTCGACAACTTTCTCAATTGTCCTAAGTGTATTTATTGGTCGAAACTCTTCACTCTTATTGGTTTTTGCCACTTTTTCTACAGGTGTCACCATAGAATCTTTCCAAGGGCTCGGAAACTCTCCTGATAGAAGCGATTCGTTGACTAGATTAAGTATTGTTTGTTCTAGAGTACTCCAGTAATCCGTGAATATTCGCTGACCTTTTTTTTCGAAATCCGCCTTGTTATTTAGTTTTCTGCATATTGTTTTAAGTTCGTCTATTGTTATTAGAGGGAATTTGAATCTAATGTCTGATGGCTTTATACAGTTAACATATTCGGTGTTCTCGATTGAATTGCCGATTTCTTTTACACTTTTTATGAAATACTCATTAAATTTGTTAGCAATGGTCAAGTCATCTTCATGAATTTCGCCTTCAAACGACACGTTTTGAATTTTGTTCTTCTGCTGTTTTAGAACTAGTTGCTTTATTCGATTCCACATCTTCCAAACTATGAGTCAAAATTATAATTTCCTTATAATAGGGTATTAACAGTTTTTTAGGCAAAAGTCATTGCTATTGGGGTTTTTTTTCTACTATTGTTTTATTAATTAATTTATTTATTTATATATATATTTATTTATTTATTTGTTTATATATTTACCTTTTTTTGTGTAATCTAGTCAATTTCTATTAATTTATTTATTGTTATTATTGATCTATTTATTTACTTATATATTTATTTATTTATATTTATATTTTTTTTTACTTATTTACTTATTTATTTATTTATTCTTTACATTGGAGGTTTTTCTCGTTTTTCCCAAAATTATAAAATTATAAAATTAAACAAATTATAGACACTAGGCAAAACTTATTACACAAAATACACAATGTTTAAGTAGAAAGATATAAGCTATCACATCTCTAAATTGTAAAATGTGCGGAACAATACTTATGTAAACACAAGTATAAATACGAAATAAAATATCTATCTATCTATCATTGCTTTGATTTGGTGTGTATTGTGTCCGTCTGCTGCCTTGCAAAAAAATAAATCTTTCTCCTATCTAATGACCAACATTTACATTTACGCCACTTCGAATACTTAAACTATCCCAACAACTGGTAAACAAAGACCAAACCATTCATATTTGTCTATTAAAATCACTCAAAACCTTTCTAGGGGACGTTGTTCGACAACAGTTACGACCGATCCATATTGACCCACTCTTCTGAATTGGACAGACAATAGAAGGCAAAATTCTGATACATGCAAGTAGGAATACAAAAAAAAACATAGGGACGGGCTACAGTCCGCTTGGGCGAACTGTTGGATACCCTATTCTTATTCCTATCCCTAATAAGTGGGCGTGACAAAAGTCTAAGTATGGTTGAATTGTTAAGAACGCTCTACATATTTTGTTATATAACATTTAAAGGATTTTATTTAAAAAAAACGCTCCCTAGCTCAAACTTGGGTGTTTCAATAAAAAAAAATTATTTAATTGTGGGCGTGTCAGTAAGCGGATTTAAAAAAAATTAACACATGAGAATAAAGGGCCCCTAGAGAGTATATATTATAAATTTCAGCTCCCTAGCTCAAACTTTCAATTTTCAAAAAAAAAAAAAATAATTGTGGGCGTGTCAGTGGGCGGATTTTGAAAATATTTATACATGAGATAAAGGGCACATAGAGAGTATATATTATAAATTTCAGCTCCCTAGATCAAACTTTGGATTTTCAAAAATTAATATACCCTTAGAATAGGATATAACAAAATTGTTTTATTTATTTGTGGACGTGTCAGTGGGCGGAATTTGAAAATTGTTTATCCCGAGCAGTTTTATAAGTCATAGATCATATATAAAAAATTTCAGCTTTCTAGCTCAAAATTCGATTTTTTCCAAAATTTTGTTTTTTTGAGTTTGTGGGCGTGTCTGTGGGCGGATTTCAAAAATTCGTAAACTTGATTATTTCGGGACCCTAGAGAGTCCCAAGAGCTCTCTAGGTGCAGTTTAAAGGCCTAATTTTTGCCGACAGACGGACGGACGGACGGACATGGCTAGATCGACATCGATGCTGATCATAAATATAGTAACTTTTAGGGGTCTACGGGTAATGTTACAAACTATGCGTCAAAATTAATATACCCTTAGAATAGGGTATAAACATCCTCTTCAACTTAAGTGATTTTTAAATCTATTATTCTTGATGATCTGTAGTTTTCGCTTTCGAAACTCAACGAAAAGTTTATGCTTATGTTTTACTACTCAAACTATTCATAGTCGGGTGCATAACAAACACTACTTGTCTGGTGTCGTTTAACTTTTAATGTGTGGATACCACGTATATTATCTACCTTAACTCTGTATATGGGACTGGCCAACGACACGCGGTTGTTCTCAAACGGGAACCGATTAACTCGACGTGGTATGGTCGTTGGTTTGAGGACTGGGATACGGCACCACAAATTCTTCTGCTGCAAATATCCTAAACATGTGTAATGCAACAAAGGCGGCGCCTGATCACTTTCAGATTGACTATAAAAGAGTCTGCGAAAATCAAATGGTATAATCCGAACAAAAAAAAAACGCGAAGCATTTTTCATCAATTTGAAAAATGAATTCCATCATATCATCCACAGCGCTGCCACTTTGCTACGATCGTAGCAAAACTGCTACGCGATTTCCAATTTGCTAAAAACCTCTATTTTGCTACTTTTTTTTAAAGCACGAAATGTCAACATAAATCTTGGAAATTTTTTTAAAACAAAAATTAACGAAACTTTATTCAATCACTACTCACTTTCCCACACCAACTTATATTCTTTTCTACCATACCTAACAAGTATCCATTTCTTCGAATGTGTTAGTGTTTGAATTTGACTGGAATCTGGAATCGGTCTGGAATTTTTTCAGATTTGAGCTTGACAAAGAACAAGAAGACGTACTCATTTAAAATAGAGACAGTAGATAAAAAGAAACGAAATATGGGTTTCGAATCTTTAATTTTTTCTAAAAGGTACTTAAAAACTTTATTTTTGAACTTAAAAAAAAAACTGTATTAATCTAAAAGACTTGCCGGAATTTCTATGTGATATTAATTCTGATATTGGTACAAAGATCCTACATTTATAATTTTGTGATATGAACTATTTTTTTTCTAAGGCAATGCATTCAAAGCGCCTTAAAAGCGAAGTTTTTAATGTTATTTGTTTTGGTTGTTTGTTTATAGTTTTGTAAAATATGTATATAGTAGTTTACAAATTATACTTGTACTAGTCCTAAAAAGCATATTTACTTTGAATAAAGAATTAGGTGTTTTTTTGTTTGTTTTCGAAAAAAAGGAAGATATTTTGGACTTTTGAGTATTGCTACGCAAATTAAGTTTTGCTACACAAATTGCTACGCAATTTTTTTCCCTTGTGGCAGCACTTTCATCGACGAAGTTAAGGATGAAGAGTCCAGAGAACAAGACATGTGGAATACACTGCAAGAGGCTTCAAACTACAATACCGCAATGAAACATGGTGGTGGAGAGAGCGACTTAAGGTAGTAATAAGAGACAAGAAGGCGGCATTGAATGTTTGGTCAATGTGCCCCTCTAATAATCGAGATAAAATAGCTCGCCCGAAATTGTAATAAAAGCTTTGCAAAAGATTAACGAGGAGAATGTACCCTCAAATTTAAGCAAAGTATGTGGCGGGCCTGTATCGGGAGTGAGAAGAAACTTCATCTTCGGTTGCTTATAGAAACCAGGCTATATCGGAACTGCAACAAACCAGCTGGAACATTATTATTATTATTAAACTTTATTGAACAATAATATAATTACAAATTCAATACATATTTGCAGAGCACTAGCTACCAGGGCCTTCAGCTCGCACAATCATCTTCAAAACCGGCGAAATGCAAAATGCTAGGAGAGCATGCTCAGGAAATCCGTTCGCCAAATTTCATCAACAATGCTCGTGGGCTTTTTTTTGTGGATGACAAAAAAAATACTTTACAAGTGGTAACAATATTTTGAAGGACTTCTAAACGAATAATTTCCTCGGATAAACTTTACAAAACGGTTCCTTATAATGATGAAGTAACGGGCATCAGTGTCGAAGAACTTGGGAAGGCGCTCAAGGACTCCAAAAAAACGATGGAGAAGAGGGTTTAGATAGCTGATGATTCTCATCTCTAAATCAAGTGTGCATGCAAATCCCTGGGTTGGCACGAATGGAGATCACCGGTGTCGTAAAAGGAAGATTTATGAATAACGGGAGCATGCACGTATCGAAATCGAAAAAAAACATAGGCATGCCTCAAATCTATTTGATCACACAAATGCAACACCACCTGCAATTGATTGGCCTTAGTTATGAAGTTATCCGAAACCGGGAAGTCTAGTTATTGAGGTCGGACCCACGAATTATTCAAAAAAAGGTCACAAAAATATGCAAGATTCTCTCAAAACAATGAAAATACTCTTTAAATTCATAATATTTTTGTTGTTCTTTGCCATGCATTATTTAACATAAATATTAAGTATTTAGTTATTTATTATAGAAAATCATTGTGGATATAAAATATTAATTATACATCTTTTAAGTTGCACATGTTTAAATTATGTTTCAGATTTTAATTGAGATAAATGAAATTCAAGAATAAAATTAAAATAAGAAAGGTCAATTGTGGGGCAATTTTTCATTTATTTGGGGGACGTTTGCATAACTGAATAGCACCGTTACATAATAAGATCTTTGCAGAATGAAGCTCCCAGATTAAGTATTCGTCTTTGAGAGAGAGGAGGGCGTGTGAACAGAAGGTGGAGCATAGTCTCCTCCTCTACTATGCAGCTTTTTCAGAAATTATTTGAGTAATTAGTCTGTTGCACGCTTGCCAATAAGACAGTGACCATTGATGACACCAACTGTGGCAAGAGTATCAAGGTGCAAAGTATGGGGAAAATGTGCCAAGTGCCACAATATAAAATTGCAAACTTCTCAGAATAAAATCCTAAAAATAATGTTAGACCTGCCATGACACTTTTCAACCATACAGTTACATAGAAGAGGGAATGTTGAACTAATTTCTGATAGAATTTGAAAAATAGAAAACACATTTTCAATGAGGTCCGATTGCTCTGATAATTATATTATAAACCAATTATGTACCTGAAAATGTTAGTTTCTCATTCGCCTGGTGAAATATTTATATTTATTTATTTAATTATTTGTTAATTAATTTACATATTAAATTAATTGTTACTTCACGTACATGGCTATTTGTTTATTTATTTATTTATTTATTTATTTATTTAATATATTTATTTAATTTATTTGTTTATTTAATTTATTTATTCATTTAATTTATCTATTTAATTATTTATTCATTTAATCTATTTACCTATTTATTTGTTACTTAATATATAAAATACTTATTTTTTCATTCTCTAGTGATATACGTCTTTATGTATATTTATTTGTATGTTATTTGTTAAATTTTACTCTGTTTTTAACTTGACACATTTTTTTAGAATTTAAAACAATTACTGTTACATATTTATTTATTTTTTTTCTTACATTGAAGTATTGTATTTTTTGGATGTTTCCTTCAAAATATCAATTGTCTTTATTAAAAATGTATCTTTTGCGATCTTAATATTATTTTTTGAGTGGAAACGTATACAAATATACCAAATCTATGTGTTGTAAAATGTGCGGTAATAAACCCATTGTATAATTTTTCATGCAAAATAAAAATATCTATCTAATTGTAGCAGGTTGCGGGTGGCAACGGTGCAGTAGTAGTGTAATCGCTTACTGAATGGAAGGTCGTGCGTTCGAATCCCGGCCAAGTCCATTACTTTATACCGAATAAATGAAATAGTAGTCTCCCTAAGCAACTTAGATACCACCCTTGGAGAAAAACCCTACAACTGCACCCAAACACTTCTTTCCTATCTCTCTATTCTTTATAATTGTAAGTAGCACCGAAAAGCATGCAATGAAATACGATATTGCCAGGTGCTGCTTGCTGTTAAACACAAATGCTTAGGCTGTGCTCTTAGCACTATAAAGGTACTGTAGCGACAGAAAAACCCCCTTTAGCGTAAGCAATATATAAAAAAAAGTAAGAATTGTAGCACCATTGTGCAATCTGTTTAGAAAACCCGTTTCTATCCAGCTTAGGCCATATCGACTTTGTCGCTGGACAAGGTGAACTAATTGTCCACCTAAGGTTAGTTTCCTTAATAGCTCGAGCTTTAACATGAGTTAAGATGCAGGGATTGGATGACAAAATCGTTGAAGCCGTTTTTTAGAAAACCGGATTGTATGGAAGTGAAAATTATAGGACAAAATAAACCCTTCGATATATGAGCCCAAAAGCAGCAAATAAAAAAATTGGAGAAAAATCCAACCATCAATTTGGCAAACGCCTATTGACAGACAAACACGGACATACGAAGCGATGTACGGACTTGGGCGACAAATTTGTTTGGAGATCTCCCTTAGGTCGGGGTATAAAAAATAAGCTCTGTACCCTTGCCGTCGACAAAATGTACATAAAACCACTGTACTTGTTCTCTTTTATAGCCAAACCTTATAAATGTCCCACTGAGACAAGATCTCTGAGCTCGCATCGTTCACCCAAAGCACATATCCAGCAGTGCACATGTCTTCTAGTTAATTAATAAATTTATACTCGTATCCTAGTCCAGCTTTTCTGCACGATTATGATAAGCCGACCAGTGAAGCATAAAAATAACTGCACTCTTTTCATTACCCGAAAACTCCATAAACCAACGAGAAACATTTACAAAAGCCTTTCTATATGTAGGCTTATATACCATTCGAACCTCACTGCATTCGAACACGGATACATTTCGTCAAAACGAAAATGACTTTTCTTTTATTTATCCTGCTCGCAAATATAACATGATTTAATGACTGAAATAACATAAAATGAACCTCAGGTATATCCTTTGGTATACTTCTTTGGATAAAAATCTTTTTATAGCCCTGCCAACATAAATACCAATGAACAAGCAAGCTATAGTCCATAAAATTGGCCTGCAAATTCAATTTGACCTATGTGACCTTTAGCATAAGCCCATAGCCATCGTATAGAAAATCCATTTCATGATTACCGCTAAATGCAAATTCACATGACCATTGAGAAACATGTTTTTCTCCCAAGGCTCAGTGGGAGAACCCATAAAATCCCTCCATGATAATGAGGAGGTTTACCTATTTCTTTTCTCTTAATGCCGGTCGTCACTCGAACGGAACTAGCCATGTGATTTACTAGCGTCCGTATAATTAAATGAAATCTCCTATAAATTTCTTTTATAAAAGATTCACTGCCTTTGAAGGATGTACACTAAGTAACTCTCCCTCCACACAATTCGATTAAAGGGCAATCAAAATAAACTTAACCCCTTTAAGATTTTACGAATTAAAATGGCAAAATTATGTTACAGGCCTGCGAAAATAAATTGATCAAATTTAATTAAAAAAAAAATGGAAGTCCTTAAACAGGAAGAAACTTTCCTTTTATTTCACTTACAGATGGGAACATTTTATGACCGTCTTACAATCTATACTTTGGGTTCATCTCTGAGGGATGGAGAATCTTCGATTTAAAGTGGAAGCTCTCACCCGCCGAGAAAATGAGGACAAGAAAATTATGTACTCGTATATGCATCAAGGAATAGAAGATGAAATCGATGGAGAAAATGCCAAGTGGGTATAACTGGCTACAGCACATGCTTCGAAGGCGGAAATAGGAGGCTATTAAAATTCAAGCCATTCCTTCTGGTTCTGTGTACACGCTGGAACTGTAACCGTATTATCCTTGAAGGCAATTAGAATATTTGTTCATTTTATTTTATATAGGCTTTTGGAATTTTAATGCGAAAAATGGTTACCTTGGCCGATGAGGGGTACAATTTTTGGAGGCTTTACGGAAGGAATCCAATGAAATGGTGTATAATTGAGGATGAGGATCTTTCGATTTAAGTAGGCACGTTCACTTATTTTTGTTGTGAAGGGATACTGAATAAAGTTGTTTCGAGAAAGAAAGTATGGATTTAAAAAAAAATTGTGTAGGTAATCTTTGGAATAGAACTAAATGGATTTGGGCAACTAAAATGGCTGCGACTTTGATTTGGTATTTTAGTGTGTATAGGTATACAGCCAAAAAAAATGCGTATTATTTAACTGTTAACAGGAATGGCTGAGAGATTTGGCTTTCAATTAAGTGCTATGAATTACCATAAATGTATTGGCTTTTAGTCTGGTGAGTTTCAAAGAATCCAAAGAAGATACCATGGCAATAGTTACTTAACCTTACTTCTCAACGTCGCCATCATTTTAAGGCGTTACAATCTATCTTCGATTCATGTAGTGTTAAGGTCTAAGTTTACCCTCAATAAGTTCTCAAAAACATCTTTTCATCGAGAAAGATTTTTCACACATTCGTGACATAAATATCCCATAATCCGTCGGATTATTTCACCCAAATGTCTATTCATACCCATTAATAATTGCAAGCTTGACATTTACAATTTGTCATTATCACATAGCAAACCAACAATGAAAACAATTTGTATCCTCAATCGCTTTAATAGCTATGCATATCCTTTTCCTTTGTGTCATTTGTCCTTTGAAAAAGAAAAACAACACAGGAAATAATAACACAGGCAAACATAGTTAACGTCAAGCACATTTTGATTTATCAAAAAAAAGTCTCGCCACCCAAAACACTTATTACGACACAACGAAAACAATAACTCCGACGAAGGATAAACAACAGGCTGGTTGACGACAGGAAAGAAATCCTTTCAACCCATATACGAATGTTAACAGTCGGCAGGGATTTTTTGAAAGCAGCGCATATTAGCACATCGTAAAATATTAATGCCTCTTAATTAGTGTACTTTGGACGTTAATGAACTTAAGGGGACAAATTCATTCATTTTCCACCTAAAATCGCCGATGGGTTGGATGTCGAAATCCGATAATAAAATTGAGTAATCAAATTATTATAAATATATTCTATGTTTCGGTGAAAATTGATAAAGGTTTTGAGAAGCATTCAAATAATACTGATTTTCAGTCTATAAAAAGAAACGAGTTTTATATTATTAAAATAAATAGCCCGTAATTGTATCCTGGAAAGGTGGTAATATAGGTTGAAGGTCGACTTATTTTCAATATGCTGGGAATACCTGAAAGAGATAATCCAACCATTAGCTTGTGAGAAGTTGAAGGGACCTACAATTTAAAGCCGACTCCGAACGGCAAATTTCAGAAGCTTCTTATGACAATTAATACTCTTGGATGTTTGTCGGACCATAACAAGAGGTTGGGCAGAAAAAACATTATTTAGCATATATCAGCTTACATACAAAAATTAGTCAACCTAATTTAAAACCAACAGGGTATTTATTCTAAATTATTTGACCTTATGCGGATGGTCTAAACTTAACAATAACCTTATATTTATTGACTTTCGGTGTAAAAACTATGTTAACTGATCGTACATTGTGTATTCAACGAGGAAACGTGCACACGAGCCGCCGGGAGCCGACCGAAGCCTTATATCGTCAGTCAACTCCCGGAAGCACCACCACAAGTTGCCGCGCTCCTTTCACAGAAACGCCCTTGCTAACGAAATCTAACTTATAAACTAAGAATATGTTACCCAGAGCAACACACCATCCTGGGAGGGAATATTGACCTTTTCCCCCTCAACAAGCTTCCAAAACTAGGTGAATTGCTTTTCCTTATCGACCTTATACCTCTCCGCTATTGCGGTACTAAAACGGAAGAGCTTATGAACATTGGCGACGTCCCCGCCGTAGATGAGCTGCTTATCTCTCGCCCTGCGGCAGCAGTGGTATAATACCGTGATACCATCCCTCGTTTGGACCAGCCCTTTTGTATCAATATGGATAAATGCCTTCGGCGGGATGAACCCGGACGTATTCTTTATGTACATATTATTGGGGTAGTAAACCCCAAAGATCAGACTATTCTCGCTGCCCATCGCCGCTGCGATGTGCCTTCGAGTCACATTATGAGGAAATTTTCAATCTTATTCAACTGTGCCCCTTTGAGTCACATTTATGAGGAAATTGTCAATCTTATTCAACTGAACCCCATCGTATAGGACCTTGTTGGTATAGTATTTTATAAAGATGGATTCAGGCGTTCGGAACAACCCTGAAGGCAAGCAAGCGCTTCCCGTCGCGCTCTCCTAGGCAGGCCTTCTTTCAGGGATTACCAAGAAATTGTACATTCAGACCTTGGTATCTTCTTTACAGGGAAGCGAAGTGGTATTGCCATTGAAGTACATGTTTTAAAATTGGTTGGAATTTTCAAACAGATGCCATTACGAACTCGCTTCCTAGGCATGATTTTGCGAAGGTCGTGCATTATTCAAAACGACTAATTGTCTGTTTTACCAACACTGACATCACAGTCATCAGAAGCAATAACTGGTTTAACACATGGCAAGAAAGTTATTCCCATATCCACGTGGTACCCCAACGGACTTAATATTAGTCTAAGTGTGTCGACTTCTCCTGACAGTCACATTAATTTTACCTAACCTAACCTTTTCAACTCATATTTTTTCATATTTTTTAAAAAAGGAAGTCCAAATCCCAGAGCACTCAAACTCGGTAACGGCCAATTATAGTACTAGTCAAAAATCCTCTTTTTGGTGTAGAGTTGGAGAAAACAAGGTGCCATTAATGGCGTATGTTGTTGTTTACCATTGAGATTGAACCTGCACCGCATGAGTCCACAGCGTCGCCACCCCTTAACCTTACCTTCTTACTGTGGAGCTGAAAAAACTTCACGGATTTACTAATAAATCTGGATGGATTCTTTTTCAGGTTTTTAATGCAATACTCCCATAATGGACACAATGCACCCAAACTGATGACCTAAGCGTTTTTTTTATTTCTTCTTTTTCGTTATTATCTATAGTTGAATTAGAGTACTTTTTTTATCCTTAAACAAGCAGACGAAACATAAACAAAACTTAATTATTTTCTGTTTCTTTATAATTTAAAACTAATATTGTAAACTTATTTTTATGTCTTTTATGGGTTGAGAAAATCAATTATTTATTTCTTTACAATATGAATAATTTCACTCATCCAAATTGCACTGCCTTCCACTCATATGATATTGACATGAAAATTAAAAGAGCTTTTTGGTGTTGAAATCTCGGCTCACAATCTTATAAGCTGATACTTCAAGAAAGGTCACAGCAGTGTTCAATGGACAACTACTTCTTCAAGTTTGCGAGTTCCTTTGGGTGTCCCGCAAACATCTGTCTTTGGTCCATTGCTATTTTCATTATTCATAAATGATATCTGTGATGTTATACAAAATTGCAAATAACATATTAATGCAGATAATGTGCAAACATATTTAACATTTCCAAAATCATTAATTGATCAACATTAAATTATGACCTTAATAACAAATCTTTGTAGACAAGTAAAAACCATTTCCAATTGAATGCAGCTAAAACAAGGCTATTGGTAGTTGATAAGTCGCTTCCTGACACAAGTGGCTTTGCTTCTCTTTTGCTCAATGGCAACACCTTGCAGTTCTTCTCAAAAATTAAATACCTTGGCATTCATCTGAACCAACGACTGCCCTGGATCGACCAAGTCAGAAAATTTGTTTCCACTTCGTACGGAATTCTTCGTTGTTTAAACGCTACAGCCAAATTTCTGTCAACTGAGGTTTAACTTCAGCTTATAAACTCTTTTGTTCGATCTATATTCGTATATGGTTGTTAAATTTTTGCAGACATGGACTCAAACTCTTGATGAAAACTATAAACTAAGCTTATAATAGTTACGCTAGGTTCATATACCATAAAACCCGCCGAGAACACATTTCGAATTTCAGCAAGAAAATTATGCGATTGTCGATACATGCTTTCTTAAAATACCGAACGGTTTTTGCTCTGCGCTTTGCATTCAATAAAGTAACAGGTTATTTGTTTAATTGGAAGCTCCGAAAGAACCTTGGTGGTGGAATTATTTACACCGTCGTATAAATATTAAGTCACTCGTCGGCAGTTTTTTGGCTGTGTTATTTCCCGATAGGACAGTCTTCCACTAACTTTAAAATAAATTAGCAATATTAACAAATTTAAGAAATCGTTATTTAGAGTTGACCTTTATCACCCTATATTAGTTTATCTTAATTAAATGTATCTTTGTTGTTAAATTAGTTTGTTATACATCTATCTTCTACTTCTACCTATAGCAGTTTTATTTTTTTATTTTGCCTTTCTCATTAAGTTCCTTTTTCTTCCTTAATATTATTTCCAAATTACATATTTTTAAAATGTTATCATAAGAACTATAATATTTTTACTGTAGATACCATTAAAAAGTGGGGGAGAGTACGATAACTAGGGCGCCGAAAATTGATAACGGTTTCTTATAGAAGGGTCAAAACAAGCTTTTTTTACTATAGGAGAGGGGGGGTCTATCTCGCCTTGTTTAGGAGGTAGGGGCAATTTTAGAAAAAAATGACTTAAATTGAAAAAAAATAAATATTAAAAAACAACGGCAACACTTAAAATAAAGTACTATACCGATTTAGTAAGCCAGAAATCTGTTCTATAAACTTAAGTTTAGATCCAATTATCCGTTTTTAACCGGACAGTAGTACGGCGGTAAATCTGTCTGCCGGTAACGCTCTTGTGGCACCTGGCGGCGGAACTGTGGATACTCGTTCCTCCGACAGTGGTAGCGAGCAAACCCATAATAAAAATCTTCGCAGTAAAGGTGGACAATCGCATCGTTGGCTATATCGGCTCTATTCCTGAGTTGGATAGAAGCCGGCTCAAATTGGTAAATTGACCTGATATTTTACTAGGCAAGGACAATACCAGCGGCGACATTGCGTCAAAGATCGGTGGAGGCGCAGTTTCGGTCTCCAATCGCCTGAGGATACATAACACCAGCAGACCTCCCAGCGCGTCCACCGTAAAATCTAATAAGTCTTTTAGTGATGTCCTTAAAAAAATAATTGTGGTCGCAGTCATACGCCGTAGCGACGCCGACGGCACGATCTGAACTGTACGGTGGGATCTCATTATGCTAACTTTGTTAGAAAATTTTGCGGATTTTTACAGGGATATCCCCGGACCACTGCCACTAACTCACGATGGCTGCTGGCGTCAAGGCCGCGTCAAACTTATCGCGTGCAGTGATCAAAGATCACGGGATTTCTATAAGCTTGCGATAAACAAGCTTAGTGACCTATGGCCGGGTGCCAAGCTCGATGTCCCTTGCCGACCGAGATCGTCCGCCTGGATCCCAGTCAACCCCACTTCAACGAAGAGGATAATGGAAGTCATAAGATTCAGCAACCCCATCCCTTCCGACTACCAACTATAAGGTCGCAAAACTAGAAGAACAATAGGGTTGCTACCGATACGCTGTCGTTGTCATCAACCAGGACCTTGCGCCTCTGGCAGCGACCGCAGGTGTGATTCGGTTTGGGTGGAACGATATCACGCTGAGAGTCTACAAGAAGGACGAATTGGAAGCTGATAAGCGACCTCATCATCCCTCCGATACTGCTGTGTCTAATGCTAGTGCACCAGTCACCTTCCCTTCCTTAGAGGACGACAACCCCGAGCTCTCTGAGGAACTCACTACGTCTTCAATCCCTGTGACCGACTCTCAGTCGATCATGGAGACTGACGACATCTGCATTGGAAGGCTTGTCAAATAACGTTCTTCTGAGTGAAGACGAGCTTCGCAGCTCGTGCTCTGAATTGGAAGACCTCAACAACAGAGTGGTGGATATGCTTATTTGCTTATTTACTCCCTAATTTCAGCGATCGAGATATGTCAGCTGCCCAACTAAAGACTGCTGATTGCACATACTGGTTGGCATCAGCGTATCCTGCCCACGATAACCTGGGACCTCTCACTGGTGATAACCTGGAGAGTTTGATCGCGGAAGCAGAGAGCCAGAAAGCTGCACTTATCATCGGATGCGACGCTTATACGCTTATGGGGAAAAAGAAGACACACTGGGGCATCCCAGAATTAGGGCCACTGAGAAAAGAATGCAGGAGACTTTTCAATCGTGCTTAATGCTCAAGATCTGAAACTGACTGGGACTCCTATAAGGAATCCCTCAAATCGTATTAAAAAGAACTAAGGAAGGCCAAAAGATCATCGTGGAGACTCCTCTGTGGCAAAATAGAAGAATCCTCTGAGGCATCAAGGCTAAGAAAAATCCTTGCATCAAATCCAACTATGCCTACCTGCGTAAAGAAAGCAGATGGCTCGTGGACTACATCCGGCGAGGAATCGCTCAATCTACTACTTGATACTCACTTCAAAGGTCATAGGAACCTATAAAAGTTACATATACAGGTAACTAATTCTCAAAGTCTGATTACTAGGGACAAGCTAATTTGGACGCTACAAAACTTCAAGTCCTTCAAGTCAGCAGGACCAAACGGCATAATACCGGCAAACTACAGATGACTTCTGTAGCACTTGAGATGATTATGGAGAGCTGTTTAAATCTGACTTATATTCCTCAGGCTTGGAGACAAGTGAAAGTGGTTTTTATACCCAAAGCTGGCAAACACCATGTGAGCCAGAAAGACCTCAGACAAATTAGTCTGAAATCATTCATCCTTAAAACGCTGGAGCTGAAGCAACTCCTGTCTGCGGCCCAACGTGCGTACTGCAAGGGTAAATCGGTGGAAACCGCCCTTCACTCTTTGGTACGCACCATCGAATACTCCCATCATCACAAGGAATACACTATGGTTGATTTCCTAGATTTAGAAGGCGCCTTCAACAACGTAAACACATATGAAATCGCAAATGCACTAGCAGTACTGAATGTGGATGGCTCGCTTGGTAAATTGATCAATCTTTGGCCTTAAGCTGGATTATCAACTCAAAACTGGGCGATACATCCGCTAGGAGGTCTGTCAGTAGATTACTTGGTGGTAAATAAACTACTTATATGACACTTTAAAGGAACTCCTACAAAATGCTCTCAACAAGCTAACAAGATGGGCAATTCAAACCGTGATAAGCTGACCAAGGTTCAACGTACAGCTTGTCTGAGCATCAGCGGAGCACTCCGAACGAGTCCCTCCGCTACACTGGACATTTTATTTCATCTGACACCCCTCGATTTTTTTAGCAGAAAAATAGCTGTGTTCCGCTGTCCGCTTAAAAGCTACCTCACAGTGGATCACTACGAATGCTTACCACTCTTTCATTCTGGACTCACTTGAGTCTCTACCAAGGAACATATTACAGTTCGGAAATAACTTCCAAATCACTATCCCTACCAGATCATTCTGAGAGTATGATGCATTCACGAATCGATCCACTTCCACACCGATGGATCAAAAACTAGATCTGCAGACATTTCAACGACGAAGGCGAGATAAACTGCGCCATCTCATCAGAAATCAAACGAAGAATAATCCTTGTCGCTGTAACTTTGGGCTGAAAAAGTAACTGTGTAGTTAGTAAGTTCCTTTCCCAAACAGCTTCAGAGACTCTACGCTGCCTGGCAATTTCAGGATCACGATTCAAAACAATGTTTGCAACAAAGTGGTAGATATTAGACAAATTATGCCATTTCGTATAACGTATGCGATCCCCGCGATGGTCAGTCACCTTGACGTGTGTACCATCATTACATTCGATGGTACCGGTGCGGAGGCTTACGGTGCAAAGATTCAACGGGCTATGCTGTCTAAGGGCCACCCATGGCAGACAGGCCGATTGATGAGCGCCAACCAAGAACTGGCTAGGACTTAACGTCCATCCACCCCTAATCCAGAGTGTCATGCGACCCGTGCTTATTGAATGGTTTCCAGACAGGGGTATCCGGCTGTATTTCTGCGGAGCCTCTCTGATACCGGGCCACCTCAGAGAGTAACCATGGCCTTACTACGCTAATGCGCGGCTCTGGCGTGGTTGACCGTCTTTCCCCGCAGACGAAGCCATTAGTCGGATGGAGCAGGACATCCATGACGACCGCCTGGCACAAGATAGACCCGGAACGAGTCGAGAGGGAGGCTCTAAACTGGTGCAACCCAGCACCAGTCAAAGAACCATCGTCACCTCACGACAAGCCACGGGGGTGCCAAAAGGCCCGGGAAGAAGCCCGGTAGCACCGACAGGTGCATGCAGTTGGGATAGGAACCAAATCCTAATCCCCTCCCTGTCCGGGAAAGTAATGGTGGAGCGAACTAGGCCAGCGGGAACGAGCATAGCTAAAGTACTATCCCCTGTACCCCCCGACAACAACACCGGAAAGAAGAGGAATAAGCCAGCCTTACCTCCACCTGGGAAACCAGGCGCGAAGGATGACCCTCTGCGAAGGGGACTTAGTGGTGCTGGCACTAAATGGTACCTCCGCTACCTCAATAAAGGCTTCGGGCCTGAGGAAGCCAAAAGGAGGGCCGAGGAACATCAGTACAGAAGTGGCGACGGGGAAAAGGGGGAACAACAACATCACAACCCCCCCCCCCCCCCCCCCCCCCAACAAATAAAGCCAAAAAGCAGAAGGTGGATGAAGGTACCGAGAGGGCCACGGGAAAGCCTGCAAAAGCGAGCGCCACCGTGGTCGGTCGAAGCTATGCTACGGCGGTGAAAACCTTCCCGGCTAGCGGTAGACACGACGAGACAGGTGCGATTGCTGAGCAGGTTGCTGTTCTCCCGGTGAAATATCCGCAGGAGATCCTCAGCAACCCAGACCTCACGGCACTTGAAGACGCCATTGTGTTGGAAATGGCCCTGGGATGGGAGCATAAGCTCAAATTCCAGGGCATAAATTTCAAACATGGAATGTTCTTAGTTGACTGCGAGACTCCGCAGACAGCTGAGTGGCTAAAGGCAGTAGCCCCAAAGCTGGGGAAATTGAAGGGGACACGCCTCATGGCATGCAGTGGGACAGATATACCATAACGATCTTCCTTCCACGCAGTGCAGAGCAAGAAGCTAAAACCTCCTTGGCACTGCTGGAAGCACAGAATGTGGGACTTAACGTCCAGGCGTGGAAGGTTCTCAATTGTCAAAAAGAGGGAACCGGGCAGGTACTGGCTCTTGGCATCGACCGAGAATCCTTCGACGCCATAAAATCCCAAAAAGGATCCCTGAGCTACTGATTCGGCAGGGTTGCGGTGTGCGGACTCAAGAGGTCGGACGAGATCTCTGGGGAAACAGACCAGCCAGCATCGAATCTGAACTCGCAGAGCGCGCAGTCCGAGGTAGAGCATACTGCTCCTCCGAAGACTAAAGCACCTTCTTCCGTTGTCCAATCGGCGGAGCAGGCTCCTGAGGAGACCGAGGAGTCTATGTCCATCTCGGAGAGCATGATATCTGAGGGGGAAATGGACAACACGGTCATCGACCTCTTCCAGGAAACCACCCAGGAGGAGGAAGATTCGTTGCTGAAGGAGGACGGGGCAATTGCCCCGCGCGAGCAATAGCTCGATGAACCCCGCCAATAGAAAAACCAAACTAGCACAGGTAAACATTCACCATGCTATAGCCGCCTCGGCGACTATATCTAGGATGTTTACCTGCCAAAGCCTAGGGCTAGTACTGATCCAGGAGCCATGGATCCTGAAAGGACAAGTCAAAGGATTGGCGAGCAAAAATGCAAGGGTAATATGGGACACTCGGGCCGAGAAACCGAGAGCTTGCATTCTAACAAACAATAAATATAAATTTATTTTACTTTCAGAATACGCGACACGAGATCTGGTGCCAATTCAGGTATATCTGGATGAGCTGGTTGTATCATCGCAAATGCAGCGACTGGTGGAGCATTGCAACAAGCTCCGCATGCCGCTTCTTATAGGGTGCGATGCAAATGCCCACAACATTATATGGGGGAGCACCGACACCAACATCAGGGGTGAGTGCCTGCTGGAATTTATTATGAGTTCGTCACTTGATATTATAAACGTGGGAAATATCCCCACTTTTGTAACTAGCTTGGTAGCCCAAGCGTAAGTAAATTAATTAGTAACTGGAGAGTATCTAGTGAGCCGTCATTGTCTGACCATGGAATAATAGTATTCGACCTGGACAGCACAAGTATCACGAGAAATCCAGTAAGAAACCCAAGGAAAACCAATTGGGAAACTTATAGAACTGCTCTAGAGAGCAATCTGGGGCGCCTTAGTCTGAGGAAGGTTCCGGGACACCGCCTAGAGCTATAGAGCGCAGTGGAAGGCATAACAAACGCCATCATCACTGCGTTTGAAGAAAACTGTCCTCTAAGTAGAGAACGGGACAGGAAACAGACGCCATGGTGGAGCAATAACTTGTCAAAATTAAGATCCTAAGTGCGGAAGCTTTTCAATAAAGCAAAGCGCAGCGGAGAATGGCAAAGCTACCAAATGGCCCTTACTACATATAATAAGGAAATAAGAAAAGCTAAAAGAAATAGCTTCAGGAAATTCTGTGAGACAATCACCAGCACTCCTACTGCGGCAAGGCTACACAAAGCTCTTGCGAAGTCAGGAGGAGTGCCGATGTCTCTGAGGAAACCAGATGGCGAGTTCACGGAAGATGAGGATCAAAGGGCACTATTGCTACTAGAAACTCACTTTCCTGTCAGCTCGCCTAGTACTGAGCCAGGAATTAATACCACTTCAATCAGACCTCGGAGGGAAGACTGGGAAACAACATCAACCATCTGTTCTGAGTGACGACTGAAATGGGCAATAAATTCCTTTCAGCCTTTCAAATCTGGCGGAGTGGACGGCATTATACCCGCCCTTCTTCAAGAAGGGCAAAGGGTACTAATACCACACCTCCTAAAAATAACAAGGAGCAGTATTGCATTGGGCCACATACCAATGCAATGGAGACGAGCAAGGGTTGTGTTAATACCAAAAGCGGGGGAAAAAGACCCCGCACAGCCAAAATCGTACAGACCCATCAGCCTTACGTCATTTCTTCTGAAGATGACAGAAAAGGTTGTGGACAATTATTTAAGGGAAGATGTTCTGAACACATCCCCCTTACATCATCGTCAGCATGCATAGACATAGAGGGAGCATTTGATAACACCTCACATGAGGCGATTAAACGATCCCTGGATAGGAAAGAAGTTAACAGTACAGTATCCAACTGGATGTGTGAGCTGCTGAGCACTAGATCAGCAGAGACTCAAACACCATCTGGAACCATCAGAGTAAACACAACAAGAGGATGTCCACAAGGAGGGGTACTATCACCCTTAATCTGGAGCCTAGTTGTAGACGAACTGCTGGAAAAATTAACCAACCATGGCATCAACTGTCAGGCGTACGCCGATGACATTGTATTGATTGCCAGGGGCAAGTTCGAAGAAACCCTTGGGGACATCATACAAAATGGGCTTAAAGTAACCAAGGAATGGTGCCATACTGTCGGACTTAATATCAATCCGGCGAAAACAACGATAGTACCATTCACAAGGAAAAGACAACTTCAAAGACTTAAGGACATCAGCCTATCAGACACGACACTGATACCAGTCAAAGAAGTAAAATATCTATGACTCCATCTAGATAGTAAACTCCTCTGGCGAAAACATACAGAGGAGATATCCAAGAAGGCCACCCGCGCTCTCATGATATGTAGGAGCCTAGCGAGGAAGGCATGGGGATGCAGCCCAAACATCCTGCGATGGATGTACACTGCAATCGTGAGACCAATGATCACATACGGAGCGGTAGCATGGGCGAAGCTAACCAGTCTAGTCACATCGCGAGAGACACTCGGCAAAGTGCAAAGACTGGCGTGCCTGTGCATTACCGGAGCAATGCGTAGCTGCCCAACCGCAGTCATGGAGGTGTTATTGGAACTGACCCCTCTACACATCATGGTGATGAACGAGGCAGACAAAACAATCCTTGGGATGGCAAAGGAGGGAATTGGGAGAGGGAAATGCATCGGTTCGAAGGAACACGGTGACTTACTCAAAAAACTCCCACTTCTTGGCATACCTAGGGACGACAGCATCAGGAAATTCAACTTCGAGAAGAATTTCCAGATAAAGCTCAGCAATAAGGAGAACTGAAGCAATGAATCCATAACTTATGGACTGAACAACCACACAACAAAGTGGTATACGGACGGCTCGAAGACCGAGGAGGGAACTGGTGCAGTAGTGTTTGGGCCAGGAACTAAGCACTACGAATCCATGGGCAAATGTACCAGTATCTTCCAGGCAGAAATATTTGCCATAGACAGGTGCGTTCGAATCAACCTCGAGAAAAACTACAGAAATTGCAACTTAGCAATAATGTCTGACAGCCAAGCAGCTATAAAGGCTCTTGACGCCTACATTATCAGGTCAAAACTCATGTGGGAATGCCTACAAGGACTGAATAGACTAGGCAAGAATAACAGAATCTCCATCTGCTGGGTACCTGGCCATGTTGGCATTACAGGCAATGAGGCAGCGGACTCTCTGGCAAGAAAAGGGGCAGAGGAACCCTTCATAGGACCTGAACCATTCTGCGGGATAGGAGAACGAACACACTATACGTGAAGAGTTCAGGAGACTGGAGGAAGAAACAAAGGCCAAAACCTTTCTCAACCTCCAAGGTCTGAGGCAAGCAAAGAAACTCTTAGGAAATTACAACCAAAAGAGATTCAAAGTTTGTATCGGCCATAACAAAAACAAAATAAGAATCCTAACAGGCCTCCTCACGAGGCACTGCAGACTCACGGAGCGCCTGAGGAAAATGGGCATATCGGAGGACGGGCTCTGCAGATTCTGCAGTGAAACCGCCGAAACTCCAGACCATATACTGGAATCCTGTGGGGCACTGACCCACAAAAGGATGAAATATTTGGGCAGGCACCAAATAACAGACAAGGACATACAAACCATGGACCCACAGCTCATTCTCAGATTCATCAAAGAAACTGGACTGGACGCTATGCTCTAAGGAGTGTGACCTGCCAATGATAAATCAAAGCAATACCTCGACACGCTTCACAAAGAAGTATCTAGAGAGGGCTCTGAACGAGGGCATGAACCTCTCCGAGGCACAAGCAAGGGGACACAATAGACCAATAGGTCGCAGTGTAATATACCCTAACCAAATATTATTATTATTAAATATTATTATTAAATATTATTAATATTAAGGTATGCGATACTTTCAAGCTATAAAAAAGGATAAAATAAAATACAGGCAGGCTGGGGCAGGTACCACACCTTAAGACGGAACAAATACAATTGACAGTTGCACTGGCTGATGACACATTTCTCATATCCTTGCCTACTATAAAGCAGACAGGCAATGCCCTTTTTTGAAATTGAACGCAAACAATAGCTCCACATCTGCTCTTTGTGTACAGTTCCGCCACGACGAATATAAATCAAGCCATAAAGGCAGTCATTACACACATGTAGGTAGTGAAATCAATAAATAACCGTCGACCTACTATACCTGGCCCTGTAACCTGTGTAAAATCCCTGAACATATGACATATGCCAGATTCCCAGAGCCACACAGGAGGTGGGGTATTTAAAAATGAAACAAAAATACAGGGGGGATCCCATTTTGACACCTAACAGGAAATGAGGTTATACGAACTGTCAACAGAGGATTTCTCAAGGGATAGGCGTTAAAAATGGAATTTTAACAAGAAATAGGGTTGGACTTTTGCTAAACAATTTAGTTTCCAAAGTTTATTGCAGTCCCTTGGTATAGTTACCTTGATAATCCCTGGAGGAGCATTTATTTTTCACGTGCACACCCGAAAGATGAATTGTCAACAATTAGAAAACAGATACCTACACAAAAATTTCCAATTCTGTCAAGATTTCAGTTTGTTGGAACTGCAAAAACAAGGATATGTAGGTACCTACAAATTTTAACAGGGAAATTGGTGCTCCGAATGATTTCCCTAATTGTTATTTTCTTTTTCTCGCTTTGTAAATATACACAAACCACAAACACAAGCCATAAACTTACACCGCACACTCACACATTGACACAAAGTATCAAATCGATGATGGACAAAATCAGAAATACACAGGACATAGCACAAAAAAACCCGGGAGAGTCCTTTGCAGTATATTCACATACAATATGTGTGTTTGATTACAGTGGAAAATTGCAAATTATTCCCAATGTAAGGACGTTTTTCAATAAAAAAATTCACAAATCTGACAGAGAATCCTTTAAGGATTCATCTAATCCTAATTTTTTATTACAAAACTCACTATAAACGATTGTTTTGGGCGAAAATTCACACAACTTTCAGGAAATCGCAAAAACCGAACCGACACACAAATTTTAACTGACGAGCCTAGAGAGAGAGTGTAACGGCATGGAATGGAACACAAGGGTGTTTCATGATAGAGAAGGATATCCCTTCCACGTCCACCCTTATAATTGCAGGGAATTCGGAAAACTGAAATCAAAAACGATATCCTTAATGAAATCGGCTGCTAAAATGGTGTCCTTTATTTCGATATTTTGTTCACCTGGCGGACGGTGAAATATTTGAGTGTATAAATGGTGAACGAAAAATAAAGGATATCATCCCCCCGGTTTCACTTCAAATGTGTTCCTCTTCAATTCCAAGTGAAATTGTTTGACAGGGCGCTGCTTTTGTGTTGTTGTCAGCTGCATATTATGGTAATACACTGCGCTGCGCATGACTTTGGTAAGGATGCCGTGTGTTCGCTTGTCAAAAGGGTATTCAATTTTATTGTATGTTTGTAAAAGTAAGTGTTGTTATAACCTTTGTAGGAACTAGTCTAGATTTTGTACCTGAAATTAGGACTTAAAATATTGTTTTTTTCTTTTGAAGAGGAAGATAAGGGTTGTTTTCATTCACACCCTAATGCGAATCGCTCAGAGAAACTGTCTCTGCTCGGATCACAGCGGCGTACGAAATTGATTAAATGCATCACAACTGGTGTTTTGAGAATAAGGGAAGTGAATGTGACATTGGGTTTCGGGCATATGGAAGGCGTATTGGGGTTGAAATAGTAAAGTTTTTAAATTGAATATAATTATGCCATGCTACATGTTAAAGCGGATACAAACTGCATTACTATCCTATATATGATGTAAGCGTGAAATCATGCAAAGGCATATTCAAGTCAGAATGGATCAAAATGAAGAGTGACTATGTTGTTTATGGATTTTGAATATAGGGAACTAGATTTTGAATACCATGAGAAGTCTGAATCTGAAAACGTCCTATCCTTGGTACACTAAAGAGCTCAAATCAATACGACGACGTAAGAGGGCTTGGAAGAACTATTTAAAAAGTCTCCCCCATTCAGATCTTGAGCTCTATCTTACACTATTCAACGAATTCAAATCTTTATCCTGCAACTTATATATTGACTATATAAGTAAAATGGAATGCTCTCTAAAATTGGACCCCAAACTTTTTTGGGGATTTGTTAATTCTAAGAAAAAAACCGATGGTTATCCATCGAAACTTACTTACAATAGCTCTACAACTGCTGATTCGCTAGATGCAAGCAATATGTTTGCAGATTATTTCAGTAAGTCTTTTAGGGTGGCCCCTCTTCACATAGATGAGCAATATTTTAGTTATCTAACTAGCTGTTCCCAAATAAGTTTTAATAGCTTCCCATTTGACTTGGAAACAATTTTAAAATTTATTTCTTCTCTGAAGAATGATTATTCATCAGGTCCTGATGGCATTGCACCGATTGTTCTTAAAAAATGTAGTCATGCAATTGCTCCATATCTTAAATATCTGTTTGAATTGTCCATTAGTACTGGTAAATTCCCTTATGTATGGAAAAGTGCTTTTATCACACCTGTATTTAAAAAAGGCGAACGTGGTGATATCACTAATTATAGGCCTATTTCAAAGCTTTCGTGTATCCCTAAGGTTTTTGAACAAATTGTTTGCGAAAAGTTAATATTTCTTTGTCGCTATTTAATTTGTAATGAACAGCATGGATTTGTAAGAAACAGATCCACTGTCACTAATCTGTTAAGTTTCTTGCATGATTGTTCTAATGCCTTAGAGAATAAGAACGAAATGGATTGCATATACACTGACTTCTCTAAAGCTTTCGACCAGCTGTCCCATGAAATAATCGAGTTTAAGCTCAGGGCTTTTGGTTTCCCACCAAGTTTCATAAAATGGGTTAATTCATACCTTAGATCAAGGGTTTATCAAGTCAAATTTAGAGCATCGCTATCTGTATCTTTTACAGCTAAGTCTGGAGTTCCCCAAGGTAGTCACCTCGGACCAATTCTATTTATATTAGCCATTAATGATGTTAAAGCATGTATAAATCACAGTAATATCCTGATCTACGCTGATGATATGAAAATATTTAAATCTATCACTAGTCAGCAAGATAGAATTTTTCTTCAATCTGACATTAATAGCTTCGCCAATTATTGGTGTGATAAAAACGGTTTATCCCTGAACCCTACTAAATGTCAACATGTGACATTCTCTAGAAAGAATATACCTTCCACCTTTCAATATTCTTTGTCTCAACATATTCTTTGTAATGTTGATAATTTTAAGGATCTTGGGGTTTATTTCGATCCCAAACTGGTTTTTGCCAAGCATATCAATTTTATTGTTAATAAATCTAATTCTATGCTGGGCTTCGTAAAAAGGTGGGCGAAAGAATTTAATGACCCATACGTTACTATGTCATTGTACAATTGTTTTGTCCGTCCGATTCTAGAGTATGCTTCACAAGTTTGGACGCCGTTCTACAACATTCATTCAAATCGAATAGAGGCCATTCAACGTAAATTTATTCGATTTGCACTTAGAGGACTTCCATGGGATGGTCCTTTTAACCTTCCTCCTTACAGTTAGCGTATTAAGCTTCTTCAAATGTTACCCCGTTCTCAACGAAGGCTTAATAGCGATATCATTTTTTTACAGCAGCTTATATCCGGTTAAATAGATGCACCTGGCTTGCTGTCATCTATTGGCTTTAATTTTCGGTGTGGTGCCCATAATTTATGTAGTGTTGAGTTATTGTTTAGCCCCCATCATAGAACGAATTATGGGAGGCATGAGCCTATTAGTCGCATGAGTAGAATCTATAATATAAATGATCATGTGATTGACTTGCATGTTAGTAAAATTAAGCTGAAAAATATTTTGCGCAATAATACCTTAATGTCTTAATTTATTTGCATGATTTGTGTTTGTCTTAGTATTTTATAGGTACATAATTATTGTATTTTTAATTGTTTTGTTCTTACTAATACCTGCACTAAATGATGAGCCTGTGGGAGCACTTTTAGTGCCGGCAAATTTCTGCTCGTGATAGTTGCTTGCTTTAAGCACTCCACGACACAGAACTGATAGTGTATTATAGTTTAAAAAGTCCACTTTTCAATATCCTAAAAATCCAGATATCAAATCGTTCTCAGACATTTCAAAAACATTATAATGGAACAGCCCGCCAAACTCTTGGATACCCTATCCATATTGCTATCACCTAAAGTGGGCGTTTCATTGGGTTGAGAGTCGTTGTTTATTTTGGAACATTTTGTTTTGTTCCTACCAACAATAGAAAATTTGGTCAAAACGCCACAAAAAATTGCTTAGCAGGCGTTCTCTATATATTTGGTTAGTATTAATTTTTAGGTTTTCAAAGAAATTACATATTCAAAAAATTAACTTTTTTTTTCAAATTGCCCCCAAAAATTGATCATGGCAGAACTTTGTAAGGCAAATTGTTTGGAAAACTTTGTATACATTCTTCAAATCTTCAACTCCGTCAACTTGTACGATAAAGAAGTTTTCACTCCGTCAACTTGTACGATAAAGAAGTTTTCATTAAATAGTAGACGTGTGAGCAGGCGGGTTTTAAAAATCTTTTCATTGGATGATTTCCGGTCCTTTGGCTCTGTGACTTTATGATTTAGGTCTAACGTTGAAGTCGAAGTTGAGGTTCCGGTGCTAGTGTGTTCCATCCCACTTAAAAGCATTGGTTCTAAAACGTGCTTCAAAATTGAAGACGGAGTTGAAGTGTTGATCTATTTCTACCATAAAGCAGATCAGCCTTCATCCATTGTCGAACCGTTTTTAATTTGAAATAAAGGAAGCTGCAACAGCAATAGTTCGTTGGATATACTTTGTTGGCAGTTATAAAGGTCCATAAACATAAACATGATCAGGTAATCTTAAAAAAATGTATATACCTATAACGTATATGCATTGAAATATATATATTTTTATAGGCAGAGCCATATCGAGGCTTAGCAAGGCAGATCGTTAATATGCATGAACAAAAATTTGTAGAAGGTTTCACAAAATAAAAGAGAAAAGTGACAAGTAACGTGATCAGAGTCTTGCGGTAGGGGAAGGTAGTATACATTAGTCCGATTGTACCTTGGTCCGAGTGCCAATTTTCAAAAAAAATACAAAGCACGCAAAAACCGGTCCTTCTGTGAAATGTTGATCTTCTGTTCATTTGTCTTCTCAGTTAATTTTTGAAGGCACATCTGCACGAGTCGGCAGACAAAATAAATAAACATAGTTTTCAGTGAAAAAAGTATTTTTTTATCTCTTTTCTGAAGTTATGTAGTGCTTAGTTTTCTGTCTCTTTTCCGCTACTTTAAACGATTTCGGTAAGTGTATTAATAATCTTTTGGTAGGAACACATTGTCGTTCGTATGTGGTTTGAATACTACGTTAAAATCTAATTTGTTTGGCTAAAGAGGTGTTAATGTACCTTGGACCTATCATAGCGCGTGTACCTTGGACCTTTGGTTTGTCCTTTAATGTAAGTTTTATATAATATTGAAGTAATAAATTTGTTTTTCTTTTATGTTGTTCCTTTAAAGTAAGTTTTAAAATAATATTGAAGTCCTTTGTTAAGTTTTTTTTAGTTAGAGTTTTTTCTATTTATTTTATTTGAAATTATTTTTTTTTTAATCAAGCACAAAAACTTTAAGATAATAGTTTGTTTTTTTTGCTGTTTTTTTTTTAAATAAATATAGAATGGTACCATTTTTACTTTTTATTGAAATAAATTAAAGTTTTCACCTTTAAACTATAGGAAAACTTTCAATAATATTTTCGGTCCAAGATACAATACTCCGTGGACCATGGTGCAATCACGTCTTGTACCTTGGACCGTTTGAGGTTAGCATATAGAAGTAAAGTTTTCTAAGGAATGGTTAGCAATATCTTTTTGGAAGTTTCGCCATATCATAGAAAAGACTTCAGGTAGTAACAAAAAAAAAAAAAAATAATGAAAAAAACGACACATAAAATATTGGAAAAAAACTGAAATCCGGACCAAGGTACACTACCTTACCCTACTCAAT
The DNA here is from genome assembly GCA_949715645.1 of Portevinia maculata. NCBI lineage: Eukaryota > Metazoa > Arthropoda > Insecta > Diptera > Syrphidae > Portevinia > Portevinia maculata. The sequence continues at coordinate 279,401,914 of OX454526.1, read as the reverse complement.
TTTTTTAATGTTCTTTTAATGGCTTAGTTTACCCACTGATGACATCAGCGGATACAAATATTTGTTTGACATTTCTAGAACGCAATGAAATAGAGTTTCTTATTTATAATAAATTGTATTGATTACATGCTGTAGCATTTAAAGAAAGACTTAAGGTCTGTCAATTGTTCACTTTAAAAACCATGAAAACTGCTTTAATTGTCTGCAAAATATGTAAATCGATTCGATACAATACCTCATTCCCGGTCGCGAAAATGCTTTCGTCTTGACGAAGGTGTTTTGAAGTTGCCTGAGCTATGTGAAGCAGAAAATGAGTCGTCGAAACGATGACGTTGAGACGACAGCTATTTTAAAGGCTACGCGAAGCAAATCCATCGTCAAAAGAATATCATCAGACAATCATTGTCTTACCAGAGTCACGATTCATATCGTACATATATGTTTAGATACCAACTCGCCATGTAATTGTTTTGCGTTAATTCATTTTCTTCATGCCAATATTGTTTTTCTTTATTAGTAGATAGACAATAAGTTAAACATACAAATTATTAAATCTCAATATTTTATATTAGGAATGAAAGAAATATTATGAGTTTTGCTTCATTTAAGGATGAGGAAGGCAGTGATGAAAACTTGGTGAAAGATGGCAAATTAACCTCGACGTCAAGGAATGGCATGGTACATTTTTGTAGTTCGGACCATTGGTCAAGTTCCCACACCCACCAACGAGCTGCGAAGGGGTAACTTGCATGCCAGCACCGATCTGAGCCATGAATTGTCCTACAACAAATCCCCACGGCGTTCTGCGCGCAAAGATCTGTCTACTCTTGGCCTTCCCGATAGTTCAGTGAGTCGAATTCTTCACGATTACCTTCATTACCATCCGAACAAGTTAGCGATAGTGCTATTATGGGATGACTGTTGTATTGTAGTATCTGTGCCCTATGTTTGAGTATTATACTAAGCTCTCCAGCCGCTTTAGTCCGAGCACCTTAAGTACACGATTTTAAGTATTTGCTTAGCTCTTCAGCCGGTAATAATAAAACAACTCAGGATTAGAATTAAGATGTAACTATGACTCTGAACTTCTGTTTTCTTTTATTGGAAAAATGTTCCTCTTACATACACAGCAGAAATTGATTCAATTTGGTTCAATTTCTTTACAACCAAATGTTTCCATCATGACCTACAAATGATAGCCCGTGCGACAACACACAAGAATCAAATTGCAACTTGAACTGAGTTAACCCATAGTTCAAGTGTAATCCGATTCCATGTTCATCGCGACACATTCACCTGCGGTCATGATCAAAACAAAATCAAATAATAATTATTATTCTATAAATCACACTGTGCATAAAACAAATTGCGGAAGTTAATGTATGTTCATTAATGGTCACTGATCATGGTCAAATTAAAAGTGGGTTACTGTGCACACGTGATTTGGTTTATTAGGTGCACACACAACAGTGCAGGAACTCTACAAACATGACTCAAATTCTCGGAGGAACGCATGTTATGCGCTTCTCGGAAACGTGCTAGGGGACACATTTGTTTTTTCAGTGATGAAGCCGATTTTCACTTGAGTGGATGCGTCAACAAACACAACGTGGGTAACTGGGCTGACACCAATTCCCAACATTTTAGATTTAGATGTTCTCCCTCGAACATCTGATTGAATCTTTATGTTAGGACTTTTTAAGCTAACACAAAATGAATGAAAAGAGAAATAGCCAACTTTTGTTAATTATTGTTTGGGGCAATAGGAAATATAATGGTTACTCTGAATGACAAATACATTTGGTCTTCGCCACATAGGCAACTGTTTGTGACTACTAAGATATCATCCACTCAAGAAAGGGAAGGCACGCTATGTTACCTATCAATGTTAAAAGTCAACTGACTCAATGTTGGTGTTAATTCATTGAAACTTTCAGACCAAAGGATCTATAAAAGACTCAATAATTCGCTCGAGGGGTTGCCAGGTTCACAGGCCTAACTGGCATGCTTGAACATGCTCAAACTAATTCGCATTCTACACTTTGGACTCCACATTACTGTTAAAGATGACCATAAAAACAAAAATGTGGGGAAGCTAAGGTGGAATTCAGACCCCTGAGTGTTGATACACATAACCCGCCCTCACTCGGCCATACCATAAGGATAAGGAGACGCATCGGTCATTATCCCTCTCATAGTCAGGCAATGATCCCTTATTTGAAGTGAATTCAACTGAAATGTACTCTATCGATAACGCAAGGATCAACACGAATCAAAAAACATAGGGACGGGCTACAGTCCGCTTGGGCGAACTGTTGGATAACCTATTCTTATTCCTATTCCTCATAAGTGGACATGACAAAAGTCTAAGTATGGTTGAATTTTTAGGAACACTCTGCATATTTTGTTACATAACATTTAAAGGATTTTATCAAAAAAAAAAAACGAAGATTTTGTAAGAAAAACTCAAACTTTGGGTTTTCAATAAAATTATTTTATTTAATTGTGTGCGTGTCAGTAAGCGGATTTAAAAAAAAAATGAACACATGAGCATAAAGGGCCCCTAGAGAGTATATATTGTAAATTTCAGCTCCCTAGATCAAACTTTGGATTTTCAAAAAAAAAAATTAAATTGTGGGCGTGTCAGTAGCCGGATTTTTAAAACATTTACATATGAGCTTAAAGGGCCCGAGAGAATTAGTATAAATTTCAGCTCCCTAGCTCCCTAGCTCCCTAGCTCCCCCCCCCCCCCCGAATTTTTTAAAAAATGCATCTGTAAATCATACTTTTCCGCATCTGTATGAAATTTGTACTCAAATAATTATTGATTATGTTAAAAATTTCGGATTTTAGTTTTAAGCTATTGTTGCATGTTTGCTCAAACTGTGTCATTGAGCATCAATTAGTCAATTTGCGCCATCTAGTAGAAAGTAGCCATATTACCGATTTTGGCAGCATTTGAATATCAGTTTGAGTAGCTGTGGAATAACTAGTACATGCATAGTTATGTTGTTCTCGAACCTTCTAAACTCAACGAATCTGGAAATTTCGAAAGGTGTCACTAAGAGATATAAATAGATGTCGCAGGAGCACCCAAGACATTCGAGTTGTGAACCGCGATAAAGAAGTGCGATAGATGACAGTAGTGAAAAGTAGAGAGAAAAAGTATAAGTATTGAGTAAGAGAAAAGTGATTGTGTATTTAAAGTGATTAATTGTGAAAGTGAATTGTTGAATTAAATGAGGGAATTATTAGAATAATTATCAAGAATTACATTGAAAGAGAACTAATAAAGATTAATTAAATAGAATTACGTTTTATCTTTTCGAATCCTAGCCTGGATGTAACACTATGAAAGGCAGTTTTAACGGAGTTCAACCTGTAGTACGCGAGTCTCACCCAGAATCCTTATACGTGCATTGCAGCGCACACTCTCTAAGCCTGGCATTAGGGCATTCTTGTCAAATTCAGCCTATTCAGCCGCAACACTATTGGTACCAAAAAATCCGTTGAAATTTTGTTTAAATTATCGGCAAAGCGCACACATTTGTAGCAGAAAATGATTAAACAAAATTATCCTCAAAATAAATGGAAAAATTTAACAGCAATGTGTGACACAAGCTGTGTGGAAAACCATAATGGGTTGATGAGGTTTAGGGAAATTTTTGAAGCTATAATTGATGCTTGGGAAGAGTTGTGTAGTGATAAGGACTCTGATACGTCATCGAAGGCGAGTTGCTTTTTAAGATCTATTTCAGCTAGTGATTTTGCAGTTAGTTTGTGTTGTATGAGTGTTTTGTTTACATATACATTGCCACTTTGTAAGATCTTACAATCCCCTTCATGCGACTTCGTGTCTGGATTGGAACATGTGGAATTAATAACAAACTCATTCCAAGGAATATTATTCCGGAATTCAAAACAATTTTTTAGACTGCACAAAACTTAGTAAATGTTGTGGATGACTTAAAATTTCACGAATTGTGTCAAGGCAGCAGCACAGACAAAACATGAGCACAACAGATCCTGAAACCTATTTTAGGATAAGTATAATGATTCCTCTTTTAGATGACTTTTTTATGAGATTTGAAAACCATAAGTCCATACTTTCCTCTTTGTGCATTTTGATTCCATCGATCCTTGGCAAAAACGAACAAAATTATAACGAAGAAATCTTCAAATTTTATAAATGTTTTTTGGATTGGGATACTTTAAAGGCTGAATTTACGCTATGGAAGACAAAATGCCATACACAAAAAGATATAAAGCGTTCAAAGAGTGCAACAGCTCTTGAGGAATGCAATAAGGATCTGTTTCCTGACATCCACAAGCTTCTTAAAATTTTGGCGACACTACCGGTTTCAACATGTACACCGGAAAGAACATTTTCGACAATGAAACGTCTAAAAACTTATCTAAGAAATTATACCGATGAAAAAAGATTAACAGGATTGGCGGTAATGTGAATTCATCAACAAATTGAGATTGACACTGAGGAAGTTTTAGATATATTTGCAGCGCAGAAGGCCAGAAGATTAAATTTAGTTTTATAATGATTCCTACCTACATGTTATGTAATACTTTTTGTAGTAATAAAATCTTAAAGAATGATGATATGTACCTAATAAATAATAACTTAAAATATTTAAAAAAATATTAGAAAAATCTTTTAGTTTTTCAAATTTGTTTGAGAGTTTTCTTGGAAAAACTAAGTATGCAATAGTATTTTATTAGCAATAGTCTACCTAGGAAAAAAAATATTGAAAATCGTTTTTTTAAACCGGTTTTTTTTTAATTTTTGAAAAATATTTTGCAGTTTTTTGAGTATTTGAGTATTTCAATACAAAATCTGTAGTTTTCATCTGGAAAAAATCAAAATACCCGTTTCTAGCTAATTCAAAAAACCAAAAAAGTTATGTATGAATTTGGTCATAAAAGCCTTCCTAAATTTTAAATTTAATTGAAATCGGTTTTGTTGTTAGCGAGAAATTCTGATGTTAAAAAATGGGTTCTATAGGAGGTACCGTTTTAAGATAAATCTCGCAAAATCCATTCTTACCAAAAGATAGACTGTTTTATCTAAATCGTTAGGGCCGTTTTTGGAAAAATTAAGTTTTAACAAACCGTTATATGACATATACCATTGTTTTAGAGCTAAAATTCCAATTTCAACAACGCGTAGTGTGAAACTACTAAATAAACACTATGAACAAAGTTTGCAAATCTGTCCATCCGCTTAGGCTGCAGATCTGCAAACAGGCAGATGGACGAACAGAATTTTCCAACACATTTTTTTCTACTTCCCTATCATCGTAATGTCATGTTTAATTGTTATCTCAATTTTTTGTGCACCAATCCATAACGTGCCTTATGTACATATAGTATAGTACCATAATCCCAATTAAAAATCGTGTTTGGTCGATTTTCGGCTAAAATGGGCTGTATTAATTTTATTTATTACATCTAGCTACCATTCAGAAAGGTACACACTGATTGGTGTATGGAAAAAATATAACCCCTACCGAAATAATTGTCTGGCTACGGCCTTGCCTGAATATAATTACGATCCCACAGATAAGATTCATCTGTTCAAATCTGTTTTTACCGCTTACGCTTTTCTAACTTTACTGCTTCCTCTCATTATGGTGTGCACAGCATGATGGTTTGACGAATGTATATGGGAGGGGTGCGTGGACAAAAGACGTTTGATTCCGCTTGTCGTTGGCCAGTCCCATCTACAGAGTTGAGGTAAATAATACATACGTGGTATCACAATGGACCTAAATTGGTCTAATTTGTGTCGGTTTCTGCCGACAGCCACCTAAACCTAACCTAACCTAACACTAATTTAAAATCTTCAGAAAAGAAGTTCAAAGTTATACTAAAAGTAATGAAAATATAATGAATCATTGAATAAAGGAAAATAAAATAAATATTTGGCATTAACGGCCCATACCCTACAACCAGGAGCACAAACTTGGCAAAACTTTTGATGTGGAATTGTTTATTATAATTTTAGAATATGGTTTGCGTTAATTTTTCCTCAAGGAAATTCACATTTGCAAATTTAAAGTTTTCCATACAAATTTGTTTAATTAATCACTGACAAATGTCATAACGGCTGAATGGGTGGGTGTATTGTATATGATAGGTGAAATTTCTTACGTACGAGTACTATTTGAGTGGGAGCGTCCACACTTGAACATGAAAATGTTGCATTGTTTATTGCATAATATATATATTTTTTATGCATATATTTACAAAACTGTAAATAGGTTTTCTAAAGGAAAGTGCCCTCGTTTCGTTTGGATTTCCAAAATTTTGCATGCAACCAACCTCGCACCTACCCCAAATCTAACAGTGAACCCAAGCAGGGGCAACATGCCCCTCCCCGTTTATCTCTCGAACTGCGGCAGCGGTGGTATAATACCGGGATATATACCTAAGGTCCGTTCGCGTACTTTATGTGTAGGAAAATGAAAAGTGTCAAATCTCCAAAATCGAGAGAGAATTCTCTCATTTCTAAGAAAAGTACGCGAACGCTTTTGTGTAAAAACTTCTTAGTTTGGTTTGAAAAGCAGCAACAGCTGTTTTTTTTGCTGGCAAACTCATACGATTTCATCATTTGACAGTTTTCATTTTCTTACCAGCTGAAATTCTGTGTGAAGAAAAATGAACGAAAGTACATTTTTCTTTCGTTCATCTTTTTACCATTTTCTCAGTACGCGAACGCGTTTGGGTAGTTTTGCACGAAAGTTTATATAAATTTACGTTTGCATATTAGTTCGCGAACGGACCTATAGTAAGATACAAAAATATCATATCTCTGTACCTATGTAAAATGTGCGGTAGCGTACCGAAAGTAAATCAATATTATGCGAAATAAATCTATCTATCTATCTATCTTATGCAACGGCAACTTAGTGTACCCATGCGAGAACTTTTGCATGTTAATATTTAAATGTCAGCTGATTTCGCATTTCCGAAATTTTTAAAATATCACTGCTCTCTCTCAACTAAATAGTGGTAATGACCACTCATAAGTCTTTTGAGCGCTCGTAAATATGCACTAATAATGCTCGGTTAATAGATTTATGAAGCTCATAGTTAAAGGTTTGTCGGTGAATACGCTGCCTGTAAGAGTTTTTTACCAGACCAAGCGCTTTGGCATCCGCAATGTCTTGGTCTTGAAAACGGAGGTTCGGTCTTCTTTGCGCCCTGCTTAGTATAGCTCATAGAGTTGGCGGTTATATTTTTACCTTCATCAGCCCTCCTCGAAAACAGGGCTAAATGTTCGACGATTAAGTCTTTCAAAGGCACCCAGTATCAGCAACAAAGAGGTGGTGGACAGATGTTTGCTTGCTTGTTTGCTTGAAACCCGCCTTGTACACTGTCTACTCAAAACAATATTGAAGACGTCACATGATAGCGCATCTCCTTGCCGGATTTTGGTACGAGTTTGGAATAGTTCGGAAGACCTTCTTTAAAATTTAACGTTGCACCGCACGTTTTGGCTACCCGCCTCAAAGCTCCTGCTATCAAAAGTGACGTTAAATAATATATGCGGTCGGTGGACGGACTTTTGTCCGTTTGCTTAAAGCATGTACCAGGTCTTGTCCTCATTAACTTCATTACCAACAAGTTTCCTGTTGGTTCGTCCATCGACGTAAAAACCACGACACGCTGAGAACGGTCAATTACCTGATCGAAGGCCTTCCGTCCCATGACAGAGCATCTCCTTGCCGAAATACGATGTAAGTTTTGAATTCGAAAGAGCTGCTTCCAAACTGCACATTACACCGCGTGCGTTTAAGTTTCACGCTACACAGCTGATCAGGTTTGATTCGGATTTCACCATGTAGAGCTTCTGACGGTAAATGATATCATTACGGCTTAAAAGTCGATGAAAAGATAGCCTTGACATGGAAATAGATGGTTTTTTCCAGGATTTGCCTCAGTGTTGAAATTCGGTTTATTGTCGATCTGCCGGATCGGAAGCTGGTACGTGCCTATTAGGGTGTTGCAGAATGGCTTGAAGACAATACGTTGAATAGGACCTCATATGCGATTGTGCTTCTACACAAAATTTAAAGTTGTTCAAAGTAAAATTAAAAATTAATCAATTTTGCACCTTTATAAATAATCCTTGTTAACTGAAAAAACAAAGAGTAATCGCTGGTCCTTTTAACACCCAAGTATTTCTTTGTGTATGTAAATTATTTGAAAAGGTAGGTAATTAACTTGTCATCAGTGGAAAAAGATTATCAAAGTTCCATTGAAAGGTACTTCGAAATCACATCTCATTTACCCATCAATCTTCAAGGAATCACTTTACACCTACTTCCCGTGCAAAAACGGTATGTAAACAAACCATGTCTCCTTCCCATCCTTTTATGCTAATCAAAATCCCGATTTCCCTGCCTCAAAGTATTTTAATACCAAATTTACAAAATAAACTCTCCCGCTGGCAGTGGCGTACAGTCTCTTTGAAGTCGAAAACACTCTGTACAACCATAAACTGTCAATCCATCCTGGATCAACGGGAAAATTCTTGACTATTCCATAACCCCTTCCACCTATATCCATCGTCTTCCTCACAATTGTCAAACAAAGAAAAGAAACTCCTCAGCTTATCATAGAATCGATTAAGAGATAAACGCATGATGACGCCATAAAGTCCTCCACAAAGCAAAATACCCACTTCTCCAGGAAAGGATGTTTTAATGCGAATTATATGCAACAGTGTTGTTGCTGTTTTGCGATGAGATATGGGGGACTTGGAGCTGTGCACGACAACAGTTGATTGAATTTGAATTTTGAAACCCCTTAATGGATCGAAAGGGATATCAGCCAAACGCCAAATACACCATCCACGCTCGTAAATCTCTTTGCGAAGACGACAACGATGTGTCGATGTTCTTGCTTCGTGTATCCTTTTTGAAGAGCAAAATTTACATAATTATTCAATCAATTGTTTATATTGTTAAACATTGAGGAATTGCAAAATAAATAAGGACAACGAACAATGGCGGCGACCCTGTACCTACACAAAAATGGTTAATGGAAAATGTTTGCCATGTTTAAAGGTGTTAATCACGGTTCGAGGATATTGCAGCCTCGGCCAGCAGTGGGTGGAATACGCCCACAAAATTAGGTTGTGCAGAAAATCCCTTTTGTGATATTCCCATAGCGCGTTGGAGGATGATTAGAAGAAAACAACTTTCTCAAGAGTCCTTCATTAAGATTCGAAATTACCTTCTTGGTGTGTATATGTACATAAACAATCGTACCTGTTTGATATGGTTGGTGGTGGCTTTGGGCGGCATAGTGGGGTAATGTGTATAGGCATGAAAGCCGCTCCGGAATAAGCTAAGTTTCCTAATTAAATTCCAAAACTCCTTGTGATTTTCATGTGTGATGTACGACAGTATCTCTATCTATACCTGTGTCATCGCTATACATTCGTTCGGGCTTTGTTATTAGTACGCATCGGCGCGCCCCTCAAGGCACATCCGCACATCCTTATTCTGGGAGGGATGTGTGTATTTTATGCAAAGAACTGTTGAAGTAAAATGGAGAAACAAATCCTCGATATAATTGAAAATGAAAACCCAAAAAAGTTTGCAATTTGCTGAAGCAAGTTCAAAAGGAACACCAAATGACACAGGCACTCTCATATACGAGCACCTACACATTTCGGTGGCGGGATACTACGGCCCCAGTGCAAAGAGATAGAAAGACAGAATCCAAATTGAAAACTTTGCACTTGCAAAAAACAAAGTTTTCTTAATTAATTCTTGATAACTCGACACCCGACATCCACTTGTGCGCGCGCCCCGACCATCCATTCGTAGTGTCGGTTTCTATATTTATTAAACCTTGTGTTGTTCTTTTTCTCACATCTGCAGTTGGTGAATGGATGGGTGTATGTTTCGAGATCCTTTATAATCTTTTTCTGTGTTTTTAAATGATTTCACGGTCTTGCCAGGATCTAACTGTCTGTCTGAGCAATTGTGGTTGCCTGAATGTAGAATAATCAAATTTTAAGGCTTTGAGTGATGAGGGCAAATGCAACTTTTACTTAGTTTGGTTTTGAAATTCAATTTCAAATGATAACTCGTACAGGGCGATGTATGCAGGAGAAGTAAATGGAGTAAAATGTTCGTTAGGTCGGGATATTGCCTTCTGGACCAAAGGTCAAAGAGCTTATTTAATTAATGATGATTGGAGCACGTGTGGATAAGCTTGAATTCGGCAAGTTTTTGATTTGATTTCTTTGAAATAAGGGAACGGTATCATGTAAAAACCTTGGCAAAGTATATAGAAGACTGGAAATTAACAACATGACACAATGTCGTTGGTTTTTATTTGGTACACGGCTAGGTGCTGGTTTTATCCCTTTGCAGCATAAAAAATAAAATAAATAAGGAATACAAAACTTGCAAAATGAAAAGTAAAAGAGGATTATTATGCAATTATGTATATTGTCAGACTTCCGAAAAACCCTGTCAGCATAACTTTTTAATTTATTCGATTACCGTCTGGGTACCTACCTACGGAAGACAGGTAGCGATTCTTTCCCACAGTTAACAGCATTCGTTGATTAGTGTCAGGATTCCTCTACATTTTTTTTGGTTATTTATCCATGTCCTAGGTTCCACAATGACTACGAATTGATCTTTTAAAAACATCGTATGCCCCACCAACAGCCTCATAAGCCGAGGGTATATACGAGTAGCTAATAGGCACCTCCACCATATAGGCATTTCATCAAATATTCCATAAGCTTTTTTCCAGGAAAACACATACTCGTGCATAAAAATTCATCACCGCATGTGCGACTGTTTTCTTTTTTCCCGTTTGTAGTTCTATGTCTTGTAGTCGAGTCGTATCCCAAAGCCACAGATAAAGTTAATTATTTCGTTCTTATCGACCTTTAACGCACAAATAGAGGTGAACCTCCATTGTATACTCCAGTGACAGTGCAATGAGTCTGCGGGCGGAGAGGTTTCCTTCCTAAGGACACCCAAATCAACCAATAGAAAGATAAATTTGATTTCAGCCGCTTGCGACTAAATCAATCCCAACTAACCACCCACCATCACCTAAATGGGGTATTATTGGAGCTCTACACTCTGAAAAAAAAAACTTCAGGTATGTGATGTGCTCTTTCGAGCGTGAACACAGATCCCCTATTCTGTTTAGATTACTTCCTTGTTCCTCCACACAGCCAAGCACAGAAGTAGCGTCTGGGTGGGTTATTCCAGAATGTGTAAGTTTCCCAACTACTCCCACATCGAAACAAATCAACGTACACGCACCACAACGCTAAGGGAAATTTGCATATTATTTCACACTTTGATTGAATATGTAAATCCTTGTAAATGAATTCAATTTTACGATCTAAAAGATAAGGCCACGTACTGGAAGACTGAATGGATGACTGACTGGATAGATGGATTGTTGAACGAATGGCTGAATGGATGGATGGTTGAATAGAAAGGATCATTGCGATAGATGTTCCATGTTGGGATGTGAAATATAATGTTTACCATCGATGGGTATGGTAATCTTTGTGCCGATGTAGCAAGAAAAGCGGAAGGACGAGGACAATATTGACTATGACGATGACGGGGATTGGAACTACGAATACAAAATCACGAGTTGAACACAATCGAGAGTTTAATTTAAGTCTGTTTATTGAAACGAATGAAACAAACAACTGCGGAAAAAGGATTCTCTGCCTTTCACACTGCTAAGACAAACTTTGATCCATTATTCCACTCTATATGTGACTGTGTCTGCATCGGTCGAATTGTTGGTAAGATAAACAAACAATCCAAACAAAAGGGCACGAAGGGATCGCATTTAGGAAAAAAAATATATCAATATCTACGTACCTACCCTAAACCCAATCAGCAACTTGCTAAAATATTTCCTTAAGAGGAAACGAACACACATAAACTTAAATTAGACTGACACGGACTTACCAATTAATTATTTTATTGAAGTCAAATTGTTTAACGCTTTCCCGCGATTATTGATTATTGTCCTTGGTGTTTATTAGCTGCCCAATGATGGTCGAACGCTGTCAAATTTTCGATTTGATGAATCTTCTATGAATGTAGAGAAATGTTCAGCTTTTCTTGGAAAGACTCTATTCTACGATTGGATAAGTTTAATGAAAATATTAAATAAACAAAACAGTTAAACGTCAACTCCAAGCAAGAAGCTTCTAAATATGTTAATTGAACTCATGGATGTTTGTCAAATTTTTGCAAGAGCTAGGCCAGTGGAAAAACTTAAAGTTTAACTTCGTTCGTGCCAACAAAATAACTCTGCACAAAACAAATCTCTGACAATTTTTTTCTGTACAGGCTGTTAGAACTGAAATATTAGGTCCGTTCGCGTACTTTTTGTGTAGAAAAATGAAAATTGTCAAATCTTCAAAATCGAGAGAGAATCCTCTCATTTCAAAAAAAAATACGCGAACGCTTTTGTGTAAAAAGATGAAAAACGTCAAAGTTTGGATTGAAAAGAAGCAACAGCTGTTTTTTTTTTTGCTGGCAAACTCATAGGAGTTCATCATTTGACAGTTTTCATTTTCTTACCAGCTGAAATTCTGTGTGAAGTTCATCTAGTTCATCTTTTTACCATTTTCTGAGTACGCGAACGCGTTTGTGTAATTTGGACGAAAGTTTATATAAATTTACGTTTGCATATTAGTTCGCGAACGGACCTATTGTCTGATTTAATGTGGCCCACAATCCACAATCAATAAGGCACTTACACTTCGCTTCAACTGAATAAGCACAAACATTTTCTAAGCTACGTTGTCCATTTTTTCAAAACCTTGATGATGCTAACTGTTTGCTTATTATGTTAAAATAAATTGGAAAGTAGAATGCTGTAAATAATCTTAAACACACATGATTGAAACACATTAATTGAAATAACCTCCTGCAGAAAAGCCATAAGGCTTCGCAGGTATAGTAATTAATATTAACATCAGAGCCTAATCCCTTGGTAAAGCCTGGGATAGGTATTTTCCAACTTCATAGAGGTTGAGAAATAATATTGAACTTTTGAACTAATTCAAAAAGTACCGCTATTTTTCGCTGGTTCTCTTGCAAAGTTTTATTTTGCGTCAACTGAATAGACACAAATATTGAATTTGGAAATAAAAGTTATTGGAATTAAACGAAACAAGTTTTTCTTAAAATAGTTTTATATTAGTTAATTTTAGTAGTGGCATTTATTCCGCTGCCTTTATTCGTAATAATTTCGTGGCATGGAATCGTACAGCCTCTTTATGTAGTTCAGCGAAATTTCCCTCCAGGCCAGTTTAATGGCCGCAATAAGGGATTCTCTGTCCTCAAACTGACGAACAGACTCATAAAGTTTTCGTACTCATAAAGTTTTCGTACCAACCATCCCAAAGGTTCAGGTCCGGTGAGTACGGCGGCCATTGAAGCAATTCCACATTTTGCTCCTCTATCCAATTTTTTACTATATGCGCGCCGTGTGGATGGGGCGTTGTCCTGCTGAAAAGTCCAGTTTATGGGTCCAAAAATGCCTGAACATTTAGGAAAATTTCTTTTCAAATTTCCTTTATAACATGCAGTCAATTTTGAGGTTTGGAACTCAAGCTCAACAATGCCATAGTAGCTAACTGCTCTCCATACCATAACACCGGTGCAGGGAAATAAGTCCACGGGAACTAAGTCCATTGAGGGACTTAGTTCCCATTAAGTGGGAAATAAAACCACTTTCGCGAAGTGGACTTAGTTCCCATGTAAGGTGGGAAATAAATTCCCAAAACTCTGAGTGGTTTTAGTTCCCTTTTAATGTGAAGTAAATTCTCACTGTCGACTAAGAACAAAATAAAATTAAAGAGTCAAGTAGGTACTTTGCAATTTTTATTAACAAAATAGAAATTAACTTCTAACTGAGACAGAGTAATATAGGTACCGTGACCTCGCACCTACTCCAAATCAAACAGTGACTCCAAGCAGGGGGGTTGCATATGCATTGCACTGTTTATGAGATTAGTTACGAAATCGCAAGTAGATACCATAAATAGTGTAATGCATATGGGGGGGCATGTCCCTCTGCAAACCCCCTGCTTGGGGTCACTGTTAGATTTGGAGTAGGTGCGAGGTACGGTTTTGAAACTTTGGCTTTATGTCACCATGATAAGCTTAAGACTTTGCTTAAAGAGTGTGATAACTAACTGCACTTTACAGTTTTTTGTTTAATTCTAAATGTTGGATGTTAGTTCCCTCTTCTTATATTTGAATGTGGACTAAGTTCCCATAAAAAAAATTGACTTAGTTCCCACTTAACTTGGGATCTAAGTCCACTTCGCGAAAGTGGTTTTATTTCCCACTAAGTGGGAACTAAGTCCCTCAGTGGACTTAGTTCTCTGCACCCATAACACCACCTTCTCGACTATGATGCGGCGCTTAAAATCGTTCTTCTAGCCTCACATCATGGAAGTAATAATTAAACCCATCAGGGCCATCAAAATTAAACTTCTTCTCATCCGAAAAAACTACGTAACGCCATTCATTTTTCCAACTCATATGGAGTCTAGAAAATTCTAAGCGCATACACTTCCGTTTCTCGTTAAGTGGTGGTTTCTTTTGAATTTGTAACCGTTTTATATGTTTGGCACTATTGATAACCCTTCGCACTGTTGAAACGCTTGCAGTAACACCGGCTTTCTGCTTTATTTTTGCCGCAGAGTCGCAGGAATTGGAAGCACATCTTAAAATTGCTCTTCGATCAACTGCTGTTGTTGCCATTTTTTGACCTCTTTTCTTGTTTATTCCATACGAATCTTTGCTTCTTAAATAAGAGTAGACCACACTAAAACTTCGTACAATTTTGTCAGCTATAGAACGTCCGGTTAGTCCTTGTTCTTTTAGTATATCGATTTTAGCTCTTTCAACACTATTTTCCTATATCTCTTTCCTATCTCTCTATTCTTTCTAATAGTAAGTAGCACCGAAAAGCATGCAATGAAATACGATAGTGCCAGGTGCTGCTTGCTGTTAAAGCACAAATTCTTACACTGTGTACTTAGCTCTATAAGGGTACTGTAACAACAAAAAAAACCCTTTAGCGTAAAAGCAAATTATAAAAAAAAAAAAAAAATTGGAGATTTTAATGTAGATAGTAATATGTCCATTTTTCTTTGAAATACAATTAATCAACTATATTTCACTTAAAGCACTTCAACAGTCGATCTAATGTATCAGTCTCCACAGAATACGGATAAGCAGTGAAAATAATGACCCTGTGTCTATTCAGTTGACGCAAAATAAAACTGCATTTTTCCATATTAGGCGTTTTTCTTTTTTAGCTCCGAGCGGGGCACTGAGCTGTCAAAAGAATAACTGTGTTACTTTTTTAACTCGGAGCGCTCTGAGCACAAAATTTGTATTTCTTTTTTATCTCTGAGCTAGCTCAGGGCTCGCTCGATGAGCTCGATTGGAAATGACCGAGCACATCGAGCGAAAAGCTGAGCGCGGCTGACTTCATTCATTATTTGTGCTTTTTCCATAGTTTATTTACTAGAAATTATAATTTAAATGGAACAATCCTTGACAAACACCAATTTCAGAAGCAAACCTGACTATTTTGAAAATTAATAAAAAAAAATTATCTAATGACAGTTCAGTGCTCAATTCTGTTTCTTAATTAGCTCGGAGCGCTCAGGTTACGTTCAGCTCGGAGCGAGCTCTGATCGCTCGGGCCCCGCTCTGTTCCCCGCTCGGGGCTAAAAAAGAAAAAGGCCTATTGAATGCTTTGCAAGAGAGCCAAAGAAAAAATAGCGGTACTTTTTGAGTTATTCTTTCTGATTTATTTTCTCAACATCATAAGCAAACAGTTAGCATCATCAAATGATATATTAGTGCACAAGGTTTTGAAAATGTGGACAACGAATGTTAACAAATGTTTGTGCTTATTCAGTTGAAGCAAAGTGTAACAGTCCGTGGCTAACAACTGTTTGACTTTTAAGACATAGTTTGTAACATGCATTAATATTGGTCATAGAACCATAAAAGTTACTATATTTGATATGAGCATCAAAAGTTATGTCGATCTAGCCATGTTCGGTTCGTCCGTCCGTCCATTAGGCCTTCAGACTGGAGCTGGATGGAATTTTAACCATATACCCTCTAGGGCCCGAAATAATCAAGTTTAAGAATATACTTGCTAGGTGCCTCTAATGCTCATGTGTAAATATTTTTAAAATCCGCTTACTGACACGCCCACTTTTTAAAAATCAAAATTTAAGCTAGGAAGCTGAAATTTGGAATATACACTCTCTAGAGGCCCGTTAGGTTAGGTAAGGTTAGAAGCGAAGAGCACAGCAAGGCTATGCTGTGCTTGCACGGGGGACCATTGGTCCATTGTGATCCCTTGTTGTTTTACGTGGTAAAAACAGAATGTATTTTGTTCTTTTTTGTAGATTCTTGTCCATAGACTGCGAGATATAACACAGTCGTGCCTTTGGGTCCAGGTAGTGTTAATTTGTTCCCTCAGTTTTTGGTCAATGTTTTTTTTTGCTGCACTAATTGGGATGTCTATTGCCGTAATGGCTTCCATTGCATCAAATTCTGACCCGATTCTTGCTAGCTCGTCTGCCTTTTCATTCCCAACAATGTCGCTATGACCGGGGACCCAGCAGAGAGTGATCCTGTGTCGTTCGCTTATTTCGTTAAGGGATTTTTTAACAGTTCCTGACTGTTTTTGACTTTATGGTTTTGCTGTCAAGTGCTTTGATCGCCGCCTGACTATATACGAGATTGTAATCTTGGAAGGATATCTAAGCTTGAAAAACGTTGCATTAATTGGGGAGGGGAGTCTGTACGAGTCCTTTATGTCTAGGGTCTCGCAGAATACTCCTGCTGGTGTCTCTACATCCATTTTTGACCCGTCCGTATAGATATGGATTTCTTGTACGCTGGCGTGCGTGTTCCAGTTCTCTCTTTGGGGTACGTATGTTGAGTAGTTTTTCTCGGAGTTTCGTTTGGGGATTATATAGTCCGTTTTTCTGGATAGATCGATACCCAAGTAATTGTTCATTATAGAGCCGTGTCCATAGGAGCTGTGTCTGCAGATGTTTGCCCTCCTTGAGTCGGAGGGCTCCTTTGGCTGCCAGGCTGCGAATATATTTACCAAGGGGGGTAGGTTTAAAATGACTTCCAGCCCGGCTTGGGGTGTTGATCTCCTTGCTCATGTTGTGCCGATACATGCTAATCTCTGTATGTTTGAGAGGTTATGGAGATAGGCTGTTGCCTTCCACCATACGATTGGCCCGTATGTAAGTATGGGCCCGTTATGATCTATATGTGACTGCGTGTGCATAATGTGTAAATATTTTCAAAATCCGTCCAATTTTAAAAATAATATATACTCTCTAGAGGCCCGTTGTGCTCATGTGTAAATATTTTTAAAATCCGCCCACTTACACGTGGATGTAGGTGTACACTGTACAACCAATATTAAGGCATGTTACAAACTGAGTCAAAATTAATGTTAACACCTATAGGTAATACAAAAATAAAGTGCGTTGGGCAACTGACCGAAGATTTCCAGGATTGAATTTTAGCAGCAACACATCAAACCTTTTGCACGGCTTCAACTTTGGCGTAAGTCTGACAAACATCCAAGAGTGTTAATTATCATGAGAAGCTTCTTAAATGTGACGCTCGGAATCAGAAATTGGAAGTCCCTTCCATTGCTGCCAACAATAGCTCCGCACATACAAATAGATAAAGGAGACAGGTTTTAGGCCCTGTATATGCCGGCAATATCTTATATATTTATTATTTTTTGTTTTCTGGACTAACTTGGGTTACAATCGCACCCACATTGACGACTGATTTTATAATCTTGCTCATGTACATAAATTCGTAAGCCCATAAGAAGCGTTTGTTTTTCAACTCATTTACATTTGCCGAAAATCTGCCAGAAATCCTCAGTCTTAACATAAATAATTCAATAGCACAATCGCTTCGTGCAAGTAAATCAATTTGATTGAAGGATACAATAACAAAAATGAATATTTATGTTGACGAAACAAAAAAGGACAACAACCATCCTCTCGCTCATCCATGCATTGACTATAAAAAAATCCCACAAGCAATAGTATCACATTTCTGAAATTTCATTTCCATTATCCTTTTGCATGTCCCATGACGCCAACGATAAGAACGTTGAATGGTATCTTCTTCGTTTGTGGTCTTCCACTTGCCACCCAAAACCCCAAACAGCACCAGCAGCTCCACCACCACCACCACCGACACCACCACCAACAGAATTCTGTTTAGGGGCGATTTAGAGTGCCTCTATCCCTACCAAGAGCTTTTAAGTATTTCTTCGGGATTATTTAAATTGCTCGGGTATCGGGATGAATTGTAAACGAGCCTGCAATACAAAATGTTTTTCGCTTGGTTTTTGCTTTACTTATTTTTTTTTTGGTTAAAAGGATGAAAATGCTTTTCGGTTGGAAATAGCCGCAGGGTGGTTAAAGTATGGGTAGCCAAAGAGGAGATCCATGTACAAAAATGCACCGTGAAATACGAATGAACGGACATGACCTGTGACCTAGGATCATCCGCTGTACATATATGTGCTTTCTATTTCTTCTTCGATTACCTACCTAATGCACAAACTGATTTTGAATTTTATCCATTTTTGTTGTCTTTTTTAATTTGTGGTTTTCGGTGGAGCTAAAAATGTGGTTTTTGGTTTTTGGGATTATTTGGGACAATGCCTTGCCTTACATAGATATATGTTTGCTGTTTGGGCCGATGTTAATAAGAATGTTTTGAGAATATTGGCAATTGGCAGCAATTTGTTTATTCTATTCCGCGGATTTAGGTATGACTCGCAAAGGGAAATGAGATCAAAAAACACATACCTACATTGCGATTAAGGGAAGTTACTCCTATCCCCTTAAAAAGGGGCGTTGCAAAAAGTTTAGTATGGACGAAGGCGTTTTTTTAGGAAAATTATCTGAACTTTTTTGCACATTTATGTAGGTATCTTTTTTTACGTTTTTTAAAGGTTTTATCACAAAAACAATTAGCGTAACGACTACAATTATTGGCACCCCTAAGGAAATTTTAACTTTGATTAACTATAACATTTTTATTTCTGAAGTTATTGGAATCTCTTGTATACCAGAGTATAAAATATTAAATTTCGCATTGATTGAGTATTATAAATAAAGATTTAATAATTGAAAATACATATATTTAAAATGCCAATTTAAAAAAGCTTACTAAAAACTACAATTATTATTGGCACCCTGATATAATTATTGGCACCCAAAAAACTACAATTATTGGCACTCTTATTATTTATTTATGTTTCCAATACGTTTTATTTTAAATTATAAAATAATAGATAAATACAGAATCTATAAATGAATAAATAAATATATTTATTTTTAGGGAAATGTGTTTACTTCACTGTTTAAAGGAACATAGCTATTTATTTAATTAAAAGTAAATAGCTAATAAACAAACAGGTACATAGCTAAATACACATATTTTTTTAGGAAAATAAAAAATATATTATTTAATTCATTACAAAATAAATTAATTAAAATAGTTAAATAAATAGATATCACATTTTTAAATAAAGGAACAACAATTAGTTTTTAATTCATTTCAAAACTAATTAATTAAAATAATTAAATAAATACTTTTTATATTATTTTTAAAGGAAACGAACAAAAATCAGTTTCTAATTCAAGTTTTTTTTCGACATTTTGTTCAATAAATTAACAACGTTTGAAAGATACAACTACTGGCACTAATAAAAGTACAACTATTGGCAGTGCCAATAATTGTAGCTACGTAGGATTTTATTATTGGCACCCCCCTGCCAATAATTGAACCCTAATTTTTTCTGGAACCAATTATTGGCACCCCTTTTATTAACAAAATGATATTTTTTTTTTACAAAATATACATATTTAAAAGTGACTTCTTTAATGTATTATTATAGTAAATAAAAAAGTTTTCATTAAAAAATATAAAAGGAAGTAGTGATAAGCAACTCACAAAATTATAGGTCCTTAACGAAAACGAAGGAAATTTCAAAGGTTTTTTTTTGTCGCACGTGTGTTCCCACTTTCAATTATAAAACAGAACTAAAAAGGAATATTCCCAAACTAAAGACGCAGAAATGTGTAGAAAATGTGCAAGTTCAAAACAAAATAATAAATTGACTATTCGGACCAAGGGTTACTGAGAAAATCACTGTTGAATGATGGGGTGCCAATAGTTGGGTCAACAATTAGGGGTGCCAATAATTGTAGTCGTTACGCTATTTAATAAAAAAAAAACGCCCCCAAAAGTGACCGTGGCAAAAAACTTTGTATTTAGGAATTGCTAAGAACAAGAACGACTTTGTCTACATACTCTTCGAAGAACAGGACTTCAATTTCCATTGATTTATTTGACAAAACGTTTAGACTTGATCATTTTAGGCACCTATAGAGTATTAAGTTCCAATTTGCTTTTGACTGCTCATTTTCGACATCTGACATTTTTAAAGATATCTATTTTGGACACAAAGTTTTCTCTAGAATATCCAGTCCCTAAAACCACTTATAAACCAACCAAAAGTACGGGTGCTTAAGATGAGACTTTTTCTTTTGGGTTTCTATAGAAATGTTAAAACCGGATTCGTGAAATACATGGAATTTTTGTTAGTTTTGGAAAAAAGTGAGGTGGGCAACAGCTTTGCTAAGGTGAACTAAAAAAATTATATCAAATATGGTTCATTTTAAGTAAATCAAATATCATTATAATATAGCCCTTCGACTATGTTTCCACCAGATGCAGGATCATCTACTTGTTCAGAATTTTTTTGTCAGCATTACTACATTGAAATTCTGATCTTCAATACCTTCGCCACTTTCATAACCATCTTCTGAATCCAGACCAAACTAGTGGACAGAGCGCGACCGGAGAGCGCTTCTGAGCTCTGAATAAAATGGCCGAGTAGGTGGAGTCGAGTAAGACACTGTCAAGCTGAACGCGGCCAGAGAAAGACTGACAGATTGGAAAATAAAGGGAAAACAATTATAATGGCTGCTGGGGAGTTCTTTATCTGGCGTCAAATGTAATACAATTTAACGCCTAAGAAAGAAAAGTTTTATTTTCGTAGATTATTCACAGCGAATAATGTTCTCTCACCATCCGTATTACAATGTCCTCAGCTTCATGAATTCCCTGGTGGCCTTTCGGTTGTTGTGTTTGTTGTATTTTTTTCCCCGACGCTAAAGTGCTTGAGGCATGTGTTTCAGATATAAGGTCGTTTGCTGATTGTCGTCATGAAACGAACCAGTATCGAAGAATTCTTAATAAAGGCACAACGCAGGGTGTTCGCATTTAAGTCCTCCATGAAGAGCAGATTTATGTGTTTGTCCATCTCAACGTTGACACTTAAATGCCGATTGTTGCCTTCTCATATTCGAACATCGCGTACTTCCCCAGAAAGGATAAACCACTAAAATCAAAATCAATACCGCCGCAATTGATCCTCTCGGTACGGATGTCCAAGCTGTGCAGCAATGCCATAGGCGCTCTAGTAAACTATTTCACAGACATCAGCACAGCATACTTAAAACAGAAGTTATTATCGCATCGAACATTTTCTACAGATGTTTTGTTAATCACCGTTTGAAGCGGTATAAATGCTGCCCGACGGGATGTTATTTTGCTTCAATGTGTCTAGAATCCGTTTGACTAATTTGTAGGATTTCTGCACCTTATAGTCAAAAGTTCACACAGTGCATCGTCCTCAATTTCGGACTTTCATGTGACGGAAACCATCGGTGTTGAACTGAAATTCATGCAGGAATGCATGTTGACCATGACCTGCTTGGCTTGCACGAGTTCTGCTGTTACGAGATATGCGAGTATGTGAACATAATAAACGAGTCTTTAACTCGACTACATTGCACAAAGGATTGAAAGCGATCTGCCGAAAATCTTTCGGGCTCTGAACTACCAATCGAAAACGTTACAAGAAAATCTGAATATTTAAAAATTATGTTTTCAGCGAAGATATTGTTAAGTCAACAACCGATGCATATAATATTATAGCTCAAGCCAGGCACGGCACAAAATATTGAGCGAATTCGCAAAAAGCTGGTGATCGGTGGGAATGACATCATATTTTTTCAAAAGGTTTCTTCGGAGAGGCGTAATAGCATAAATGATGCGATTCTGGAATTCCTGCAATCACAGATCGTAACTAAATACCATGTATGGCAGCTTTTAGCAGGGATGCCGGTAGCCAAACATTTTCTAGCGAGATTATTATACCCTATTCTAGGGGTATATTAATTTTGACGCATAGTTTGTAACATACCTTAATATTGCCCGTAGACCCCTAAATGTTACTATATTTATGATCAGCATCGATAGTAATGTCGATCTAACCATGTCCGTCCGTCCGTCCGTCCGTCCGTCCGTCGGCAAAAATTAGGCCTTTAAACTGGACCTAGAGAGCTGAAATTTTAACCATATACTCTCTAGGGTCCCGAAATAATCAAGTTTAAGAATTTTTGAAATCCGCCCACAGACACGCCCACAAACTCAAAAAAACAAAATTTTGGAAAAAATCGAATTTTGAGCTAGAGAGCTGAAATTTTTTATATATGATCTATGGCCCATAAAACTGATTGGGACATAAAATTTTCAAAATCCGCCCACTGACACGCCCACAATTAAATAAAACAAATTTTGGAAAAAATTGAACTTTGAGCTAGAAAGCTGAAATTTTTTATATATGATCTATGGCCCATAAAACTGCTTGGGACATAAAATTTTCAAAATCCGCCCACTGACACGCCCACAATTAAATAAAACAATTTTATTGAAAAACCGAAATTTGAGGTAGGGAGCTGAAATTTATAATATATACTCTCTAGGGGCTCTTTATGCTCATGTGTAAATATTTTCAAAATCCGCCAACTGGCACGCCCACAATTATTTTTATTTTTATTTTTGAAAGTCCAAAGTTTGAGCTAGGGAGCTGAAATTTATAGTATATACTCTCTAGGTGCCCTTTATGCTCATGCTTAAATTTTTTTTAAATTCGCCTACTGACACGCCCACAACTAAATAAAACAATTTTATTGAAAAACCAAAGTTTGAGCTAGGGAGCGTTTTTATTTACAAAAGCTTAGTTTTTTCGATAAAATTCTTTAAATTTTTGTCACGCCCACTTATTAGGGATAGGAATATGAATAGGGTATCCAACAGTTCGCCCAAGCGGACTGTAGCCCGCCCCTATGTTTTTAGATCTTATTCCTCATGATTTCACAATCAAGCTAACGCACACTTTGACTTTTGGCTGGAAGCTGGAACAGATGTGCAGCGGGAACGCATGCAGTAACGCACATGAAACACATGTGCAGTAAGGAATTGCCATCATTCAGTATGCTTCTTGCCTGACCTAAATATCACTGAAAGACCAAACAGACTAAGATGTTAGCTATTGGGCAAGTTCAATTTAAAATGCAGCACAAGTTGCCAGCAAGTTAACGAAGGGGAACTTTTCAGTGAACAGCGGATATTCATACAATCACAGAGGTTTAACTAGAAGGGACTTGTAGTTGCCTTGTAAATTGAACGCGCCCATTGTCATAGAATTTCACAGTACGAAACTTCAAGGCCGGAAAAGTACAGCAAAATTGCTGTTCTACTACATACGGTGCAAGATAAGACATAGGGACAACTTTCAGCAAGAATTGGTATGCAGTAAGCAATGTGTTATTGTACATACAAAATCCTCTTGCTGCACGGAAAGAGCATTTTTGCACGGGCGAAGTAATTTTCTTAAATGTCACGTTAGGCCCAATTTTTTTATGCGAGTTTAAAGAAGAGATGACAGAATAATCTGCGTAATAATCTATAAACCTGAATTCGTGGAAGACGAACCTAATAAATAAATGTTTGTGTTTTTTCCAAGAAATAGCCTATCAGCGATCTCTGGACATCACTATTGCAAACGTCAGGTAATGTCATTTCTATATTGCAAATTTATTCATCGATAGGAAATTTCTAGAGAGGATAATGTCGCTTTCCATTAATAAGATCTAGATTTGCACTTAAATTTCACATTTTCAGTGCCCAATTGAAAGCAAATGAGATTGTTTTTTTTTGTAATTGTGTGTGTGAACTTGACAGCGATTTTGTTTGCATATTGGATGAGAAACAAATGTTCTATTTATTTTTATTTTTCCAAGAGTCAAAACCCTACTTCAGCCGTGTTTCTTTGCACGCGGATATAGGGATAATTTGAAATTTGCATGTAAAATACAACAACAACTTATCCTATATACGCTAACTTTAGCGGGGATAGCTATCGCCGCTAAGTCCTTTGGCGGGGATAAACAGTGCTTCCAAAATCCATTTTCTTCGTTTCTGATGAATCGTTGCGATGAATTTTTAAGGAAATATCAAAGTTTGGCATCCCGCCAAATATTTTGTTCGGGATTTTTTTATTATTTTTTTTTCAAAATTTAGTAAATCTGTCAATGTGAACTGTTTTTTATAATTTTAGAATGTGTTTGGCATTAATTTCAACTGTCGGAAATTAATATTTTTGAATTTCACGATTTTCAATATCAATTTCTTAACTCAACTTATAGTCCAGTCAAATTAGTCCTTAAAATAGAAGTAAGGTTACAATAATTCCCATAGAGCTAAAAATGCATGAATGCTCAGAATATTATTATAAATGAATTGTGAAAAGTCCCCATCAATCCCCCTTGTGCAAAAAATTGTATTGATGGTGAAAGTTTGCAAAAATAGGTTTTCCGCGTTTTTCAGCTAATCGGTGAGTTTTACAGACAAATAGTTCAGACAAAAATTGTAGATCATCCGATTCTCTACAAAAAATGTATCTACACTTTTTTTCATAAGTATTCCCATATCCGTGATCTAGCGGTTGAAAGAATTGAAAAAAATATTTTATTCGTAATATGCACACGTTTCCACACCACCTAGAGGTAGTGTGCTTGGCGCTTTATTTTTAACATGGTTTCCCCGGTAGGCCTATTCGACGATCCATTGTGATCCTATTGAATTCAAATTGAATATTGAAAATGATGAAAGCTGTGTAAATTCAAATAATAAATGAAAAAATAATTTGGACAAATTATTCGTCGGATTCATAATAATCCAATGGAACTTCTAGTGTACCTACTGTCTTCGTTTTCTTGTTTTTCTTTTTCTTCGTCTTCTTTTTCTCCATCTTCCGGCTGGATACAAATATGTTCTAAAAGTGATGCATCATATGTCTCATCACTGATATCGTAATTATTCTCATCTAGTATCGATTCAACATTGGAGCACAACTGTCCTTGACAATTGGTACATGCTAAAGAACAAAACAGTCCAACCTTTTTACAGCCGCATTTAGCATTGAAACCTTTTTTGCAATTGCAAAAGATGGTGTTAAGGAGTTTTTCTGGTGCATGTGGGAATAACGTATGAATTGGTTCTAATGCATTGTCAACTAACTTCCAACCCCAGTCTTCTGGATCAAGCCACACTTGAACTTGATAATATACCCGGAATAGATGTTGTTGAGCAGCAGCAGAGGTTGGGAAAGACAAGCTAATTGCACTAGTTTTTTATTATAAGTTTTTTTTGCAAAATATACCATATACCCATTTACTTATGACACTCTCTTTCGTACTTCTCCCTCGAGAAAGACCTCCATCTGTCTTCATTGCTTTCATCATTGACTGCTCGATCACCATGTCTGTTGAAGTTCCACAACTCAATTTATCTGAACGTTTAATCGTGAAATATCCTCCTGTAAAACGTTGGTAAACATCAGGATTCATACAGTTTTTTAATTGTAGCATATCTTGTAGATATAAGTGTGCAGATTTAGCATAAGAGAAATGTCCCGACGCGTGAAAGTAAGGAAGCATTTCTTTAACGTTGTCCAAATGAGCCAATCTCCAATACGTTCAGCTCTTATAAACTCCTATTTTGTGTAGTGAATGGAGGGCCTAAATGAAAATAGGGGCGGAGTTTTTAACGTTCATTTAGATTCTAAGAATTTTATAATTTGTATGTATAAAACATATAGGGACTCATATGTTTACTCGTATAACGGTTCAAAAATGTATATAAAAGTACATTAACGTGCATATTACGAATAAAATATTTTTTTTTAATTCTATCAACCGCTATATCACGGAAATGGCAATACTTATGAAAGAAAGTGTAAATACATTTTTTGTAGAGAATCGGATGGTCTATAATTTTTGTCTGAACTATTTTGCTGTAAAACTCACCATTTAGCTGAAAAACGCGAAAAACCGATTTTTGCAAACTTTCACCATCAATAAAGCGCAAATTGCACAAGGGGGATTGATGGGGACTTTTCACAATTTATTTATAATAGTATTCTCAACATTCATACCAATTTTTAGCCCTATGGGAATTATTGTAACCTTCAAAGTCTTATTTGATTGGACTATTACAGCTGTTTCACTAATAAACGTCATAGGTGCATGTTGCTGCCAATTTTTTTTTGATGAATTCTTAAGCGGCGATGGTCGTTTTTTAATGCCATGCCTATATCCGCGTGCAAAGAAACACGGCTTTTATTTGTTGTTGAATAATTTTATTTCCAAGAGAAGCAACTAAACAGACACTGGTTGTTTCCTAAAAAACACAAAAATATTTAGTTTTTTTTTTTTTAACAGACGCAAAAATACACTATATTATTTTTAAGTAATTTTAATTTCCGCTTGCTTCTGTGCAAACACAAATATTTAAATTTTCTTCTCCAAAGAAATTTCACTCTCTAGATTCGCAAAAATACTCTGGACTTGCTCCGTATTTGCTCTTTTCTTACCAATGGAAAGCGAAATCTGGAAAAAATAAATCTCAAAATGGTCTGGATTTGCTTCATTCTCAACAATGGAAAGTACCATACGTCACCAGCACCACCAATGTGAGCAGATGTGAAAGACGACTCTATCACACTTATAACTCTTCTGTGGATAAGCCTTAAAAGAGCCGATAACCTAAATATGGTTATATTCAACATTCTAAGTCAATACTTTGTTCCATACAATTCAAACTAAACAATTTGAAACAGCTTGTAAATTTCTGTTCGTTCAAAATAAGTTAAGGAATCTGTCTTATATTCTTTCTCACCCTACTGTACCTATTCCCGAATAGATACCACAAAAGCAACCTACTGTCAGTTCGTAAATTTATTTTCGATTTTCCGCCAGAGCTACCGAACTCTATATCAATCGACTATTGGTACTCACCTCTTATGCACTGTATTTGAAATAATAAAATGTTTTTTTGGTAAACAGATAAATTGGGAGTAGGTAGAAAAATTGCACTGTCAGGCGGTGAACTTAAGCTGCCTGTCTCGTAGGCCGAACAAATAATGCGTTTCTAGGAATTATTTCGAACAATTTATCAGCCCATTCAGTATGGTAGTGTTTATTACGAGTAAATAAGCAAAGGTCAGTGACAAGTCTGTTATAATGCTAGCAGCTGCTACATGGATGACAATACAAAATCATTCTTTAGTAAGATTTTTGTCTTGGATTGCTATCGAGCAATTTTATAGAATACTTTGTAGTCAGGACCTAGACATGGGGCCACAATTAATTCCCAAGCAAGTGGCTTCCTTGTTTCTCTGAAAAGGTAACAGAACCAGATTGGACCCCTGGAAGGAAATTTTACGTCCAACCGCAGAATTTATTAGTTGTTCCGTAAGAAGTAGGCTTATCCAAAACAGACATAAAATTCAACAAAGTTTTGTTTGAAAAATTTGGTATTAATTAGGGTTAGGTATCTCATGAAGGAATAAATTTCTGCTGTGCTTAAAGTAAACACTTATCGGCCTTATCGACTGTCAAGTCCATATGCAATAACCAAAACAAAGCAGGCAACATCTTTAATCTTTAAGTTATCAAAGGTTATGGTAGAAACAAATCAACACTTCAACTTCGACTTGGACTTTAACAAGAGCGAGAACTTTAGCGTTTAGAGTTGAGTCAAACACAATGAAAAATGTAACTTCAAGAGCTAAACAAAGAATGGTTGTAAAGAAAAGAGAAAATCATGTCAAAATACAAGCAAGCGAGAAAATTCGCTCCAAATATAAGCATTTGCATGTTGGGAAAACTGAAAACATCGCCTCAAGGTTGGTGGGACTTGCACTTCAACTTTGAATTTAGGATTTAGGTCTAACGTTGAAGGTGAAGTTTAGGTTGAAGTGCTACTGTGTTCCATCCCATTAAAAAGCATTGGTTCTAAAACGTGCGACGTGGTTGTCAAAGTTGAAGGCGACTTTGAAGTGTTGGTGTGTTTCTACCATTAACAGGTTTTTATTTATTTTATTTTTTTTAAATACAAAATTCTTTTCTGTTGTTTGATTCGAATTTGTAATACGTTAACCCTGTTCCGCGCACTGAAGATACATTTTGTTGTGCTGGTGACTTTTGGTTTGTTTACGTTATTATGTCATCGCCGATTTTAATCAAAAACCAATTAGCTGGATAAACGGAATCTTTTCTAGTTCAATAAACACCTCTATCTAAAAACTAGAGAAGGTTTTGTCAATTTGTGGCAGTGCCAATGGAATCGATTATTTGCAACAGCCTGTTTCGATTTCATACCGCACAGGAACCATGCATTCTACTGACCAAGGAGTAATAAGAACAGAACCTGCAAGTTGCAACCATCCAACAAACGGCGATGAAACTCAACCACGCACCTCCTTAGGGCATCCCGCGACGCCCTTTAAATGTAGATATATCAGCCGTGGAAGTGATGCAATAATTGGAGACACCTGAGACGTTTTTGCTAATCTGCTCATCATAAAAGCGAATAGATTTCATTCCCTTTTTCAAATCCTAAGAGTAGAAGTGAACATTAAAATGCAGCGTCTGGGGTCCTACATTGAGTTGCCGTCAATTGAAGGCGTTAGATGTGGTGATAAACTTTTGAAATAGGATTAGATAAAACTTTTATTTCAAGTACGCCCTTCTCATCAAAGTCAAGTATATGTTCAACGATTCAACGAATCTAAAGCTTGATGTAAGCAGCGATGAAACTTTAGAGGGTTCTCCTTCAAATTTTGCGGCCTCACTTTCCCAATCGAAGTGAAGGATGTTTGAATCGTCGAAGAAATCAATCCATTCATTAGTGTGAATGCTTTCGGCCTGGTAAAGAAAAGATCATGATACATAATCATCGGGCCGCTGAAGCGAACGTATAGAGAGCAAGAAACACACATTAATCTGCAGTTCTTGCAACGACACCTGACCCATTATGCGTACATTACCTAGCTGGGAAGACTGGTGCAGGGAACGACCAGCACCTGCTTGATGTACTTGCCTGAACTGATGGAGTATCAGGAGCATAGGATGCGCAGCAATAGCTGTCAGGTGTTAAAAATGCTGCCTTGAAATGAGGTATATGTATTTTTGAGTTTCATTTAAACGTAAACATGTACCTACGTGTTTACAGCTGTGTTGTGAGTACGCGACGTAGTCACTTACTGGATGAGCGGCATTTAGCTAAGATACAAGGATTTGTGATATTTGTGAACATTTGTCCAAGAATAAAATTCAAATAAGACTATATGCGTGGCTACTTGTTTGATGCAAATGGATCGAGGGTTGAATGTGAGTGTTCAACTGGGTTGGCTTCGTTGCTTTTTCTTGAGTGGTTGAGGGAGGGCGAGTTAATTGCGTTTTAATAAAAAGAGATGGGGATAAGTTCTGTTGGGCGCTGTTTGTTCAATTAGTTTTCAATGTTCAAAAATGTTTGTGAAACGTCGCGGACTTTAATTTGGAGAGTGGGCTCAGTGCCCGGAGGTCTTAGTGGTGAAAATGTTTAGAATGAATCTGCTGCACTACTTTTCCGGTGTTAGCTGCGGTCTAAAATGCGTGAAAAACCAGAGACGACAAGTTTTCGACGCAATGCCAATTAATAAGTTTTCGATTAAAGGCAGTACTTATGTACATAGAAGTAGGTATGATTTTTGTGTTCAATTGTTCAACGCCCATTCACGCTATACCAATCCGCTTGGTAAAGAACGAATCTCAAAGAAGTCAATGGTCTAAAGATTTTATAATGAAAGTGAGAAATAACAAAAGGCTTTAAACCGAACTCTGGAATGAACGTGCGTCACGATGCTACGCCAACCCTTATTAGTATTCGCTGAATAGTGGCATATGTTTGCTATTAAGAACACGATTAACATAACCTCAAGAAAGCAAGATAAATAGTCCACGTAATGCAATGGAAAAACTACTGGGTTCTGGTTCCATTTACAAACGCAGTCATCGAACCAGAGAAACCATGTTATTGAGATTGAGACCCTTGCCACGATGCTAAGCACCGCCAAAGAAGAGATAAATGGTGGAATTGAATTTCGCCAAAAATAAGAAAATGAAAAGAATTCGGCTCTGAAGGACGTGCTTAAAATGTATTCCTACTCATTTCTAGAGGACTAACATAATAAAGAACAAATAGCTGCATTCCCAAAAAAAGCTGAACTATGATAGTTTGAAGTGCATATCAGAGTTTGACCAAAAAAACAAACAATCGTGGTTAAAATGACAGCACTAAATCCCTTCTCGGTTATTAATAAAACGAATGACTAATTTCCCATAGTTCGAGGGGCGGGCGAAACAATCACAGACGGATAGGAATTTGCTTTCTGATGTTTTTCATCTAAGCTGATAGCGTGCGATGATTGTATTGATGTAACAAAAGTCTCACTGAGTTTGTTCCAAATATTTGTACGAAATTTGTTTGCAGCTTTAACAATAAAGTTCTAACTTGAGTGAAGTGCACACGCTTATAAACGTTACAGAAAATCGACTGCTCTAACGGACATGAGGGCAACATCCAATAATCCTTCTCGTTTCCGCTGCGACTTTAGTCTTTTCTGCCTATGTATGTTGAGGAAAAATCGCTGGGGATCTAGGTGGGTGCAAGCGAATAAATAAGTTGCTTTAAATATTCATTGAGAAGAATCCCAAATGCTTATTTTGAAACGAATAACCCTTTATTCCAGTCTTTTTCTTAATCAACTAAATCACGTTTGCCTCCTTAAACTATTTACAATCCTAGAAATGCCGACATGCCAGCATGCAGCGTACTCCTCCTACAACGGATAAATAGAGAAAGGTTTATCACAATTCCTCTTATCCGTCTTGTGCTGGTTAAAGTTCCGTTCGACGACAAAAAAACGCAGACAAGTGTTGCACATATAATGCGACGGCCGATCCTGATACTTGCGCAGCAATTTACGAAGCTGATATATCCACGCATAATGTGATTTATTCCTTTTGGCGTCCTCTATGTACAGCAGATTAACGTGTAGGTCTCTCTCATTTCGCGTACGATACAGCGGCCCATAAATGTGACTGTGATTTTCCTCAGTCACCTCCAATCCGAACACATTCACGCTTATGCAGGGATTATTATGTTCGAACAGAAGACACTGTCGTACAGCAAGCGGAAACTTGAGCCCCGAAAAGTCAATATTCTCTCCCAAGTAGTGAATCTTTTGCTTGGTAATATTTATTTCATTTACATGGCAACATTTCCGTTTGGTCACTGCATACAGTATTGCCCACTTGAAGCTAAAGTCATCGTAGTTCTCAATGTTGAGGACAACATCTAGATTGCAAATGTCCATTGGAAGAGTTATGTAACCACCCTTTTGACCAGGAAAATTTCTCGTGTTCACTATCAGCTTGTATAGTTGGATTTCCTTACTGAACCAGAAGAGATCTTGTTGACCTGATAGTTCCAATATGACCAGTTCCATGAGAACGTTCATGGTGTCATCGATTTGGGAAAAATCTTTCAAAACTATGAACTTGGAAATGAATGTGAATGGCTCAGTTCCAATGTATGCTAAATCCATGACAAGGTTGTACTCGATTTGCTGATGCTCCATAAGGGCATACGATAGGATCTTTCGTATCTCGGGTAGGCAGTGCTGAACGAGTTTGAGAAAATTCCAATGCGTCGACTCGATATTTGTGATATTTTGTTTAGGCATGAAGGTACAATGTGCGGGCAGGCGTTTGACCGGACGTAGTCGGTGGAAGTGTTTATTTTTTCCATCACACAAAGGATCTGGGTCTGGTGGTTCTATTTTTATAATATCCTCGTAGTCTGTGGTGGAGAGTTCGGTTTTTAATGACAATGGATCACTATTGCTGGTATCTGCTAACTGGATACTATGCTCAAATAGAGATTCTGATTTTGTGATTATTTGAAGCGTGTCAGTGGTCGGTTCTTCCTGGTCAAACGATTTTAGCACAGGTTTGATGATAAAATCGATAGATTTAGTTCGAATGTCCATTTTCAATCCATGCTTGGGAGAAGCATTTGTTGGTAATAGAAGAATTACCTAAGAACAGGTAAAATATTTATGTAAAAATGACAAGAAACTAAAATTGTTTATCGATCGAATGTTTTTCTACATCGAATTTGACAGATAAAACAAGATCCATAAGAGACCACAAAAGTCAGCTGTTCTGTTTGGTTCAGTTTAGGGGAAACTAGGGTAGAGACGACCGTTTATATATGTGCCATTCATAAATGCGAGCGACTAATGAGTGGAGGACAATGTTAATATGAGAGCGGTCAATTAGCGATCGATTATTCTCAAAAGTTGACACTTCATTCACATGACAGAATTTTTAAGTTTAAGTGGAAAACTACATGTAAATTACAATGATATTTGGATTTCTATGTTATGAATTAATTGAATATCCCGCTGTTTGAATAGTAATATTGTAACTTTCTGTTTATAATTGAATTTAAACTAATCTTCTCCGCAGCTTGTATAAACATTTGTTCGCTCAAGTCGGGCTTATCTAGAGATCCCTTTATAGCTTTATAGAAAATTACCCTAAATCTCTAAACTTCTGGCGTTTTCCGTTAGAGTCACTCATTCTACAACCGAATTCACATTTTTTTTTTTTAAATAAAATTAGGAAATCCAAATCCCAGAGCACTCAGACTAGGTAACGGTCCATGTACTACCGGGCAGAAATTCTCATTTTGGTGCATAGGTTGGAGGAAACGTCATTCGCTTCTCTGCAATAATGGGTGGCGTATGTTCTTGTTCTGACTCTGCATTAGTGTGCTACCTTGCTGATAACCAAAAAGTGTCTTCAGTCCAAACGCTGATTTACTTATTAAATTAAGTTACCAAAACATATATGTATTGTTCCCCTTATTTGTTAACAAGTTTTGTTCCGAGGAGAATGATGGCAAAAGAGTATACTTTATTTGCAGGATTACCTACAGATATTGCATATTAACATATTAAGCTCATCCTATTTTTCTGAAAATAAAAGCAAACAAAATATTTAATATTGATTTAAAAATTACTTTTACTCGTACTTCAAGATCTTTTGAAATCGCCTGCAAAATTATAGGTCCGTTCGCGTACTTTATGTGTAGAAAAATCAAAACTGTCAAATCTGTAAAATCGAGAGAGAATCCCCTCATTTCCAAAAAAGTACGCGAACGCTTTTGTGTAAAAAGATGAAAAACGTCTAAGTTTGGCTTGAAAAAAAGCAACCGCTGTTTTCATCATAGGACCGTTTTAATTTTTTTACCAGCTGAAATTCTGTGAAGAAAAATGAACAAAAGTACATTTTTCTTTTGTTCATCTTTTTACCATTTTCTCAGTACGCGAACGCGTTTGTATAGTTTTGCACGAAAGTTTATATAAATATACATTTGCATATTAGTTCGCGAACAGACCTTATAATAAATATATAAACTGTCATCTACAAAAAAGAAAAGGGCTCTAAAGGTAAGATTAGACTGTATGCCACGTTGGTATTTAATGACCATTTTTGACAGTTCTCGCTGTCAAAATAGGGTCATGCAGTGTAATCGGCATATCTCAAATGACCTAATGACCAAAACACCACAAATGACCATGCTGATTTTGACAAAATAAAAATGACAAAATTGCATGCAGTGTAATCGGACAGTAAGCACGAATGCCAGTATAATGACATAATGACCATATATGCAATTTATTGAAATTTGGTTATGACATTGCTGTCATTTTTGTCATCTTTTCCAAGCGTGCAGTTATTTAATACTTCAATAATAACATTTTTGCATGATAATAATAATATTTTTGGATAACATTTGCCGTAAATTGCTTTAATAATAATTATATTTATATTGTGCTTTTGTTCAGTGTTAATTAGTGGTTTTCTTGTTATTTCTATGTGCATGGTTTAGTATTTGTTGTGTAATACCTAGGTATTCCTTTAATGTTTCCGATTATCTGTTTTATTTTTTTTTTTTTTGAAAAATTAAGTTTCGCTTTAACATGTACGGCGTTACCACAACTCACTCTGAAAATATAACAACAAATGCCTTTAATTTCCAGCAGGGCAAAAATTACCAAAATGGTCATTGTGGTCACGTAGTCTAATATACTACCCTGACAGCGCTGAACTTTTGGGCATTTGACAGATAATCTGGTCATTTGGCTGTGGTCATTTGAATGCACAATTGGCATGCAGTCTAATCTTACCTTAACACCGCGTTGCCACGAGCAATATTTCATAGCTTACCATCTGTCACTTTTCATAGAACGAAAGAAATATAGAATACCATAAGTGGGCATTTCATAGCTTAATATTTCAATGCTGGAAATGTCACAGAAATGCTATGAACTGAGCTATTTATATAGAATGTAATTTTTCATAGAATACTATTCGTAGTCTCCACGAGCAATTTTCATAGAACGCTATATGGCATTCTATAAAATATTGCTCGTGGAGACGCCATGTAAGAAAGGGAATAGAAAAATATCAAAAATCGTTGCCATTATTAAACCGGAAGAACTCTCGTAATCCGGGTGCCAACGGAACTAGCAAACACGTCTTATTTGAGTTTGAAGTAGATGTTTCGTTGTATTTGTGAGACGTCAAACACAGATACCTCTTCCTCTGAATATTTCTCGACATCAACAAGCCATGCACTACTTGCATGGAGCACTTTCTGAAGAGTCCGGATGCATCCGGATTACCTTTCAATGGAAAACGACATTTGGTTAGGTTAGTCAAAAGACATACGATTAGGCAAAATCTTACTGAAGGCGGGAAATGACGTAGTTCATTCTGTAGACTGGACGAATTTGTTACTTAAAAGCATTGTATAGTATGTATAAGAAAGCAGATGCCGAGGAATGACGGGTTTATTTTCTTCTTTTAACAGTTTTTTTTTTAAATATAGGCCATGAACATGAGTTTCATAATTTGATCAGTTTTGTTTACATTTTCAACGAGTAAAGTTCACTGAATTGTCAATTTTTAGATATGCGTGACAGCCAAAAATATAACTGTTCGGTTCTGTTGATTTTGGACGTCAATTTTCTATTGGCAAAAGTATTCGGTGGGTCTGCTTTGAACGGTACAATAAGCACGTTCAATATGAAAGGCAACTGCGTTTACCCTACTAGTTAACCATCTACCACATGCCGAATGATGTTCACGTGAGTTATTTGATTAATGAGAATTGATTTAATAGTAGGGACTTGTACTTGCCTTGCCAATTGAACGCGCTCAATGTCTAGCAACTCGAGCAATGGAAAAATATAATCTTTAAGGAAGAAAAAGAGAGGGGTAATGAATAGACATTCTAATAAAATGAAGGGCAAAGAATGCATTGCTTTGTCTTTTATTTTGAAATTCAAATTTTTAGTTGTAAGAATGAAGCAAATCCGACCTTTTTGAAGCGCTATATCTAGCTGATTGGAACCGACAGAAATAAAAAAGGTTTCTCCTGCAATTCGAAACACAGTGTACTTCACTTCGTCTATATCTTTGTCAAACATCTGAGAACAGTGAAATAAGTAAGTTATTCAGTTTTTTTCGTTTTCAAAAACCTTATATCGATATATTTAACACTTTCATTTTAACAAACAGAAATAATTTAAGATAAATATAACAAAATTTGTACATATGCATTCCGTCTAAAACCTAACTCACCGTGGATCAATAAGGAAGTTGGTGACTGAGCCCTGATTACGAATTACGAGACGAGACCAACGACGAACGATTTTGCCGTAACAGTACCTATGACCATAATGCATTATTACAAATTACGAGAACAACGCCATGAAAAAGTTACCATTTTAAATACGAAGAAGGCACAATTTCCATAATTTTAAACCACATCCACCTTCACGTTTAATGACAATTGCCAAAAAGAAAGCAAATTATGAAGTGAAAAGTTTTGTTACAAATTTGTTTTAAAATGCAATAAGACAACGATTATTGTTTGAATATTGACGGATAATTTGATAATCGTGTTCCGAGAAGTCAAATAAGACATGCGGTCCAATAAGCCCTTAAAACACCGTGTACAAGTATATAATAACAGTTGGTCCATTTATGTGTAGAAATTGAAAGCTATCAAATTTCCAAAATCGCGAAAGAATCCTCTCGTTTCAAAGAAAAGTACGCCAACGCTTTTGCGTACAAAAATGACGGTAAGGTTGGAAGTGAACTCAAACGGAAATATTCGACTTTCGCGTTTCTTCAACCTCGGATTTGGAATTATTTTTATCTTAAAGATGATATCATTTTAAATGAATTCTGAAGTAAGAGTGAGAATGACTTTGATTAGATAGTTAGTTCCAGAAGGCCAAGTAAACGAATATCACAATAGTTTTGATTTGACAAATATTTTCATTTGACAGTTTTCATTTTTTTACCAGGCGGAATTTTGTGTGAAAAACAAATTGACAAAAGTAGTTACATTTTTCTTTACGCGAACGTACTGCATATTAGTAGGCGAACGGACCTAACAGGGTGTCTCCTTGTTGTTTGTACTTCCAAATATTTGAAAATAAAATCATTTTATTAAAAATCGAAGTAACTAAAAGTACTCAAAAAAATTGTATTATGTTTATCAAAAGTCTACCTCGCCTACAAATCTATGGAGCTTATTGAAAGGCTAGCCCAAGCCGAGTAGAAACTGATGGCTGAATAGCCTTAGTGTTCCTGTGGCTAAGGAGCGGAGCTAAAAATTAAAGATCAGAGACATTCACTGTGTCCAGTTTAAGATTCAATTTATTGCGTCTTTCTTAACCTATTTATACAAAATTCTTATTCTAATTATTTACACCTATTCCCTAATACTATAAAAGAAAATGCTTGTTGTAGCAGTAATTCTCAAAAACACGCCTGCACAATTTGACACCATGCACAACGCGGCTCAAGGTGAAGCGGAACTATAATCTCATCGCTTGCACCTTCGTGGGAAAATTGTGTGGATGAATTTAATTACAATTCTATCGTCTGTGTCTGGGGAAGCCCTGACGTGGACTTTGAGTTGTTGTTCTAGTTGCCACGATTAGCGTCTGGAATTGTAATCTATGAAGTCGTGTATGTCTTCACTGCCACACACCTTCCATTTTTACATAACGACATCTGAATTGGTGTGGTTAGGCTAACTGCTAACGATACCTGCATCCGATCTCGTAGCATTTAATTAAATTTTGGCAGTAAACGATGTCAATGAGAATCGTAATCAGGCCCCTGCATATTTTTTTGAACTAATTCAGGTCTCTACCAAGAAACATAAGGCTAGGTTCCAGAATTCGAGCGAAATCGAAATTGAAAATCGAGTGAATTCATTTTCAGTATTCTGCATTATAACTCTGAATTTTTTCGAAATAGAGAGTTTCAATATTTCTCAACCTCTATGAAGTTGGAAAATACCTATCCGAGGCGTTGCCAAGGGATTAGGCTCTGTTGTGATATGTGTATTATTCAAATTTAAATCTGCAAAGCCTTATAGGCTTGTCTGCAGACGATTATTTCTGGAAGGATATTTTTTTTTTATTTTTTTTTGGTTTTTTTTTTGGATTGAGTATTTTTGCATTAAAACTGTTCACTATTTTGATAAAGCTGTTTAACTTTTTTCAAAAAAATTGGTTTTTCGAAGTTGCGAAAATTCACGGGTAATTCATTAAATATTGTGGGAATCGCTACATCATATTTTCGTCGTCCGTACTCGTTACAGTATCTCGGAATAACATATCTGTCTTGGTACCTTTTTCTTGTGCTGACAGTTTGTTGTGTTGGTATCTTGAAGGTGGTGTCATCTTCGAACTGTGATACTACCTCCAGCTTATATAGTCTTTCTATGTT
Organism: Portevinia maculata; assembly: GCA_949715645.1. NCBI lineage: Eukaryota > Metazoa > Arthropoda > Insecta > Diptera > Syrphidae > Portevinia > Portevinia maculata. The sequence continues at coordinate 279,363,654 of OX454526.1, read as the reverse complement.
AAGTAGTCTCGTCCTGCTATCGATTTGATGCCAATTAATATCATGCATGCGTAGCTTTGATCGATACACCATTTTTTGTATCCTTATAACCGTTGCTTTTAGATTTTGTTGTTGTGGTGCATTTCCCCACGCTAAAATGCCGTATCTCAGGTGCGATTCAACCAGCCCAAAGTAGCATTGTCGGAGAACATCTGGTGTACATAAGTAACTGAGATGAAATACTGCATAAGCTGATTGCCGAAGTTTGATTGTAAGAGCATGCAAGTGTTGGCTCCATTTCAGGTTATAGTCAACGATTACACAAAGGTATTTGTATGTTGATACATTCTCGATTGTTGTTGAGCAGTTATCCTCATTTTGTAATTTTGATTGATTTCCTGCTATGTGTAGACATTCATCGGTGTGCATTTTATTTTTTAATACATGTGGTCGTCGTATGTGCATAACTTTTGTTTTTTGTGCATTCATGATCAGTCCATGGTCATGACACCATGCTAGGATTGCGTTAAAGTCATTTTGCATCATTTTTCCACTGCTTCCACGTTTTTATGGCTAACTACAATGGCTGTGTCATCTGCATATGCATAACCGGTGCTATGTTTCAGAATTGATAGCAAGTCATTCACATATACTCGTATTATAAAAAGGAGAGGGCCTAACTTGAATCCTTGTGGTACTCCTTATTTCGCATTCTCATCTTCACTGAAGTATTCTCTGATTCGAACTTTGTACTTCCTTTCTTTTAAATAGTTTTCAAACCAAGTTAGGATAGATCCCCTTACTCCAACCTTTTCTAATTGCTTCAAAATATTTTTGTGGCATAATGTATCAAACGCCTTCTTAAAATCAATGAAGAGTGCAATTACATTGCGATTTTTTTTCAAGGCTGAAATTGATTCTGTTTGTGAAATCTCCGAGTAGGCGATTAATGCTTTTCTTCTTCCTGAAACCAAATTGATTTTTTTCTAGGATCTTATATTTTTCAACGTACTCATATAACCTTTTGGCAACAACTTCTTCTAGAATCTTATCTACGGTTGAAAGGATACATATAGGCCTATAATTCGAAATTTCATTTTTCTTTCCACTCTTATAGATTGGTCGATCGATTGATGTTTTCAGCATTGTTGGCACTGTAGATTGCTCTAAGCTCATCTTTACTATTCTCGTTATGATTGGAGCCATAACCATCGAGCATTTTTTAAGATCTTTAGATCTTATCCCATCTATACCCGCCGACTTATTTTCATCTAATGAGTTTATAATGTTCTGTATTTCTCTGTCAGTGACTTCCTCCAAATACATTGACCGCTGAACACTATTTGATGGACCATTATAACATTTATATTCGCATTTGTGAATCGTATTGTCTATTTCGAGTTATATTTGTTTTGCAAATTTGTTTGCCAAGTTACCGAAGTTTTTCTCGTTTGCAAAGTTTTTAGATAAAATATCATCTAAATTGGCGGATTTTCTACCTAATACTGCGTTGACGATTTTCCAGGTTTCTTTCGGATTATTGCTCGCTCGGTGAAATTGCTCTTTAAAAAAGTTAGACTTTGTCGTGATAATTTTTTTATTTAAATCGTTTCGAAATTTTTTAAATTCTCTTTCATACAATATATTTCTTCTATTGTTTCTGTACCTCCTGTACAATCGATCTCTTTCCAAACATGCGTTTCTAATTTCATATGTCATCCAGTTATGCTCATTCTTTCTTATTTTGATTTTATTTGTAATGACTTTTGAAGATGTCATGATATTTATAAAAGTATTTCTGAAATGTTCATAGAGTTCGTTGACTTCAGTGATTTGATTCATCTGTTCCCAATTGTACTCGTTTAATTTCTTGTGAGATCACTTCTAACGACATAGTCTTGTTTTTCATTTTTTGTAATTTCATCCGTATTATTGCATAAAAGCGTACAGTACAGGCCATAATGATCCGATACATTTATTTCAGCAACTCCAGACCTAATTTTATTTCTTGCTCGTACCATACAATGATCAATTACAGCCCTATTCATTAGATTTCCTTAATCAACAGATTAACAGTGTCTCCACTAAGTCACGTAAAATGAGTTAATTTGACTTTAACTTAGATGTCAAAAAAGTTTATTCATAAAATTTATTTTGCCATGTAATAGCTAATCAATCAAGTAAGCGAAACTAAGCTGAAAATCTGGCAGCACTCTCGGTCTTCTGTGTTACTTTTAAATTTTGACAGCTCATATAAATTTGAAAAAGAAAACAAAGAACGAATTGTCAGCTTCCTCTCGATTATAAGGTTCTATAAAGGTAGTAAAAAAGGTAGGTATTAAGTGGTAAAATGAACTGTGAATGGTATTATTGCCTTGTAATGGTTCGTTTAAATAGAGTGCTAAGTTATGAAGAACTGCTTGCGATATTACAGTAGTTTTAACGGAATCTATAGGCCCTCTCATACCATTGAGCAGTATGCGAAACCTTTGCTTCCAGACTCCAAAACATCGTTCAACAACGTTTCTCTTGCCGATATGAGAAGCGTTGTATCTACGTTCTTATTCTGTTCGAGGGTTCAGTATAGGAGTAAACAGATACGATGAGCAAGAATATCCGCCGTCACCAAGTATACGTCCTTTAAAGTATACGCGTTCAAAACGCTTTTTAATGCGGCTTTCCCGAAATATACGAGAATCGTGTGTACTTCCGCGCCAATGACAAACAATATCTCTAATTTTTAGACACGAATTGCAGACAACCTAAAGAATAATTTTACTTTAAGATGATTAGATTCACGTATTAACAGCAACGAACTTGTGTATTTTTAGAGTAATATCCTTTCGTATTTATGTAGTATTGACTTGCATCTCCTTTTACTTTTTGAATTTTGATGTGAGTACAGTCAATCGCACCTATTACATTAGGAAATCCTTTGATACGTCTGAATTTTGAGATCACATCAATTTGTTCTGAAGCCCGTGATGGCATATTTATATAAATTGGTATTTTCGAGGCAAATGCTCTCGAAACCTTCGAACATATTCGGCTGAGAGTAGGTTGGGCTAAATCCATGAATATCTGCGCTGTCGTCTTGAATCTACGAAATGAATAGAGGATTACATTTGAAGCGGAAAAATGTATGCTTGGCTTACTCCATTCCGACCCCAATATCGAATAGCTGCCATTACCTGAAGTTCAACATCGATATGCCCACATCTCGGGTCACCCTCCAGATCACCTCGAACGATTTCAATTATTTCTGAATTCATTTTCATTGAGATCAAAAGGATTAAAACGTGGTTTATAGTTTTTTAAACGCCTTCTGTTACCTATATTATTGTTCAACATATTAAAATTATCTAAAAAAATCGAAAACGTATCTGCCATATTTATCTGGTTTTATATTCTTTCTGAGCACAATGCGAAAATGAATGTTAATTCACTGCTAAATGCGAAATTAGGCATTTAATTTTTTGACATTTGATTAAGTGTGAATTATCTTTAAGATAAGTTTTTGAATAAAGTTTTCTTAAATTAAACTAAGATTAGGTCTGGTTCAGCTTAAATTAAGTGTTATGAATAAGGCTGTTAGAGTTTTACTATTTCTAGTCACTTCCACTCTCGTTACTGAGTGTATTGTATTTAAAAGACCTCTCGATGATATCATAGAAAGATAGTTGCTTACAACAGGATCATGAAAGTTGTTAATATTTATATTTACATCTCCTATTAATAGTAATGCATTTTTCTTGTCGATCTCATCTATGTGGTCACTTAATTCAGCAATGAAGTGATTTGCGTTTAGTATTGGTGGTCTATACACTGTGAGTAATGTAGCTTCGATGTTTCCTCTACGCACGTTCAAAACTACGGATTCAAAGGATATTGATTCTCTTTCGATTCTCTCATATAAAATATCATCTCTCAAAAATACTGAAATACCTCCTCCTCTTCTATTAGATCTATTATACGATTCGTTGTTAAACCCATTAATTTTGTAAAATTCATTTTCTTCTTTTCTTATGTTTATTTCTGACAAAATGATTACATCAATTGCTTGTAAGAATTCATATATATTTATCATAAAGTCATTCAAATCACTGCCTAAACAAACATTTCATTTCGAATGAAAGTGAAATTTGAAACCTAGCTGTTATACTACATCATACCCCAATTACAGTTTGGAAAGAACTTCCAAATCGCCATCCATACCAGGTCATTCTGGTAGCACGATACAGACTCGGAAGATGAATCGATCCACTTCTACACCGATGACTCAAACACTGTTTATGGTTCCTCATGATGTAAACTCATGTTTTAGCTATATTCAATTGTAAGAAAATGTTAAGGGACAAAGCAGATGTGGCAGAGCTGGACATTAGTCAGTTCAATTTGGCACAGCATGTAGGTACAACAACAAATCCGTGCTCATAAATTTCTATCGCTTCTTGCATAAATTCCCGCATTTACTATGCTATTTGTATAACAGTGCAAACAATAAGCAAATGGCGCGTAATAAAATCAAATTGTAAATTCAATTAATATTCAAATTCAAATAAGTACCGAAATCTGGCCCCATTCAAGTAGCAATGAAAAAAGGGTTCCTTATCCGAAGCCCCCGTCAGCACACATGATTTACGATTTCGGATAAATACCAGGAATTTATTGCCATTTCACCAAAAATGAAACTGAAATACCATCGTAAAGCTATTTCTAAAAATTAGATATTCACAAAATAAAGTTACGGGACGGAGTTCGGGTGCGGTGGATACATTCATTAATGGGCGACCTGATTAACAAGGCGACTCAGGTTACAAACGCGAAGATCCACGAATTAGAAATAATGTCCTCAAGCACCTTGTTTCGGGAATTAGTGCTTATGTTACTCCTTTCTTCTGGGTGGTCGTTGGAGGTGGGGGACTGTTATCACGTATTTTGTGTTTAATATGCTCGTTGTGTATTTTTATCGCAAAATGTTAAAAATTAGCAAAATACAACAAACAACGACTCTGCTTTTATTGTTGTCCGAGGTGTAATGGAAAACGACCTCGCTTCCAGGACTTAGAGCCACATTTTGCGTAGTCATTATTCGTGTGCGGGCAAGTTAAGCCGCCTAAATACCTTGTTATGCCATTATTATGAGTTAACTAGTCAGCAGTCGGTGTACGCTGTACGTGATACCATCAGGACTCACTGGAGTGGAAATAAGAAGTAAACGAAGGAACCGGACGGAACAGAAAAAATAAAGTTTCGTGCTAGCAACTGTGGTCGCCGTTTTGCTCTTCTAGACCTTCCACGAGCTATTGAGTTGAGATTTATGTTCACGTAGGTATAGTTTTGTACTACATTCAGATGATGTGTGAAGTGAGTTTTGTGCCTCCTCATTTGGTTCAGTACAGTGAATAGGTAGGGAGTAGGTTCACTTGGCATTTATTTTTTTGTAGCTCAAATGCAGTCAGTTGTTTATGAGAAATTTATATGTATACAATGGTAAATAATTTTGTTCTATTCAATGCCGAGACCCAAATCCAACCGCCGCAGAATTCAGATAATTACGATGTTTGGAATATTTTCTTCATTTGCTATGGTAAAGTTGGTGAGTTGAGAATGTATAACTATAATCTTTTTAAACGGTCCTGTTACTATAATGCAAAACTGTGGTTCAGTCGACTTTTTGGTTCCCGTCAAATCAGTGGAGCTTTAACGGCCTAATTTTGTCCCCAAATAATCAAGTTTACGAATTTTTGAAATCCGCCCAAAGACACGCCCACAAACTCAAAAAAACAAAATTTTGGAAAAAAACGAATTTTGAGCTAGAAAGCTGAAATTTTATATATATGATCTATGACTCCTAAAACTGCTCGGGATATAAAATTTTCAAAATCCGCCCACTGACACGCCCACAAACAAATAAAACAATTTTATTGAAAAACCAAAATTTGAGCTAGGGAGCTGAAATTTATAATATATACTCTCTAGGGGCCCTTTAAGCTCATGTGTAAATACTTTCAAAATCCGCCTACTGACTAATAATTTTTAATATTTTCTTTTTTGAAAACCCAAAGTTTGAGCTATGGAGCTGAAATTTATAATGTATACTCTCTAGGGGGCCCTTTATGCTCATGTGTAAGTATTTTCAAAATCCGCCCACTGACACGCTTTTGTTATATAACAAAATATGTAGAGCGTTCTTAACAATTCAACCATAATTAGACTTTTGTCACGCCAACTTATTAGGGATAGGAATAAGAATAGGGTATCCAACAGTTCGCCCAAGCGGACTGTAGCCCGTCCCTATGTTTTTAAGTTTCATTTTTGTTCCATTCGCAGTTTTGGAATATTTTCCTTATTTGCAGCAAGAGCCGTTTTGAAAATCAAAAAACCGGTTGCGTTCGTGTTTTAATTAATTTATGGTAAAAGTTTCTTAATGGCAGCAATTCCTTTTTTGTCATGTATGTATGTATGCCTCTGTATGTTTGTTCTATTTGTTCCAAATTCTACTTCCATATTCTATCTTCTTCAAACCGAAATTAATAGCTTTGCCACTTGGTGTGCTAAAAATGGTTCGTTCCTAAACCCTATATCTATGATATAGATAGCTATGACATTTCCTAAAAAAAATATCCTTCCACCTTTCAGTATTCATTATCTTAGTATACTCTGTTGACAGAGTAAAGGATCTTAGGGTTTATTGCAATTTTAAGCTGGATTTAACAAGGCATACCAATATTTTATTGTTTTTAAGTCTAATTGTATGCTATGCATCGTATAAAGGTCGTCTTGAGTATTTGACGACCCTAATTTTTTTATAATTATACAAATGACCCATTTAACTTTCCTCAAACTTTCTCATTTAAATGCGCCTGATTTACTTTCATCTATTGGCTTTAAAATCCTTTGTGAAATCTGTACTTACATTTTACATTGACTTATTGTTTAGCCCTCTAAAGAATATCAGTTCTCAGACGCCCTGCAAGGTAAGGTAATTAGTGTACAGCATTTCCAGGACATGATTGTTGACAAACACTTGGGCATTTCAAGTGGCCCCTTCAAGGATGAATACATTTTAATTTCCCTTGGCCCATCTCAGATCAGGGCACAAATAATTACAATAATTGGCGCCCGATCAAAGGCTTTATATATAGAGAGCTACATTTGTTGGTAATAAATCTCCGAAAGGTTAGTAGAAAATTAATGTTTGCATACTTTTTGTAACGATAAGAAAAGCCATAGATTTATTGACCGACGAATACCAAGACTCATTACATTTTCATCGACTTTATACCAGTCGAGCTATACCTAGTTCGGAATCCCGTCAAAACTCATCGTGGCAGGTCGGAGGAACTATGCGTTGCATTTTGAAAGTAGGTCTTTCAAACTAGCTAACTAAGATTTTTGGTAATTGGTAATTTGTGGGCGCAGAGGCGTAGTGGTTAGTGTGTTGTACTATTATATTGATGCTTGAACGAGGGATGGTATCCCGGTATTATACCACCGCTACCGCAATGCGAGAGATAAGCGTCTTATCCGCGGCGGGGATGTCGCCAATGCTCATGAGCTCCTCCATTTTAGTACCGCAATAGCGGAGAGGGAAAAGCAGTTAGCCGAATTTTGGTGGCTTTTTGAGGGGGGAGGGGTCAACATGCCCCCCCAAGACGGTGCGTTACTCTAGGTAACATCCTATTAGTTTAAAAGTTAGATTAAGTTAGCTAGGGCGTTTCTGGGAGAGGCCGGGCGCGTCAACTTGTGGTGGTGCTTCCGGGAGGTGATTGACGCCTTAAGGCTTCAGTCAGCTCACGGCGGCGAGTGTGCACGTTGACGACTGCCAGGCGCCCGGAAAGCAATTGGGATTTTTACCACTTCTTGCATAAAGTAACGAGTCCTCAGAATCCCAAGTATAGTTAGAATACGTTGAGTAGTTTAAGTAAGTAGAATAGGTAGGTTTTAAATTGTTTTAATATATCTTATATATACGAGTATAAAAATCAATCCATATTTGAGTTTCTTGCCGGTGTTTGGCCAAACGCGTTAACCGATGCCAATGAACATTTTTTCCATGAAAGGTGACGTCTGTACAAAGGATGTTTTCTATGTGCGATGTCTGTATCTGCATCGGTGTGTGAATTATGGGCATTTGAGTGAGTACACATGCATATGTGCGTATGCGTGTAAATTCCGATGCAGATACAGAGACCGCACATATAAAAAATCATCGTACAGACGTCACCTATTTTGTTATCTGAACGCGCATATGAAAGAGGGAGACCACACGAACGTTGCAAGCCTATTGTGGTGTTTGTGCGCACTTTCATTCTTGAGATATCGTTTGTTCAAAGTTTTATTCAAATACCTAACTCTTATTGAACTTTTTTGAATTTTTTTTTTGTGAATTGGACATCGGAAAGTTGCTTTTGTTTTTTACTTTCGCTTTTTTGTTTGATTCGCACAAGTAAGCTGACATAGGCGCCTGCCAGACAACAAGCACCTACCCTAAGCGGAACAACGAAGGTGTGTGAGCGGCCTAAGCCATGCGGAGAAAAACGTGCAGTCCCTTTCACCGGTTGAGCTCAAATCAGGCAATCTTCGGTATTGGCCTGAGAGTGTTTCTGTGAAGTTTGGCCAATATCGGTCTTCTTTTTTTAGGCGCAGCAATATACGCCAATACATATAGACAATAATAAGGAAGTCTACTCGAACATATTGGCCAATAGAATTCTCGGGCACGGGCAAAGCCGGGCGAGTGCAGCTAGTTATATATAAAATTTATATAGTGATGCCGAGTTTTAAACATTTTATCGATGAATATATAATGTAAGATTAGTTCGTAAAATAGTTTTTAGGCCGAAAGGCAATAATTATAAGATATAGTTAAATTTAGGGCGTCCGCATGAGGAATAATAATCTGGAATAAGTATCCTGTTAATTTTAAGTTAGATTTAATCATTTTTCTCTAGTATGTACGAGTAAGTTGATATTGAATAACCATTAAAAAATTAATTTAAAAGTAAGTACTCGTAAATTAAAGTGTGTTGGAGTAAGAATCTAAAGGTCTCCGGTTTAAATACCGCCGGGCCTGGTAACATCAGAAAGTTTTTTCCACTACCCCACCTCTTGCGAACGTCTGTCAAACATCCAAGAGTATCAATTGTCATGAGAAGCTTTCAAATTTGCCGTTCGGATTCGGCTTAAAATTGTAAGCCCTGTGTGGGCCGTTAAACCTAATTTTTTTTGATACTAACATAATATGTTGTATTCGTCTGTCAAAATTGCCCAATATGTTTTTTCAACTTCTGCTGTTGATAGTTGGCTTTAATATTTGTATATGATGGCAATTTTACTGTTTTGTTTTACATGAAATCTTAAATTAGGTATCGATATATTTTTCGATGTTTTCATTTGACGAGGTTGCACTGCAGATGCGCATCAGAAAAGTATTTAATAAACCTTATCCATCTGGAAAAAAGTAAAAGTTAGTATTTTATTTGTGCAATGCTATAGTGTTCTTCTAGTTTTTGTTTACCATAAAATCAATATGGCTGGGTTCAGGTGAGAGGAAAAAGAGCAAATGCTTAAGAGTGTTGTGAATGGTAGTGCTGCAAATGATATTGCAATTGAGGTGTAGGAGGGAAATATTTCGTACAATGGTTCCCTTTACGAAATTGACTCTTTAAATGGGAAAGTTAACCCTTGGTAAATGAGGATCACAAAAGTTTGGATGATAAAGCACTTCTCACACCAACACTATTCCTCTCGAAGGATGGAAATGATAAATAGTCTATGTGGCCAGCTACAGATTTTCCGACCGACTTTTGTAAAACTGAACATATTATGCACACCCCCACAAGACCGACTTATTATGCTGTCTCCCGACTCAATGACATAAAATCGGGTTTTCATTTATTTTTACCACCTGATATCATACATATTATTTGTAAAGATGACAAATATTACAGGGAAGCAGTGTTTTGTTACTAATGGGTTTTTTTTACATCAAATATCAAATTGAGTTTTTAGGAGAAAACGTTTTTAGAGAAACCTAGATTAGAGTTAATGTGATTTCTGTCAAATTGTATATTCGGCTACTTTCGCTGGCTGGTTTGTATAATGACTGCCAGTCCAATTTTAAAAGCAATAATTAGTATTCGAAAATTGAGTGCGACCGGCTCAGTTGTACTGTAATATTCCAAAGAAGAGATCCTACGAACCCCGTCAAAAAGCCAATATCAATCAATTCGTATATGATTGCGCAAGAGAAGCAAACCTTAAAACTCGCTTCAATAAGGTATTTCTGGAATAGAAGGGAATAAAATATACGAAAAACATGCAACCCACTCACATGTGTTACTCTAGACGCAGAATTAGTAATAAATCGTGGGACATATTATTTCAATTGGTTCGAATATAAATCTTTCTTTGAACTTCTATTTAAAGTCAGCAACACAACGTTCAACAACATCATATAGAATCGATCTACATTTGTCCAAATCGCTATAACATCACAAATTACTCAACAAAATGTTGAAAATGTTTAAAAAAAAAATTGGAAAAACCATTGCGAACAAAATATAGCTTGGAAAATTGTGATTCTTAAATAAAAAATTTGCGTTAAAAATTCTTAAGCCAGAAGACGAAGGGCAAGCTCTAGCCATATGAAGTCTAAGAGCTTAACACTCTTGGATATTTGTCAGCCTTTTTTTTGCAAGACGTGGAGCAATGGCATTTTTTTATGTGTCCCTGTGTGTGTTACAAAAATCGAACCCCTTCGTTTAGAGTACAACGCACTAACCACAGAGCCGCTGATCTCCTCCGAAATGTGAAAGGGTTGGGAAGGTGTTACTCTGTTACATTGACTAGGCTCCTGGGCACACACGTATCCAGTACGGGTTAAATAAAGAGTGGACGCTCTGTGTGGTCAACAACCACACATCTGTTGACAAACGTGATATGGCTGAGGCTCTACGTATATTTGTATAATTTCGACTGATGTAGACATACGAAGAAGATGCTGGTCAACGGTCCGAACACCACCAAAACCAAGTGTCAGCTCGGATTCAATTGGATAGGCTTGAGATCCTTAGTATGTCTCTTCACTGATGTCAGTCTCCTGAGCGAACAGCGAATAACTATCATATAAAGAAGCTGGGGCCAATGCGAATGTTGCTTGAATGCGAACAAATCGGCATCGTATTTCATTTGCGAATATCTGGCTTTTGCCAGTAACAAGTTGGATATTCTAGGTAATAACTTCTTCCATGAAGATAAGTTAAGTGAGATGCAGCTCGCTAAGAAAGAGCTTATACAGGGCTCCTTCAAAACAAAAGACCTTTGTCAAACATTCGTCCACTGGAAAATGGGCAACCAACGACCATACCACGTCGAGTTAATCGGTTCTCGTCAGATCACCGTAATTAAACGACGTTGGGCGCGGTTAGTACGTAGATGGGGACCGTTTGAGAACAACTGCGTGTCGTTGGCCAGTCCCATCTACAGAGTTGAGGTAGATAATATACGTGGTATCACAATGGACCTAAATTGGTCTAAGTGTGTCGGCTTCTGCCGACAGCCACATAAACCTAACCTAACCTTCGTCCACTGTGCAGGGAGAGCGAAAAAGGGAGAAGATACAATCGCAACATCATGACGTGTACCAAGATATGAATGTAGTCCGAAAAGTCAAAACAAGGAGTGGTCAGTAAGGTTCCCGGTAAGAGGATTTTCGTTTCCCAGCTCCCTGGCTCCAGACGATATGAATGATCGAACCATCATTTTATAGACGAGACCAAGCCTTTACGAATTTCAGAGCGTTTGGCCCGTGTAACTGAAAACAACGTGCCGGGATCACAAGGGATGGAACGCACTGTCTAAACTAAACGGCTGTTTTCCAATCCATTAGTTTTATTCGATATCAGTAAGTGACATAGTAGCTTTTTCGTTCAGTGTATAAAAACCTTCTATTACACATGCACATATAACATATATAATGAATGAAAGAAAAAAATTCGCACCAATGTTTTAATGACAGTAGTCATGTTTAATTTATGCGCCAACATGAAATGCTGCCAATCTAATATCCTTGCTTAAATCAAAATATTTATACGTTGCGTTGCTTGGCATACTTTAATTGCGACTCCCTTCGTATTATGACCGCCAGTTAATGTGGCACTTTCCATTCCAAACTTGAGAACATGAACTGTTTAGGTTCATATCACCTAGACCTAGACCCATTTTAATCCACTATTCTACAAGGATCTTTTGCTACTTAATGGGCTTATTTTCGATAGAAGATAAAAGTTGGTATTTTTTGCCTTAATTTAGTTGAGCGATAGTTTTTGATTTGAACTTTGGTCGAAGATTTATCACCAGGGGTCTCTACAGAATGCGTGTTGGAATCCGTTTTAATGGATTTGGGACAAATATGAAAGTGAGGTACCTGAGTATGTACCTTACTTGTGCTTATGGAGAATTCGCGAAAAGCTAATTTGTTAACTTTTCCAACTTGATGATTAGTTAAAAATTAATGAATAGACTTTACGCCTGGCATGTGACTGCGGGTCCATTAAATGACTAATTAAACATGGCCCATTGGGATTTATCGTAAATTGATAGATAATGGAGCACCGGCCAATGGTAGGACTAAAACGCGACTACATGCTATTTGTGATAATGGAATATTTAATTGCAGGTGGAAGTTGTAATTGCCGCCAACAACAAGCGATGGAAGTCGTAAAGAGCGTGCTGTAAGTTTTGTTTAATATTTACTGCTGTCAGATAAAACTGTGAAAGATTTATTTTGATGTTTTAGTTCTTGTATTATTGCTCTTTTTGGATGGTTTTTTTTTAATGGAGAGCACGTTAGGTCAGGGTCGTATGTAGGTGTTAGCACTATTGCTATACCAATTTTGACTTTCAAAAGTTTTTGATGAGGAGTGTTTCGGAAGTTTTATAGAGCGCAATATACTTTTATTGCCTTTATATGTAATTACATTTCGGAGTGTACCTATACGTTTTAGTTTTAAGCTTTTTGGGATCATCGCTGTAATTTATTGCAAGGACTCGAACAGTTTACAGCCCCTTAAATTAAATATTGATGCAATTTATTTTATTTTGTAGTAGGCGCAGATTTGATGGCTAAAGGTCAAATTTTGAGTGCTCTGGTGCAAAATACCTGCTTTAGATAGGTCCACATACACATGCCCCTAAGCGAATACAGTGATTGCTGAAAATTCTAAGACTGCGAGCTCCGAACAAGGCTTAAAAAAGGTTGCTTTGAGTATATATGATTCGTTAATAGCGTAACGACAATTTGACAAATTTGGGTCATACAATCGACATTTTGTTTATCTCTGTCGTTCGAATCCACATCTAGGTGTTAGAGGCAACAAATAAGAAAAACATTAAATTGTATAAATGAAAAGAATTAATAAAAATTAAGGACACTATATTTATGCATATACATATATTACATTCCTTTATTCAGTATTTGTATGATTTATTGTAATTATTTATTTATTTATTGTATGATTTTTTGTAATTATTTATATTGTTTATTATATTTACTTACTTGTTGTTATATATTATTATGTACTTTATTTAGGTATTTATTCTTATTTTATAATTTTAATTTATTTATTTATTCTATCAATTAACATATTATATTTATTTATTTATTCAATATATTATATTTATTTACTTACCTATTCATTGTACTTATTTATTTATTTATTATATTTATATTACGTTTATCGTTTATTTAGCTTTCATGTTAATTTATTAGATTTCCCTTTGTTATTTAGTTGTTCATTTATTTATTCACATTGATGTACATTATTATCATTTTTAGTTTGTTTTTTATATGTACAACTTAAAGCTTTTTCTCTTCAATCTACGTCATATATTATTATTGTTGTTTAATTATTTTTTGTTTTTTTCTAATGAAGGTTTTTTCCTGTAGCTTTTCCTTCAAATACTTTGTTAATTAGTTCTTTTTCTTTATTAAAATGTTTAAAAGATTATCAGTAGTAAGGTAGATTTATACCATAGCTCTGTAAATTGTGCAATATAGTTTAAGAAAATAATGTATAAATACTCTGCTGCAATAAATACAATATAATACTATATTTTGGTATCTATATTATTATTTAATAATGTAAATTATATCACAACTTTTTGTATATTTTGGGCGAGGCGTTTCGAAATTATAGTTTCATCTTGGCGTTTTCATTATTTTGTTTGATTGATTATGTTATGTTGTCTTGCCTCTGTGTGGCAGTTTATTTTGTGTCCTATTTAAATTAAGTACTTCTTGATTAACCTTCTTCTTTCTTAACGGTGAAGCTATGATTAGGGATCTCATCATGTAATTTGACGCACGATTATCGTCCAAGCGGTCATAAAGAACGAGATTGTCATCAGTTGTCATGTCGTCCACCGTCAATCCAATTGGAATCAAACACACACTTAACTATTGACGGCGTTGTTACCACTCTTTTGTGAAAAAGCTTATATTCAGTGAACATAAAATGTGTTTTTATTCGTAGCTTTATAAAAGCATGTCTCAATTTTATTATCCCTGTACACTTTTTCTACTTTTTACTTTCCAAATCAATCTACTCTACTATTTATCCGTTGCATGCGAATTAGTAGGAATATTTTCGGGGTGGTAGATTTGGTTGATGTCCGAACCTTTTTAAATGTTTTAGCTAACCCACTGACGATAACAGGGGATACAATTATATTAGGCGCGTTTTATTTGTTACTGTATACCCAGCTCAGCAAAATTTAACATTTTAAACAACAACGAACCAAAAGTGAAAATAAATTGGTCAGCACAAGAGTGAACTCATAAAGTGAAGATAAAGGTTTTGGAGCCTCTGGAATGGAATGACACATAAGCGGGTATCCGAACCTTAACTCATATTTTTAACGTCTAAGCTAAGTTGCGGACATTAAACAAATTAGTACCGCAACAACCGACACTCATTCGATCAGAGTAGAAAGGAAAATTGATTTGCAAAGTAAAAATTAGATTAAATGTACGGAAATAATAAATTTGAGACTTGCTTTTGTGAGAATACGTCTAAAAAACATTTTAATTTCACTCAATATCATCTGTTTCACAAAAGAGTAGAAACAACGCCACCTATATTCAATTCCCGCCGGGGCCAAGTAACATCTTGAGTTTTTTTTCCACTGCCCCACCTCTTGCGAACGTCTGACAAAATTCCAAGAGTATCAATTGTTATGAGAAGCGTCTCAAATTTGCCGTTCGTAGGACCCTTCCACTTTGCAAAGAAAGTACTCGTATTTGGAAAAGCTAGGTTTTATGCCCTCTATTCCCTTATATGTATTCCAAATTTCACATTTGAACTAATGGTGAACATAATAGTGAACACAGCGTTTTATTGGCTTTTCCATTGCTGAGCTTAAAATGAGTTCGCAATAAAACTCGCTTAATGTAACATGAATACAAAAACAGTGGAATTTAGCCATAGCCGTGTTTCTTTGCACGCGGATATAGGGATAATTTGAAATTTGCAGGTAAAATACAACAACAACTTTTCCTATATACGCTAACTTTAGCGGGGATAGCCATCGCCGCTAAGTCAGTTAGCGGGGATAAACAGTGCTTCCAAAACCAATTTTCTTCGTTTCTGATGAACTGATGCGATGAATTTTTCAGGAAATGTCAAAGTTTGACATCCCTCCGACCACTAACACATCCCGCCGAATATTTTGTTCGTGATTTTATTATTATTATTTTTAAAACTTTATTATAAAGGTAATTGAATTTAACAAATCTTTTAATGTGAAATTGTTTTTCTTAATTTTAGAATATGCTTGGCATCAATTTCAATTGACGGAAGTAAATATTTTTCAATTTCCTGATTTTCAATACAAATTTCTTAACTACAACTTACAGCTGTGTCACGGTGCATGTCATAGGTGCATCTGGGCTGCCAAGTTCTTTTGATGAATTCTTAAGCGGCGATAGTCGTTTTCTGATGCCATCCTTATATCCGCGTGCAAAGAAACACGGCTCATGTATTAGAAACTAGCTATTTGAGAGCAGCCGTTAGCATAGTTTGAATTCCATGGGAATTCTAATATTCAAGCAGGGGGAAATTCTCCTATTCTCGAGCTTTCCTAAATAGGTGTCGCAGATATTGTACTTTTGAACAGCGACGAAGTAGTGCGATTTCAAGCGGGAAACTGTTTGTCTCTTAATATCAAAGCGATGTTAGTAAAGTCACTTCTAACCTTTTTTACGCCCATCCAGTTTTCTGTGATTTAGATAGCCAAGTTTCCATAAGTTTAAGGTCGCCTTAAATAGTACCGTGCGATTCGTCTACAACTTCGGAAGAGAAGAGAACACATTTCCAGGCGTATGGCAGAATTTCTGTGAATGGACCTGCAACGTTATATGGATCACAGAAGCTTGACTTTCTTGTTTAATTTGAAAGACAGCCAGGTGCCAGATTATCTGTTCCAAAGATTACAAATTGCTTCTTTAGCTAGAATACGCTTCTGGTTAACATTAGGAGATCATCAGGCTTCAGCGACTTCCAGAGAAAATTGAAAGAATATTTTTGCACATAATTGCAAACCTGTTTTAGGGTTTTTAGGGTTTTTGTTTTCATTTCATTTCATTCGTATTTGTCTTTCCTGTTTTTTGTTCAACTTTTTAATAAGTACCTAGATACATACGAGTATGTAGTTTTAATTTTGTTCTAAATTCTTGTTTTAACTTGAAATTATGTACTTTTAAAAATTACCTTTTATAACTGTTACACAATTAATGGATTTTGTATCTACGTGTTAAAACAATAGTAAATAAATAAACACACAAACAAACAAACAAGATGACAGTAATGAAAAGTATAGAGAAAAGAAGGAGATGCTGAATATGAGATTTGATTGTATAACGAAGGGAATATTGAATAAGAGATTTGATTGTTTATTAAATGTGTCGATTTGAAAGTGATAAATGAATTTCTAGAATAATAATCGATAACAAAGGTATTGATAAATGACAAATAAGGACTAATAAAACAGAATACAGTTTTATCTTTTGGAATTTTACCCTGGATGTAACAATATGTGGTATATTTCTAAATTGCGAAGTATATGGTGTCTTATTTACAATAATTTGCAGAAGAGATCTAAAGTCAATTTTTCGATCACTGCAATAACCATGAAAACTGCGCTTAAATGATATGCAAAATATGTAAGTCGATGCGAGACGATGCCTCATTAGCTATCTTGCAAATGCAAAAGTGTTTCGACGTTTCCTGAGTTATGTGAAGTAAATTTTGTAGCGTCGAAACGATATCATTCAGACGATTTTTTGTTTGTATTTCCTTGCCAAATGGCTGACAATGCGACCTAAAAGATCTATTGTATTTAAAGGGTTTATTTTTTCAAAAGGTGCACCACTTTCTTTATGAAGGTCAGCATGCCTAGGTAGCAGAGTTTTTCAGCTCTTTTGGCGGACGTATTTCTCTGTAAAAGATACGTCTTCTTAACCAATGTAATACCGGGCATTCACAAAGAATGATGAGATGATTTATCCTCTTCCAGAAAAAACCTACATTCTGTCTCCAAACACAAGTTTGTTTTGTTAGGATGTTATCTCAAGCCACAATGGCCTGACAGGAAACTCAACAGCCTCCCAATACTTGCGCTGTCTAATATAATAACCTCCTTGTTAGAGTAAGGCCTGATTAATCGTGTGGATTGTCTGAGTCCCAGAAAATGTTCACAATGGGCTAGACGAAGTTGGTGTTCCCAATTATAATCTTTATAATCAGGTTATAGTCCAAAGAACGTGGATTCTGACCCAGCCCTAGCACCACAGTGGCCATCACTCATCCAAGTCTAATCTTGTTGAACCTGGCTAGGGATTGCAGTGCATCATAGCAGCACTTGACTATCATAAGGTTCATTGAATAGTGCAGGGAGTGCGGCTTGAATATCCAAGAATATGTGTACCTATTATTACGTCTTTAATACCCTTTTCACAGTTTTTTTCTGGAGCAGATCTTAAAGGCATGGATTTCAACATGGAGCACAGTGAGACATATTCCCATAAGCACTGAGACTTTGATGTTGGCGCCAAAGACACCAGATTTCTGGGGTCTAGTATTTGAACACAATTGGCCCATGTTACGTGGTTGAATATTTCAATCTCAAATAGTCTTTGGCATAAACTTGTATTCAAGCTGCACCTTGACTGCAATTATATTCTTAGCCCGTCCCTATTTAGTCAATCCGTCAATATATTGGCAATGAATTAAATCTTTATTAATTGAAATGATATTTTGATTACATTTATTAGTGAGAATTACCCCAGAGCTTTAGATAACTTCCAGAAACCTCCAACTGAATTATAAAGTGAACTCAAAAAGTGCAGTGAAACCCCTTTCCAAGATTAATTCATGACTTCAATTAAGTCGGTATCTTCGGTTTCAAACTTTCACCTTCGTCATTTTTCAGCGAGAGTCATGCCTAATAATTTGCATTATATTCATGTCAAGTGAGACTGGCGGCCATGGCAAATATTGTTTATTCTGACACTGAATTCAGGATTTAGTTAACCTTGTGGTGTGGTATGTATGGGAACGTAGTCCTGGTGGAAAGTCCATCACAGCCAATCAAACAGTTCACTTAACTTAGGAGAAACTTCCGACAGCCTATGTATTTTGTAGGCTGCCGCGGTCATTTGTGATCAGTTCAACTGTGTCGTGAAATGGCTGACACACCATCTTCCTTGCTGTTTCTTCTATCCAAGGTTATTTGAAATTTTCTCAAATTCTGAAAATATAAATAATAACTTTCTCCACATTAAACTTATTTATTTTTTTGGCCATTTTTTTTTTATAATAAGCCCGCACTAAGGGATTTGTTGGGACCCTTATAATGTATTAGCTACACAGCGCGGGCGTTTATTAAAAACGAACTGATATCATTCTCTATCCCATGGGATACGCTGCTCCCCAAAACTAAAGCTCTGATTTCGACGTAGTGGTTTCTTCCAAATTCTCATGGGCTGTTGACTATTTTCTTGCTGCTGGCGTTTAGCTCTGATTTTGCAAACTGATAAAGTTGATTTGGAGGCTTCACGGAGTATATATCTAACAATTCTTTACCTGAATTAAAAACTCCTCTTGGAGTTATATCCCCATATAACCCTCAATAAATTCCAACAACTAAGTTTGTTGAAAAAGATTAGATTTTTACGACTGAGATGCAGTGTACGTGGGCACGCACACTGGTTCAGTGTTTAGTGCGCTTGACTACTTGCTGAGCGAGGGGTTCCAGCTTTGAATCGCACACAGGACAACCAAACATTTTTCCCACTCATCCACCGCTTGCGAAAGACTGACAAACATCCAAGAGTATTACCAGTGACGAAATCATAATACTTATTACATAATACCAATCAAAGGGTATTATAATTTCGACTCAAAGTTTGTAACATGCCTTAATATGACTCGTAGACCTGTAAAAGTTACTATATTTGTGATCAGCATCGAAAGTTGCTGAAATTCGAGCTAGTAAGCTGAAATTCGGAACATTATGCTCTCTGCGGACCCGAAATGATTATGTGGAAGAATTTTGAAATTTCGCCCAGTGACACGTCCACTATTTAAAAAAAAACTTTAGATGAATGGAAATGAAAGCCCTATTCTTTGTGAGGTATGTAGATAAAATTGTTCTTAACAATTCACATTTTTTTTACCAAAATATTGGTTTTCTATAAAATCCCTTAAAAAACATAAAACACAGCTATGTATACCAAAATATGTAGACAAAATGCATCTAACCAATGCACCCATACTTAGATTTTTTTAATTTGGACTCATAGTTTGTAACACACCTTAATATTGCCCGTAGACCCCTAACAGTTACTACATTTATGATCAGCATCGATAGTAATGTTGATCTAGCCATGTCCGTCCTTCCGTCCGTCCGTCTGTCGGCAAAAATTAGGCCTTTAAACTGGACCTAGAGAGCTGAAATTTTAACCATATACTCTCTAGGGTCCCGAAATAATCAAGTTTACGAATTTTTGAAATCCGCCCACAGACACGCCCACAAACTCAAAAAAACAAAATTTTGTATAAAATCGAATTTTGAGCTAGAAAGCTGAATTTTTTTATATATGATCTATGACTCCTAAAACTACTCGGGATAAAATTTTTCCAAAATCCGCCCACTGACACGCCCACAAATAAAAAAAACAATTTTTTTGAAAATCCAAAGTTTGAGCTAGGGAGCTGAAATTTATAATATATACTCTCTAGCAGTGGCGTGGCGTGGATAATTTTAAAAGGGAAGACGTTGAAAAATTTAGTCACCTATAAAAATAAAAATCTTTAAAACCTGA
This sequence comes from Portevinia maculata, assembly GCA_949715645.1. Lineage (NCBI taxonomy): Eukaryota > Metazoa > Arthropoda > Insecta > Diptera > Syrphidae > Portevinia > Portevinia maculata. Next base: position 279,343,286 of record OX454526.1, on the reverse strand, counting down.
AATAAAATAATTTTTAATGGGGATATTGTATCTACATAATATGCATTCCACATTGACTTAGCAAAAATATTCTAGCCACATTTTTTATACTTCAAGACATTAATATTTCAATCAACAATGAGCTTAAAGCATAACAAAAGTGGCTTCAAAAGAAGCCGGTCTTGACAGACGCATGATACAATAACTTAAAAGAATTCAGCATAATGTGGATAGTAATTTTAAAATAAGAAAATTCAGAAGAATTATATGGATAATTCTTTATATTTGTTAAAATATAAAAACGATACAAATAACAATGTCAGCAATAAAAATAAATCAAAATTAAAAACAGCTAAAATTCACACACTTAAAAAAAAAAAAGTAAAAAGTTTTGTTAAAATATTAGTTCTTTATAATTATTTGTATTCTAATGCTATTCGACGATCTTTTTTGATAAACTCTGCCAATACCCTTTCATAGAAGTTTGGTCTATTTTTAATTTTAAGAAGAAGTCTTCTTTCTATCGATATGAGGGCTAAATCAGAGAGCCTATCCTCGCCCTGTGAGTTTCTTAAATAAGTATGAATTCTTTTTAAAGCAGAAAAAGACCTCTCAACGTAGGCGACGGAAATGGGAAGTGTTAAAAGTAAACTACTTAAGTTTAAGACTTGAGGGAACACTTCTTTCAATGCTTCACTATTCAAATGGTTGTGAAGGTCGAGAACCTCAAACTGCCGAAGTGACGACGAAGAATATAAAACATTAAGTTCATTTTTTAATGCCGTGAAGTCAAAAATTCTAGGAAAAAACTTAATTAGGGAAGATATTTTTACATCTGGACTGGAACGAGAAAAAGTGTCATACTTCAAATTATTTAGTAAATCCAAAAATGTAAGATTACTAAATGATTTATATCTGGCATTTATTTGGCTAACTATATTGTCTTTAATTTCAACAAAAAGGCGCTTATAATTCGTTTTCAAATCGAAGTCAAGCAACCTGCGTTTACGTGGAGGTTCGATGCAATCATTTACGCTGTCATAAATAACTTCAAACATATTTAAAAAGTCAGAGCTTATCCATGACTCAAAACGTTCGATTTCTTGCTTGGCATAACTAACGTCTGTTTGCTTTTTTTGAATTAAATTAAATAATACATCGGTCTTTGCAAATATTTCAGAAAGGGTATGAAGCAAAAAACAGAATTCCTTGCTCTCTAATTTATTTAATAAACTTTCTGCCATCAAAAGTGTGTCAGTATCCCATTCCCTAGAGTCATTAATTATTTTACTAAAAGTTTCAATTATATCTATTCTACAGTTAAAGATTACGTTTATTATTCTTGAATGATAATGCCATCGAGTTTCCGATACTCCTGGCATGCGTCGATTGGAAATTTGTTTTAAAAGATTGGACCGTTTTGTGGATTTATTAAAAAATCGAACGATGCTATTAGTATAGCCAAAAAATAGTTTAAGTTCTGCTATGTTTTCTAGAGATCGGGATAGTAATTTAAAACATGTGCATAACAAGGAATAAAATTTGCCATCGGGCATTCATCAAGGACCTTCTTTTGAACACCACCCCCCTCGCCGGACATAACTGCGGCACCATCGTAGGATTGTCCTATTAACTTTTCCTTGCAGTCGTATGTTTCAAGAATTTTAAATATATGATTGGATAACTCATTTGCATTACGACTTGCGCTAACGTCAAAAAATCCAAGAAATCTTTCTTGTATACCATCCTCTGACAAGTACCGAAATATGGCACTCAGTTGTTCCCTATGACTCAAATCTGGTGTTTCGTCGATCATAATCGACACGAACCGAGCATCCTTGATTTCCGTTTTAATTTCGGATTTAATAACCGCCGCGATACTATGTATCAAATCGTTTTGAATATCGTTGGATAAACCTGAAAAAATTGGATTGTGTGTACTTGAACACTGCTCTAAATGGGATTCCAATAAAGTGTCATATTTAGATAAAAAATAAACCGCTTCGACATAATTGCCACGATTATCTGAACTAGACCTTTCATCATGACCGCGAAATGCTAACTCCTGTCTGCCTAATAAAATGACCGTGTCAATAAAACGTTCCATTAGTTTCCGATTTTTATCTACTTTTTTATTATGAACAACGAAAGAATTTCCTAAAGAAGTTTCAATGCGATTCGTGCCGAATTCGTGTAGGGATAAACAACAACGAATATGTTTTTCTGTCTTAATATGTTTTTTCGAAGAATTAACTAAATTATTTATATCAGTGAAACTCGTTCGGCTCCAAACACTGGCGGAGTTTGAAAAAAGAAGACAAGGAAAGCAAAACATTTTATTAAGCTTGCAACTCCCAGTTAGCCACTTATATTTTTGGTATAAGGAAACATTAAAATGTGTCACAAAACCATCTCTCCTTTGGTAATTAATATTTATAAAAGGCATAGAGCGCCCTACGTCTATAACTTTTTTTTTATCAAGAAAAGATAGCTTACTAAAACTATTTGAATCCTCCAGGAGGAAATCAGTTAAACAGCAATCTACACTAATCAAAGACATTTCCAAAAAAAAATCTAAAACTGCACTAAAATTAAGAAGCTAAAATGTTTTTATCAGTAAGTTGGTAATAAAAGAAACTAAAAAATTACACATTAACCTTCACTTTCACTTTCACATCTAACTTTTCACTATTTTAATTTAAGATTTTATCAAATTGGCTTTACAAAACACTAGATAGATTTTTTCAAGCTATTGCACTTGTGCAACGCAGTCTGTCAATAAATTCCAACTGATTCTAAATTAAAATTTGAATTCCTGCTTAAAAAAAAAACAAGTGTCGGTATTTTATTTGACATGAACTTCTCTTAAGCGATATGCTGAATTTACTCTGCTGACAAATTGCCATAATATTCTACCATATTTTATTTCATAAGACAAAAGTATAACAATAAATTTGTAAAAACATCGAAGCATTAACTATCACAAGAGAGAAAAATGAAAGCTCAACTTCTTACATCAACACGCATATCAATATCAACATCAAATTCAAAATCAAGAATCAACCCACATAACACATTCAGATATTATGTCATAAGAAAAAAGAAATAAGTCAAAGAACACCGTGTTATTAGACACAATGTTGCAAAAAAAACAAGTCAAACGTAGCACCTGCATTCCTGCAACATGTTGATATCTTCCGATTGAAACGCAATTCTAATCGCAAAAGGGAGAATGAAATGAAACAATTCCAAGTATTCAGCGTGAGATTTGGTTTATAAGACGAAATGTAGCGTCTTTTTCTTTGAATATAAAAGCGGGTGTTGAACAAAGAGGATCGGAACCGCAATGCTTGTAGAAGAAAGGGATATAAAACAAGTAAATAAGACGGAAAAATATTTTTTATTCTATTATAGAGAGCAGCGGTAGTTGAAAACTTTTTACTAAGAGTATTTTTGTGACTCTTCGTTGGTTTGTTGTTTGTGATTTGTGGATTGTGGAATGTGGTTGAATCTTGATTCTTGAATTATGTATGAAGATACAGACGAGAGGTAGAATGTAAATATTAAACTTATTCGATAGCTTATGTGTGAGTGTGTAGATTTTATTTTATAATTAAAATACGGGACGGGTTTCATTTTTCATATATTTATTTGGCAGATAGTGCTTACTTTTGGTGGATTTTTAAAAGGGAAGACGGTAGGAATCGTGTTGTATGGACGCCACGCCACTGCTCTCTAGGGGCCCTTTATGCTCATGTGTTAATTTTTTTTAAATCCGCCTACTGACACGCCCACAATTGAATAAAACAATTTTATTGAAACACCCAAGTTTGAGCTAGGGAGCGTTTTTTTTTGATAAAATCCTTTAAATGTTATATAACAAAATATGTAGAGCGTTCTTAACAATTCAACCATACTTAGACTTTTGTCACGCCCACTTATGAGGGATAGGAATAAGAATAAGAATAGGGTATCCAACAGTTCGCCCAAGCGGACTGTAGCCCGTCCCAATGTTTTTTATTTATTTTTCCAGTTTTGTTTTGAGGTCCATGGGCTAGCCACTTTACCTACCTTCGTGGATTACTATCAGAAATGCTTAGGGAGTTTAATAGGGTGTAATTTTCATAAGGAAAAGAGTATAAAACTAACTATAAGACTAATATGTTGCATAGTTGAGATATGTCCTTGTACATGCCGGTACACACTTTTGGTTCAAGTCGCTGGGGACAACTATTTAGCGGTATGATCTGGCAAGCCAAGGCAGATGTAGGGGTAAAATAAGGAGGGCGGATCAAGAAAGTAGTGGGGGATTCAAGTGCTTTTCCATCTTCGTTTGCTGACTGTTTCTCCACTTTCAGGAATCTACAGTCGAAATTGGGTATGGCTAAGATGATTATATTGGCATTTAAATCAAGGCTTACACCACTTCGGATAAGCATTGCAAGATACACATTACATTCGTCAACTGTTACTACAAACCTTTTAATATTATTTTGGCTCCAGAAATGTATTTCAAAATAGATAGTCAAACACTCCTCCCCAACCATATCAAAAATGCTTCATGATTTCCATTTATCCATAAATTTCATGCGAAACAGCTTCCTGAGAAAGGCCTTTCTCTCCAAATTTGTGGAGACTGCTGCCAAGTCTTTTCATTGTCGAATCACTTTTAAGAGCCTTTTATTCTCAAGCCCTCTTTGTTCGCTTCCCAGACTCTCTAACTCAAAATTATTTTCAGCTGCAACTAACAACAATAAAACATAAATAAAATGCAAAGATGCCTCAAAGAAACGCAGATTTACTCAACTCCGTCCACACAGCCGAAAAATACAAATTATGACTATCTGGCCCCAAGTCCTAGGAAAGAAAGTACAGCAATCATTCCCAAGAAAGCTGCTGCAAATCGTCCTGCCATTATTGCTGCATTTCGCTTCTCCTTAGTCGTCTATGTCTTCGTTGTCGTCGCAGTTGGCAGTGCTTTGCAAAAGTCTCCATTCTTAAAGCAAAAGAAGCCAATATTTGTCCTTTTGCCATTCAATTGAAACATTTTTCTTTTGCCGCCTTGTAGAGTGTGGGCTGAAAGGCAATGAACATAATCGTTATGCACTATGATTGTCCAATAATCGGTCCATCTGATTGCGGCTTTATTGAAAGATTTAGTTGACTAACGATTTATCTTCCGTTTATGTTATTTCAGTTTTTTTTTGTATCACCATTCATATAATTGCAGAATGTCACCTTGAATTATGGTCCTTCGTGTCCGTTGGAGGTAAAAGCAACAAATAATTCAGTACGTGACGAAACTAAAAAAATATATGTTACTCACACAGGCACACCACTCACAGTTTTCTTGTTGCGCCATTAAGCGTGTCGAAACCACATTCGTTAAATTCCTAATTAGACTCCAACAAGGACTAAATGGAAAGGCATTCGTTAGTTTTATCATTCCGATTCGAGCCCTAAAGGTAGTTGCTCGTATTCTTAGTTTTAGTTTCATTTTAAGAACTAATTAAGATGAAACCACTACTTCTTATCCTTAATGGAATGCGAAACATGTTGTTTTGCGCTGTATATAAATGTTTATTATCCTCGCAGCAGTATTTCATATGTGAATTGAATTTTTATTATAAACCTCACACTCAATCAAGGAGTGCATGAATTAATCCGTTTTTCTTTGGTTTTTTTTTTATGTTTCCTTATTAATTATTGAAGACCGGAAAAGTTTACTCTTGCAGGACCGCAATTCCGTAAGGGAAAAGTTTCATCAGACACAAACACACATTTTCGTATATAGTAAATCGAGGAAAACGCACACACATACATTATAAATTATAATGCATATCCGTACAGGCATGCAGAAAAGTTTTCCACTGACTATTGCAATTAGTCCTGTTCCTCGTGTATGAACATAAATTACCGATGCCAGGACTTTATTTATGGGCGGTTGAAGCTCTTACGACGAACTTTTCGCTCTGTGAGAACACTGAATAGGGTGAAACGAAACGGAGGAGAAGGAGGATATACAACTGTCGTCGGAATATAGATGTGGTGAATCCTTCTGATTTTTCGGGCTGCCATTGTTGTTTTTCTGTGATGGATATTGGTTTGGAAGGACTGACTTAATGTTCTTCTTTTGAAAATACATAAATATAAGGTTATCTGTTGGTTATTAACCGATAGTTGGGGGGAAATCCATTTCGTATGTAAATAAAAAAGTTTATTTCAAATTATCAGTGAAAGCTGAAAATGTTTGCAAATAATTTTAGAATCAAAAATGGGTTTTAGAAATTAAAATTTGTTCAAATGACTGCATTTTTTGCAAGCCGGGCAGAAGAGGGCTTGTGCTTGGATGCACTTTGCATGTTTATTTAGTAAATGAATTGGTGATTGTTAAAACAACATAAGTATCCGATTTTTCAATATCCGTTTTATTACGTTATTCAGACTGTTTAGGTTGTGAGAAAGAACATAGCGGTTTGATAGCTGAAACATACAGAAATTCGAGCGCGAAATCGGCAGTGGGTCCTTAAACAACATACTCTTCTACCATTTTGATGATGAATGAGCGCTAATTAGTTTGGTTTAACACTCAACGCTGGCTAAGAGAAGTAATGTCAGTTGCCATATTATGCTGTAATTTTGCTGACTGTTGTTGTCATTTACTCGCTATCAAGTGACTTCTTCAATTTTGTTCTGGAGAAAATAGTGCGCTGGGGAGGTGTCAACACGGAAGGAACAATTTTCAATAGAACTGTCCAACTACTGGGCTATGCGGATGATATGCTATGCGGATGATATCGTGCCGTGTTAGAGGCTTTTACGGCGATTGAAGAACAGGCGAAATTGAGTTTGTCTGTAAGTTAATAAGGATAAGATCAAATATATGCTATCAACAAACGAACAGACATCTGTCCACAGCCTAGGACAAAACGTCGCTGTTGATAGCTATAACTTCAAATAAGAAGTTTATCTATATTGATATATATGATATAATAAGAACTTAGTGGAAATCAGACGGAGAATTACCTAAGGAAACCGCTGCCACTTCGGTTTGGCTAAACAAATGGACTCAAAACACTGCACTCGAAGGACAAAATGCAGTCGTTCTTTATGGTATCGAGTCCTGGACGATAAGTATGAAGGGTTAGCTAATATTAGGTTCTTTTGAAAGAAAAATACTTCTTCTGATATTTGGTCGTGTGTGCGAGGAGGACGAATGAAGGAGAAGATACAACCAAGAGCTCTATGAACACAAGATGTGGATGTAGTCCAAAAAGCAAAATCAAGTCGACTATATTAGCTGCATTTAAATATCGCCTGTGATTCGATCTGGATCGGATTTGCATACAAAAATACATGCACTACAACAATAGCACAATGTTAAGACAAGAAGTCCTAACATTTCCAATAGAAAAGGCCAACACGGTCAAGAGACCGATTTACAATAAAAACAAAGAGGAAAGGGTACAGTCCGATATGTTTGATACCCTATTTCTATTCCTATCCCTCATAAAGTGGGCGTGGCAAACATCTACGTCTGGGTATATTGCGAAGAACGATCTACATATTTAGTTCTGAAACATTTAAAGGATTTTATCAAAATAATAAAGTTTTTGTAAAAAAACGCCCCTAAAAAGTGGGCATGGCAGAGAACTTTATATAAAAGAATTGTTCAAAACTTTTTCTACATACTTTGCAAAGAATAGGACTTTAATATACAGTGATGAAACGGATTTTAAAAATCTGAACATTTTGCGCCCCTAAAGAAAATATACATACATATTTAAAATTTCAGTTTTCTAGCTCAAAATTCGATTAGCTATTTCGATAAATTATTTTTTTGAGATTGTATTCGTCGCGCCACTGACACGGTGGGCGTATTTAAAAAATTCTTACACTTGATTTTGTTGGGTCTTGAGAGCATATGGGTCAAATTTCAGCTTTCCATGTCGAGTTTTAAAGCCTAATTTTTCGCCACGGACCAACGGATGGACGGATATGGCATGATTGACATTGCCATCGATGCTGATGTTACAAACTATGAGTCCAAATTAATATACGAGTACCCTTAGAATAGGATATAAATATACCGGACATCATAAAACTTTAACCGTTAATTTCAGACATTTAATTTGTACTGGCGCACATTCCTGGCATGGAGGGCCAGTTCTTCTTCTTCTTCTTCTTTTTCTTCTTTTTCTTATTTTTCTTCTTCTTCTTCTTCTTCTTCTTCTTCTTCTTCTTCTTCTTCTTCTTCTTTACTTTTACTTTTTAAATAGCTTCTTTGGGCTGTTTTAAGACATCTTTTATTAAAAAACCAAAAAAAAATCATTTGTTTAAATAATAAGAATACAGGCCAAATATGGCTTTGTGTGCATTAACGGTTGTAAAACTAGAACATTTTTGATTTCAGTTTAAGTAAATAAAATATATAAAAAAGCAGCAAAATATAAAGAAAAAAATATTTATAAACAAAACAGAACAATTCATTTAATAAATAAATAAATGAAACAAAACATAATAATTCATTGTATCATAAAAAAGTAAAATAATGGTTGAAAGTTGTGTGTTTATACGCCATGAAATTTAGAAAAGCAATTTCTCTTTTCATTGTAACACAAATAAGCTTTACATTTTTGGCAAAAAGTAAATGAACGAAAAGTACAGTCGTTTTGACAAATTTGGCGGTTCCTTTTTATTTGTGGGGAATGACCGACGTTGTCGAATCGAACTGATAACAATGGAAAATCTTCATGTCTTTCAGGGCGCTTTCTCTTTGGTGTTGAAGTCACAGGAGATCCAAGTGATCCAATACAGGGTCGTCCACGTCTTTTCAAAGGTTGTTTTTCAGTTTTACATAAATATTCGACCATTTCTAGTTTAAAATCAAATAAAGGTAAATCATGTTGACGATCTTGGATCGTAATTGTATGCGATATAAGCCCAGCATCAAATATAGCAAATCGACACCACCCATATATTTGTTGTACCTAGACCTCAATAGGTTGTGGAGCAGGAATAATTTTATACTCCTTATCCTTTCTGGAGTAACGGCTCTTATTTATAACAGGATTCATTCCAATATAAGGCGGCATTTAAGTTACTATTTTGTTGTCAAACCAGGGCACCAACTCAATTTTACTCCCCTGATAGTTGTCACTTTTGCCATCATACTTCCACGTCCTTGCTTCATAAGTTGTTCCTTCGGAATTCTGGAGTTTGGCACTCGGTTTAGTCTTATAGTCCGTAGTTTTAAAAGTCCACTTTGCAACGAATAAACCTGCAAATTTGGACTATTATACCAGTTGTCGAAGAAAATCTTGGGATTACCATTTTCATGAACTTTTGACGTAAGCCTTGTGACAACGTTACCACTGACCCCCAGATCTGGCGCTCCGTCAGGATACTTATTGCTTTGGTGTCCGTTAAATAAATCAAAATCGTAACTTAATCCCGAAATTCCACTATGGACTTGATTTTTATAGCCCCATTTATGTGGCTTAGCTGGGTTATATTGCTTCAGTTCATGGCGGCATTTCGTCGGAATAATTTGTTCGTCTACGGCGAGGAACTCTTCTTTTGGATCAACAGCAAACGTTGCCTTATTTTCTCCAAAAGGGGTCTTACTTTGAAGAGATTGTCATGTCCTTCTATTCCCAATGGTTTGAAGTTTTGATTATCGTTGAAATGCATTGACCTTTTGATAGTTTCCCACCTAATGCACGTTATTGTTTCATATGTCATTTGTTAACCTACCGTCTTATTCCAGTAATGTCTGGACGATGGGAGTTGACAACAAGACATGACTATCACCATCCCGATGAATTGTTCCATTTCGTTCTTTGTGATATTAACTGGTTTATTTATATCATCTTGGCGGGCTTTTTTATTAGATTCCTCTATAATGAAGGCCAACAAATAATCAGAATTTTTTTTTTTAAAAAGGCCGATGGTGTCTCTAGTTTTTTTTACATATTCTGGAAGCTCGGCCGATCCTGCAAATTTGAAAAGCTCTTCATCGTTGTCCTTTGTTTGTCTTGCTTTTCACGGATTTTGATTTCAACGCTGCAAGACGCTCATCATCTGAATCTGATTCCGTTTTCTCAACCGTAACGTTGACACTTCGATCATTGATATGCAATTCTGTCTTCCGACTCCACATCTGAATCTCCAGCCAATTCATCATCGCTTCGCGATCCGTCTCCAGGAATGGGATTAAGGAATGATGATCCTCCATAAAAACGACGGCATTCCATTTTTCTAAGCAAAAAAGTAACATACGAAACGATAAAAAAATGAAAAAAACATATGCACTACAACAAGAGTTAAGTGAACAAAATGTGTAGATTTACAACCCCTTACTGCATACGAAGCCAAATATGGCTTCTGCAGTTTAACCTCTCAAACGAGCAAGATAATATTTTTTTTTTAATAAAATTTTATTTGTGACAAAGAGAAATAAGTATCCAATCACAAATATATTTTTATGAACACTTAACTCACCGTACACCAAAGTTATAATTTTTTCAAATCAGAAAATTGTTCACGCTTTCGTTTTCAACGACAACAAGCAAACCACTGACCTACAAGTTGGTATATCTTCGTTGCTTTTTGTCGCACTCGCGCGAAAAGTACCGCTAAGTATTCTCAGAAATGCAGAGAAGAGAATTGTGTTGTATAAAGATCTTTTTTTTTGTGATAATAAGGAGTAAAAAAGGAAAAAAAGTGAAAAGCCATATTTGGCTTCGTATGCAGTAGAGGGTGTTAATGGTTAGATTTTATAAGACCATTTACTGTCTCTTTTCCCTGCAGGAAGAACGGCATGAGGATCAATTGCCAGTCCATGAATCAACGATCCCCATCTATACAGATGGCTCCGACTCCGAGATGGATACGGGCGCCGGCGCGGGTTTTTATTCCGAAATACTCGGAATATCTGGCTCGATCAGACTCCCCGACTACAGCAGGGTCTTCCAAGCTGAGGTTCTGGCGGTGACAACAGCCGCGAAACAGGTTGCAATGATGGCAATACCACAGGCGGTAATATCAGTTTCAATTTCTTCATTGAAAGCCAAGCGGCAATAAAATGGATTTCCGCCACAGAAATAAAATCGAAGCTTGTAAGTCGCCGAAGAGCTACAGGTTACAGGACTGTAAACGACTTGCACAAGTTCATAAATGCATCGGGATGGATTGTAAGCCCGCTAGGTTTTTCATAGGATCATTGATTTTTAGGTAAGGGAATTATAAACCCCAGGGTATCACAAAGGGTCTACAGTAACCTAACCTAACCTAATGGTGAGGTTATAATCAGAATTAAATCGATTATAACCCTTCGCTACTGGTCCGACTTTGTGGTTCACAGGTTTGACTTCAATAAACCGGCATATATCCCAGAATAATATATTATTCTCTCCTCAATACAAAACTTTTCCATCATAAAGTAAGCGCGAAATCCACTCAATCGCATCGGAAGAGTCAGTCCTCAGATTTGAGACTATAAGGAAGGCCAAACAATTGTCCGAAAGTTTGATTTGGAGAGCTGTAACGGGAAAGGGATTATGGCGGAAGTAAGCCAATCTGATTTTGTTCGTCAGGGTACGTTGGAGATATCTCTACAAAGCCCACGGCATTATAATCCTTGTAATAAATGAAAGATTTCGGTTGTCACATTGATGTATAAATTATTGCTTTCCCCTACTGTCTGATTTTGAAGTACTAAAAATCATTCCATTGTTTGGACCTTTGCTAGTAAACCAAGATCTTAATTCTACGTCCTAAAATACCCTAAATATTTTGCCACAAAAATGTAATGGATATTTGAATACAGAGATAATTACGAAATGTCCTTCTATTTTCATTTAATAAATTATAAGCAACTACAACCCAAATTTGAAAGACCCACTCATACATATTCTGCAATTTTGTAAAATTAATTGCAATGTCTTTCAGAATAACTCTGAAATCCTTGCCCGGAAATAAAATAATAGTTGTATTCGAATCTGAGCACTCAGAAAGCCTTTCAATAAAGTATGTATATATGTACGGATCGCATCGTATTCTCATGTACGAGTAGTTCTCACTTTAATAGAAGTTTGATATTTCAACTCTCCCTCTCTGTACATACACACTCCTGCCTGTTCCTGTGAACTTAATAAAACTATCAAATTGAAATAAAATGATGACTCTCAATGGTTTAGCCTCGTCCTTCGACGCCCTAAACATATTCGAAGCATACATTTTGCCAAATACACTCGTAAGGAATTCATAATAATTTAAGACTTTTTTCCCCCCTTTATTGAATTCCCAGAAATGCCAGTAGAGATGAAGCCGTTGTGTTCATTCTAGCACCCAATATACCGGAGTATGTAGTCGAGCCATGTATGGCATTCTTTGCAGTTTGATCTCGGTTTGCTGTGCTGGGTGCCAAAAAGTCAGCTCATACCTCTATATTTTTCCATTTTATGTTCAAAAGCATTAACAAGGAAGCAATGATAGGCTAGATAATGTGCGTCTGTTGGGTTTTTAAGCATATCATTTCATTCACACGTAATGCTGCACTGGTATGTGCATTCTTCGGACGTGGATAATAGCCAATGGGTGTGGTATTTTGCTTCCAAAGGAGTTGGTTGTTTGTTTCGCGTTTTTTCCTATTGAAAAAAAAAGAACAAAACAGTAAGGATGCTAAAAGGCAATGCTTGAAGTTAAAGTGGAACGACTTTCGAGGGTACCCTAGACCCTACCCAGTAGGTTTCAGCGTTAACAATGTGAACACATTTAATGTACGATCTGGGTGGAATAGTGGGGTAAAACTGTTAAGGACTGGGAAATGTTTTCTCGGAATTTTTTTTATAGGATGAAATTTTGAGAATAAGCCAAAAATAAAAACTGCCATTGGAAGAGACTTTTTCCATTGATGGTGCTGCTGCTGCTGCTGCTGCTTCACTGCAATTTGTAATATATGAGAGATCATTGTATTCAGTAAATACTGAATGCATATTTTCTCGTAAGATGCTTCAGGCAATGAATGATGCAAGTTATTGTGAAGCTTTCGACATTAGAACCTTATTTTTGAGTGTAAGGAAATGGAACTCATTGTCCACAATAAGATTATTTTGCGAAGCACTATATTACAAAATAATTTTTTTGGTTGCAAAAATTATAATTTTTGATCAAATAAAGATATGGTACATTTTTCATTTCTGGTTAAGGGCAATTCCCATCGCTATAAAGTTCGGAAATCTAAATAAAATCTTTGGCTGAAGTAAGATTTTCTCAGAAAATGGAATCAACAGAATGTTAAATGGGTGGCAATGGTGCAGAAGTAGTGTACTCGCTTACTGAATGGAAGGTCATGCGTTCGAGTCCCGGCCAAGTCCATTACTTTATATCGAATACATGAAATCGTAATCTCCCTAAGCAACTTAGACACCACCCGTAGAAAAAAAAACTCTACAACTGCACCCAAACATTTCTTTCCTATCTCTCTATTCTTTCTAATAGTAAGTAGCACCGAAAAGCATGTGTGGAACCTTTAACTAAAAATGCTAGCGATTCCAACTATGTTATAAAATCCACTTCATTAGGATAATTTAAGAATAGAAATTTAATACAATAATTTAATTTGTTGTGCGAGCGTGCGCTAGGTAAAAAACTGCTGGTTTATTCCGCGTGTCCCTCTTTTATATCTCTTCCGATTACGTTTTGCTGTAAGAATCTGACATCTGGTTAAGTGTTACCTACCATTTCAACACTATGTGACAGTGATGCCACAGTACTCCCCTTTTAAAAAACTGCGTCATTGATACCGATCTGGTATAACGACATGACGGCCAGATCGTGTTGTTGTCGGTGTTGCTGGCGATGTTTTAACCGCCGAGCCATTTTTCTGCGCTTCGTTTTCGATGAATGCTGGCTTAAGCCTGTCAATGGAAATGCTTTTCGGTCGTCCTTGAATATCCAGTTTGAGAAACTTGTCGCCTTTGTTAATGATAGCATACGGTCCATCGTAGGGAGCTCTTAATGGCCCTTTGACTTTGTCGCATCGCACAAATGCATGGCTGCAGCTTTGAAGATCGGGATGCACGAAAAACTTGGAGTTATCCTTGTGGGTCACCGGAATCGGGCTCAATGCGCTCATCGTTCTTCTCAGCTCTTTCATGAACTCGGATTCTGTGGAAATGAATGGCTTAGGATGAAAGAACTCACCGGGAAGCTTTAATTTTGCTCCGTATATCATCTCAGCTGGCGTAAAATTTGTTCCGCTTTTAACCGTCGCACGTAGTCCCAAAAGAATGATGGGCAGGAAACTGCACCAATTCTCGTTTGCATAACACTTGATTGAGCTCTTTAGTGTCCTGTGCCATCGCTCAATCATACCGTTGGCCTGTGGATGATAAGGAGTAGTTTTAAGATGATTAATACCCAAGTACCTTGTCAGCTCTCTAAATATATTGGACTCAAACTGTCGTCCTAAGTCGCTCGAAATACGTCGTGGAATACCATAGCGTGCAATCCAAGTGTTGATGAATTCTCTGGCCACACTTTCGGCTGTGATATCCATTAGGGGTACAGCTTCCGCTTATCTCGTAAAGCGATCGATCATGGTCAGACAGTACCTATTTCCCCTGGAAGGTGGAAGGGGGCCAATAAGGTCGATGTTCACATGTTCGAAACGCTGCGCCGGATCCTCGTAGTAATCAACTCTGGTTTTGTTGTGGCGTTGAATTTTGACCTTTGGCACGGTGCACATAATTTGACAAATTCAATAATTGTCTGAGACATCTTAGGCCAAACGAATCTCTCCTTGATGAGCAAGATGGTCGCCTTCACACCTGGATGCGAAATTCCGTGAAGTTTTTCTATAATGCGACTGCGAAATGACTCGGGCACGAAAGGTCGGATAGTGTATTGAGATGTGTCGCAATAAAGAGATACGTTGGAGCTGGAAATAGGAAACTATTTGATATTTAGAGAAGTTTCTTTTTTTTCCTAGGTCCAAATAAATTTGCAGATCGCTATCTTTTAGTTGTTCTCGTGCCATTTCCTCAAAATCAATCTCCTTGGATGAAATTTGTTGTATACGTGACAACCAATCAGCAATTGTATTGTATTGTGCTTTCGTATGCCGGATATCGGTGCAAAACTGTCCAATATAATCCAGTAATCTTTGTTGACGTGGCGACGCCTTTTCCAGCTTTTGTTGAAAAGCTAAGGTTATTGGCTTGTGGTCGGTTAGGATGACAAAACGCCTTCCTCCACAAAGTGCCTGAAAAAACGTATTGCTTGGTGGATCGCAGTAAGCTCGCGGTCATATGTGCTGTACTTCAACTCCGACTTCTGTAGTTTCCTTGAATAGAAACCTAGCGGTTGAAGTTCGTTGTTGACCAGTTGATTTAATACAGCCCCCACTGCAAAGTCAGAAGCGTCCGTATGTAGCACTAACTCGGCGTTCGGAGCGGGATGATGTAAAAGTGTAGCATCTGCAAGTTCCTGCTTACAATCGCGAAAAGCTTGTTTTGCTTTTTCATCCCAGGTGATCGGAGTAGTGTCATTCTTTTTGTTTCCAACGATGAGATTTCGCAGCAACCTCTGATTTTTGTCTGCGTGAGGAATGAACTTTCTATAGAAATTTATAATACCTAAAAATTTAATTAGATCCCTCGAAACTTTCGGTAATTTAAAATCTTGCACGGCCGCTACTTTATCGTTTGTTGGCCTTATACCATTTCCGTTTACCAGATGCCCCAGGAAGGTGACTTCGCTTTTGCCAAATACACATTTGGAAACGTTGATCTTTAAATTGTTTTCATCCAATGCTTGAAAAACCCGACGTAGATCGCTTTCATGCTCTTCGGTATTCGCAGAAGCCACAAGAAGGTCATCCACATACGGAAAACAACAATCAAACATATCCTCTAGTACTGCGTTGATGTGGCGTTGGAACGTTTGGGCGGCGTTCCTTAATCCATTTGGCATGAAGAGGAACTCCAAAAGTCCAAACGGCGTTGTGATGGCGGTCTTCGGGATGTCGTTTTCCCGAACGGGGATCTGGTAATAAGCCTTCCGAAGGTCGATTGTCTAAAAATATTTTTTCCATGTAGCATGTGGACAAACTCGTGCAAAAAAGTCAGGGGATATCGATCAGGTAGAGTATCGGCGTTTAGAGCCCGTTAGTCTCCGCAGCATCGCCATTCTCCATTAGACTTCATCACCATGTGCAATGGGTGGTCCGGAAGTCACAATATGGTCCGGAAGTCACAATATGATGTGAGACCTCTTTTGCCGTAGGCTTCCTCATTGCGTCGAATTTGGTGATGTTTTTGAATTCGTCTAAAAGAGATGCGAACGTGTCATTGACTTTAAATGTATGAATTTTTACTCTACCTGATTTGCACGAGTCCTCCGATGCCTGCAACTTCGTTCTCCCATCGATAAATTTGCGTTTTCGCACATCTATAAGCAAACCGTTGTACGTGAGAAAGTCGACGCCTATGATAGGTGCTTGTACTTGAGCCACGATAAAATCCCAAGAAAATTTTCTGCGAAGTCCAAGGTCCAGTGTAAGGTGTTGTGTACCGTACGTTTTTATTTCGCTTCCATTTGCAGCATACAATTTCGCTGAATGTGGAGCTTTGTGAATCTCACTCCGTTGAGGTGGAATAACGGAAAGATCCGCACCAGAATCAATGAATTTTTTTTTGTTAGATTTGTTATCTTTAATAAACAGACGAGCACTATCGCCACTATCGTTTGCTTTGTCTGTCTTCGCAAACGATTGGCTTAGTGGTTTTTTGTCGATGACTGTAACGAAAAAGTACACGGTGGTCGTCAATTACGAGCGGCTTCGGCAAATCGTTGGTGAAACCAACAGTACATGTTGCTGTTTTTGCTGTTACTGCGACGTGCAGGTGTTTGATCACGATTTCGGCTTTTACTGCGGCCACGTGGAATAAAACGATGATTCTCATGACGAAGTTGTTGCAGTTGACGATCGATTTGCTCAATTCGATGCTCCATGGATAATTGCAATGTGGATGGAGCAGATTTCGTGGCCATGTCAACTTGGTGGATGTCACTTACCTCGAGAATTTTGTCCGCTTACAACAGCTTTTCGCTTCAGGTCTGCAGTGGATGCCTGAAGAATCGCTCGCACATGTGATGGCAGCTGATTTAGCCACAAATTATGTAAAAACTCGTCCGTTAAGTGTGCTCCACCGAGCAGACGCATTTCGTTTAGCAGTTGCGTTGGCTTCTTGTCTACCAGCTCGATATCCGACAGCAATCGCCTTATTTTCTGCTGTTCAGATGCACCAAACCTCTCCAGTAAAACCTTTTTAAAGTTTTCGAACTTACCGAACTCTGGTGGGTTTAGAACCGCATCTGTGACTTGGGTGAGAATTCTGGTTTCCATGGCAGCGACGACTGTGTTGAACTTTGGAGCGTCTGAGTTCACTCCAGCTTTTGAAAATTGTGCCTCGACCTGAGCGGGGGCACCTTGACTGAAACACGATTGACAAATGTAGTTTCCATCGTGTCGTTGAGTGTCGATTCCGTTTTTTGAGCGGTATTAGAAGACTCGCCTTCGTTTCCCATTGTGTAAAATCTATGCGTCTAAAAAATCCGTTGCAGGTGTATAGCTGTTCATTTACGGCAAGCGCAACCACGTATGTCCCGCTATTTCTGTCGTTCGATATATCTGGACAAATAATTTATGTTCGCTTGACAAGCGTTCGGGGTCACCAATGTGGAACCTTTAACTAAAAATGCTAGCGATTCCAACTATGCTATAAAATCCACTTTATTAGGATAATTTAAGAATAGAAATTTAATACAATAATTTAATTTGTTGTGCGAGCGTGCGCTAGGTAAATAACTGCTGACATCTGGTTAAGTGTTACCATTTCAACACTATGTGACAGTGATGCCACACATGCAATGAAATACGATATTGCCAGGTGCTGTTTGCTTACGCTGTGTTTTTAGCACTATAAGGGTACTGTAACAACAGAAAAAAATCCCTTTAGCGTAAGCAAATTAAAAAAAAACTAAAGTCCAAAATATTGCGGATCTCGTAAACAGGATGGTCCAAAATAACACTGATTACAACAGTGAATGGAGAAAGTTAACTCACCCATTTTAAAGATTCTTAAGAATGTAGTATATAAACAGTTTTTGTTTTGCTTTGTGGTGCATCAGGATGTTATAAACTCTTTCAGTAATACATTTCACGTCTAGATGTATTGAAAAATAAAAATGAACGGACCAAAATATTAATAAAACTAGTGGGGTGAGTGCGACAAAGGAGGTCCACGCGATCAACTTCCCGGCATGATATGAATATGATAAGAAAACTCGAACGTAAATTTGTTCACGCACGTATGTACGCACATACGTACACACTCACACATACATCATCTTTAAAAAACATAGGGACGGGCTACAGTCCGCTTGGGCGAACTGTTGGATACCCTATTCTTATTCCTATCCCTCATAAGTGGGCGTGACAAAAGTCTAAGTATGGTTGTTGAATTGCTAAGAACGCTCTACATATTTTGTTATATAACATTTAAAGGATTTTATCGAAAAAACGCTCCCTAGCTCAAACTTGGGTGTTTCAATAAAATTGTTTTATTTAATTGTGGGCGTGTCAGTAGGCGGATTTAAAAAAAAATTAACACATGAGCATAAAGGGCCCCTAGAGAGTATATATTATGAATTTTCGCTCCCTAGCTCAAACTTTGAATTTTCAAAAAAAAAAAAAAAAATTAAATTATGGGCGTGTGCGGATTTTGAAAATATTTACACATGAGTATAAGGCGCCCCCTAGAGAGTATATATAATAAATTTCAGCTCCCTAGCTCAAACTTTGGATTTTCAAAAAAAGATTTTTTTAAATTGTGGGCGTGTCAGTGAGCGGATTTTGAAAATATTTACACATGAGCTTAAAGGGCCCCTAGAGAGTATATATTATAAATTTCAGCTCCCTAGCTCAAATTTTGGTTTTTCAAAAAAATTGTTTTATTTATTTGTGGGCGTGTCAGTGGGCGGATTTCAAAAATTTGTAAACTTGATTATTTCAGGAACCTAGAGAGTATATGGTTAAAATTTCAGCTCTCTAGGTCCAGTTTAAAGGCCTAATTTTTGCCGACGGACGGACGGACGGACGGACGGACATGGCTAGATCGACATTACTATCGATGCTGATCATAAATATAGTAACTTTGAGGGGTCTACGGGCAATATTAAGGTATGTTACAAACTATGCGTCAACATTAATATACCCTTAGAATAGGGTATAAACAAATAGTGAACCTTCAAATTTTAAAATATTTTGTAAATCGCGATTTTCATTTTCGGACCAGTTATAGTAACTTACCCAGTACTGGGAAGTTAATAAAATCAAATAGAATAAAATATATTAATATATGTATTTATAAAATAATATGGAATACATAATAGCTATGTCTTTTTTTTAGAATTGTAGATTTTAAATTTAAGAACAAAATTCATTGGCATCACCATCAGTATTAACATTAACCAGACTTATCTATTAGCTCTGGGCAATCATTTTTTTGAGCTCATTTTGAGACCCAACGTGCCTAACGTTAAAAACACAACGGATCAGTTAAGTCTTCAATTCCCAGTGTCACCTGTAGCTGACACTTATTTATAATTTTTTTTCCATCATACCGTCTTTGCTTTTTTAAAAAGTTTGTCTCTTTACATAAAGCCAATAGGTCGTAGTATGTCATGTTATTTTTTGGCGGCAGTAACTATACACCGTATGTCAAATTCATTTTGTTGTTTTGCGACTAATAAGTGTTTTCTTACGATTTTGATTTTGTGAAATATAAACTAAGATAAAAATGTCTCGACCGTAAGTATAGTTTTTTTTACTTATTGCATGTGATAAGTGAGTATACAAAGTTAGATGTAAATGCATTTTGCTAAAAAAATAATATGAAATATGATAATTGTAACGGTCAAAATAAACTGTGTCACCTGTGGGTGACAGGTTAGGTTAGGTTAGGTTTACGGGCTGATGGATCAGAGCGAATCTGCTACACCACACTTAGGTCCATGTGGTCCCATTTTGATACCCTTTGTTGGGAGTGTTGGCCTCGCTGTTCTGGCCTTGGTCCTTCGTCCTTGGTTTCCTTCCTACTCCAGTTTGTCCAGCCATTTGGATGTCCGTATAAATCTGTAAAGATTTGATAGGGAGACATCAGAAAGTTCTTGAATGTCTTGGAAGAAGTATCTTCCAAGTGTTCTGTTCTTCAATTGACAAAGGCTTGCAGCATCTACAAATGTCGTCATCTTTGAGATTTAGTTTCATTCCGTGATTCCTTAGCAGATTGTGGCCAGTAAGAGTACCGATCAACTTTGACAGCGATGTCCTGTCGTAACGTAAAAGTTTGTTGGTTCGGCCCATATCATTTTTTGGCCACAGCTTGCGTGATATGTCACAAGTGGTTAGTGACCACCACCTGTTGTTGGCTTTCATTCGTGTTTTGTATTCCACTCTTTCTCTGAGGTTGCAGAGTGGTGGTTTAACCGACTGAAGTGCCTGTTCATGGTCCATCGCAGACCCCTTTCTTGCCAGTTCATCAGCTCGCTCGTTACCGGATATGTCCTTGTGTCCAGGGACCCAGCAGAGACTCGTTTTGTGCTTCGCGCCAAGAGCTTTGAGCTCCTCGCGGCAACGGCGAACAAGCAAGGACTTTATTTCTGTAGCTGACACCGCTTTAATGGCCGATAATGACTATCAATAAAAATGGTAATATCACTGCGTGGTATCCCCATCATTGATATACCATGCTTGCGACTTCAGTGATTGCTAAGACTTCTGCTGGGAATACACTACAGTGATCAGGTAATCTATTCGATCTGTTAATGTGTATAGTTCCTCTGAGAATAGTCCAGCACCCGTTCCACAGTCCATCTTTGATCCGTCTGTAAAGACGGAAATCGATTTCCTTTTCATGGGTTCGTTTGCGTACCATTCCTCCTTGCTCGGAAATGAACAAGAGAATGGTTTTTCGAAATCTAAGTAAAGAGACATGTAGTCAGATATGACGTTGTTCCCTATGTACATGTTCAGAATCAGTGCATGTCCAAAATGACTCGGGTTCCAGCTGTTTGTTTGGCTGATCCTCAAGGCACTTTTTGCAGCCGATTCCTGCATGTATAGATCCAATGGTGGCAGATTGCAAATGGCTTCCAAGCCAGCGGTTGGGGTTGTTCTCATTGCACCGGTTGTCCCTATATATGCTAGTCTTTGTATTTTTGCCATCACCTTGAGATTGGCTGCCTTGTCTGTGGCTTGCCACCAGACTAAGCTGCCGTATGTGAGTATTGGTCGCACAATTGCCGTATACATCCACAGAATTATTGTAGGGTTTGAACCCCATTTTTTTTCGAAGATACGGTTGCATGCGTAGAAAGCGTTGGCCGCTTTCCTAACTCTGTCATCGACATTTGGCTTCCAACTCAGCTTTCTATCGAGGATGATTCCTAGAAATTTCGCACTCTCCGCCACCTTCAAGGGTATTCCCTCAATTTCTGGTGGTTTGAGTTCTGATATTTTCCTTTTATTAGTGAACAACACCATTTCAGTCTTTTGTGGATTGATCCCAAGACCGTATTTTCTTGTCCACGTAGTGAGTGTCCGCAGGGAGTTTTCTAACAGTTCGCTCAGAGCTGATAGGAATTTTCCTGTCGCAAGCAATACTACGTCATCCGCGTATGCAATTGCTTTGACCCCTCTGTTTTTGAACTTAAGGAGTATTTCATTGACAACGAGGACCCAGAGTAATGGGGATATGACTCCACCTTGTGGTGTGCCCCTGGACGCCACGACTCTTAGGTCATTATCGCCTAGTGTTGCATTGATGTATCTGCCATTGAGCAGGCTCATAATCACCTTAGTGAGAGACTGATCGACGTTGGAGTTCTGCAATGCTCTTTCCACTGCTCGCGTTTCCACATTGTTGAATGCTCCTTCAATGTCTAAAAACGCTGCAAGTGTGTAATCTTTGTCCTTGAGAGACTTTTCTATAGTGCTGACGACGTCGTGTAGCGCAGTTTCTACTTCTTTGCCTTTAATGTAAGCGTGTTGGGCGGTGGAGATCGTGCTATAGTCGAGTCGACTGCGAATATGGATGTTCATTAGCTTTTCAAACGTTTTTAGGATGAAAGATGTCAGACTTATCGGTCTGAAGTCCTTGGCATAGATGTGACTAGGTTTTCCTGCCTTGGGAATGAATACCACCTTCACTTCCCGCCAGGCTTTAGGAATGTAGCCGCACTCCAGACTTCGTGTAAAAAGTCGTTTAAGAACCGGTATGATGACGGTCTTTGTCTTCTGGAGCATAATAGGAAAAATCCCATCTCTCCCAGGTGATTTGAAGGGAGATAGTGTATCAATTGCCCAGTTAACCTTTTCTTCGGTTATTACTCCTTCTGGAACCGCTGAAACAGTTGTAGGAGTAATATCCGCCTCTAAGTTATTACCTAGACTCGGGGTGCACCCTGGAAAGTGAGTCTGCAATAAGAGTTTGAGGGTTTCTGTGCAGGACTGTGTCCAGTTTCCGCAACTGTCCTTAATAACAAATGGAACACAGGGTTGTTTGGACAGAATTTTCCTAAGCCTGGAAGATTCCGTTGTGCTCTCAATGTCACTGCAGAATGTATGCTAAGCCGTGCGTTTAGCACCTGTGGGTGACACTAGGCATTGTGCTATTCAAATAACTGAGACTGAAGAATTGGTTATGGGATTTTAGAGCTTATTTATCTGTTACAGGTTGACCTTGGATGAAATTGTCGAGGAGTTGCACGCCGGGGAAGACCCAGGTGATATTATTTTGTTTTCTCCGGATGATGGGGTGGTGACCGACGAAGACAGTGGTGATGAAAACGAGGCTAACATGCTACATATTCCTGGTCGCATGCTCCGGTCTCACGTAGAGCTACAAAGGAGAAGATCAGTCCCTGAGGAAAACCACCAGGAATAAGAACAAGTTCCGGCAAAAAAAAAATTAAATAAAAAGGTAATTACAATAAACAAATGGTACAACAACGCGTCGTTTACTACTTGCGGCAAAGGAGACGTTGACGAAGAAGCGTTTATAAGGTAGGTAGGTGGGTGGCGGTTCGGCTTGAACCCAATTAGCACTTGTTGTGCCTTTTTGTTACCACGACTCGTGTGACCTATGTTGTAGTGGTTATAGAGGATTTGATATGTGGCGATATTCAACCTGTGGAGAGCGTTTATAAACTTACAGCAAGACATGACTGCAGTTCAGTGTTTCGAATTGCTATATAGTGACGAAATTGTAAAGTTAATAATAGATATGAGCAATTTGTACGCTTTACAAAGAAATCACACACTAAATGTTACAATTGAGGAAATAAGAGTGTTCGTTGCAATATTGATACACACAGGATACTTGACCCCAAAGTACATGCGAATGTTCTGGGAAATGAAACATGACACCCACAACGATCTTGTAGCTTCCAGTATGCGGCGAAACAGATTTTTCGAAATTCAACAATATGTTCACCTCTGTGACAGTACGTCCTTACCATCCAATGACAAATTTGCGAAAGTTCGTGAGTATTTCACTAAACTGACCACAAACTTCACATTGCATTTTGAAAAGGCTGGTTCTTCTCATATTTCAATCGATGAGACTATAGTCCCTTACTTCGGCAGACACGGTACAAAGCAGAATATTCACGGAAAGCCAATAAGGTTTGGTTACAAGCTTTGGTCAGCGGCCACCCGCCATGGATACTTAGTCAATTGTGAGCTCTATCAAGGTGCGTCTGGCCCTACCCTCAAGATGCAGTTAGATATGGGTTTAGGAGCTGCAGTTATTTTGGAACTTCATTCCATATTACCACCAGAATTGGGACCTTACAACTTGTACTTTGATAATTTTTTTACTGGATTGCCACTACGGAAGTATTTGCGGGATCAGAATGTTAGGGGAACTAGAAAATTGCAAGATGCCAAGTTCAAAAGACATAAAAAAAATCAAGAGGTGAGTTGTGCCATCAAATGACTGGAGAAATTATAGTAGCTAAGTGGCACGACAACAGTGTGGTCAACATTGCATCTAACTACCACGGGTTGACTCCTATCACCAAAGTCGGTCGGATTGGATTCGTAAATAAAAAGCGATCGAAAATTCAAGTTGATTGCCCAGCTGCCATCAAGATGTATAACAAATATATGGGTGGAGTTGACCGTTTCGACGAAAATGTTGATTCCATTTGAGTAAGTCTTCGCGGTAAGAAGTGGTGGTACCCTCTGTTTGCATTTGGTATAGATGCTGCTTGTCAAAATGCGTGGCTTATCAAACGGCAATCAGAAAATAACTGGACTTATTGTGATTTTCGAAGAAATATCGCTACTATCTATTTACAAAAATATGGTAAACCTCAAACGCGTGATTCAGCTTGTGGAGTTCCAGTGCAGATTAGAGTGCCTGCTGAATTGGGATCTGCAGGTGGAGCCGAAGACCACTTGGAAATAGACTGTTCACAGCGACGTTGTGGACTTTGTCATCAACGTACACGAAAAATGTGCGCATTGGTTTGCACCTGAAGTGTTGGTATATGTTCCATAATAAATAAGTCTAGTTGATTACGATATTCCATTTGATTATACGAAAATAAAATATTCTTCCTAAAAAACGATGTTTTACTTCTACAGAAACAAAGAGAACAATTGTACGGACAGTGCCCAGTGTCACCTGTAGGCTACACCCCTGTAAAAAAAGGGTGGGGGTAGAATTTTGTTTGCCTAATTTTTTTTTGTCTATACTAAACCTATTTATACTCATAAGTAGAAAAAATAGTGTTTTTTTTTTCTTTAATATAGACTTGGGAATTGAAGAGTATTGTTTTTTTGTACCAAACACAGTGTAACAAAGAAAAACGTTCGACTTTTCTGTTTCGGGTACGGAGAAGAAAAAAACATTGAGCTAATTCTACTCACAGCTATTCTATTATTTTTTTATTTGCACGATCCCTGTCGTTATTATTATATATAGGACTTTTTGCCTCAATCACAAATAAAAATTTCTCTGCGTCAACCTCAATTTCTCAAGCGCCCCCTAGACGCTCAATATTATTGTGAAATATATTGAACAATATTATTGGCTGGGCGCCCCAGACGGTGCAATATTTTTCCCAATAACTTCGTTGACCGCTGATATTTGTGTGGACAACATGTTGAGTAGGTAATAATGAAGTTTGTTGTGTGGCCATTGCACTTGCTGTTTGAAGAGTTTGAAAAAGTAAGCATGGAAAAAGCGCAGATGGATTAAAGAGTGGTACAAAAAAAGAAATGTGTTTACTTATGAAAATTTATTGAATGAGCTGAATTTTCTGCTACTAGACGCTACATTATTAATTGAACTGCTGAAAATGATTACGCCTGCAATTAATAAAACTAATACTCTTATGCGAGATGTTATTCCTCCTACCCAGCATTTGTCATTCACACTACGATACCTTGCTGGAAATACTTTCGAGGATTTTTTTATTGTAGTCCTTACAATCCACAAAGCCGGCCGAGTTTCATACAATTCGATGCATTCTATAAGAAATTTTCTGTTATTCTCTTTTACTTTTACAGACATTTTCACTAAATCACTCGCGGAGATTTTTACTGATCGACACTTCAGTGGCGGACTAAGCCCGTCAGAGGCCCGGGGCGGCAAAGCTGAATGAGGCCCCCCAGCTTTAAAAAAAAAAATGTATGTATAAATAAGTGTTTATGTTTATTTCGTTAAAACCTGGCAAGTGAAATTTAAATTCGAATTAAATTATTTAGGCTAAATAAACATACATACCTACAATATGGAATGGATATGGGTGATGAAAATAAAATACGAATCGATCGATAAACACAAATTACATAAAAACAATTAAAGGCAGTTGTTTTATTTTTTTTATCGTGTTATATGTGTTTTTGTGCCTTCAATGTACTGAACTCCTCAATAACTTCTGTGAAATCGATTTCTTTGGAAAATTTTCTTTCTATTGAAAGCACGGCTAGATTAAGCAGTCGCTCTTGATCCATTTGTAGATGGAAGATAATTTTTAATTAGTTGAAGTTTCGAAAAACTCCTCTCACATGATGCATCCGAGATCCAAATGGTCAAGAAATATTGAAGTATGAACGATATACAGGGTAACGATTCACTGAAGTTCCATTTTATTATAAACTAGTTGACCCATGCTCGCCTTGCTTCGCCAGCCTGCCACTTCTCAAATTTAAAATAAAATACTTCCTGATAAGAGTTTCCCTTCTCATTATATGGATTTACTGTCAGTGTGACTCCTTCTCAATCTCAATTACATTCCATACCATATCTTTCTGAATCCCATCCGCCACAAAAAAAACAATACAAACGACAAAAGGTGCATAAAAAAAGAAAGAAACATAGGGGCGGGCTACAGTCCGCTTGGGCGAACTGTTGGATACCCTATTCTTATTCCTATATCTCATAAGTGGGCGTGACAAAAATTTAAAGGATTTTATCGAAAAAACTAAGCTTTTGTAAATAAAAACGCTCCCTAGCTCAAACTTTGGTTTTTCAATAAAATTGTTTTATTTAATTGTGGGCGTGTCAGTAGGCGGATTTTAAAAAAATTTAAGTATGAGCATAAAGGGCACCTAGAGAGTACATACTATAAATTTCAGCTCCCTAGCTCAAACTTTGGACTTTCAAAAATAAAAAAAAAATAATTGTGGGCGTGTCAGTAGGCGGATTTTGAAAATATTTACACATGAGCATAAAGGGCCCCTAGAGAGTATATACAAGGTGGCGCAAAAATAACCTTCCTATGTTTTTTGGTCACCGACCGATTATTGCTCAAATAAATAGTCACCAATATTCCGTGTTCTGGAGCAGTGTAGCGTAACATTGTTTATTAGCGTGTATTTCGCATGTGTTTACTACACAAATGTCAAAACAGAACTGACATTAGGGGCCAATCGCAAAATTTGTAGCATTTTCTGATAGGAGGATTACTTTTGCGCCACCTTGTATTAAAAATTTCAGCTCCCTAGCTCAAATTTTGGTTTTTCAAAAAAAATATTTTATTTAATTGTGGGCGTGTCAGTGGGCGGATTTTGAAAATTTTATGTCCCAAGCAGTTTTATGGGCCAAAGATCATATATAAAAAATTTCAGCTTTCTAGCTCAAAATTCAATTTTTCCCAAAATTTGTTTTATTTAATTGTGGGCGTGTCAGTGGGCGGATTTTGAAAATTTTATGTTCCAATCAGTTTTATGGGCCATAGTTCATATATAAAAAATTTCAGCTCTCTAGCTCAAAATTCGATTTTTTCCAAAATTTTGTTTTTTTGAGTTTGTGGGCGTGTCTGTGGGCGGATTTCAAAAATTCTTAAACTTGATTATTTCAGGACCCTAGAGAGTATATGGTTAAAATTTCAGCTCTCGTTTAAAGGCCTAATTTTTGCCGACGGACGGACGGACATGGCTAGATCGACATTACTATCGATGCTGATCATAAATATAGTAACTTTTAGGGGTCTACGGGCAATATTAAGGTATATGTTACAAACTATGCGTCAAAATTAATATACCCCTAGAATAGGGTATAAAAAGCACACAGCACAAAAGGTACAGAGAGAGAAACAGATTTGTGCTACATACAGACACAAATTTTCCTCGAGTCAATGCTGGGAAAATCCAACGATCTAGCTTCAATCGAACATTTTACTTTTTTTGAATTGTATAAAATTGTTATGTATAAAATTTATATAAATAATGAATACTAATATCATCTACCCTACCGTTGTCCTATTACCCGTTTTCTCGTAGGAATGAAGCATTTTCCCGCGGTAAAAAGTAACCTATGTTCACCAGGGATAATGTCGGCTTCAAATGGTAAAACAATTTTTCAAATCGGTAAAGTAGTTTCGGAGCCTATTCAAAACAAACAAACAATCAAATCTTTGCTCTTTATAATATTAGTATAGATTGAAGGATTTGGAGGCCCCACAACACCGGAGGCCCGGGGCGGGCCGCCCCTTCCGCCCCCTGGTTAGTTCGCCACTGCGACACTTGTAACATAAATAAACAAATATGGTGCAATATTACACACAGACGATACAGTTTGTCTATATTGCGCAATAAATATCAAATGCATTTTGATTTTCTACAATATATTGCACAAACTTGCAATATTATCTACAGACGATCGATAATATTGTGTAATGAAACTATTAAGAGCCAGTGCAAACAAAAAAAAACAACAACAACGAAATTTTGTTTAGGGAAAACAGAACTCCAGCTATCGAAAACCAGGCATGGTTTTTTGTTTTGTCTTTTTTTTTTGTTTCGCCTGATGCGGTGAGTGTATAATTGACAACGACTCTGGTTTTAAAGCTATTTGTTTCAGTCGGTATTCAAAGACATGTATTTTCGACAACCAGTCATAATGTTTTTTGTTTTGCTTTTACTTTTTTGTTTCGCCTGATTCATTTGTGTTGGCTCAAAAGAATCAACGAATTGTGGTTTGATCAGTCAAGATAAAAGTTTATGACTGATCCGGTGCGTTTCCAACTTTATAAATGAAACACGTGGATCTGATGATCTAGGTAGCATATTAATGAAATCTTTATTTTGTCGTTTCCGTGAAACCTTGCAAGTATTTTGGTATCGATATCGCTTAAAGTTATTATTTCTTGATTCCTTTACTTCTTCTGGAAGTTCCACTATTGGCAACATTTTAAGCCTAATAATTTTTCCAACATATTCCAGAATTTTGAAGAGAATTGTTGGCAGGTGTACGATGGTGTAAAACTTTTAGCAGATCCGAAGTGTTGTTTCTATACTTGTCAAATTTATCCACATAAATCGATTCCCAAGACGACAGTTTATTTTTGAAATCACTTGCATTAGATATAAGTCATTATAAGTTTATGGTATATTCGGGTTGCTGACGTTACTTCTGGATTATTGGTGAAGTGTTTCCATCATTTTTTGTATTACCAAACCATTATTTTGGGCTATCTTCTTGTCAATGGTCTCATCTTGTTTATATACCCCATAAGCTAGTTTTAGAATGAATTCCATACATCTTATTTTGGCGTATAATGGTGAAATACAAAATTCATATCTGCTTCGGCTGAATCGAAATTTTCAAAAATGTTTATGAGGGCTTTTGCAAAATGGACATTATAATATCGATTTTATGTTAGTCAATTCATTTAACACTTTTCCGTCTCTATATGTCTGCAAGAATTCATGTCGAACCATCACACTTTACTCAAGAAGGGACGTGAAAGTGGTCATATTTTTTGACAATCAGGAAGAAGACAAAACGTACCTAGCCTTCTTAATCTACCCTACCAATTTTACATTCCCAGTTTCTTTGAGAATTCCAATAACTTAAATAAGCATAAACACACAAAGACTGATTAACTTTCAGCATTGGGGAAATTGTAATTCTTACGAAAATCATAATTTACAACAAATTTTATAATTCAATCGACACGATATCTTTATTGCTACCGTGTGAAGATAGATATATTTATTGTGGTTGTGGCCCAAATATTTACACTGTTTTCTTAATACTATATTGTACATTTTATAGAGTTATCGTTAAAGACTACCTTATAAGAGACAAATTTGTAACAATTTCAACAAAAATAAAACAAAAAAACAACAAACAAAATCAAAGTACATTTTGAAGGAAAAGCTTCAAAAAAGACTTTATTTAACTAAAGAATTCAAAGAGTAATAGAGAGAAAGGCGGGCAGTGCTTGTTTCAAACCCTATATTTAACTATACACAATAAATAAATAAATACAAAATTAAGTGCACTATAAAACAAATGAAAAAACAAAATAAATAAATAAATAATTATATATACAGATAAATGAACAAAGGATTAGATAAATGCAAAGTAAATAGATAAACGAATAAATAAATATATAAATAAAACAAATAATATGTACATTATCAAATGAGAAATGAATTAAATACATATGACAAATAAATATATAGATAAATTATTAACAGTACAAATTATTCATTTAATCTATAAAGCAAGGTTTGAAATTAATGTATTATCTGACTAAATGCAAGATATTATACAGCGCTCGTTGAATTTATCAATTCTTGTAGATTCGAGTTCTATATTTGAAATCGAGTATTATTCGTTACTGGAAAACGGCCACGGGAATGAGAACCATTTCAAGAACTCTATTTTCAGCATTTTTAATCAACGAATATGTCTCTTTGCACAGATTCCTCATGCAGCCGACCCATAAAACATGACCGCCTGAAATACTATAAGCAATATGAGTTTATTTTCATTTCTACCACGTGAATAATTTTGATTTTATTGAGTTTTCGCTAACTTTTCTTTATTATTATAAATAATTTTTATTTATTACTAGAAGACCCGTTGAAAAAATTCAAATTTAAAATTCTATTTTAAATTAATTCATCCTTTAACTAATAATTTTTCCTTGATATCGTATGAACATCACGCTGGATAGTTGATCTTGTGGGTCGCACTCAACGATGGTGAACAGCCGGACAGTTAAGAGGCCTCTACCTCTACCTAAAATGTTCTACAAAATTTGGAACGTGAAGCGCCATCTCTCTTTGACTTGCAACCTAGCATGCACTTGTAATCCGATCACAATTCACTTGCAAAAGGACTTAGTGGGCGTACCTTTAGTGATATATGGCATGACAAACGGGTTTCGTAGATTGTAGGTATCGTATGCAGCGCTGCCACTTTGCTACGATCGTAGCAAAACTGCTACGCGATTTCCAATTTGCTACGCTGCTACGCACTCCCCCTAAAAACGTCTATTTTGCTACTTTTTTTTAAGGACGAAATGTCAACATAAATATTGGAGTTCTTCTTGAAAAAAAAATAAAAATAAACGAAAGTACAGTAGACTCCCGTTAGCGTGAACACCGGTTAGTGTGAACACCGGATAACGTGAACAGATTTTTCTTTTGCTTGACATCTCTCAAACGTGAACAAATCATGAACACTCTAAAACATGAACAACAATTTTTGCTTCAGGTTAACAGTAAACAGTTTGAGCAAGTGTATTTTAGCTTGAAATTCCTTATTCTTAGTACCTACAATACTTTGTTTTGCACAGTTTCCAGTTTTTTGCACGTGAGTTCGTGTCAGTTTGTTTCTCGTTGTTCCTCGCAATAATTGTTTTTGATTGATCTGCTTGATTTTCGCGATTTTCTTTGTTTTTTTTTGTCATTATAAGTTTTATACGCGTTACAGTTTTAGTTTTATAGTTCTTGGCTTAAACATGTCCTCAAAAAAACAAAGTTTTTGTCACTTAAGGACAAATGCGCGATAATATAGCAATTCCGTAGTGGCTCCAATGTAACAAGCTTGGCGACGTTGCAAAGTCTACTATTTGTGCCGGTGAGCTGGTTAGCGAAAATGACATTAGTGTCTTAAGGCGCCTTAGGGAAAAAGCAGTGAGAATGCTTTTGGAGAAGAAGAAGATGCAACAATAAATGACGGATTTTTTCCATTTTTCGTATCGGTAATGCCCGTGCTCAGTCAATATTTAATGTTACTTATTATGACATAACCTTTTATTTTATATGTTCCTATGCAATAAATTTTTGTTTAAAATTAAATAATTGAACGGAATGTAATAGTAAAGGCGCATTATTTTTAATTTGTTAAACATAAGACGTTTTAAAATGAAAATCTACAGTGGGATTGCAATATTCTTTTATTAAAATTTGACCTTCGCAAACGTGAACCCTCCCGCAAACGTGAACTCCCTTGGTTTTTAATTGTTCACGTTATCAATAGTCTACTGTATATTCAATCTTTACTCACTTTCCCAAACCAACTTATATTCTTTTCTACCATACCCAACAAGTACCCATTTTTTCGGATGTGTTAGTGTTTGAATTTGACTGGAATCTGGAATCGGTCTGGAATTTTTTCAGATTTGAACTTGACAAAGAACAAGAAGATGAACTTATTTAAAATAGAGACAGTAGATAAAATAATGACTGCAAAATGTTTGGTTTCAAAAAGAAACGAAATATGGGTGTCGAATCTTTGATTTTTTCTAAAAGGTACTTAAAAACTTAATTTTTTAACTCTAAAAAAAACTGTATTATTCTAAAAGATTTGCCGGAATTTCTATGTGATATTAATATTAATTCTGCTGTTCGTACAAAGATCCTACATTTATAATTTTACTAGCTGTACCCGCCCGGCGTTGCCCGTGCTCAAGAGTCTAAATACTCGGCGTTCTCTGCGCCTTGTCTTTTTTTGATGAGAAAGAAAATTGCAAGTCAAACTTGGTAGACCGATTTTGACCAAACTTCACAGAAACATATTCAAGTCAATACCAAAGCTAGCCTGATTTGAGCTCAATCGGTTCCGTGGTTAAAGGGACTGCACATTTTTCTGCGCTTTGCTTAGCCCGATTACGCTACTTCGTTGCTCCGCTAGGGGTAGGTGCTAGTTGCCTGGCTGGCGCCTATGTCACCTGACTTTTTTGAATCGAACAAAAACACAAAAGAAAGAAACTTCGATTTTTATTTTCTTTCAATCAATTTGTTATGCGCACGGTTTAACAACATGCAGCAATTCTAATTTAATATCAACAATGAAATCAACCAACATATACAAAACTGGAAATATAGCTCCACCTATAGGTTAGGTTAGGTTTATGTGGCTGTCGGCAGAAGCCGACACACTTAGGCCAATTTTAGGCCCATTGTGATACCACGTATGTGTTTATCTACCTCAACTCTGTAGATGGGACTGGCCAACGACACGCGGTTGTTCCCAAACGGTCCCCCATCTACGTACTAACCGCGCCCAACGTCGTTTAATTACGGTGATCTGACGAGAACCGATTAACTCGACGTGGTATGGTCGTTGGTTAGCTCCACCTATAAGAATGCAACTTAATTATAAATATGTATCTCGAATTTTACAATATTAGCTCCCATTAGTGAACACGATATTTTGTGTGTTTCATACACACGCTGCTGATCATTTTGGCGATGTAAAACTATATCTCCTACTCCCAAATTTTCTTCAACAATTACAATGACAACTTCATCGATTGTTGGTGCACTGAAACGTCTCGCATGTCGCATGTTGTCCTACAGGAGTTTGTATTCAACCGTGCATTGGTATTGGAATGCTACTCGCCGCAATTCTACATTCACGACGTTTCTTCTTGGTTTTCATTTATTTGAACGCTATGCTGATGACGATTATGTTGTTGTCTATCTCGGTCTCCAGTTCGGACGACTGCACGTTGTTCTTGCGATATTCTTTCGCGAAGTTCCGACACCCCCTATTTCATCCTGTCAAAGTTTTGTTTTCGAGATAAAAAGTAGCATTCGTCCTTCCTAGGGCGAAAAAACGAAACCGTCAAGCTCAAAATCGTTAAAAACTAACCATTCTGTCTCGAGTTATGCGCATGAAAACTGAAAACGCTCAACAACTGCTGTTGCCTGTCATCATTGTCCACGTCATCTCAATCACCCCTACATTTCACCTTACTCACACATAGGCACTAATGCAAGGATCCTGAAAATACTTGACAAACAAAAATGAAGGATTCAAACACCATCCAACAAATCAAAGTATCGACTCCGTTTCAAAAAGTTACTTTGTGTAAAAAAAATCAAAATTGTTGACAACAACAATTTGCTTGGCAAATAATTAAAATAATTGACAACAACAATTGCTTTTAAAATTTTAAATATTTTTTTTTGTATTTGAAGTGTCACTACTCGATTTCTACCCAGTTTTTTTTCCCAAAGTGCATTCCCCCTTACAAACTTTTTGGTAGACCACCATTAGTGGTATAAAAAATAGTTATGAACCTATTCTCATACCTACGGAATATACATATAAAATTTCATCAAAATCGGTCAAGCCGCTTCGGAGGAGTATAAACACTAAAACTGTGACACTGGATTTTTATAAATTAGATGATATGAACTATTTATTTTTCTAAGGCAATGCATGCGCTAAGGCAATAAGGGCGCTTTTAAAGTGAAGTTTTTAATGTTATTTTTTTTGTTTGTTTGTTTATAGTTTTGTAAAATATATAGTTTACCAACTATACTTATACTAGTCTAGTCTAGTATTTACTTTGAATAAAGAATTAAGTATTTTTTTGTTTGTTTTCGAAAAAAATGATATTTTTGAGTTTTGCTACGCAAATTAAGTTTTGCTACACAAATTTGGTACGCAAATTCTTTCCCTTGTGGCAGCACTGATCGTATGTTGATCGTGTGTGTAGGGTGGTTTTTCGTAAGATATGTGGATATCAATACAATTTTGTTCTTGCTATTTTCTTCGTCGTAGAAACAAGAATCAAATGAATGTTGGAGTGAGAAGAAACAAATTAGGTAGGTATCCGTCAGCTAAGTCCCGATTTATACGCTGCGTGCTTTGTCGTACGATACTTCTCAATTCTCTTTTGGGCACTCACCGCGCATTTATACGCTGCGTGCTTTCACTTATTCGTCGTTCGCGGTGGTAGGTTTACTTTATTTTTATCGTATCAAGCAAAGATTTTTTTGAACGAAATGAGTAAACAGAATTACGAACTAGTTGCGGATTTACTAAATTTAACTACTACAGTGATTGCGGGTATGAATGCAGACAATGATGAGGAGAAACAGGTTGTAGTTAATATGCTTGAGTGTTGCGAATCAGCTTTAACATTGAAAAAAAACGAGGGTATGGTAAGGATACAAATAAATTACAAATTCAATAATCGTTAAAATATTGATAGCTTGCAATTATCAAACGTAAATACTATTGCTTTGTTCCGATGTATTAGTTCTAGGAATTGAAAGAATGCCTACCTAAGTAATTCTCAATGAAGGAATGGGGAAATCCTTATTACCCGTAGGTACGTATAAAATCTGAGCAGATAGAGAATGCACACAATTTCATTCAAATGTCTAGCGCGAACGTAACACGACAGAACCAAATTCAAAAATAAAGCAAACACAGAAAAATATGAAAGAGGGCCAAAAGAGAATACAGGAATCGGATGAGAATTCGCGGCCCATCCGTGTTTGGCTATCCCCACTTTTCATCCCCTTTACCAACAAAAATAGGGCACGTACGACAAAGCACGCAGCGTATGAATCGGGTCTAAGCGATGTTTGATGGTATTGTTTTGAGTTGTGAACAATGCACATTCTGCAATACATTTATACTTCGGGATAGGTTATTTTCAGGCATGTTCCAATTGTATAATATTTTCTACATTTCTATCGCTACGGCTGAATTTTTGCCTTATAATTTTCTTTTTCCTCAAATTATAGTATGGATAAAAGAAGTTAGTGAATGTTGGGGGGAGGGGATGGAGCGCAAAATATGTTGGTTTCATTGCTTTAGGTTTCGCTCCAGACTCCTGGAATTGACATATAAGACGTGAATTTGGTATTACTCAGAGATTTTGCAGATAAAATGGTATTGGTCCGTCCATCCATTCAAAAGAAAAAAAACTCGCTCAAACGTATGGCTGAAAGCTTTATTTAATTTATTTTATTTAGGAACTTAATAAGAAAATAATATACATAGGTATCTGCTAATGTAGTGTCTGCTACTCTGCTGCACCTAATTAGCTTAGATTATTGTCGGTCTCCTTAAGTATCCTGTGATTGTGGTTTTCGCACTTCCATTCCCCGAGTAATACGAGGATCCACTAATTCTGGTAAAAACCAGTTTTCGTAAAATGTGTTTAACTGTCCGATCATTTTTGTTTTCCAAAAATCGTGATCGGCATCTATTACTTCTATATAAATGTTAAAAGCACTACCACCCCAAATTACCAATATGCATTTTTCTCGCTTACATATATCCAATTGGCCTTGAAGTTGGTAGTACATAATAGTTGTGTCTTTTATTAAGACCTTTTATGATACCATCATCAGAAACCGTTATGTATTTGATTTTTTGGTTTTTGATAGCATCCGTAGGATCGCATCCAGCTATGCTTGATGAACATTTTATTTCTACCGTCGTCGATAAGTCCATCTGGAGAAGCACCAAGAAAGTAATACTCCTCATCGATAAAAAATCCTGAGTTCGATATACTTCTGCCCAATTGCTGTTCCAGTTGCAGCCTCGCAGTGTCTTCGTTAATGTTTCCATACATGACGGAAGGTGGTAATAAGGTCGTGTGATGTGCAAGTCTTTTAACATAACCTTCGAATTTGTTTGCTTTGCATATTTGTCCGAAATATGAGGCTGTCAACATTTTCTTTCTGATATTCAACCATTTTTCATTACTGGACTGTCCCAATGTTTGTTTTTCTAAAAGCTGGCGATTGTTTTGATTTTGCTTTAGTTGTTCTATTAGACAGTTTTTCTCTGCAATGAATTTGTCTTCATCCATGTCTGGTTGGTGGCAACTGGTACCATACCCAACATCTTTGACAACACCTGTCCGGTTTATGCGATACAGTTTGCTCTTACGATAAACCTTTCTCGCATTTCGTCTGTGGGTTTGTAACACGCTTTTCCGGAGTCGCCGAATTTCCATTTGTTTTGCCAGGGAATTTGAGCTATGTCCATATAGATGTTTAAACAGTTCAGAGATCTGCCCTTTAGAGTTAAACTTTACAGCTGCTGCAGTACACCTGGCTGAATATCCTTGCCCAAGTGAAAAGTTGATTCTTTTTCCTCCTACTAGTTTGGCTACAATAGAGTTGTAGTGCTCGGCAAGATTGTTAGTGAATCCAAGGTATAGACTCTTGGCGTTCATAATAAGTCTTCTTGTAGGAATCATCACTGTATCATAAAGACCATCTGATTTCATCATGGGAATTAAATTCACGTCATTCTCTTTACATTTTTCTCTTATGTAGGGTGGGCATTCCTTGTGATCTCCAAAAACATGATGAATAACATTGCTGATATGTGCTTTAATTAAAGGTATTGCTTCTTCCTCGGATTGGCTTTGCTGTCGTCTGAACTTAATGACACTCAAAATATCCTTCCGTATTCTTTCAAGTCTTATATTTAAGGCTCCTTTTAATCCTGTTTTATAACCTCTTGATATTTCCTCTAATTTATTTCTAAAATTTCGCATTAAATGGTTGCAGCATTCAATTTTGGAGATTCTTCTTCCGCCGTAGGGATCGGTGTGAATATTTTTTTGAAATGAACTGATGTCTCCATCTGAAAGCATTGTCATATATCTTAAGCCGTTTTCAGCTACACTGAATTTAAATGCTTGTAGCAGTATTTCTGTCTCCATCAGCGTTGAAGGCGCTTTGTGGTTAATATTGCACGCGTGGTCCTGTTGTTGTTCCGTATCAGCGCATGTAACGCAGTACTTATTTCTTATTCCTAAAGAAATTACTTTACCGGTATGCAACCCCACCACAACAGCAGCACCTGACAGAGCAGAAAAATGTTTCCTTTAAGATCGTTTGCTCCAGCAAGCATCTGTCACCACAGTTATAAAAGGAATTCCATCTACCGGATCAATATCACCACGCTGTCTGGCGGCCTCAGCCTCTTCGTTAGCAGCCTCCAACATATTTATTGCGGAAACGGCTTTCCAGATATCCCCAGTTTGTTTTTCAATCTCACTATATATTTTAAATGATGGGCATGGAATATCTAATATAGATACGATTTCCTCTAACTGTGAGTATCCGCAACCTACACTGGTAATGGCGAAAACAGCAGCAGTGTTAACATCCATTGCATCTGAATTTTTCTTATTTAGGAACACTCGACTCTCATAATTGCACATTTCACATCTTAAAAAGATCGAACTTGCAAAACCCACTCGGACTTCTTTAACAATTTTTATATTGTTTAAACTGCAACCGAGTGCTGGGCAATGTTGGTCTATTGCTTTCAACTCATTAAAAAAGCATTGAAGGTCAATTATCCTTCTTTCTTCTATGAGGGCAACGGAATCGATCGCAGATATCTCTCTTTCCATTATCAGACTTTCTGGGCTTTCCGATTCGGATATTAGGTCTTTCAACTCAAAATGTTCATTAGTTTTAAGACCACCTTCACCTTCTGAAACTTGATGCTGGCTTCCATTGACAATCTGAGTATTTTCAGGATTTCAGGATCAGAACGGCAACAGTGCAAAAAAATAATAATTGCCCACAAACAGCAACAGCGCAGTGCTACATTATCCGCTTTAGTCTAAACCACCATTCACCAATCTTCCAAACCACCCAGACTCAATAATATTAACGGAGTGAAGGGTACCTATCTATGCACTTTTCAATAATCAACTTTTCTACAACGGTTTAGCAATAAAACTTTAGGGTATCTATCTGAAAATCCTGAGTAATATCATGATTTTGTTTTTGTAGTATTGTTTATTAGTTTAAACAATTTTCTGTAAACAAATTTTAAACTGAAAGTATAAGCTAGATCCACATCTTGAAAAGTGCCTTTATCAACCCCTCACTCATTTTTACTTTCAGTCAGCGAAACAAAAATGCAAAATCACTTCGAATCGCCACAGAAATAGATCTGCTTACACATACCCACATCCACATATGATTTCTTTTATTGAAATCGCACTTCAGACTTCACACCAAACCGGTTTCATTTAGAACACACCTCCGAGAGCAGTAAAACACAATATAATCACTTTATGTTTGATTGCGTGCTATTCTGATTGGCTGTTCAGATCAGGCCACACAACTACCGCCACCTTCACGGGAAATACGGAATTATTTCTTGCTAAAGTTGATAAACTAAGCAACGTACAAAATAAATTTTTGAAAAAATATGTAATTTAAACTCGGTATTTTGTGACAAAATATACGTAAATAAATATATATTTTTATTGGATCTGTTAGCTGATATGATACTTTGTTGTTCTGAGTAAAAATTGAAACATACGTGCTTCAATATTCACATGAAAAACGTTGTTCAATATTTCAAAATATTGTTTGTTTTTAAACACCTGTATTTTCCAAACCAGTGTAAAATTTCAAGATCTGTCTCGACGATATTGCTGTTTTGGATATTACCTTTTAGCTGAGTTAGTGATCTCAGATGTATAGTACTCTGTCTTATCATGGTTTGGAAAATAGTAAATCGATTTTATGCAAATTTTCCCAAACACCTTTGGGAATTCTTTAAATAAAATATAACTGAGATGTTTTTTTAAAAAAACTATTCCGATCATTTTCAAGAGGAAATTATGTTCTTTCAAGTGCGTTAAGTTTCAATTCAGTAGGTCCAGTAATAATTTATCAGTTTGAGAAGCAGAATGCCATTTTTTCCACTTTTGCTCGATTTCTGGGTAGAGGCCTCTTAAGAAAGATAAGCCGGATTCCGTAGCAAAAAGGTTGACAAAAGCCAACTTAAGTTAGTTTACCAATTCACACCGGACAGTACTTTTTGAATTGAGAGTAGAATGTCCGCATGTGACTGTCGTTAGCATTAAGTCCATTCACGCTCTAATATGCAAACGTGAATTTATATAAACATTCGTGCGATATTACACGAACCTGTACACGAACAGAGAAAATGTTAAAAAGATGAACGAGAATAAAAAGTACTTCCGTTCATTTTCCTTCGCACTTAATCTCGCTTAGGGTGAACAAAATATTTCAAATAATGAAATCCTATGAGTTTCCCAGCAAAAGAAAACAGCTGTGGCTTCTTTTCAAGTTAAAATTTGACGTTTTTCATTGTTCTCTGCGAAAGCGCCCGCATAATTTTTTTTTTTAAATAAGAGAATTCTCTCTCCATTTTGGAGACTTTACAGTTTTAATTTATCTTCACATAAAAGTAGTTACGGGAACGGAAGACAGAACTATCGTCTCTTTCTAATAAGTATTCAGTGAAAGAAGATAAATGAAAGTATTCTAACTCGTTTAGTTGCATACATATAAGGAAGCATTCAGCTATTCAGCAACAATTTGATTTTAATGATAATTGTTCGTTTAAATTGAATTGATGTTAATAAATCCAAAAAAAATTTAAAAGACTGGCAATTCGTTATACCTTGCCTGGGCCTGACAGATACCTTAAAAGCCTCACTCATCAAGCCGAATCCTGACGGTTGGTAACCATACACTAACCCCACTTGTTTACGGTTGTGCCTGAGCACCCGCCTTTAGCATGACAATCGTGCCTTAGAACTTGGCCATTGACCCCTATTATTGCCCATGAAAATATTTCTGCTGCTCAACAAGATCTAAAATTGGACAGGAAGTAAACAAAAAAATAAATAAAAATAGGTTAATAAATTTTTGTAGCACACTACCCTATCTACGAGACATCTCAGGCCTCTCCATTAGGAAAATTGTGTGTTATTTGTTATCGCATAATTTAACGTCCCTCTCTCTGAACTCCTTATCAGCATATTATACCTCTTTTTTTGTGTTATATATTTGTTTTTAGAATGTTGTAGCTCCTCTAATCATATCCTGAATGTACATATATAATTCTGCTCAAAGGAATCCCCCTGAAGAAGTCGGCCTCAGAATGTGTTGAAAGACTGAGTCTTGTAAAAAGGATGATAGAAATCTCATATCTGAAATTGTCATCGCACATTGAACACTCGGAATAAAAATCACATTTTTTATCATCAAGTTGCGTCCTTTTCTGCTTTTATTTGCTATTTGCTATTCATTTCTCTGTTGCATGTCGCTAGGGGTTCTCCTGTTCTTCTCATTTTTTCGTATTCATATCCACTTAGGTATATAAATGTTTTTGTTTCTGGCGGAAGAAGAGGGTCATTTTGGCCAGGAGCACCACTCTTGAGAAAAACTGTGCAGTGCTCCTGTGCCATATGCCATAAATATGTATAGTATAGCGAAAGCGATTTCCTTTATGGATTTTTAAGACGTTTCAAGTATGACTCTGATTTCAGAAAATTGATAAGAGAGACTGTGTCTACGGAAATCGACTCGATGAAAGGCGGACGGGCAAAAAAAACAAGAAACTTTCCTTAGATCCTTTTTTGTTTGCTATATACTGTCTCTCTCTCTCTCTATCATAGTCTGTGCCTGGCGAGGGAGTTGAATGGGGTGTGAAACTGCTACGTAAGCTTCTGTCATTGATAAGATAGAATAAAAATGTAGAGGGAAAAAATCGAAAAATATCTTGAACTAGACGAGAAGTAGGTTGTGAGTCAGTTATTTGGCGATAAATAAGTGCTTAAGGACTTTTTACGAGGGTGATATTTTTCACTGCTGTCGTTTATTTTAAAGACGCACAGACACAACATAAGTTAAATGAAATGTTAACAGCGTTGTTTAACAGCATCCACCATCAAGATAAGATCCAAAGGCTTGAGGAATAAGGACCTTCTGTTTTATCAAATATTTTCCAAAATAATAGCTTTCAAGATTCACACATTATTCATATATGTAATGTCAAAAAAGAAGAAGATTCAAACCTATGACTGGCCTAGCAAAGCTTCCCAAGCCCGACGTTGGAATGTGATGAACAAGGCTACTTCGCATGATCAAAGGATATTCATTTACATCTAACAAATCTATTTGCTTCTAGAATTTGCGATTAGCAAACAAAAATTCTAACATATAAGCGCTCAGTAATTGTTCACTGAAAGGGTTACTTTATGGAGTTAAATAAAACATCTTTTCAGAAAATATACAGATCATTTCATTTCTAATGACGAATCCGTTGCGGGTGCGAATTTGATCGGCATCGGGAAAGGTGAAATAGTAAGGTATTAGAGTTTTGAAGGAGTCAGTATTCGAGTGTGCAATATTTACCTACTTATATTAAACAAGAGCCTGGGAGCTAGCAATCTCAGATTTTCCTGGCTGGAGCATTTTTGTCCATTCTATCGATATAAAATGTAGTCTACACTTTTGAGATTTTTGAATGAAACATCCACATCTTCGTTTAATCTATAAAGTTCGCGGTTGTATGAATATAAATATATCCGCCCCTCCATTGCATTTCTGTCTTAAAGCCAACAGCCACTTCTTTTTTTTATTTTTATTTATTTTATTTATTTATAAATTCGGTCAGTCAAACACAGTAAGATACAATATCTTATAATATATTGATAAGCGCATTAATAAACAAATTGTGGAACTAAAAAGAATAGAAAAAACAGTGAAACCTGAACAAATACATTTATTTCTCTTGTTATTATTTATTAAGAATATTATCAAACTTCGTTACTTTTAATTTTTAATTTACTTGTTTGCTCGGTTCTTGCTGTTCTTTGATATAAAGACACAATACATGTTCATTATTATATTGATCTCAATTAAAGGAGAAAGGAAGAGGAGAAAAGGAATAATTGGCATTTGAGCTCAATTCGTCTCTAGTTAAGAGGAAGAGAAGTGTTTTTTCATTTAATTTTTCAATCTCGTGGCATTATTAATTTCTCTAATCGCGCGCGGTAGAGAATTCCAAAGGCGGATACTATTTATGTAAAATTGACGCTCACTTTCACTTTTTTATTAAATATTCCAATATTTTTTCGACCGCGAGACTCTTCGATATTAAACCTTACTTTAGATGACGCTTACACCTTAAAGCAACCGCCCCGTGGAGAGTTTCTGCAAGAGAAACTGCAGCATTCAATACACTGCGATCCCGGAGACGCTGCTTCCAGTTGTCTAGACCAAGCACTCTGTCGTCAGCGATGACTTGGTCTTTAAAATGGAGGTTCGGTCTTTCATGCCTTCTCGATCCTAGAGACTGGGAATTCGCTCGATGTGGCCGAGCCAATGAAGTCGACGTGATTTAGCTTTTTTTGGCAACATTTACATCTCGGAACAGAACATATAGTTCCCGTTTGAATGTTGTCCTCCGTTCGCCTTCTTCGTACACATGACCAAATATCCGACGGACTATTTTTTTTTGTAGCATAGGTTTCCTTAGGTAATTTTCCATCGGATCTCCACTAAGGTGTCATTCGTGGAGTTGATGTTTACTCGACACAGTAGATCATACTCTGTTAGTCTCAAAATTAAGGAAAGCTGGCTTTCGTGATTTCATTCTGGATTGGTTTTCCTCATTTCTTCAAAACCGAAAGCAAGTTGTGAAAATAGGTCAATCTTTTAGTAACTACCGTAATATTGAAACAGGGGTCCCACAAGGATCGGTCCTGGGACCCATCCTTTTTCTAATTTTTATTAATTCTATTTTTAGCCTCCCACTAAAAGGTAAGAAAACCGGTTTCGCTGATGACATTGCCTGCTCGTATTCAACTGTTTCAGTTTTAAATCTGGTTGCCGACATCAATCATGATCTAGAGCTTTTAAGACACTGGTTTAAAACACACAAGCTGGTTGTCAGTGCTAAAACAAAACTTATGTATTTTAAACACCCACAGCTAAATAGTTGCCCTCCACCTTTAATATTCCACAGATGTGACTGCAAGAATATGTTGCTAAGTACAGAAACCTGTGTTACAAGTCCAAATAACAGAACTTCTTTTGATATTGACGAAGCTTGTTCGCAAAATTGTTTCCTAATAGAAAGTGTATCTACTTTTAAATATCTAGGTCTTCTTTTTGACTCTCAAATGAATTGGAACTCACATACCTTGCTGTTGAAAAATTATATGTTGAGAGCTACTTATATAATGTATCATCTGAAGAGGTTGTGCTCCCAAAAACTCCTTCAAACCGTATATTATGCCTTAATACAATCAAAATTGCAATATGGTCTGGAGTGCTGGGGTGGCACTTACAACTATAATTTGCACCCTTTGTTCATATCAAAAAACATGCTCTCCGAATTATATGGAAAACATAGTGACGGGCTACAG
Source organism: Portevinia maculata (assembly GCA_949715645.1). Taxonomy (NCBI): domain Eukaryota; kingdom Metazoa; phylum Arthropoda; class Insecta; order Diptera; family Syrphidae; genus Portevinia; species Portevinia maculata. Next base: position 279,299,501 of record OX454526.1, on the reverse strand, counting down.
TCCGCTTGGGCGAACTGTTGGATACCCTATTCTTATTCCTATCCCTCATAAGTGGGCGTGACAAAAGTCTAAGTATGGTTGAATTGTTAAGAACGCTCTACATATTTTGTTATATATCATTTAAAGGATTTTATCAAAAAAAAAACGCTCCCTAGCTCAAACTTGGGTGTTTCAATAAAATTGTTTTATTTAATTGTGGGCGTGTCAGTAGGCGGATTTAAAAAAAATTAACACATGAGCATAAAGCGCCCCTAGAGAGTATATATTATAAATTTCAGCTCCCTAGCTCAAACTTTGGATTTTCAAAAAAATTGTTTTATTTATTTGTGGGCGTGTCAGTTGGCGAATTTTGAAAATTTGTAAACTTGTTTAGACACTTTATTTTCTTTAATAGACACTTTATTTTCTTTAATAGACACTTTATTTTTAGTTATTTACAGCTTTATTTTTGGTTTTTAATATATTCATTTACAAGATCTCTTCTTTTCCACGTTTTCCTTGTACTTAATCAACCATAAAACTCAACTGCTCGAAATACTTTTTACCGCAGTCGTATCTCTTACTTACGCCATCTATGGGCTCATGTTACAGTTTTATGTTATAGTTAATTGGTACACTTTTTACAAAAGGCTTGACTTGGCAATCACATTAATCTTATAATATTTTTTTTTGATACTACATCTCGGTCAATCTGACAATTTGATCGACCTCGATCAACAATCTACCCGTTAACCCATGGACACCGCACGCTCAATCTTTCTTAACAAAACATATAGCTAGGTCTTATACTATAAGGCTTGATAACTTAAAAAAATATACCACAAATGGTTTAGCTTAAAAACTATAATGATAAGCGTTACTTAGGACAATCACATCTTCAATTTTCAATGCTTATTTTCCACAGGCGAATATTTTTTGATTCAACTACTCCATCATATGGGAGCTGTGTGATATGGCAATTCTCAATATCACGGATGACATATCTGTCATGAGGCAATACTTTGTAAATAACATAAGGCCCCTTCAACTTGGGGAGCAGCTTCTTGCTAGTACCGGGCGTCGTGTCAACATTTTTAATAACCACGTAGTCCCCTCTTTCATAAGTGTTTGCCGGGTGATTGTGCTTCTCAAAATGTCTACTGTTGTCTTCCCCAACCTTTACGATTGCCTCAGAGGCAGTTTTCCTGAGTTCACTTAAGTCTCTTTTAGTAACATTCAATTCCTTTTCGCTCAGAAACTCAGTAAGCTTGTCGACGACCGCACCTCGCTGATTAACTCCAAATAAAATTTTACTTGGGGTAGTAGCAATTGACCTATGTATTGTGGTATTTAACGCAAATTCAACTTGAGGCAGCATTCGAACCCAATCGGAATGTTCTAATGACTCACTGAGTTTTCCGATCATACCAGTCAAAATTCGATTTACTCTTTCGACCTGACCGTTGGCTTGCGGTGAGTGAACGGCTACTTTAACGTGAGTTATGTTGCGGTCTAATAGAAACGAACTGAACTCTAAGGAGGTAAAACAAGAGCCTCTGTCGGTCACTACCCTAGATGGTCGGCTATAATAGTCAAAATATTTGCTAAGTGAGGCGCACACTTCTTTTGTGCTTGTTGATAATACTGGATACAATTTGACGAACTTCGTAAATGCGTCAACTACCAGAAGGATGTGTTTACGTTTTGATTGGATGGCCGGAAGAGGGCCGAAATGGTCCAGATGGATGGTATGAAACGGGACGGGTTCTTTAGGAATGTTGAATAAGTTACGCTCGTTCGAACGTGCGGGTGCCGAATACATTATACAACGGATACAATTCCTGGTGAAGCTCTCCACCTTTTTCTGGATATTTGGGAACCAATAGTGCATACGTATTTGGCCGGCACATTTTGTAACCCCTAAGTGTCCAATTTTCTCATGAATATCTCTGATAAGGTTAACTTCCATATCCGGAGGGACGTAAAACCTTAATTCGCCGGCCCGAGTTTTCCGGAAGACAATGCCATCCGGCAAGGCGAACCTCTTCAGGTTTTCAGAACACAACCTTTTTCTCAACTTTAAGATCTGAGGGTCACGACCCTGAGCTGCTCTTAGCTGAAAATCGATATCTTCCGAGCTAACAACGGAAACCACATGACATCGGCTAAGTGCATCAGCGTGGTTCATATTCGATCCACTACGATGCTTTACCTTGTAGTTGAAGTTCTCGAGTTCTAGGGCCCATCGCGCTATTCTTGGGTTCACGTTTTTCTTATGTAAAGTCATTGTAAGGGAGCTACAGTCGGTAATGACCGTAAACGGTATTCCCTGCAAATACACTCTGAAACGGCGGAGCGCTGAGATTATTGCTAAGGTCTCAAGTTCAAAGCTGTGATACCTTGATTCTTGAGCCGTCGTACTTTTAGAGAAGTAAGCTACTGGATGCAGTTTCCTATCATCTTGTCTCTGAAGAAGAATCGCTCCGTAACCTATAGAGCTAGCATCACAGTGCAGCTCGGTTTCTCGTCCAGGATTGTAGATCGCAAGCACTGGGGAGGACATCAGGCGTTTCTGAAGTTGACAGAAAGCGTCTAAACATTCCTGAGTAAAATTAAAGGGGACATCCTTTTTTAACAAATCGTACAAAGGTTTCGCTACTCGTGAAAAAGATTCGACAAATCGTCTAAAATATGAACACAACCCAAGGAATGAGTGTAATTTCTTGCTATTATCAGGGATAGGATAAGTGGCAATAGCACGGAGGTGTGAATCACTTGGCTGGATACCCTTCTGGGTTACTCTATACCCTAGGTATTCTATCGTGGAATACGCAATTCGACACTTAGATAGTTTTAGCTCTAATCCGTTTTCTGAAAGGCATTGCAGTATTGAGGCAAGTAACTCAAGATGTTTAGTCATATCATCACTTGCGATAATTATGTCATCCATATAGACCATAATCTGATTGTCATCTAAAAATTTCCGAAATATTTTGTGAATAAATCGTTGAAATACACTTGGTGCATTCTTCAGTCCGAAAGGCATCCTTAAAAACTCGTATTGCCCATTTGGTGTAACGAAGGAGGTAAAATGAGTCGATGCGGGAGCAACTTTAACTTGATGGAAACCACTCCTAAGATCGAGCACGGTAAATATTTTCTTTCCTTCTAAATACTCTATGCAGTCCTCGATCAATGGAAGTGGGTAGTTATCACGAACTGTAAAGTTATTAAGGGCGCGATAGTCCACACACATACGAGTTTCTCCCGATTTCTTTTTCACCAAAACGATCGGCGAAGCATAAGGAGAGTCACTTGGCTTAATAATATGCCTTTCTAAAAGGTCTCTAATAATTTCGTTCACCTCCTGTTTTTCTGAAAAGGACAATCTCCGCGGTCGAAAGAAGAAAGGGGTATCTGTCGTAAGGTGAATGTGCATTTCGAAATCAACAGGCCTTATCATAGATTGATCAAAACATGTATAACTTTCAGCAATAACATATTTAATTTGTTTTAATGTCACTAAATCGATGTTTGGGCACACATCAATCTCCTCGTTCGCCTCAGTTTCTATATTAAAGATTTCACAAGTACCCACATCAATCCCAGAAGCACAATCATCCTTGAACACATCTTCCTCCCTACAATCAGCCTCGGAACTCGCATCTATGTCACCATCGAACGATTTATCTATTTCACTACTAACACCATTTGAAGATACGCTTGTCCCACTCACCACACCAGTTGATTCATAAGTGCACAGGTGCAATTGGTTTGAAATTAATTTTTTATTAACGTAAGAAGAAGGTACACATATTTGCTCTGAAGATATTTCTTTTTTACAGTAATTCATTCGTAAACATATATTAAATAACTTAAGTATATCGCGGCCAATTAGCAGCGGCAGCGGGATGACCTTGTCTGGAATTACCATAAGGGAAACTTTTTTTATTTGTCCACATATTTTGATAAAACAATATATCGTACCGTAAGTGTAAATCTTAATTCCTCCTAATCCTTTGTAATTCGAATAAGTTGGTATTCTAACAGAAATATCTTCAGGCAAATAAGACCTATGTATGAAGCTAACGGGACTACCGGTGTCCAGAAGAGAAAAACAATTTATTAAATCTGAGCACTTATCACCACTTAACGGAAAAGCAACGCTTACCAATTGTACGGCGTCCAAGCCCTCTACTATTTCATCATCGCTAGAGTATTCCTCGGCAAAGTTATCCTTTTTGATGACTCCAACTCGTTTCGGTGCAACCGGACAGTTCCTGTAGGTGTGTCTTAAGTCTCCGCAGCTGAAGCAGGATCCGGCGGCCCGCTTTTCCTTCGGACAATTCACAGCAATGTGGCCATAGGCCGAACAGTTGAAACATCTGATCTGTCCACTAGCCACCGTTGTTGAATTTTTGCTAGTCGAAGTTGCCGCTGGAGGCAAAGGCAAATTTGAGCTTTTATTGATTGGTTTTAGCGCTCTTCTCTTTTCGTAGCGGGGCAGAAGTCGTTTAAGATCTGAAATTGACTTGGCCGCATAGAGAATGGATACCGTTGATGAGCTGTCTGCAAGTCCATCAATGATGTATTCAATCAAGTCATCTTCGTCCACGTCAGCATATGCGGCAATTTCCTGCATCGAAAGAACATAGTGCAGTAACGTCTCATCTCTACGGCGGGCTCGACGACTAAGCTGTCGATAGACCTCCTGTCGAGTCAGGCGCTTCTCAAATTCGGATAAGAGAAGGTTCTTTAAGGCCTCCCAGGTATCAACCCGCACCGTTCTTAATAGCATCTTCGCAGTGCCTTTCAATAATCTTCGCGCGCAGACATATTGATATCGATCATCCCCTCCGAGGGATTGTGTCACATCCTCGAAGTCGTTGATCCACTTCTTAACACCGTAAGAGTCATCCCCGGAGAAGGAAGGTACTGCGTCCTCAATGTCACTGAAATCGACTCGCCTGCCTGGATTTGTAGTCGGCTCTGTTTCGGCGAGCTCCCGTCGAAGATCTGCAATACGTTTACGCCTTTCTAGACGAGCCAATTCCAGTTCCTCTTCGACATCAGAATTGGTCATCGTGTTGCTTTTGGTAGCGGCCGCAGTCCCACTATTTAGGGTTGCCTTAGGATCCACCGTTTGTTTTAAACCGGTGCGAGTTCCAGAAGTGGTTGCAACAGTTCCAGAAGTGTTTGCGGAAGTAACAGAAACAATCGCAGAAGTTCCAGAAGTGTTTGCGGAAGTAACAGAAACAATCGCAGAAGTTCCAGAAGTGTTTGCGGAAGTAGCAGAAGCAACAGAAGTAATCGCAGAAGTTCCAGAAGTGGACAAAGCAGGAGTCCCAGTCTCGAAAACTTTTTCAGTGTCTTTGCACTCACTTAATTCCACCTGAAGCATATTTGCACCCAATACTTGTTCATATAATGACCTTAGTTGCACCACAGTCGCAGAAGGTGACACATTGATTTGCGCAGCCTGAAGTGCCTCGTGCAATTGCGCCTTTGTCAGTTTCTTATTGCTCATATCTAATCGTATTGAATCTTATTGCGTCAGGGTCATCCACACAAAGTTTTTATTTTATTTTTGTGTGTTACCCCACATCTGACGTTTTAGACACTTTATTTTCTTTAATAGACACTTTATTTTTAGTTATTTACAGCTTTATTTTTGGTTTTTAATATATTCATTTACAAGATCTCTTCTTTTCCACGTTTTCCTTGTACTTAATCAACCATAAAACTCAACTGCTCGAAATACTTTTTACCGCAGTCGTATCTCTTACTTACGCCATCTATGGGCTCATGTTACAGTTTTATGTTATAGTTAATTGGTACACTTTTTACAAAAGGCTTGACTTGGCAATCACATTAATCTTATAATATTTTTTTTTGATACTACACTTGATTATTTCGGGACCCTCGAGAGTATATGGTTAATATTTCAGCTCTCTAGGTCCAGTTTAAAGGCCTAATTTTTTCCGACAGACGGACGGACGGACGGACGGACGGACGGACGGACATGGCTAGATCGACATTACTATTGATGCTGATCATAAATATAGTAACTTTGAGGGGTCTACGGGCAATATTAAGGTATGTTACAAACTATGCGTCAAAATTAATATACCCTTAGAATAGGGTATAAAAAAGGCGTCGAGAACATACTTTTCCGCTTTTCCTGAAGTCAAAAATTCTGCCTTAGAAACATCTTTACTTTTACAAAGTCTTGGAAATATTTTTTCGAAGGAGTGGTAACTTGCCAAACCAAGACATTCCTATTTAACAACTCCGGCGTGCTGAAAGGAGAATCGCTTTCATTCCACCTCATAGTACCCAACAGTTTCTAAATTTCTATTCATCGATAGCGCCTATATTATACAATAAATTACCGCTTGTTACTCGGCACATTTCACAGTCCTTTTTATTTAATAAACAAGTTAGACAATGGCTCTTCAACTTTGACCAGATCAATACTCTGATCAGAATTGTTTTGTAAAATCTATATATATATAAGAAAGTGTCCGAAGCGATGTAACCGCATAACTCGAGATTGGCCGAACCGATTTTGATGATTTATACTTTGTTGGAAAGGTATTTTCTCAGCACGGGTTTTAGAAGAAAAAAAATCTAAATTTCAAAATGGCTTATTTTGACCACCCAGCGTGTTACGACAGGTTTTTTTTCGATTTTTTTTAATTTTTTTTTTTTTTCTTTTTGTATTTATTTATTTTGGCAACAACCAAATAAAGAATCACATTTGAATGTAACATATCGTATCACAATTGAACTGTCAGATTGACACGCAACGTAACGCCATCTATTATCGATCAATGGAGAAGCCAATTTTGTTTCATGTTTGGTGGCGCTGTCGGATTCGGATTTCTTCATTGCGATTTTGTGAGTTTTTGTGAATGAAAATTGATATGAGAATATATCTATATCTATTTATATATATATGTATATAAAAATCAATCCATATTTGCGTTTGTTGCCGGTGTTTGGCGAAACGCGTTAACCGATTCCAGTGAATTTTTTTTTTAAAGAAAAGTGACGTCTATACGAAGGATGTTATGTATGTGCGATGTCTGTATTTGCATCGGTGTGTAAATTATGTGTTTCTTAAAAAAGAAAAAAAAATTGACAATGTATTTATACACTGTGTGTTTCATTAGTAGGTATCATGTGCTTTGAAAAAAAAAACAAATTTAAGTGAAATAATAAAAAGTTTTTTTGTGTAATATTTTCTATATATAAAAATCAATCCATTTTTTCCATGAAAGGCGACGTCTGCACGGAGGTTGTTATGTTTGGCTATACCTGCATCGGTGTGTAAGATATGGGCATTTGAGTGAGTACACATGCATATGAGCGTATGCGTGTAAATTACGACGCAGATACAGAGACCGTACAGACGTCACTTATTTTGTTATCCGAACAAGCGTATGAAAGAGGGAGACCACACGAACGTTTCAAGCTTATTGTGGAATTTGTGCGCACTTTCATTCTTGAGATATCGTGTGTTCAATATTTTATTCAAATAACTCTTATTGAAATTGTTTGCATTTTTTTGTGAATCGGACATCGGAAAGTTGCTTTTCCAACATTGATAACAATCGGTGTGGAAGTGAATGAAAAGTGATTCAATCGAAGTTTTTTATTTTCGCTTTGTTGTTTGATTCGCAGAAGTAAGGTGACATAGGTGCCTGCCAGACAACAAGCACCTACCCTAATCGGAACAACGAAGTTGTGTGAGCGGCCTAAGCCATGCGGAGAAAAACGTGCAGTCCCTTTCACCGGTTGAGCTCAAATCAGGCAATCTTCGGTATTGGCCTGAGAGTGTTTCTGTGAACTTTGGTCAAAATCGGTCTTCTTTTTTTAGGCGCAGCAACATACGCCGGATACCCGCTATAGACAATTATAAGGAAGTCTACTCGAACATATTGGCCAATAGAATTCTCGGGCACGGGCAAAGCCGGGCAGGTGCAGCTAGTTTAATATAAAACTCACCGAGTTTTTCTACTCATTTATCACCCCACAACCATCTCTTTTTATACCCTATTCTAGGGGTATATTAATTTTGACGCATAGTTTGTAACATACCTTAATATTGCCCGTAGACCCCTAAAAGTTACTATATTTATGATCAGCATCGATAGTAATGTCGATCTAGCCATGTCCGTCCGTCCGTCCGTCGGCAAAAATTAGGCCTTTAAACTGGACCTAGAGAGCTGAAATTTTAACCATATACTCTCTAGGGTCCCGAAATAATCAAGTTTAAGAATTTTTGAAATCCGCCCACAGACACGCCCACAAACTCAAAAAAACAAAATTTTGGAAAAAATCGAATTTTGAGCTAGAGAGCTGAAATTTTTTATATATGATCTATGGCCCATAAAACTGATTGGGACATAAAATTTTCAAAATCCGCCCACTGACACGCCCACAATTAAATAAAACAAATTTTGGGAAAAATTGAATTTTGAGCTAGAAAGCTGAAATTTTTTATATATGATCTTTGGCCCATAAAACTGCTTGGGACATAAAATTTTCAAAATCCGCCCACTGACACGCCCACAATTAAATAAAATATTTTTTTTGAAAAACCAAAATTTGAGCTAGGGAGCTGAAATTTTTAATATATACTCTCTAGGGGCCCTTTATGCTCATGTGTAAATATTTTCAAAATCCGCCTACTGACACGCCCACAATTATTTTTTTTTTATTTTTGAAAGTCCAAAGTTTGAGCTAGGGAGCTGAAATTTATAGTATATACTCTCTAGGTGCCCTTTATGCTCATACTTAAATTTTTTTAAAATCCGCCTACTGACACGCCCACAATTAAATAAAACAATTTTATTGAAAAACCAAAGTTTGAGCTAGGGAGCGTTTTTATTTACAAAAGCTTAGTTTTTTCGATAAAATCCTTTAAATTTTTGTCACGCCCACTTATGAGATATAGGAATAAGAATAGGGTATCCAACAGTTCGCCCAAGCGGACTGTAGCCCGCCCCTATGTTTAAAATTTTTTTGCTGTGTAGTATTTATTTACTCAAATCACTACATTCACCACTAGTTGGCTAAAGGATTTTATCCTTAGTCTCTTTAGAATGTAAAGATATACAACAATGTTTTATCTGTATTTTTATGAAAAACACTTAACTTTAATCTGTCTGTAACTCCAAGGTAGATGAAGTCCTTCCAAAATAATTTCTATCAACATTGACGTTTTGTGCTAGGCATTGAAAAGATGTTTATTTATTTGATGATAGCATGTACTTGGTCTGGTCCTCATAAACATCAAGGCCAACCGATTTCGCCTGTTCGTCAATCGCCATTAAGGCCTATATCGCGACACGCTGGGGAACGGCCGATGATGTCGAAAACGTCCACATACTCCAGTTGCTGGACGGATCTATTAAATATAGTGCCTTTTTCCTCTAGATTAAGATTGAGGAAACCACTGACAGCTTATCTCCTTGGCGAAATTCCCTGGAAGTTTGAAAATAATTCAAAGAGCTGCTTCCAAAGTGCACATTATACCGCGAGTTGTCAAGAGTCATACGACGCGGCTGGATCAGTTTTGCCACATGCAAAATTAGACGAATTTTTTGCTTGCAAACACGTAATTTTATAAGTGCAGGCTTTGCGGCTTTCGACAATTCCAAATTTGTATACCTAGTTTTGGATAACTTTCTTAAAAGGAACAATGTCAGAGAAAGGAACGTTGACCCAATCAATCAAAATGGATATGATGATTTAGTGATTACGAAAAATCCGACGCAACATGTCACAGTGACATCCATTAATGTAATGTTCACCAAACCAACGAACAAATTAATAAACTCATGAGCGAAAATGGAAATTCTTCTTTTTGCACTACGAAAATATCGATAGGAATTTAAGTTAATTGTACTGATTTCACCCATGACCTTCGATCGGCTTAGTCATTCAAGTTCATGTCATATGGACTGGATTAACTATCAATCTTTTCGCTTAAGAGTGAACTCATTAGAATAGGGCTGAAATGCGAAAACGTTAAAATTATTAAAAAGGCATATGACCGTTTCTCGAAATTGGTTCCATCAGACTGAATGAATTAAAAAAGAACTTTCGTTCGATAGTTAAAAACCAAGTCAAATGGAATTTTGAAGAACACAAAAAAAAGAACAAAAATACTACCCGAAAATTGTACGGGTAAAAATGCAATTACGTGTGCGAACTGAAAGGGCATCATAAATCTGATGATATTTCTTGCAAACGTCGTCGTCCCTTTTTGCAAATAAAAGAAAGTAAAGGAAACAAAACAATGCCTCGTGGTCTTGCCCAATTAATAGAGAAAAACCAGCATTCAATTTGAATAATGAAGCTTTTTCACCGCTAAGCTCGCAACGCCCTCGTTGGTTGGGGACGCTAGGCTTAGACCCTGTAATATTTATTTATTTATTTTACTCTTATAAATAATGAATGCGAGCCTTAGAATTATTACTTGGAATGCAAGCGGCATTCGGAAGAAAAGCTTAGAATTGTTTGCTTTCCTAAAAAAAAAACAATATCGATGTATGTTTGATCTTAGAACCGATGCTCAAAAGTAAAACAAAGTTATCCAATAGACATAGAGAGTATAAATGATATCGAATGGGAACTGGAAAATAGAAGAGGTGGTGGTGTTGCCATTGTAGTGAGCAAACAAATTCGTCACTTTTCAATAGCAGGTTTATAATTGAAGATGAACTAAATTGTCGTCATCGCAACTGGAATTGTAGCCGCTCAAATTCTTACGGTAACATCTTGTCCAATCTACACATGCCAAATGATTTCTTGATCCACATCCAATTTATATTCCTTCAAGTAGTAGGTTCAACCAGTCTACGTTTATTATATTCTTAACTATTGCGATTTGGACTCATACGTCAACCAACCGTAATAAATATCCTCTGTTCGGATCATCTACCCGTACTTTGCAGTATACTTAGTTCAACTGTGATACAAAATACCTTCATTTACGACTTTAAGGTAACAAACTGAAATAGATATATAAATCAATTATAAAAACATAGGGACGGGCTACAGTCCGCTTGGGCGAACTGTTGGATACCCTATTCTTATTCCTATCCCTCATAAGTGGGCGTGACAAAAATCTAAGTATGGTTGAATTGTTAAGAACGCTCTACATATTTTGTTATATAACATTTAAAGGATTTTATAAAAAAAAACGCTCCCTAGCTCAAACTTGGGTGTTTCAATAAAATTGTTTTATTTAATTGTGGGCGTGTCAGTAGGCGGATTTAAAGAAAATTAACACATGAGCATAAAGGGCCCCTAGAGAGTATATATTATAAATTTCAGCTCCCTAGCTCACTTTGAATTTTCAAAAAAAAAAATAATTGTGGGCGTGTCAGTGGGCGGATTTTGAAAATATTTACACATGAGCATAAAGGACCCATAGAGAGTATATATTGAAATTTAGCTCCCTAGC